>BLBF01000004.1:14661406-14671479 GCA_015471245.1 Laticauda colubrina | reverse complement strand
ATAGATAGATAGATAGATAGATAGATAGATAGATAGATAGATAGATAAGATAAGATAAGATAAGATAAGATAAGATGTAGATATATAGATATATAGACCCAGGCTCCTAGCCAATCAGAATGAACCAGCCTCGAATTTGAAACCAGGAGCTGTGAGACCCACATCCACACAGAAGCCTGATGATGGCAGATGGGATTCTGCTGAAACATTGCTACAACTTTAACAGCACTACAATGACGTGGGATAATACCCGAAGGAAGCTAAACAGCACATAGATATATAGATATATAGATATATAGATATATAGATATATAGATATATAGATATATAGATATATAGATATATAGATATCACGACTGGATAATAGTTTGAAAAAAACAATCTTGCACCAAAAACAATAGTTCTGATCTGATTGGTGTTTACCTTTTTTATGAACTGAAAACAAAAAGTAGACAACCGAGATTCTAAATTGCACATTATATCATTTATTCTCCAGGGGCAGTAAAAGCATTTGTTTTATTTTTGTCTGACTGCTGTGCATGCTACAAAGAATAGCACTGAAGCTTGGCTACTTACTTTTTTTAAACTATTCATTTTATACTTCTCAGACAGATTTTTCCCTGGGGTGAAACAAAGGTTAACTGAAATTTCCTCTGTTGTGTACCTGAACGAATCAGCAGTTTGAGAAGGAAATCCCATTGATGGGCAAAGAGAGTGACAGGCTCTATTTAAAGAATTCCCCCGGCTGTGTGGTAGACCAACCATGCCATGAATTTAACTGTTCCTGTGGTCCCCACACTTGTACCTACTAAAAGAGAGAGAGATTACTTTGTGCTTCAAATGATATACCAAGTTTTGAAAAATAACAACTATTGATACGTGTGTAAACATTACTACCTGTTTACAAAACCTAAATTATCAAGAGCTTCGTATTTGAAAATGAAAAATAAATGAAAACAAAGCAAAGAATGTCTATAGTTATTTTCTTGATATATTTTTCATTTTGCAAGTTGTGACACATTTCTAAGGTGCAATGTTTTACAAATATGTGTACGGTATATTTAGTAACAACAAATAGGGATATACTACCATTCTTTCATTTAATATTTCCTGCAGAGATAATAAATTGAAATGGAATCTTAGGTGAATATAAATTATCATAATACATAGAGGAATATGTAGTGAAAATGCCCTTATTTAGTAAGCTTTTAAAAAAATCACAAAGGCTGCTTGGTATATATGTCTTCATTTGGATTAAATTATAAGTCATGTATGTTTGGATTAAGTAATATTATTTTCTGAATAGAGATTAAATTCTAACCTCCCTCTGTTATAGCCCTCAAAAATGTACTCATCAGGCAGCATAAGACTGTTTTTTAAAAATGTTCCTTGTTGTAATTCAATACAAATTAGTAGCTATTCTATCAATATTAAATTAACACTTGAAATGAATGTTCTGTTTTATTTCAAAATTTTAACTTAAGTGATCTCTTGCATGGATTGTTTAAGACTGCAATAAAAATAGCAAGACACAATAACCCTACTTAAAATAGAATTTGTCATTAACATTTTAAAGAATTTGCAAAATCTTCTATACTGTGGTTTCTAACATGAGATTTTCAGAAATATGTGGTTCTGACAGTTAAGATACGATTAAATGGGCCTTTCCTGAAACTGCTTAAATCCTTGGTAAGAAATTTATGAGCTCTTCAGTTATTTTTTTAAACAAGATATTAACAAAGAATCCATTCCATCTATAGATTAACTCTTTTATGGTTAATCATATTCTTATGAGTTAAAGGGAGCTTTGAATACTATTAAAAGAGAAATTAATGTCAGAAGTTACCAGTTGGGAATGATAACTATCAGCTGTGGTTGTCATAGTATTTATCCTTGATCTGCATCTTCATACTAAATTTTTAAAAAAGATGGTGGATTTACTGTATTGGATAAATAGTTGACCTTGAAACAGAATGCAGCAGAAAAAAATTACAGAAGAAAACTTTCAGTTCTTTTTCCTGATCCCACCTTCCTCTTGTAACCCCAGACTCAAATCACTTTCTTTTATGGTCCTCACAGATTTGCATATAAAAATATACAGATTACAAAATTGTATTCTGTACTGTTCTGAATCTAGATATACTTTTAGTACAAAATACTGTTTTATTTGAATTCCACTTAAGTGCAGAAAGAGCCAGATATTGTCCTTTTAGGGGGGAAAAACTATACCAAACAAATCCATAAAGATCTTCAGTTTTTAATTAGCTATATCTTTGTTAAAATTCTAATATACCATAAAGAAGAATTGGTTAGATTGATTAATGTTGTTATAGAAAACCATATTATTTTATTCCAGAATAATTACATCCTCTGGTTTCTTTTAGCTGCTTAGTAGATATATGTGAAACAAATACTGTAAAACAGGCAGGAACCTATCTTTTTAAAACATACTTCAACTTTTACACATAAAAAGCTAAGCTTTTAGAGTTTGCCCAGCTCTTAACTTGTCTGATCTCAGAAAATCAAAACCAGTTTCAGTTTCAACCTGCTAAGGCTGGAAGATGAGATGGGAGACCAACAGTGAATCACTGGATTGTAAGTATGTAATCTTATGAATTATAATTTCATAATTCATAATTTTATGAATTGGAGGAAATATAATCATGCAATTACTGGATTGTATGATTGTAATATGAAGGAAATGGGAAGCCATTTCTATTGCCAAGAAAACTGCATAGCTATGTCCATGAAGTCACAAGGAGTTAAGACAAGGGAGCTCTATGTGGCAGGCCAGGGTCCTATGAACAATGCTTTGCATAGACTCAACAGCACAAATCAGGGCGCAGTTTTGATACTGTATAGATTATATAGTATATCCTAACTAAATCTTTTTTGGCATGTTTCATAAGAATAATTATAAAAGCAATTTTAAAAATACAAAGTTATCAGACATGGTCCCATAAACTTAAAAAAATGCCGAAATATTTTTATGCATCTTAATTGCTTAACAACCTGTTTCATTCAAGAACTGATGCAAGATATAATACGGATACTATCTGATAAAATTTGGAGAATATGCAACTGTAGTATAACAAACAGCATAAACAGAACACAAGAATATTAATAATACAAAATCATTCAGTGTAGTTTGCAAATTATTTTCATCATTAATTATAGAATTTAAGCAACTATCCATTATCTCACAAATCATACTTAACATTGACATCATTTTTTGAATGATTTAATTCAATCATTATGGTATAAGTAATTTTTATTTTCTATTATATATTATATAAATATAATTGTACTTGGTTATTATTTATACTCTATAATAGAATAGAATAAGGTTTTAAAAAATGAATACAGGATAAGTACAGTAATGCAGTTATTTAAGCCACTGTACAAGCATGTACTCTGGACATGCTATCAATTTTTTCTTTTTTGGCCAAAAAAGAAAACAGAAATAAAGAAAGCTATTTGAACCAATAATATTTTACTCACTTAAAGTATTTCAACATAATGGATTTTATTTTTACTGTGCAAAATGGATTGGGAGGAAGATTTAGAAATGGTTGCTAGTAAGGTAATGTAAATGAAAGCAATACATGCTAGTAATCTCTTGAGCTTTATAAGATAAGTGGTTTAGTGGATAAAGGGAATACAGTAGATATAATCTTCAGTGTAATCAAATTTAGCAGTGCTTTTGACACAGTTCCACATGACATTCCCATAAATAAACTAGTAAAATTTGATTGTGAATGCTTTAAAGGGTAGTGTTTTGGATAGAAATGAACTTAATTGTTTAGAAAACTGGTCTATAAGCTACACAATTAATTCCAGCAAAGATCAAAGAGAGATCTAGAATAAAATACAGGTCATAAAATATGAGATAACTGGATAGCTGTGATGGGAAAGCCATACTTGATTATAAACAGCATTGTTCATCAATGTCAAACTGCTGTGGGGGGGGAGCAAACACCACTGCCCACTCCCTCCATTAATCAGCAAATGTTTGATAGAAGTATAAAATGGAAAGAAATGATAGTTATAGTTCATATCTTCAATTTACAGTCCATGAACAACAATTTACAAGATTTTTGTTTTTGTATTCTTAAAGAAAAATGTAAATAAATTGTAGGCCAGTCAGAGAAAAGTTGACTAAGGTATGGCATTTAAAAAGATAAATCAACTTCGTTACATGGCGTATTCCAATACTTTGATAGGAATAACTGGATATTTAAAATTGTCAAGTAGTTTGTAGATGTAGCTGTGTTTTTAAATGAAGGAGCAGCCGCCATCTTGGAGCTGATGGCTATGTCTTTGTGGAATGTGCTAGGGACTGCCTAAGAAAAGCTATGGGGTAGGATAAAAACTACTTTAATCTGAACTTGATTTGAATGTCTTTTAATTAAATTAATATAGCTATTTCCCATTGGGGAAATGGTAAGGCATTTTTTGCCTCATATTCTATAGTGCTAGTACTAATGTCACTAATGAAGATGAATGGTGGCAGAGGAAGAATAACAAAAGAAGCTACTTTTTCACATAGCATATTTTTAATGCAAACTCAATCTACTTGTTATTTTAAAACATTATGCAAATTAAGTGCCTATTACTTATGTTGACGATATGCCACTATTATCTTTGGGATGAATGGCAATAATCCTCTGGTACCATTGCTGGGGAGCAACAACAGGCAATATCTACGTTATCTGTAATTTGGCATCTGGTCTGGGAAATAGTGACCATTCATACTTGATTACCCATATAGACTAAATATGACTCATTTATGAAAATGATTTAAAAATACTAGTGCACAGTGTATCTGTGTGAATAGGAGATCCAAACATGTTACACAAATTTTTCACCAATTGTATATGGTTATCAGAGTTCTTTTTAAAACCCTTACATTATCTTTTTAAAGATTTAAACAATTTGGGGATATATAGAAAACTGTTTTCTTTTGTGTTCGTTTCCTTTTAAAGTATTAAATGGGATATACAGAAGACTGCCTTCAATTGTATGATCCTTCTGTAAAGATCAACTATAGAGGCCCTTTTTGAGTGCCAGTCAAGGGCCTTCTTATTGGTGTTCTCCTGGATGTGAGACTGTTTTCTTTGGCACTATGAAAGAGCATTTTGTACAAGCTTTCAAATATCCTTGAAAATCCATTTGTTCCATCTGCCTTTCTCTAAGAAGGTTTTTATAACACTAATTCCTGAGTCATGGTGTTTCCTTATTATACTGGGTTCTTACATTTTTATTCATTCATTATATCTCAACTGGATTCATCTTTTGTTGGATGCTGCTGGTTATTTATGTGTCCCAAAAGGAAATCTATAAAGATTTTAGATAAATATTTATGTTTACTATAAATGATGAAGAATTTCTTATAACTTGAGAACTGCATATTAATCAACCAAGTGAAAGCTAATATTTATCTGGTTGCTTTAATGAGAAATACATCGATTGTTAGCAAATAGTTACAATGATTACTTTGAAAGGTTAACTTAAAAAACAAATACAGAATTGACAAGAAATATGTCAAATGTGTAGAATAATATATGACGTTGTCTTACATGCCCATGTTAGAACCATCCAAATGATCATTGATATTCCAGTTTTATTTTTATGTTACAAAATATTTTCAATAGCTCTTGAAACTCACTGAACATTCATTGGAAAATTTATTTTATTCTGTCATTAGGATTCTGGGACAGTGAAGCTTTTGGTGCACTATTAAAACAGAATTTACTGCCTATACAAGTTTCCAAAGCTTCCAAAGACTTTTCGGATCTTGCTCTTTGTATACAGTTCATTAACATTCCTTCATCACTTGTGGTGATAAAAAAGGGTCATTACTAATCTTCTCATAGAAGAATCTCTGAAATCTTCCTATATAAATTAAAATACTTAAAATATTATTTTAGTATTAAAACATAATATCTTGTCTCAAAACACATTGCTTATGATTATTTATTTATTTATTTGATTTGTCAGTCACAAAATAATAGGTATAAGTATAAACATGAGTAAGAATACAGAAAATAGGTACGATTAAATGGGGACAATAGGACAAGGACGGGAGGCACGATGTTACACCTATGCATGTCCCTTATGATTATTATTTATTAATTTGTATGTCATCTACCTCACCAGATTAGATACTGTGCAGATAAAATAGGTAAAATCTAAAAAAGTTTTGTGAAATTTTGGAAATTTTGTAATTTTCTTTCATTAACTTTCTACTAATAAGACAAATCCTGTAGTTCCTCAGTGCAGTTTCAATTGTTTCCAAATAATTGTTTTGCAGGAGAAGATAGAACAGGATGGACCATCAGTGATAAAGACTTACAGGTACAATATTGTGTTTTGTCTATTTTGTATTAATGTCTCTTCATTA
Source organism: Laticauda colubrina (assembly GCA_015471245.1). NCBI lineage: Eukaryota > Metazoa > Chordata > Lepidosauria > Squamata > Elapidae > Laticauda > Laticauda colubrina. The sequence continues at coordinate 14,665,076 of BLBF01000004.1, read as the reverse complement.
CAAAAAAATAAATCATAAACACTTCTGGGGATCTCGTGTGTTCTCTAAAACCTTATAGAACAGGTGTCCTCAATCCTCAGGACACTACTGAGCCGTGAACTGTTTGAACCTGGGTTGCCTGAAGCAGCGGATGACCCCATGCCTGCACATCCTCTCTTAGGCAAGCAGAAGGCAAGGGCGTGCATGAATGTGTTCCATTTTGTGAGCAGCAGGTGCGCATGCCCACCATTCTTACAAATGGAACTGTGTGCACACACATGTTTGCCTGCCGCCCATGTGAAAGCATCTCTCCCTTCCCCCCACTCTGGTTCCAAAATGGTTGGAAAACTCTGTTATAGAATAATTGTGTTAATTAGAGCTTTATGTAAGGTTTTATTCCTGGATATGTTCATTTAAATAAAATTGTGCTATATATAGATTGATTTCACTGAGCTGGTCTATTTTATCTCTAAACTGTTTTCTGTCCAAGCTGAAACTTCCAAACAGGCTTCCAGAGTATTAGAGCTACATAATATGCTCTATAATAGGACCATTCTTGGATTATTAAGATATGTATCCTATCCAGCATCATAATTGAGCAATTAAATTGAATGTGACCACTTGTTACTTATTACAAGCAGTTAAACTACTTAAAATCCATCTAACCACACAATGCCCCTGTCTCCTCAAAATTCATCTTGGGTTTATTTAAACATCTATGCCTCTGTTCTTTCCAGGACTTACACAGCACTGCAATCAGCACAGTGCTGACACCATGTCACAGATCTCTAGATTATAATTTGTGATGGTTTGTTATAAGTGTTACACATCAGAAGGAAGCAAAGCCTGGGGGATCCTACAATCCAGATATTATGAAGTCAAGTAGAATTAGCAGAATGCTGTTGCCTGTTAGTGGGCAGAAAAAATGTTATTTTAATATAGCAACTCCAATGTGCAAGTCACAAAATCATTCCAGAAAAATCACAGTGGTCAGTGCTGTTAAGCATCACTGAGAAAATCATAGTTCATTTCTGTAACCTACCTACTCCCCCCCCCTCTCTCTCCCTCCCTCTCTCTCACTCACACATGCAACCACACACCTGAGAAAGGGAGACAAGGAAAACAACTTAATGCCTCTAGTAACAAGGCATTAATTGCTTCCTGAATCCCCTATACAAGTAGTCCTTCACTTAGGACCACATTTGAGCCCAAAATTTCTTTTGCTAAACAAGATAGTTGATAAGTGAGATTGGCCCCATTTTATGTTCTTTTCTGCCACATTTGTTAAGTGAATCACTGCACTTCTTAAGTTAATAACATGGTTGCCAAGTGAATCTGGCTTCCCCATTGACTTTGCTTGTCAGAAGGTCACAAAAGGTGATCACATGAGCCCGGGACACTGCAACCGTCATAAATATGAGTCAGATGCCAAGTGTCAGAAATTTGATCACATGACCTTGGGGATGCAGCAATGGTTATAAGTATGAAAAATGGCATAAATCATTTTTTTAATGCCATTGTAACTTTGAACAGTTACTAAATGAACTGTTGTAAGTTGAGGAATCTTTCTGTGAATTCTTACAAAACATAACAGCATCAAGCATCATTTTGACCTTGGAAACTGGTCTTTCATGTCTGGCATAAAGTCTGAAGTGTTTGTGAATGAGATGGTCCTCAAAGCCTACTCACCCCTCAAAAAAATTCTGCTGGGTAATTAACTGAAGAGTCCAAGCATTGAAACAGGCAGTTTATAACATAAATGTCATAGCAAATGCAGTGCAGTGATGGAAAATAAATATATTTGCTGCTAAGAAATGCTTCTGTAATGTGTGTGTTGCTGATTTACTATGAGATTTATGCTGCCTGACCTTGTCATAAATTGACTTGTTTCTGTGCTTGGAATTCTCAGAAAAGATACTTTCTGAATTTCTTGTGGTCAGAGAAGGGAGTTCAAAAGTGATATTGTAATGTCCTTTTCAGAAACTTCTGCTATTCCTTAGCAAAAACTAGAGCTTTGACAGAATGGTCAGCCCTTTCATCTGGTACATTCTCCAGAACATTGAGAAATTATTTGACTGTAGTCACTCTTGAGGATATTCTCAACTGATCTTTCATTCCTGCATAGAGGGACTGCTATAGAGATTCCTGTTTTCTTCAGGAATTAATCCATCCCTAGCCTCCAAAGTTAGTTCTCCAATGATTGGTTCTGATCCCATTCATTTATTCGAATTTCTAAACTGCTCCCCAGACAATTAGGTCTCAACACTTATTAAAATATAACAACAAAGCAGAAAATGTAAGAAGTGTGAAATATATTAATTAAAAGGAGCAATAGAGTCAAATTAAAACAAAACCATCAAATGGTATTCATGAGAAAGACCTGGTGAAAATATAGGTCTTTGAAACAAACCCATTAGGAGACAATTCAACTCATGAATTTCAGGACATAAAGCCTACATTGATAGGCTCCACTACAGAGAACACCAAGTCACAAGCACCTGTAAGATGATTCAGGGCCAGTCTTGGCAAAGGTATTCATGAGTATGTCTGAGAACATTCCTTCAAGTTAAAGTGAAACTACCATACCAAATTATTCATGGAAATGGTCCAGAACACCTTGGCAGATGATATAAAATATCTCAGAAAGATCAAGCCGAATCAATGAAGTTGGCTTCCCTTTGCCTGTTACAGAAAGTAATATATCAGCCGTTTGCTGATTCTATTCCCAGATTAAGGTCTGAATACAGATTGAAAGAATAATGTCTACGCAAGAAGTCAGTACATTACTAATATTTTATACCTGTTGCAAAGTCTGAGACATCTGCCGCCATTTCTAATCAATTTGGACAAGCCAGGCAAGCCAACCAAGCTGCATTATACTGTAAAGGTAAGCGATGCAAAATCTGCTTAACCCCCATTCCCCACAAAATAAAATAATTTGATAAAATAAAATAAAGAACTCTTGCAAATTGTGACTTCCGGTATTCTTTCCAGCCACTTAACCATCAACTCTATTCTGAGTCATACGACCAGGAGGGAGGGGCTTAAAAATAAAGCAGTTGACAGCATACACAACTACTTCTCCCATAGGGATTCAATGGGGGATTTTGTTGTCTTTTTCCCCCTCTCTCCTTAGCTCCAGCAGATCCTGTCCATATTCAAACTCTTTTATTTTGCTAGTTTTTCCTAGAACATTATATTTAGCCTAGCCTATCTTCACAGAATTATCATGCTGACAGACAGGAACCCAATTCCTGTTACATAATTTCTCTCTCACTGTTCATGGTAAAAGGCCAGTGTGAACTGGTCTGTAACCATAAGGTTGGATTCTTGTATTCATCACTTAAGGGAACCAGGCTGAAGTTGAATTTTTCAATCTCCTTTTTTCCTTGTCAGCTGTGTTCTTTAAAAAAAATCACTCCATCAATGATCAAGGAAGTAGTAGTCTCCATAATAGCATGAGTAGCTGTTAACAGATTTATTATTTTCCTTAATCACCACATAAAGATTAAAAAAATACTTTAAGAATTCAAACAGTGGCATGGGTTGTGGCAATGTAAGCTGAGAGAGATGGGAAGAAGGCGGAAAAAGTGATGGAGGAATGTTCTGCTTCATTACAGGTGAATTTTCTTGCAGATTTCACACACACACACACACACACACACACACACACACACACACACACACACAC
>BLBF01000004.1:14653773-14661396 GCA_015471245.1 Laticauda colubrina | reverse complement strand
CACACACACACACACACACACACACACACACACACACACACACACACTTACAAACCTGCTATTGCTCACTCCACTTAGGAGTTCTGTTTGACTTGATCTTGCAGAGAACTGAATGGCAGAATGTCTAGAATAAACTAACATCTGCCCAAATGTAGCAACAGCCTTTTTTTCTAGCTTCCAATCATGGTTTCATTTCTTTAAAAAAATAATCATAGCTAGTAAGATTTCTTAGGGAGAATTTATTATTCATGTGGGTGATGCAGAATAGTCAATGGCAGTAAATAGGCACCTACTGGCTTTCGAATGCAAAAGGCTATAGTTGATAGTGACCATGTTATTTAATTAGAGGAGCACATACTGAGCCAGGTATTAGGGCTTAAGGTCTAAAGGTCAAGGAGCTGTGTGCACAGATGTAAAATGCAGATGGTGTGTAATAAGAAATTGGAGTATTAACTTCAACCATGGAAAATCAGAAATATTTGGAACTAAAATATAGCAGTAAATGGAAATACAGAATAATACTTTTGTTTCTTGAGAAAAGTCATCCTCAAGCTTTTTATATTTGGAAAAAGAAATACTTGATTTTTTTCCCCTAAAGTCATTAGTCTAGCTTTCAATTTTCAGTTTTATTTGAATCTCAAGGTATATTAACCAACATGTAAATTTCTGATCTATTTCTGATCAAGGATATTTTTTGTTTGGCAATTCAGTGGATGCTTCTTCGTGGCACTTTATGTATGCAGTTTAATAAGGTTATCTCTTCATTCACTGATAGATTAATTATTTCCTCAATTAAATGTATTTTTCAAAAGATGCCATTATTTTCCACTATTGTCAATAATATTGATTAAAAGTTTTAGAAAAAAAGGAACTTCTAAAAACTACTTTGAAAAGGACTTAATACAGTTCTGCAAAAATATTTATATGATACTTATTTACAGATAGGAAGCCTATCTTGATTCTCGAGGGTGTATAAATATACTGTAAAAATAAACATCTTTCTTTTAAAAATTCAATATCTTTGGCTTGATTGTTATAAAAGCTTAGGGTGGCAGAACATTAAGCTTTCAACTTCTAATAAAAATCCTTTTGTTTCCTCAGGCACAGATTGGTAATTATGTTTCAGTGCGACATAACAACAGATACTACACAGCGGACAAAAATGTCACTTGCAGAAATTGTGATAAACGAGGTCATTTATCAAAAAATTGTCCTGCCCCAAAGGTAAATGTAGTATTTCAATTTGTTTTATTACTAGCTGAGACTTTCAGACTTTAAAGCACTGAAATAATTTTACTGGCTGGTGTTTTGAGAGAGAGAGAGAGAAAAAAGAGCAATTTCCATGCTCTCAACTGCACTGGCAGTTTAAACCCAAGGAATATTACCTGCTAATTTCTTTGCATTGTGGATCCTATCCTAGAGATTGATCAGAAGGTATTAGGAGCATGATTCCCTTGTAAGAGAGGAGATGGAGTAGTTGAAGTTGGTGCTTTCTTCAGTAGCTCTCAGCAATATAATCCAATCAAGAGAGACCCAGTGGCCCATGCTGAGGATTATCACCTGCTCGCTGAAGATTTCTTTTCTCTTTCCCCCACTTTAGTGAATGAATGGACAGAACAATAGGGCTTGTGAGAAAGTGAGATACAGGCATGTGTCCTATAATTAGTCCCCACTCTGCCCTCATTGAGGAAGCAAATGATAAAACACAGCTTTTACACCTTGTACCGTGTACACCTTGCACATATTTTCTATTTCTATCTTCATGCCTAGAAGAATAGGGAAAAAATGTCCACTGAGCTGCTGAGACAATTCCTCCTGCAGAATCCATAGTATTGTGCATAGTGTGGGCAACCCAGCACTAATAATTTTTTATCAGGATAATAGCAAAGACATACGTGTTTAAATATCTCCAGGATAGATTTAACCAGTATGTATACATTTTATTAGTTGTATGCTCATTGGCTGAAAGATGATGGTGGAAATAGAACTGTAAAATTTTACTATGAGTACAAAACAATATCATTAATACCATGAGACATTTAAAGAATAAAAAAATTGAACAATGTGGCAAATTGAGTGGTGAGCAAAAGTATATAGAGCATTGCAGAATGATAAAACAATGTATTTGCATAAGCAGTTATGGGAGCTTTCCTGATTGCTCTACGATACAAATTCATGTGTTCTTGTCACAGAAAGACATTTCAAAACAGGTTAGTAGAAATGAAAACATCTCTCTTTGAAGCATTACAGCAGTTGGGATCCTTGGCAAGGCTGGTGCCTGACCTCACTGCTTTGAAAGGTGCCCCTGCTATAACTGTGGGTATGAGCAGGTTCTACCAGTGCACTTCACTAGCGGTTCCAGTGGAAGTGTTACTTCTATATCCATATATATGTGTCATCTGGGGCCAGCTTTCAAAGCTTTGGCATAAGGTTTGCAAAAGGACATGGCTGCTTTAATGTTTTCAAGAAAGGTGCTCCAATCACATCAATGCACTTTGCAAACAGCTTCTTTCAAGTGTTTTCTACAGTACTGTTATCTAAATCTGAAGTAATAGCTGGGAGATTCTGGTCGTTGAAATCCATGTATGTTAAATTTGCCCAGTCTGAAGAACACTGGTCTAAGAAACTACTTTTTTTCAAGCAGATTGGTTTTGTTGGTGGAATTTTGGGAAGGACCCCTTCTGCTTAGCAGTACTGTAGATGATTTTATTCATTAGCTACTGGTTGTTTACCTTCTGCTCTTTATTTATTGTACTGCTGTTTCATTTTTCCTTATGTTTTAATTATTAATTGAGGGCTTCCTTGTGTAGGCAATGCATGAATTTATGAAATAGAACAGGAGGTCTTAAGCGAAGGACTTAGAAATTCTCTGTGAATATAAATGGAAATGCCTTGTTTATTTTACTTAATTTAAATTCCTCTGATTCTACAAAGGTTTGATCACTTTTGTTTCTTTGTGTTTATTTTGCAGAAAATTCCACCCTGTTGTCTTTGTGCAGAGAGAGGTCACCTACAAAACAGTTGTCCAGTACGATTTTGTTTAAATTGTTGTTTGCCAGGACACTGCTCTAGAGAGTGCCCTGAGAGAATGTACTGGAAAAAACATTGCAACCGCTGTGATATGAGAGGTCATTATGCAGATGTGAGTACATTGTTAACAGAAACTACCCAGCGATTATTTTTTACTCTTTCTTTTTCCCCCAGAATGACTTGTGCGTATAATCTGCATTCCTGTTTATCCATTGCTGGTCACTTAGCATATATTTGTCTGAAGACACAGTTTAGATGTACAAAATTAATATTTTCTGCATCATAAATATATATAAAAATAATAAAAAAAAATGCAAAAATAGAAATACAAAAGCACTACCAATAAGTATGAGAGTGCTAAATTATTGTTTACACAATATTTTTATTTCTGAAATGCATTCATTCCTATGACATAGCACACTCGATAATTCATTAAATGAAGTTTCGACCTGGTGTTTTATTTTTGTTATTAACAGAAATGATTTCAAATTAAATATAATTTACAGACAAGCTTATCCTTTATGAATACATTAGAAATGCAGTTTGCCTTTCTTGCATATTAATAACTATGGAAAAACTTGCAAAAACACAATATATGCATTATATTTTAAAATGTATATTGATTACAGGTTTAATATAGAGGCTAAGAGAGTAAATTTCACTATGAAAAAAAGAAAAAAAAAGGCCAGGAAGATTAAAAAGAAAAAAGAAAAGAAAAACCAGTATTGGAGGCAGATGGAAAAACAAAAGTACCAGAAAGGCAGAAAGAGAAAAAGAAAAAAAGGCTACTCCCTTAAAAAGAAAAGGAAGGGAATCATTAATACCAAAACTTTTCTTTTAAAATAAAAAGCAAACGTAAAAATTTAACTTCCAAAAGCAAGGAAAAAAAAGCAAAGCAAAGACAAGTTCCAAAGAACTAAAAATCCAAATAGCTATTTCAAAAAGTAAACTGTTGAGGATGGGGGTAGTAGCACAGCTTAAGAAAAAAAATCAAGAGAGCACACCGCACTTTGTTTAGTTATCCAAGGCTCTTGTTATAACACTCTTCTCCAGAAACTTATCACTTTTTCTATAAACTTCCTATAAACCTTTTCCTATAAACTTCAACATCAGACTCCAGCTGTTGACAGAAACCCAGAAGAGCACCTGCAATAATACTCTCCCATGCTCTTCCCTCTATCTTATCAAATAGCAATATCCTTGAAAAAAAGTCTCAGTTCTTTCTTTCTCAGCTTTGTCTGATTACAAGAGAAATAGAATATTTCCAAGCCTCTAGTTGGCAGTGTTAAGAAAGTTTCAGTTAACAGTTGGCAGTGTTACAAAGTTTCTTTGCTTTCACTTTCCCCCTCCTTTTCCAAGCAAAATATAATAAGAATTAATTTAAAAAAGAAAAAGATATTTAAAAAAAGAAATAACTAAAAGGGCATCTCTAGCCTAAAATGTTACAAAATCAAGGAGAAAAAAAATAGATGGAAAAAAAAACCAGTCTAGTTTCAAAATATAAGATCATGTATAGAAAATCCAGCAATGAGAAAAAAACATTACTTTGACATTCCTGTTTAAAACCGCCGCTTAATCACTTCTGTCAAAACTTTTACAGATTCTTTCTTTTCCTTAGGGTGTCCTTTCAGATCTTAGAATAAAGAAAAAATTCTCACCAAACCGGCAGGCACACTCTCTCTTTCTGTTCTCTTTCGTTTCGGAGCTGTCCCAACTTCAGCAGCTTTAATGGCTGCCTCTTTGCCAATGGCAAGAAGAGCTTCTCCTGGATCTACCAGGGACTTTGCGGTATCCCTGGGATGCACTCTTCACTTTCACCATCTCTTTGGGATGGTTTAGATCCGATAGGACCGTCCAGGATCAAAGATATCGGCAGCGATCTCACACCTCCAAGATCGCATTGCCGTATCATCACGATGCCAGTTCTGCCCCCCGATACTAGCATTTTTTAAGCAGTTGTTTTATGGATTATTAAGTATATATGATTTAAAACATTCAGAATGTAATAATAATAAAGCTGATAAGAAAATAATTATTATCTTCATTCTTTCCGAGGGTCCAAATTGTTTAGTTTTGCATGGCATATAATTACATTATTCCAACAGATCTCTGACCAGAAACAAATAATGCTGAGGAAGTTAATAGATGCCATTTATTTACATATCTCATCAAAAATCATAGCAAAAGTTGGTTGCCATGTGATATTCATCAGCCAGACCTTTGTGGTACAGATTTGCCAGATAAACAGCTTGCATATTCTCTTCTAAAAACCACGTGCTAAGAAAAGCTGATTAGGCACATTGTGTATGTGTGTGTATGTGTTTTCATAGTCTCAGTTTGTAATTTTTTTTTCTTATAATAATAATGGAGATTAGCTGCTGTTCATGGTACTGATGTTCAGTTGTTTATCTCTGGAAATTTAGCTAAATGTCAACATTTTTCAAGTCTGTCTTTATATTGGAGATTCCAAAACATTTCCTTTAAAATACAAAGGGGTATATAGTCTTTTGTATTCCTATGTTCAAATTAATTTCTTTTTCAGTTTCTGTGATTAAGTATGAAAAGTTAACATATATAAGTTTGATTAAAGGGAATGTGAATGTTGGTTTTTACAAACATGAAATTGGTGAATGTTGATTTTTGCAAACATGAAATTGACCTTTTTTTTTTTACTACATTATGCTTTGGAAGGAATGATACATTGTAAAGATTTCCTAATGTAGGAAAATAGTAAAACAATGTAAGTTCTTGTGAATATAGCTATGAAAACTGATAGTTCAATGCAAATTAGAACATAATTTTCAAATGCTGTTTTTCATTTGTCCCTTTCATTAAAAATGAACCCTTCTCTGATTTTCTCTCATTTTCATTATGCCACTTAGGCATCCTTGAATAGCTTTCCTTTAGCTTGTGCCTTATACTGCAGTTATTCATGGAAGTCCCTTCCATTATCATATATGATTGCAGCACCTGTCCTTTGAAATAACATTCTCTCCAAGATTTATATGGTACCCACTCTATAGATGTTCCAGAAATCCTTGACAATCTGGCTTTGCTTCTAGGCTGGAGTGAATTGGTGCCAAACTCTCTTGGTTTTCTTTTTCTGGTGTATTGGATTTGTTTCTCAAGACATTTTTTTCCTTTTTCTTTTTATTGCTTTCTCGTTTTAAAATATACGCTGCTTGGAGGCATCTGTGATTTGAGTGGTTATAAATCCAATAATATTAAATAAACCAATTGGTTGGCTAATCAGTATATGTGTGAAAAAAATTCCATACTTTTTATCAAGCAAATTACCTTATCTACCTTATCTATAAATAAGATGCACTTAGACTGATAAGACTTGTTCCCAACTTGTAATAATTGTGATGATAGTACCCTAGCCCCCTCCAGCCATCTGGTATTTTACCTAATCTTTCCTTATAATATTTAATTCATATGACTGTATGAATGAATAAGATCTTCACTCATTCAGCAGCTGTAAATGCACTATCAACTTTAGTGACAATCTTATATCTTCAATTTGCTTTCAAGTTTACTGTTTCTTCCCCCCTGCATTTAAATCTTTTTTATTATTAGCATTTTTTTCAAACTCAAATACTTTAATATTGTTTTCTTTTCACATCCTATGTAGTTTAGATTTTTTTCAGAATTTCTGTCCATCTTTTCCAATTAGGAAAATCTTAGGTATTACTGCTTTATTAAAAACCACTTACTTCCTGTTCTACTAAAATTTACTTTCTTGAAATCTAGATTATGTATTTACTGATATGCTCAGATATAGTTTTTCATAAAATCAAGTACTCCAGTGCTGCCTGATCATTATTTCTATATCATTAACAAAAATGCTTTTCATTGGTTTGAATCACGTCAAGGAGAGTTGATCCCCTTGTGCCTTCTTTCAGCTACTGATGGAGAAAGCTGTTAGCCAGGCCAGTCAAAATTTCCTAGTGAGACCAGTCTTGGCAGAGATTGCTTTCTAACAGATGTCAGTGCAATTAAAAATCCCTTCACACCTCTCTAAAAGATCTACAGTTTCCTTTTTTTAAAAAAGCACACAATTCACACCTACTTTATTGGCTGATAGTAATAGACATCAACCATTATTTTGTCCGTTCCTTCACTTACTTTAATTTGGATTTACCAGTGGCTTTTCTCAGTTTTCCTACTTTTCTAAACATGTAATTTAAGTAAACATTGCTATTCATCTTTTGCTTCCCCCCTCCCCCTTTCTGTTTATTTTGAACAAGTTTTATTCTTCACTGCCAAACTAATGCTAATTATGGGATCAAAATTCAAATTTTATTTGTGTAGTATTTAGGCCATAACAAACCAATTATGAGTCATCTCATAATATCTTGTATTCATCAGATTATATTTATCCTCCTGCATTAAAAGTTAGAATTTTTATTCCTATATTTTCAATAGGAATTTGCCAGTTTCTTCCTTGATTTTTAAATTAGTTTTACTAGTTTTTTCCAGCAACATATAAATTGTGTCTTTACATCTCAGTTTTGCCACCAACTTGTTCATGATTCAGTTTAAAGCCTAATCCTCCTAATCAAACTCAGCATCCTTTCTGGAAAATTATTT
>BLBF01000004.1:14631273-14648773 GCA_015471245.1 Laticauda colubrina | reverse complement strand
AAGTTGAACATCTCTGGCATTTATTTACATTTTGGGACTATTATAGACTTGTCTTCAAAAGTTCTAAACTTTAGCAAAAAGAAAGGGGGAGAAACTGTTGCTGGCTTTCTGACAATGGCAGGGAGTGTGTTAAACCAGTGTAAAATTCAATTAAACTGTCTAGCCAGGTTTTTGAAGCTGAAATGCAGACCCTCTCAGTTAAGCTTCTTATTTTCCTGTGACCGATACCAGTGGTTACTGTGTTATGCCAAAATCAACAGGCTGTAAAGCACCTTGTTTCATGCTCCCAGCTGATCAATATTTTTATTTTCCAGGCTTGCCCAGAAATATGGAGGCAGTATCACCTAACAGTAAGTAGAAACACCTTTTTATTTTGTCCGACACTGGGCCTATTTACTCTTCTGTGAACTGCTGACCATAAAATAGAAACAAGGATCTTTTGAAGAAAGTTAATAAAATATCTGATGAGCGTTAGAATTGAAGAATGAAAGAATATCCTATGCTATTTTTTTCTGCCATGTTCTTCTGAACAGTTTGTATAATAGAAATTACCTAAGGTATTACCATGTCAGTTTGCTGCTTATAGCTTCTTCAGCAGTACATAACAAGAATAAAATGTCTCCTTTAAACACCAACAATATCAGTAAGTGAATCGTGGACACTACTGGAACTGTTATAGTTTCACTGTTCTTGTAATGAGTTGCTTTGATGAGACACCAAAATTAGAAATAAAACAAAATTTTAATATTTGTTTATGAGGAAGTTTATAAAACACAGTCAAACTGTACTACATAACTTTCACTTTAACTGACTATTAATAATGTTAAATATATTTGTGGTAAACTTCATGAAAAGTTCTGTTTGGCTTCATAATTTACCTAACTATATCTAAATTTCTCATGGAGAATTGGAATGACTGTTGGCAGATCATAAAGAGATGAACTGGCTCAAGAACATAACTTATTTGCTTTTTTTTCCCCTTAGAATAAAATATAGTTGATAGATGGATGATACATATGACCACAACAGTGATTTTGAATTCCCCTATTTTTCTCTATATTTTTGTATGACCTATTTCTTTTTAATCTTATATACTTTTTACAATAATACATTTCTGAAATTTCCTTGATTGTGCATTTCTTTACAGAATCAGAGATGACATTACTATATAGTATGTCTGAGGTTTTCATGAAATTGTGATGTAGCTTCTCTGTTTAAATAAGAATTTAATATAGAGAAATCACTTAGATTATTATTTGTCTACTTTAATCTTAAGGCTGCAAGAAGTATTACTTCTAAATAAAGTTTTTTTAAAAAAGGTGCCTCAACTAATTTTAGATGAATTCGTAAGCTTTCATTTAGTTCTGATTTTATCTTTTGGATTGTGAGATGAAAGAATACAATACAATCTGCTTGTGTGATTCTGATAAAGGGCTTTATATTTTCTGTTGGTTTCAATATTGATACAATAGAACAATATTCTTTATTAGCCAAATGTGATTGGACACACACAAGGAATTGCAAATACATTTAAAATAATGTATTATCTATCTAAATTGGTTTCAAAGAACATCATAAAATGAAAATTAAAATACAAAATGTGAAGCTGTTTATATCGATATACCATGGACATATTAACATTATCCTTCAAAATTATGAAATAAATATTGATTCATATTTGAATATAAGTTAAAACAATGTATTCCACAATTGTCTCTTTAAGTACAGTTGAATCAGATTGTAATATTTTGCAATAATCCAGAATATGAAGCATATAGGAAATCTGCATAAAGAGAACAAATTTAGCATAACATACAAATATATACCATGTAGATAATCTTATAATTCTACTTATTATGCATGCTTATCAAAAGGGTTATATAAAATGTGTGGGTTTTTTTTCATGCATAAGCAAAATATCTCTAATTAATTGCTATGGATGTTTCAGATCAATAGAACATATTTGTTATTTCTGAGACTTTGTAAATTTTATTCATTTTACTCTCTTACTAAGAGAAGGGGTGCCATCTATTGACTCACTGTGGTTACCACAATCAAAGTAATTACCAATAACAATGGCTAAATAAATAGCTGATAGTTACAGACTGCCTTTACCAAGTCTTAGTGACATTTTCAGAGTGTTGCCAGAATGAAAAGTGAAATAAGAGATTTGGAAAGCATGGAAGATTAAGAAATGATACTAAATTGGTTCCTTGCAAATTTGCAAATGACATTTTTGTTTTTAGCATTTGTTGTATAAAGAAGCCATTGAATATTAAATTCAACAAATCCACATTGAAGAAAAAGACTTAAAACAGATTTTACATACAAAGTGCAGTTGAATACTTTTAAAAATTACAATTGCATTTTCTATAAAAATATTTCCAATTACCAAACTATCAAGTATACTATCATAAAGATGAATTAAAAAAATCAAAATTATTTTTAATTTAGGGCAGGAGTCTCTATGCTTGTCACTTAGTGAATTATATATTCTAGTTCAAATTTGCTGTTTAGTATGCAACTGTAAATGAATATATAGTGTTTAATGAAAAGACATATCATAAATCAGATCCCTTTTTATATTATGCATATTAAACATGAGTTCAGATCATTTCATAAATAGCTATGTGCTATTTTCATTATTTTTTATGGCTCATGAAATATGCATCTTTCAGCCTACATTAACACATTTTTACATGTGAGTTGCAAATCTATCCACACTACATTTTCCATTAGGTACCTCTATTCATTTCATATGGCTTAGAAGCACCTTACTTTCTCTGGTCTTCTTGACTTCGTATATATCATACCAACATTAAGAAAAATATGCGACAGTTCTTATTTTAGATGGATTTTACGTTAATGTAAGATTAGTCCTTATGGTCTTATCAATGCAGAGAGTATACCTTAGTTGGGATTCAGAAGGGTGTGTATGCCACAGAAAGCTGTGGCTGATTCTTCCTTCCACTAGAGAAGGCTGCTATCCAGGAACCATGGAAGATTGCTGACAAAAGATAAAACCATGTATGTACAAATGATTCTTGGAAACCAATAGCACCATAACAATATATACCCTCCTAATTCTAGTGCTTCAAGCAGTAGCGGGTAATAATGAAGAGCAATCTGAAAAATCAGTGGTGATTGTATACCAGTTACTCTAGCCTCCTTTGTGCTTCCTGAATACTTTTTTTTAATTAATATAATTACAGGTTGCTTTTGACCATAAGATTTTCAAGATGATGTATGGAAGAAATAGTAATATAATATTCAACTCTCTTTTAATTCTAATACAATTATAATTGTCAGACAACTTTTAATATTGTGATGTTTTCACAATATTTCCATACAAGTTTTATTTTAACATATCAAAATAGTATATTTTTTTATACTCAAGTCTTAATTTAAAAATGTCAGCTATACAGTGTTGGATAGGATGTCTTAGAACAATGGTGGTATCTTCACTGGAATTAATCATGATAAAATATGCTTAATTGAGATTTCACATGGACAGCAGGTAACATACAAAGCCAGGTAAATCTTGTAAAATCTTATAATGTTTATATGTTATACCAATCCTTTTCAAGGAAAGAGATTGTCATCCATTTTTAAGGCACAGTATAATTTATAGATTATGCATAAAATATTACACATGCAACAAGAATTGATTTGGTTTAAAATCCTTTAGAATAAAATGAATTTCAAGCAAAAACAAAGCTTTATCAGTGTATGAATCTCTTTTTATTTTATGTGTGGTACTTTTCTTTACATGTAAAGCTTTTTGGCAATGGGAGAATCCCCCCCCCCCCAGGGGATTATGGTTTCTTCTGTTACAGTGTTTTGTGAATGCAGTAACTTCCTCTACTTAGTCCTCTCATTTGTATCACAACCTCTTTCCCCATGATGACCACCAACAAATCACAATTTGGCTACCAAGCACTGTCATAAAAAAAGCTTTACATTCATGTTTCTGTTCATATATTAATATTAAAAGAGAACACAGAATTTCTATTTTAATAGATATATTTGGAATACATGAAATTACAAAGCGTACTTTATATTTTAATTTTTTGCTTTGTTATTGAATTTCTGTTAAGACCTTTGTATGAAAAAATAAAGAAATGAGGTGAGCGGGTAAATTTGGATTAAATTCAATATTTAAAAATGAGTGTCCTAAAGTACAGCTATATTTAATAGCCCTGTATTTAAAGAAGTTATAGTAAATTTACAAAGAACAGAAAAAAATTTATTTAAGATTTGTCAGATGAGTTGAAAAGAAGTTCTTTGTAATCAGACTAATGTATATTTGCGTATATACAGTACACTGATTGTTACAACATGATAATGTTTATAAAAGAGCAGTATTGTCTTGTTCATTTACGTTAGTTTAAGGAAAAACTGTCTTGTTTAATCTAAATGTAGATTTTGGAATTTTACACAATTTTCTTTCAGTCTTCAATCCAGTTCTTCCTTTTTTTTACCCAGAAATAAGCTCCAAAGAAAAAGATTGAATGATATTACAAGTAAATGTGCCTAGCTTTGCAGTATTCAAATGTTGTACTGAGAACTCTTCAGTTTTATTTATCCTGATTTATTATTTAATCAAAGTGTGTAAATAAATTATAATTTAAAAGATTTGGTAGATTACATATAGGCATTTTTTCTTTATTTTGTAGGAAACATTACCTTAAAATCTGAAATTTTAAATTAAAACTAATTAAATATTTTGAAATGAAGTATTTTTCTTTAGTTACATTATATATAAATACATAATAATATTGAATTAATTCCTTAATTTAATCCTCAATCATTTTTTGCTAGATTAGAAGAGTGTTATAGTATATGTAGAAATGGTGTATCTTCCCAAGTAACTAACAGTACATTATTTGCTGTGTAATATCAACACTCCTCCTGTACCTCCAGTAATGGCAATACCATAATGAGGTGGGATTGCAGCAGTATTTTCTTTTAATGCTGCTTTAGATATTGCAACTGTAATTCTGTATACATTATTTGGAGAGTGATTTTCATTTGAATTCAGCAGAATGTATGTCTTAACATGCATAATAAATGTTTCCAACATGCCAAGATGCTACTCTTCTATATAAATTAATAATACTTAGTACCATTGAAAATTGAACTGTCATTTATGTGTTGGATTGAGTAAAATGTTTGCAAAAAAAAAAAAGTATTTTCCCTAACACAAGGCAGCAAACATACATTACATTGCTTCCTTCTCCTCCTCTTTTCCCCATAACAACAGCTCTGTGAGATGGATTGGGTTGAGAGAGACTGACCCAAAGTCAACCAGCCAGCTTTCATGTCTGAATTAGGATTAGAACTCACTGTTTCCTGGCTTCTAGCATGTTGCCTAAACCAATACACCAAACTAGCTATGAATATTAAATATTAAAGTATTTTAATATTTTTGGAAAGTTACTATTAGAAGAGAAAATATTCTGTGTCTTTATCATATAGGGCTAAATTCAGAGAAAGTTCTTACATGTTTACACCCAGACTTCCCTGTTAATATGCCAAAGGAGATTTTAAGATGACAAAAGGTTGTGGGACAAAACAAGAGTAAGGTATCACTGTTCCCTTTTCATCAGTATGACCTCTTCCATTAGGGTATTTAATTGGATACATTGGGGAAATTTTCATATTATTTATTTTTGCTTGTTGGTCACTTGTTTCTAAGGATTGGTATACAGTACCATAAATGTTCCTTTATGTATCATATGTAGTTGCTCCTAATAATAATAGCAGCAGCAACAGTAACAACAATAACAACCATGGTTTTCTATCTTTAATTTGTCTGTGTATAATGGACAAATTATGTTTTAAAAATCAAGATTTTCAAAATATGGTCAGTATTAGAGTAGTCTTTTCACTATTTGTCTCATAGTTCAGGTTAATGACTTCCTCTCAATTATTACACATGTTCCAATTTTGTCACACTACCTTGATTGTAAAATTTTAGATCCTTATTATTGTTTGCAAATCTATATGAAATTATTAAAGTAATAGAAAGATAATGTGATGCAGAACTTTAAAAAATAATGGTTAATTCAGCATACTGAGTTAAAAATGCCCTTTTGTTCAAATAAACCCCAATCTTTTCTTAGTTTTTTAGGGAGAGAGGGAGAATGTAGCTTCATTTTTTTTCTATGACTTTTTGAAAAAATAGAATTCTCCTTAGGAGATATAGTTATCTTTTTTTTAACAGATTCTTTACATTCCAATTAGGTTCCTTTATGATGACTGATAGGGATAAACAGAATCTGAGATTTAGTTTGATAAAGTATGTCTCTATTATTTGCATTGAAATAATGCTGAGCTACTGCATGTTTTACCTGTCAGACAAGTAAATATTTGTTCTCAAATTATGTCAAAGTAGTACTGAATACATTTAAATAAGTCTTCATGCTTAATATTTTAAATGTTGCATTGTATTACATTAGAAAGATTTAGAATTATTCTTGACTATAAATATGACTTCTTGTAGTTGGTAAGTAGTAATTAGTAACATAAAGTTTTATGTTCATGGATACAGGTTGATTATGTTAATATTTTGGAATATCCTTAAGATGAAAATACAGCATGCAACATATAAATCATATAAATGAGAAGCATTCAATATTTTTAGTACATAAATCTATTCAAGATAAATATCTTGTAGTTTTAAAACAGGTAGGATGAATCTGAATTTTTGCATACTAGTTTTTAATATTCAAAAAAACTTTTTTTTACATGAAGTAAGCCACTGAATCCATAACTCAACTGAGGTATTTTTATTGCTTTCAGTTCAAAATCACATCCGGATGCTTAATGTTGTGAAGGGTATGCCAAAATGACATCAAGAAAGTCTGGCTTCAAATAGCTGCTTAATCATGAAGACCCAAGATCAGGGGTCGCCAACTTTTTGGACCTCAGGGACCACCAAACTTATAATTTTAAATCCCGCAGACCACTAATATGAATTTTGACTGATGATGGCTTGCTGACGTTGGTGGGAAAGTCGGTCCCTTATTCCAGAGCTGCAGTAGTCATAGGACTGGCCCTTTGGTCATCCCAGAGCAGCTCCTCCTCCATCCAGGTGGACCGGCCTGCCATGGACTGGAGGAGCTGCTTTAGGATGACCAAAGGGCCAGTCTTGTGACGACTGCAGCTCTGGAATATGGGACCGACTTTCCCACCAACGTCAGCAAGCCATCCTGGGGCAGATTTCCCTCCCCCGCCGTTGGTCTTACATTCCAGTTCCCGCTCATGTGGCTCTACTCAAGGTAAGGTTTGCACTCAGCCGAGGGGTGAGAGCCAGTGGATGGGCGGATCATGTGGGCAGCACAGTCTTGTGTTCCTGTGCAGCCTGGATTATTTGGGGGGAGTGCTTTGGGGGGGACATTTCTCTGTGGACCACCACCAGTGGTCCCCGCCTCACCAGTTAGCAATCACTGTCCTAAATGAGATCTATAAAGGCATCATTGCCAGTTGCTATTAGGCTTTTGTTTTGTTGTTTTAAACAGAGAATCCAGCTTTCTGGCTATCTCAACAGTACTTTTTGCAGAATGTAACATTTTCTGTTCCCAGTTTCCTCCCAGTTTTTTTATTCAAATAACACTATTTATAAGGCGTATATGAAGGGGAAGCTGCAGTCCGGAATTGGACAATTTGCCCCAGGTGATTTGCCTCAGCCAATTTGCCACAGAACAACTCACTGCAGCCGATTTGCCATGGGACAACTCGCTGTGGGATAATTCAGTGCAGGAGAGGGAGAAGTGAATTGTGGTCTCTGTGCTCTGGATCACCTCAGCCCCAAGGACTTCTTACTTTTCAGAGGTTTAAACCTAAAGCAAGACAAGGCCCACTGCAAATTACATGTCTCTCTCTTGAGTTATTCTGCATTAAATTGTCCCATGGCAAATTGTTCCATGGCAAATTGGCTGTGGTGAGTTGTCCTAGATCCACTGCATCCTCTCACAACACGAGTAAATCAGCAGGTACTAGAAGTGCCAGTGATTGTACAGTTGAAATCTTGAGAATAAACATTACCTAGGATTTTGTGGCCAAATATAAAATAACAGTATTTTTTTCATCTTGCTGTAAAGTAATGCCAACACTACAATTGTTTGTGAAGATTTTGCAAAATAAGCACAATGGCACCGCAAAAAAAGTGACTTGTGACCATTTTTCACTCTTACGACCATTGCAGCATCCCATGGTCACATGACCAAAATTTGGATATTTGGTAACTGGTTCATATTTATGATGGTTGCAGTGTCCTGAGGTCATGTAACCTTCTGACAAGCAAAGTCAATGGGGAAGCCATTTTACACTAAACAATCATGTTCCTAACTTAACAGCTGTGACTAGAAAGGTTGTAAAATGGAGCAAAACTCACTTAACAAATGTCTCACTTAACAACATAAATTTTGGGATCAATTGTGGTCATAAGTCACTTTTTTTTCATTCCCCTAGAGATTAGACTGGCTCCCACTCTGATTCTCTTCCGTAAGATGCTGAAGACCTGGTTCTGCCAGCGTGCCTGGGGAAACCAGAGCAGGATGGAGCCCATCAAATGGCTCATGTAATCTGCTGTCACTGAGGAGGGAATGTGGGGGTGATTTTATTGTATTAATTTATTTGATTTTACGAGTTTTACTGTTTTAAATTGTGGTTTTATGGTTATAAATATGCCATGGCAAATATATACATATATATATATGTGTGTGTTTTCTGAGATTTTCGCGGGTATTTGTATGTGGATCTTTGGTTATTCGGGTTTTCTCCTGCGTAAAATTGGAAGTATCTTGGCGACATTTTGACGAAATCTCATTCGTCATCTTCAGGCTTGTGTCTTCGGCTCTGTGCTTCTCAGAATAATGTGAGCTTGCAGCTGCTTCTTCCTTTTAACTGCTAGTGGGGGATATATATCTATAAATATATAGCTATATTTAACTGCTAGTGGGATATATGTATGTATGTATGTATGTATGTATGTATGTATGTATGTTTTTTTAAGTTTTCGTGGGTACTTCCATGTGTGCAGTTCAGCTTCCTTCGGGTATTATCCCACGTCATTGTAGTTATGCTTTTAAAGTTGTCGCAACGTTTCAGCAGAATCTCATCTGCAATCATCAGGCTTCTGTATTGAGTTCGTCTTGTCTGTTATTTATTACAATTTTTTTTGAAAATAGTTGTTAACTGAGGTAGTCACTAAGCAAGGAATGGCTGTATACTGTATGTATTGCATGAAAATGCATGTGGTGATGTTAGAGGTCTGCTGATGGGGGGGTGTAAAATTTGTGTGCAGTCAATACTATGTTGGCTGAGAATCCATATGAGTTATAATGGATAAATAGTATGATTGCATAATGGATCAAGGAATATGGATCTTCAAATCTGAAGATGAAGGGGGTTGTGTTTGAAAGAGGAAACAGACTGAAAGCTTTACATGGCAAAAAAAGTTATACAATGGCAAAAAAAAAACCCTCGAGAAATAAGTTAATTTGTAACTTAATAAGAAGCAGCTGCAAGCTCACATTATTCCGAGAAGCACAAAGCCGAAGAGACAAGCCTGAAGATGACGAATGAGATTTCATCGAAACGTCGCCAAGATACTTCCAATTTTACGTGGGAGAAAACTCGAATAACCAAAGATCCATACATATATATATATATGTATGTATGTATGTATGTATATGTATATGTATATGTATATGTATATGTATATGTATATATATATATTCCACCAGACTGTCAATCATTTGGAAGCCTGCACTCTCAAATAGAAAGATCTCCATGCCACAAGCCAGGCAAACACCTGGGCAAAAACAGACTCCCTCTGATAGTTCCAACCCAAACACCCCCCCACCAGGCACCCAGGTGAAAAACCCAGCTTGCTAATGAAGAGCAGCCGTCCCTTCACACGGAGCCAAGCTGCACTGAAAGCCTCCAACACAAGAACAGAGTGTTGCCAGCCAATCAAAGCCACAAAACAGGCAGAAGAAACCAGAAACACCAATCAATCAAACTCCAAGTCCAATGAACACAGATCCAGGCTCCCAGCCAATCAGAATGGACCAGCCTCAAATTTGAAACCAGGAACTAACTCTATACAGAAGCCTGAGAATGGCAGATGAGATTCTGCTGAAACGTTGCTACAACTTTAACAGAACTATAATGACGTGGGATAATACCCGAAGGAAGCTAAACAGCACACATGTAAGTACCCGCGAAAGCCTAAGAAAACATATATATATAAAGTTTTCGCGGGTACTTACATCAGAAGCCTGATGATGGCAGATGAGATTCTGCTGAAACGTTGCTACAACTTTAAAAGCACTACAATGACGTGGGATAAAACCTGAAGGAAGCTGAACAGCACACACACACACACACATATATGTATGTATGTATGTGTGTGTGTGTGTGTGTGTGTGTTTTAAGTTTTCGCGGGTACTTACATGTATGCTGTTCAGCTTTGTTCAGGTATTTTCCCACGTCACTGTAGTTGTGCTTTTAAAGTTGTAGCAATGTTTCGGCAGAATCTCATCTGCCATCATCATGCTTATGTATTGTGTTCGTCTGTGTTGTGTTCGCCAGACTAACACAGTACAGAAGCCTGATCATGGCAGATGAGATTCTGCCGAAACGTTGCTGCTCAAAAAAATAAAGGGAACACAAAAATAAAACATCCTAGATCTGAATGAATTAATGAAATGTTCTTATTAAATACTTTGTTCATTACATAGTTGAATGTGCTGACAACAAAATCACTCAAAAATTATAAATGGAAATCAAATTTAGCAACCCATGGAAGTCTGGATTTGGAGTTACACTTAAAATTAAAGTGGGAAAAAACACTACAACTTTGATGTAATGTCCTTAAAACAAGTCAAAATGAGGCTCAGTGATGTGTGTGGTCTCTACGTGCCTGCATGACCTCCCTACAATGCCTGGGCATGCTCCTGATGAGTTGGCGGATGGTCCCCTGAGGGATCTCCTCCCACACCTGGACTAAAGCATCCCCCAACTCCTGGACAGTCTGTGGTGCAACGTGGGGTTGGTGGATGGAGCAAGACATGATGTCCCAGATGTGCTCAATTGGATTCAGGTCTGGGGAACGGGTAGGCCAGTCCATAATATCAATGCCTTCATCTTGCAGGAACTGCTGATACACTCCAGCCACATGAGGTCTAGCATTGTCGTGCATTAGGAGAAACTCAGGGCCAACCGCATCAACATATGGTCTCACAAAGGGTCTGAGGATCTCATCTCGGTACCTAATGGCAGTCAGGCTACCTCTGGCAAGCACATGGAGGGCTGTGCGGCCCCCTAAAGAAATGCCACCCCACACCATTACTGACCCACTGCCAAACTGGTCGTGCTGGGGGATGTTGCAGGCAGCAGAACATTCTCCACAGCATTTCCAGACCCTGTCACATCTGTCACATGTGCTCAGTGTGAACCTGCTTTGATCTGTGAAGAGCACAGGACGTCAGTGGCGAATTTGCCAATCTTGGTGTTCTCTGGCAAATGCCAAATGTCCTGCATGGTGTTGGGGTTTTAGCATAACCCCCACCTGTGGCCGTTGGGCCCTCACACCCTCATGGAGTCTGTTTCTGACCGTTTGAGCAGCCACATGCACATTTGTGGTCCACTGGAGGTCATTTTGCAGGGCTCTCGCATTGATGTGCCATCCTGGATGAGCTGCACTACCTGAGCCACTTGTATGGGTTGTAGACTCCATCTCATGCTACCACTAGACTGAAAGTACCGCCAGCATTCAAAAGTGACCAAACCATCAGCCAGAAAGCATAGGAACTGAGAAGTGGTCTGTGGTCATCACCTGCAGAACCACTCCTTTATTGGGGAATGTCTTGCTAACTGCCTATGCTTTCCACCTGTTGTCTATTCCATTTGCGCAACAGCATGTGAAATGGATTGTCAATCAGTGTTGCTATCTTGGTGGACAGTTTGATTTCACAGAAGTGTGATTGACTTGGAGTTACATTGTATTGTTTAAGTGTTCCCTTTATTTTTTTGAGCATTTTATATGTCAAGGACTACCTGCATTACCAAAATATAAATTTATTGTTACTCTTTCTGTGCTGGGTGAAGAAAAATGCAAGACATAGTCATGGCAAGGATGAAGAATAAGTGAAGAAGCTTATAAAGTAAGATAATTGTTATTAAGTGTCATAAATTGAATGAGGATGGAAGAAAAGATACTTGGGAGGTTTTAATGTTCTGTTCTTATGCTCGGCTTTCTGCACTTACAGACCAGGCTTGAGTTCAGAGGAACTTCAAATATCTATGGTTAGTTCTGATGAAATGAAATGAAATGAAATGAAATGAAATGAAATGAAATGACATGAAACCTCAAATAAGCTGAAGTTCTTTTCTCCAAATAATAGCGTCTAAGGTTGTTTCTCTATATTTTCATTGATGGCTAAGAGGGATTTCTAACATACTTTGCCATTGTCTTCTGTTGATGAAGCATTATTTTTCATAGCAAAGATGCAATATCACATATAAGCTTGTGTTCCTCTGGTCCCCAAACAAAGTGTTTGCCTTTTTGATTTCAGGAATCTAAAAAAAATACTCCTTGAAAGGAATATTTTGGCCAAACTACTTTATTTTGCTACCCATTATTATTGTTTTGATTAATAGCTAGTAGCAAAAAGAAAAGTGTCCACTTGCAGCTGCTTCTTTCTCTTTTGTAGGTTGTATGCACTGAATTGTAACCATAGATTCCTCCTGCCCTCATAGAAGGAATTCCTATTCACAGAAGGAACACTGTCATAGAAAGAAACATTTTAATATGTAAGTTTCCTCTGAGAATGGATTAAGAATTTGGATCCAGAGCTTTACATCAGCAAGATTTCTCATGAATTCTGGTGCTGTTCTCTAAATGGGAGACCTGTTAACTTTTCTTTCAGTGGATATCCTCTCTAATTGAAAAGGGAGAGTAATTTGCTAACTACTTATTTTTTGGGAGATCTTATATTATTTTACATGTTCTTAAAAATTTCCTTAATTCTCCATAATTCATCTTCAGGGTTGCAACAGAAAGCCAATATTGTAAGTACTCTTTCTGTAAGCAAAATTCTTGTGTTCCAGATCAAAATTGTTTTTATTTTGTAGTAAGTTAAAAAGTTTCACCTTAATTTTGTGTGTATGTGTATGTATGTGTTTATGACATTTACACAGTTCATTAAAAAAGAAAAGCTCAAAGCATTTTACAATAAAATAATTTATAGGTAAATGAAACTTGTAGATTTCTTGTAGAGTTGTAGATTTCTTGTTATATGTAAGTAGATCAAAAGTTATTTCATGGAAAAAATGTCCTATGGTTTTCCTTTGTATAAATGCAAGTGGAAGTTTGGAAAAGGGTATAAAGCAGTTCCTAGAAGTATTTACAAGTATCTACCCTCTTATTCCCCAATGATCTTGTGAACAGCAGATGTCACATTTGTATTCTTTGCCTTTGGTGTTTTTTTAAGTTCAGTAGTATCTGTTTCTAATTAGAAGCCTGTTTGTTTTTTGAATATATTATTTCTTTTTGTTGAGAAAGTTGATTCCTCTCTTTCTTTTCCAACCTTAAGGCTCTAGATGTAATGCGGTAGCATCAAAAAAATGTATGGATATACAGTATCTAAAACAAGGAATGATTTGGTCGTTTTTTCAGTATAAAAATTTAGATCTATATGGATTTATATTAGATAGCCAATGAAATTATGTGTACATTCATATGTACACATAGGAACTGTGTGTAGGAACTGGAATAGAAGATAAGTATTCCAATCACTTAATGAAGAATAGTCATCCTTTCTGCCATAACAAGAATGCAATGTGTGATTTGCTGTTATCTTTTTTACTCTGTATAAGTACCCACCTCTAGATGAAAAGTCTATCTGCTCAAATATTCCTGTCTTCTTTGAAAGACTAGAAAGTATAATGTAAAAATAATTTTAGCACAATAGCTTTTTAAAAGGAATAGAGAGGTTTTAAAAAATTGTCCCAGTTGTTTAAAATGGGCCATAGCTGACAAAAAAACAGGATGAATGAGGATAAAGTATTGATATAGAAGCTAGTTTGGTGTAGTACAGGCATTTCCAACCTGTGGCCCCATCATAAAAATAGAAAAAGTAAAGGAAGTTTGTTATTTATGTACAGTATATTAACTATATTATATATATTTTTGCATCCCAGACAGTTCTTCATCATCAATGTAGCCCAGACAAGCCAAAAGGTTGGACATACCTGGTGTAGTGGTTAAGGCACCTGACTAGAAACCAGGAAAATTAATTCTATTATGGCCTTATGCATGGATCGCTTGAGCCAGTCACTATCTCTCAGCCCAATTCCAAAACTGAAATGAAGTCTACAGAAAGTGCAAAGTCGTGGACATCTCAGGCCTAATAAGAAATCAAATTATACAAATAGATCAGCTTTGTGTTGAGAGTATTGACAGACAACTGACAAAGCTAGCTTTCATAGCTTCAATGAATCTATATGGACATTAGCCTAGTATGGAGTTCACATCGCAATGAAAAATATTCATCCAAAAAGAAGCAAAAGCTATTAATTACATTGAAGCTACTCATTTTTAGTAGAATGAATGTAGCGCTTGCTTGCAAAGTTTATTTGCTTCCAGTCTCATGCAGGTAAAAGAAATGAACATGCCTTCCATTCTCTGAAATGTCCATACCACATGGATGGGTGCAATGGCACCAAGAAGAAAAATGGCCAGGGATTTTCAAAATAATCTAGGCCCAATAGTTGAGCACTTCTGCAAGCCAATCTTGAAATTCAATTTTACCAAGATATACAGTAAAATAATATATGCCTTTATTCTATGCATACATTTTCCAATTGCTGAATATATAACACTTTTTTCTTTTAGCCCATGCATCACTTTCTACAGCTTTTAATTTTCCTGTGTCCCGTTTCTATATTAGTACTTACAAATGTAATATTTAGAAGTCATATAGATACATGCCTATTTTTCATGCAAGCTGAAAATGTAAATGGAAGAAGTGCAAGAAAAGCATTGATTTTGGATGATAGGATGTTTCCTTTATCTTTATCTATAAAATTGCAACTTGATCTTTTTTTTCTTCCTGAACTCATCGGTATCATAACTGCAGATTATTTTACTGAAATTTTATTAAAATTGGTGGTAACTTCTGCAGTTTTAGATGCAACTTGTAAAACATATTGCACATATTTGCCCAGCTATAGTTTATGAATATGACTTATCAAACAGAAAGAAACAGATAGGTGATCTGAAATGAAACATTTCATTTTAAATTAGAAATTCACACACAAAATAAACTAGTAGTTAAAATAGGAAATTAGAAAAAGAAAAGGAAAATAATATTTCATCCATTCTGATTTTGTTTCTTTACCTCTCACTAAACTCCATTTCTTTATCAATGTTTAAGTTTTCACAGTTACCAAAAATGCTTTCAGGTGTAATATTTCTCAGTGATACCAAAAATTGCAAATTTAAACATAACAAAAATCTAGTTTCTGCTCCATTAAATCTGTTTAAAAATGGGGTTTCATTATTTGCTTCCAGGTGTGGTTACCCATTCATTACATGTTCATCTCATAGAAAAAGCATGATAATGGCCAGTGCCAAGAGGTGCACGCTACCAGTATCACAACATGCCTGTCGCAGAAATACAGTATGATTCTGGTCAAGAATTAAATTGCATTCCCAAGGTGTAGCCACCAAGGGGAATCTCATTTCACTCTAATCTTCTAATGTAAGCTAAGTCCTTTTCTTATAAAGCTCTTGTAAGTCTTTCAGTATCATCTGTTCTCTTAATATACGCCTTTCTTATGCCAGTGAAGGAAGTTACCTAGGGGTGGGATTCAAACTTTTTAACAACCGGTTCTGTGGGTGTGGCTAGGTGAGCATGGCTAGGTGGGCATGGCCATTTGACTGGGTGGGTGTGGCTTTTTTTGGCAGCACCCCCCCTCCATTTTTTGCCTTCCTGGGCCTTAGGAAGCAGTAAGACCTTCACTCTCCTGGGTGAAGCAGTAAAACAGCAAAGGGAATCCGGCACAGCTGATCATAGGAACAGCTGATTGTTGGGAGGGGGAAAATATATGTTAAACAGTGACTGGGAAGGGGAAGAATGCAGTCAGTGATGTTGGCATGCTCACAATGTCATGCATGCGTGATAAGGACTGATTGGGCGGGAAGGGGAGTGGTGGGCGGAGAGAGGCAGGGCCAGCCAGGGGCATGATTTTCCTAAACTGTGTGGAATCATAACAACCGGTTCTATAGAAATGGTCTGAATTGGTAGAATCCCACCCCTGAAGTTACATTAACCAGCACAATGTAGACTGACTGCAAGCAAATGTAAATCCTGTTATAATATAAAGCAATGTTTGATGGTTTATTTGGATGAATAGATCTCCAGTTAGATTATTCCATAGCAAAAGGAATTTTAGACTCCTCTTTGAATGGACACCTTTGGCCTCTTCCTTTACCTACTTTAGACCATTGAACAACAATAAATGAACTGATCCCAATTTTAAAACCTTTGCTAGAGAATACCTCTCCTGATGGATCCTATTCTAATTGAGGATTGATTCATCAATTTCATGTCTTTAATAAAAGCAAGTTCCAAAATGGCTGAGTGGCCGTTCCTATCAGGATTTTTTCTATGTTAGTTGTCCATAGCAACTGCCTCTATAGCCAGCTTTATTCTGGTCTCTTAGCCTTTACCTGAAAAGTGGAATTTTTAACCAAATATTTAACATGCTATTTTATGCTTTTGTATTTGATCTAATATATTGCAAGCCTCACCTCATTCACTGGAAGAGCTGATGCCACCTTAGCAAAATGACTGGAATTTCTTGTGTTCATTAGTTTTCAATGTTTTGTTTTCTCTGCACATTGCTTTGGTTTTTTTTCAAGAAATGTTTGGATTCATTTTTCATGGGGGGGGGAGAGAGAGAGAGAAGGAGAGAGAGAATATATATATATATATATTTTTTTCTTAGGTTTTCGCGGGTACTTACATATGTGCTGTTTAGCTTCCTTCGGGTATTATCCCACGTCATTGTAGTTCTGTTAAAGTTGTAGCAACGTTTCAGCAGAATCTCATCTGCCATCCTCAGGCTTCTGTATGGATATGGGTCTTACAGCTCCTGGTTTTAAATTTGAGGCTGGTCCATTCTGATTGGCTGGGAGCCTAGACCTGTGTTCATTGGACTTGGAGTTTGATTGATTGGTGTTCCTGGCTTCCTCTGTCTGTTTTGTGGCTTTGATTGGCTGGCAACACTCTGTTCTTGTGTTGGAGGCTTTTAGTGCAGCTTGGCTCCGTGTGAAGGGACGGCTGCTCTTCATTAGCAAGCTGCTATTCATTAGCAAGCTGGGTTTCACCTGGGTGCCTGGTGGGGGGGTTAGGTTGGAGCTATCAGAGGGAGTCTGTTTTTGCCCAGGTGTTTGCCTGGCTTGTGGCATGGAGATCTTTCT
>BLBF01000004.1:14602806-14626273 GCA_015471245.1 Laticauda colubrina | reverse complement strand
GGGGGGGTTAGGTTGGAGCTATCAGAGGGAGTCTGTTTTTGCCCAGGTGTTTGCCTGGCTTGTGGCATGGAGATCTTTCTATTTGAGAGTGCAGGCTTCCAAATGATTGACAGTCTGGTGGAATCATCTCTTCTATTCATGCTGTCAGGTCTTTTTTCAATCTCTATGGCTTCTCTAATGATTCTGTGGTTGGGGTTTTCTATAGTGGCTAGGGTTTTAGTGCCATTGAAGTTGATGTTGTGACCTGTGGTTTTCATGTGTTGGACTAGTGAGGAGGTGTTTTCCAGCTTTTTTACTGCATTTTTGTGTTCATCTAGGCGGGTACTTATTCTTCTATTGGTCTGTCTGTCTTCTGAAGCCTGAGGATGGCAGATGAGATTCTGCTGAAACGTTGCTACAACTTTAACAGAACTACAATGACGTGGGATAATACCCGAAGGAAGCTAAACAGTACATACACACACACACACACACACACACACACACACACACACACACACACACATATATATATATATATATATATATATATATATATATATATATATATATATATATATACAGACACATACATACATATATACACATATGAACTCAATACAGAAGCCTGATGATGGGAGATGAAATTCTGCCGAAATGTTGCTACAACTTTAAAAGCACTACAATGACGTGGGATAATACCCGAAGGAAGCTGAAAAGCACACATGTAAGTACTCGCGAAAACTTAAAACAAAACAAAACATATACCGTATATACTTGCATATAAGCCGATCTCGCATATAAGCCGACCCTTAAAAAATTGCCCCAAAATGAGGAATTTTGCAAAAACTCGCATATAAGCCGACCCCCAAATACCATGGTGTTCAACCCCTGATCTCACCGTCAAGGCTCACCGTCAGATTCTGGGAGGACAGGGCTTTGGGCGCGACTTCCCTGAACAGCAGAAGTGAAGCCCAGAGGGAAAAGGCGGTGGGGCAAAAATTGCGGCTCATTGTCCATCCAGGGAGAAAAATGGCGCCCGACTTCGTGCGTGTTTTACTTAAGGCGAGGGCTGCTAAGGGCCAGGCGAGGGCTGCAGCAGCGACTTAGCGTGGTGACTTGCTCCAGCGACTTGCTGGAGCAGCGACTTAGTGTGGCGGCTTCGCGCGATGAGAGTTTTGGCTCTCATTGTGCGAAGCCACTGCCTGGCGAAGCCGCTGCCCGCCGCTTCCCCGCCTCCCATCGAGTCTCCCAGCTGATTGGCTGTACAAGCCTCTGCCCCGCGAAGGCGATGAGAGTCTTGGCTCTCATCGTGCAAAGTCAGGCACTTCGCGCGATGAGAGCCAAGACTCTCATCGCCTTCGCCGGGCAGCGGCTTGTACAGCCAATCAGCTGGGAGACTCGATGAGAGGCGGGGAAGTGGCGGGCAGCGGCTTTGCCGGGCAGCGGCTTCGCGTGATGAGAGCCAAGAGTCTCATTGCCTTCGCCGGCCAGCGGCTTCGCGCGATGAGAGACAAGACTCTCATTGGGCGAAGCCGCCACACTAAGTCGCTGCTCCAGCAAATCAGATTTATTCACATATAAGCTGACCCCCAAATTTGCGGGGGGAAAAAAAGCGTTCTAAAGTCGGCTTATATGCGAGTATATACGGTATATGTTTTTTTAAGTTTTTGCGAGTACTTACATGAATGCAGTTCAGCTTCCTCCGAGTATTATCCCACATCATTGTAATGCTTTTAAAGTTGTAGCAACGTTTCAGCAGAATCTCATACGAACCCAATACAGAAGCCTGTTGATGGCAGATGAGATTCTGCTGAAACGTTGATACAACTTTAAAAGCACCACAATGACGTGGGATAATACCCGAAGGAAGCTGAACTGCATTCATATATATATTTTTTTTCATCCTCAATTTAAATAAATTTAACTTGTAATTTATTTGTGGAAAAAAAACATAGAGAAGCTTTCACAATTACTCCCAATTATATGATTTGCATTTTTTTAAGTTGGCTTGAAAGTTTTTTTCCAATCGTACTTCTTGCTTATTGGAACAGGATAAACAAACCATGGAGAGATTTAAGCTATACATGCTAACAAGAAGAGCTATCCGTGTATATTAATATAATGTTTTTTTAAATATTCAGCCAGAAGGGAAAACATCTTCCATGTTGTTTCTGCAAAAAACTGTACTGCACAAATACCTCAGCAGAAATTGAGCTCAACCTGAAGAAGCCTTTGCCTTACAACAGAGTTATTCTCCATGTATTTAACAATTTTCATCTTTCATAGCAATAGTGCAGATGTATAATAGTGCTCTAGTCATGGGCAGAATGCTTGCTCTTTCGATTTTGCTATTAGCATCACATCCTTCTGGCAGCTGTTTGTTAAAATCTGCACTGGCAGCTGTTTGTTAAAATCTGCACTGTATCCAGATACTGAAAATCTAGTTAAGCAGAGAGCTATTGACTTCTGAAACAGCATTTGGAAGTTATGCTAACATGCATTCATTAATACTCATAGTTGTAACCTGCACCCATTGTAATATGTACTATGTCGTAACCTGTTTAAGATAGTACACTATTAACCCTGAACACCTCCAGGCCTTTGCCACAAAAGGCAGAATATTTTGGCTTTGTCCCCACTGAGAAATCATAATGTTGCAGCAGTCCTCCTTTCTTTAACAACAAACAAAACAAAACAAAACTCAGCCCTTGACTATGAAAGTGTTCAGCATCTCTTATCTTAAATTATCAGTGTTTATTGACAACAAACAATTTCTGCAGAATTGTGGTGTTTTTTTTAACTCCTACCCAAATTCCAAATGCAGTTTGGGCAAAAATCTTTTTTTCTTTTTCTTTTTTTGTCAAAAAAGGACACAGGGATTCCTCACTAGCTCAAAAGCAGCTCTGTGGTTTTGTGATCTTAAAATGGCTACTGGGTTTGGAAGTAAGCTGACTTATTTCTAGTTCAGCTGCATGTAACTTGAAATGCAAAAAAAACAAAAGAAAGGAAATGTTTTTTTCAGCAGTGAAGCTCAGCTAAGCTTGTGAGCAAGACACAAAGTTCTCTCTTTGGAAGGAACTTTTGCTTTAAAGGAGGTCCTTTAAGGGGAATGCTGGCCTGATTTGCAAGAAATGAAATCAATAGGAGCACTGTTTTCCCTCTTCACTTTAAACATTGTGTGTCTGAGACACGTTTAGTGATTTTTATTACAGTACCATCACCATAAAACCACCTTCTAAATTGTGAAACTGAAAGGATATTTGATTGTTATAGGATTCGTAATAATGAAATATGTTTTTGTTTGTTTGCAGTTCTGGTGGGAAAATAACACTGATTGGCTAGTTGTCTGGCTGTACAGTTATGGGCTATCTGACTCCCAACCTTTCTCCGTGGCTTACAATTAAAAACATGAAACACAAAACACACCATAAAGAATCAGTATGGCCCTAAAAACAATATATAATCAAAGAAAATGTATCCATCTGGTATCAGCTTTCACCTGTTCCAGACCTGGGAGAATAGTCAGGTCTTTAATAGTTTCCTGAATGCCATGGGAGGCATCTGGATTTTGCAGGGGGGGGAGTGTCATTCTAGAGGGCACATATGTTTCAGTAAAGGCATACTTTCTGGATCTACAAGTTGACCCAGAGATTGCTCACTCGGGCCCAGTCACAAAAGACTTTGTGTCTCCAGCATGCTATACTGAGTTCCATGTCCTAACTGGTGTGAAAGCCACTGGCAGATACTGCACATATAAAACTTATTCTGTTTATTTGTTTGTTTGTTCATACATACATACAATTTATGTATGTATGGCTGTGTGGCATATTGTTTCTGGGTTAAAACAATCATTAAAACAGTGCAATTAATGTCTTGAGTTGCAATCAGCAATTTCCACTTACAGTAAAACTTATCAGATGTCACAACTCATTTAACTTCATAGCCCAAGGACCTTTTGAAGGACTAGAGATGAAAAAGATAGAAAATATCCTCAATTCTGTCTGATGTACTGATTCTTTTGTTAATGGACACATTGAAGAAGGAATGGTTGTGAAAATAGTTGTTGCTATTTACCTGGTGTTTTTCAGGTGTATTTACCTGGTGTTCTTCTTAGTGAAATGAAAGACTGTTGTCATTGCTATATGTCAATTCTACTGCTAAGCTTACTTCAGATTTACTGATTGCTTCCCAAACAGTCATTAAAAATTTATAGTCTCGTAACTAACTGTATGTCCTCTATTTTTTCTTCTGTGCTAAATCAATGTTCAGTAGATTGCCTAGATATATTCTACTGTTTATATAATTTTTATCTTATGTTGCTTCTTCCTGAATTAGATGATTAACTCTTAACGATTAACTTTTGGGAAGTCAGAAAATACCCTTTTGATAGCTTTCAAAAATATGTTTTAGATAGTATCTGTTTTAGAGAGCAGAAATGCCTGTTTTCATCCTGATAGAAACATTGATTTGTTTTAGAAATAATTTATAGTATTATATAGTCAGATTTATTGAAATTTAGTTATTTTTTAATTTTAGAAATTGTGTGTAGAGATACAAAGGAATATAGATCCATTTTATTCAATATGGCCTCATGTCATGATTTTAGGCTTCATGTTAGTTGACCTCTGTGAGAAACAGGATGTTGGACCAGATAAGCATTTGGCTAGGTTCAAGAAGACTATTAGATTATTAGATGGTTTTCATTATTTGTATATTTGTTAAACTTATTTGCCACCTATCGCAGCATGGGGCTAGTCTTAAGTGGCTTACAATAATAAAAGAAGAAGAAAATGAAGGAGAATAAATAGAACAGAAATAAAAGAATAGAACAATAGTCACAGATAGTTACAGCTCGATGGATTGCGAGAGATAGACAATTTAGATAGATAAGGGTCTAAATCATTATAATCATACTAGATATTAAGGTGGCCATACAAAGTGAGTATATAGAATTACTGAATAGATTGGCATATGGAATATCCAGCATATTTGCTTTTGTGGATTAGATCTGCTTTGAAATTATTTTGATTGTTACCTGTATTGAATAGTACAGCCTAAGTATAACATAACATGCATTGAATGACTTTAATTATGAAATAAGGGCTATTTTTAAGAATAAAAAATATTTTCAAAAAGAACTTTAATTTTTTGCACCTGTTATTCTTGTGGTGTATTCATTCGTTTTTTTTCCTAACTGTGAACAAATATGTTAATACACAGTTCCCTTTTATTAAAAAAAATGCAAATGCTTTTCATATTATGGGCTATTTTTGTCATTTCCTGCATAGTAAAAATATGGCTAAGTGCAGGGTGTCAATAACCAGAAATATACTTGGGATTTGCCTAGCTGCTCGATGCAGCATAGCCAAATATTTTCATCATGTTCATCTGTCGCTTTTCAAGTTGTAGAAACATTTGTGCAGCTAATTTATAAGTGTGTATAAATGTATGTATGTATGTATGTATGTATGTATGTATGTAACATAAATGTATATAAATGTATATACATTTATGTATAAATAGCATGCATAAATGCTAATATATTAGGGAGATTCTAAAATATAATTACAATTACAGTTGAACTTGTGTTCCTATATAAAGGATGCTAGTTTCCTTCATCAACCTGTCTTCCTTCACTCTCATCCATATTTCCAATCAACATCAAAGCTCATAGTACTTTTCCATCCTCTTAGTTAAAAGGAGTTCTTTGTGAGCCAGGCCATTTGTCCATCATTGTTTGAGGTCCAAACATTGGCAAAATGCTGTGTCACTGATCCAGAGTGTTGTGAATGGCAGCTCCACACTGACAATTGCAAGTGGCGCCTAGAAATATTCCTGAGAGGATTATTTAACCTTTCAATTTAGGGGGCACAAAGCCTGGCTGATTAATGAACTTTCTGATGGATGCTGATAAACGGATCTGTTTCTTTATTTCCTCTAAAAGTGATTTTTCCTTCTTCTTCATATTACTGTAATCTTGAACATAAAATGTGGCAAATAGATTAAAAAAAAACAGCACTGGAGTTTATCTGGTTGGCAAACTGGAAGAGCTAAATTAAAATTGGTAATGAAAGCAGCGGCTGAGCCCCATGTATGGGTTGTTTTTTTTTAATGTATGTATTTTGAAGAGACTTCCTCTCCTCTGCATGGTACTGACTCTGCTTTTGGTACACAGTCTGGACTGGTTTCTGTTATTCAACCCCCACCCCCCAAAAATGAGTTGTGTTATCTGGATGACTGCAGACACATATGCATCCCCCTTTCTCACTGCATGGGCAGACAAGGTCGATAGCATTACAAGGTATTTGTGGCAGTGCTTGTTTCAGTTTTCAGAACTGCCAGTTTCCAGCCAGATTTGAATTACAAAAGAAGAAGCTGGCATGAAAATTGAAAGGGTTTATCAGCTAGTCTGAAGCCTCATAGCACATTGCTTATTTATGCAGTCCATTTGCTCTAGGAATGTTTTTTTTTAAGAGGGGGAAATACATTTTTTAATAAGGTCATAAAGACCCAGATATGTTTAGGATGACAAAATAAAATATGGATACCTGTATCTTTCCAAGAAACGATTTCACTTAATGTTGCACATTAATTTAGAAGACCATTTATATTGCTGTCATAAATGTGAATGTTTAGTTTGGATGTACAGGTCGTCTCTTAGGATTAAGGCGGATACCTCAGCTACTTGACTTAATATTTAAATAGAAAAAAAGTTCACAGCTCCATAAGAAATGATTGAAATTTTAATGCCCTGCCTTGTTTAAATCTTTTATTCTATACAAAATAGCTATGCAACATTGAATGGATTACATACCCTTTAGGGAAAAAATAAAGTTTTGTTTTATTTTATTGTGAAGATTTAATATTAGCAATGTAGAAGATGATGGATGGAGGGGGGGGAAGAGAGGGGGGGGAGAGGGAGAGAGAGAGAGAATGAATATCATATAGATGATATTATAAGCAGTGTTCTGGAGCCTGACTTATAAATACAAATATTTCACATAATATTTCACTATAAGGATTATTTATGAATTAGAAGACTTTTGAGATCTAATATTTGTATGATTAGGGTTAGAAATATTTTTTTCATTTATTTTATTTCCAAATTTTATGTTTGGTATTCCAGTTTAGAATTCTGCCAAATCAAAATTTACCATAGTAAAAAATTGGCAGAAGCCATAGAAATAGATTTCATTCTGACAGTTGGATACACGTATTGAAATATTTTATTATTTAATCTATTCTGTTGGGAATCACAATTAAATAGAATTATTACCATGTTCCATCTTCAAATCAAAGTTAACAATATGAGTATAATTTGCAAAGAAAAAACTTTGGCATTTTTGGGGGGGATTTCAGTGTTAAAATAACATAGTATGTATTAAATTCATTTACCCACCAGCGTTTTAAATACCTTGTCTGAAATTAAGATTGTTAAACCTCACATTTCTTCAACAGATGTTTATGACATTTCCATAATGATTTTGAATATCTATGTGCTCTGATGATGCTATCACTTGATTTTTACTTCTTTTTTTAAAGCAACATCAAAGGAACCTTTCTGCCATTATGTATATAATAAATGTTTTTTTTAAACTGTTCAAGTAAGGAATTATTTAATAGAAAGGGAATGTCAGGAGTGCATGACATGTTTAACAACATACTCACAAACTATCTATATAATTGTTATTGAGGAATTATAGGGTCAAAAAGTATAAAAATAAAAACAACTAAAAAAAGAAAAAGATATGAAAAGAGTAAAAGAAGAAGTGAGAAGCAATAAAAGTTAAGGAAAAAGAAAGAAACAAAAATTACCTAAAGAAATGACTTCTGCTCTTCCTTACAACAGTTATAAATATAATTATTACCATTTCCACTTCCAAAATTATATATCATGGTTCCCTTCTCGCCATAAAAATACAGGATTTTTAATCAATAAATCCTGACATTATTAGTTCCGTTTTATCAATTTTTAGCAAAAAGTCCATAAAAGTTTTCCAAGATTTTGTTAAAATTGTTATTGTTCCTTCCTTAAGCAGACAAGTTTAGTTTGTCCATAATAGCAAGTTCTGTCATCTTCACAATCCATTCATGGTCAGTATTTCTATATTTTTTCAATCTTTGTGCCAGTCTTTTAGTGCTTTCTCATGAGGGTATGTAGTATTTAATTCATCCATTCAAAGGAACTAAATATAAACAAAGTCCATAAAAGTATAACTGTTCCTCTTGTCTGTTTAAAAATTTATAATATAAGCATTAATTTGCTTTTTACTGTCAGCTAATGTTTAAATTCTTATAGTTTTCTCTTTTCCTTCTCTGTTAGGCACACTGTGGGTCATAGAAACGTTCACCAGATGGTCTAATTAAACTGCTGCTCCAAATATGTCTTTTAGCTTTTAAGGAATAATAATCCAAAGTTAAAAAGTGGGGTTTGATCATTGTCCATTAAAGGCTACACTTGAAACTGCAAAAGGCTGATCTTTTTCCCTCGGCTCCTAGTGCTGTATTTCCAAACTGCACAGTCCCTCTGGTTCTTACAGGCTTTCTTGTGAGGAGCTGACTTCTGGAACATGTGTGGGCACACTCTTCACCTTCCACACATATAGTTGAACATCAGCAACTACAGTAGGCACCTCAAAGGCTTTAACATCCTAAATACTTTTAGGAGTTCAAAAGATCCTCACCTCTTCTTCAGTAGCAACCTATTGAGTGCCATTAAACCTCCAAGACACCGTATCATTAATCACTTTATCTCATGTATCTGTTGTTTTCTTAAGCCCCTCTCACACTGCACCAATAGATGCAAAGAGGATGTAAAACGGACAAAAAAGCTTGCCATCCGTTGGTTAACGCGATGTACTCACTGCCTCTGTTTTGCTTCCTCTCTATCCGTCCAGCATCCGTTTATTGACGTTTCATCCGCTCAGAAAGTTTTGAGCTGCTCAAAACTTTTGCGCGGAAAATGTATCCAATTCGTCCATTCTGCATCCGCTACGCATCCGTTCTGCATCCGTTACGCATCCGCTATATCCGCTAAGCATCCGTTACGCATCCGCGCAACTCACATCTGCTCGGACGCAGGGAGGAAGCAGAACGGATGCAGAACGGATGCAGCACGGAAACAAAGCGTTTAAAACAGAAAGAACGTTCGCAGAAGGGACCTATCTTGGATATTAAGGATGTCGAGAGGATGTTGAGAGGATGCCTAGAGGATGCAAAGGGACACCTATACTGCCTATAAAAAGGGGGAGCAACTCACCTGAATCTCACTTTTAGACCAGCAGCCTAGCTGTGCAGACCTCTGCAGCCTTCATCTGACTCTGACTCTTCCACAGCATCCAGTCATGTCCACTGTAGATCGTACCACAGTCCTTTTGGCAGCCACCATCCTTCTGCAACAGTCCAAAGCCATCTACAGGCTCTGTGAACTCTACTACGGGAAGAAAAAGAGGCGGCCAAGAAGCGTCTGGGTCCAAAAATGGATCGGGAGAAGAGCAGAGTACGGACTGTACAACAAGCTGATGGTGGAGCTCAGGAACGAAGACTCTCGGGCATTCCAGAACTTCATGAGGATGACTCCAGCCATGTTTGATGAAGTTGTGCAGCGCCTGACACCCAGGTTGACCAAGACCAACACCAACTTCCAGCCCAGCCTGGAACCTGGGCTCAAGGTGGCACTCACTTTGCGCCACCTGGCCTCAGGGACCACCTACAAAAGCATGCAGTACGGCTGGAGGGTGCCACACAACACCATCAGCATTGTGGTCAGAGAAGTGGTGCAGGCCGTCATCGAAGAATACCTGGAGGAGCTCCTCCAGTGCCCCTCCACTGAAGAAGGATGGAAGAAAGTTGCAGAGCAATGGTATCAGAGGTGGAACTTCCCACACACCGTTGGAGCCATAGATGGCAAGCACGTGGCCTGCAAAGCACCACCCAAGTTGGGGTCCACTTATTTCAACTACAAGGGCTTCTTCAGCATCGTCCTCTTCTCCATGGTCGATGCTGACTACAAGTTCATGTACATTGATGCTTCAGGCAGCGGCTCATGTTCAGATGCCCAGGTATACAATGCCAGTGACCTCAAGGAGGGGCTGGAAGGCAACCTCATCATGGGCTTTCCAGATCCAGACCCCCTGCCCAACGACACACAAGATGTGCCCTACTTCATCGTGAGGGATGATGTCTTCTCCCTCAGAACCTACCTCATGAAACCTTACACTTCCAGACTCCTGACCCGTGAAGAGAGGATCTTCAACTACAGGCTGTCCAGGGCAAGGCGGGTGGTGGAGAGGAGAACGTCTTTGGCATCCTGGCCAACAGGTTTTAGGTACTTCTCACCACCATGCAGCATCGCCCAGAGACCGTGAGGAGGATCGTGGAACCTTGCTGCATCCTGCACAATCTCATGTGCACCCCGCTACCCAGTCTTGCAGAACAGGCTCGTGGACCTCCAGCAAGGCAATGGAGACATGGAGCCTGGGGAATGGAGGCAAGGGTGAAACCTGATAGACACTGAGGATGTGCAAGGCCCCAACAGAGCTTCACGTGAAGGGAAGAAGCAGCGCAACCTCCTGAGACACTGGTGCAACTCCCCAGCTGGAGCAGTGGAGTGGCAAGACAGGATGATAGATGATTAATGGGTGCTTCCTTCAGCCTGTCTCATCACACTGATGAGATTGGGCCATGTATGTTGGGTGGGCCTACAATGATCAGGGCATTTAATAAAGAGTTGTGTTTGTGTTGACATGTGTGGATGATTATTACATTGTTATTGATAATAAAGGGCCATAGGTGTGGCACCTGGGAGGGTGGACCATACAGTCCCACTATGCTTGCACTGGAGGTTTATCTATCCCACAGCTATTACCCATCCCACAGGTATCCCTGCCCATCCCACTGCTATCTTAACCCATCCCACAAGCATGCAAAGGCTTAAACCAATTCTAAAAGTTTCCACCAGGACTTTATTAAAAAAAAGAAATGAAGCAAGTGTGTGAATCAAAGATAAACTTTATGGAACAACAAGCTGTAAAAGGAAAAAGACCCAAGTCAAGTGTCCAAATAAAGTCGACACCCAGTCTCTGGCAGTCTTCACGGTCACTCGGAGGTGTGCCCAGTCTCAGGGGTGAAGGATCCAGGTGCTGTGGAGGTGGTTGCTGCTGCAGTGCTGGTCTGAAGCCCCACTGGGGTGCCTGGCCCCGAGAGGACAACAGGTGATGGTGTGTTGAGGAAGCTCTTGGACAGCTGGCTCAGCCCCGTGATGTTGAGACCTCCTTCCTCCATGCCATGTGGTGTCAGCCCCAGTACTGATGAGAGATGTACTGAGGCCGGGCTTGGCTGTGGGGTGGAGGAAGGAGTAGTGTAGTGGAGCTGTCTGGTCTGCAGCTGGGTGGGTGGCATCGCTGTCGTCGGTGGCATCATTGGCGTGGGTGGCATCGCTGGCATCAGTGGAACCGGTGGCAACGGCGTCGCCCGATGACTCTGTGCCTGGACTAGGAAGGGCTGCTACCTGTGCTACTGGACCTCCTGGTATCCGTAGCCCTGGTAGGTGAGGGGCTGTGGGAAGCCTTGGAATGGGAGGGACATCACCTGGGGTGGAGGAGCAGACCTGGACTGGGTGGGAGCAGGTTCCTCTGGGTCTGGAGGGTTGTGAAGCAGCTCGGTGATCCGGTCCTTCACCAGCTGGTACTGGGGTTCCTCCATGTT
The DNA here is from genome assembly GCA_015471245.1 of Laticauda colubrina. Classification (NCBI taxonomy): domain Eukaryota; kingdom Metazoa; phylum Chordata; class Lepidosauria; order Squamata; family Elapidae; genus Laticauda; species Laticauda colubrina. Next base: position 14,614,585 of record BLBF01000004.1, on the reverse strand, counting down.
CTTGAGGGTCTGGTTGACATAGGTGAGGAAGGGCTTGCGGTTGGAGGATGAGGAGTCGATGTGGACCAGCTGAGAGAGGAGATCTATGCTGGTGCGGATGGTGTCCCTGATCTCCAGCAGGACAGTGTGGCTCTGCCCCTCCTGCTGTCTGGCTCTCTGCCTTTCTGTGGAGGTGGAGCTGGGGGGGGTGGATGCGGCTATGACTGTGGTGGACTCGATGTCTCCTTTCTCCCACCGCACCAGGGAGTCCTCCACGCGCTCCACCACGGTGACAACAGCTGTCCGCGGGTTCTCCGCCGTGGCATGCTCCACAGAAACCTGCCTGGAGACAGGGACTGACTCTCGGCCGGAAGAGGACTGGGTCGCAGCAGGCTGCCGGAGAGAGAGGGTAGACAGAGGGGCTCCCGGTGCTCCTCGGTGGCGGATCTCACCCTCCAGGAAGCTGCACCTGGCCATGACATAGGTCTCTCTGTCCACAGCTTTACTGTGGCCTGGCCAGATTTCTTCAGGTGCAGCTTCCCGTACCAGGTGTGCATATGTTTCCACCAGCCGAGGGGCACCTCCGAAGTGTAACCCATACTCTCTGCCCTCTCTCTCCAAGCAGCCTGCTTCCTTTTGTTGTCCCTGTACAGCCGGTGTCCCTTCCGCCACAGATAGTCATTCTCTCTCAGCCACTCCAGCACCTCATCCTCGTGTTCCTCAATTAAGTATTGCCTTCTCTCCCGTCCCCGCATACGCCTCTTCCTCCCTTTGGCAGGACCAGATGGGCCCTCATCAGAGGGGCTCCCAGGTAGTAGGGGCTGCTCCTCCACACCACCAGCAGCAGTAGCACCAGCAGGATCATCATCATCATCATCATCACCAGCAGGATCATAAGCAGCAGCAGCACCAGCAGGATCATCATCAGCAGCAGCAGCAGCAGCAGCACCAGGATCAGCAGCAGCAGCACCAGTAGCAGCAGCAGCAGCACCAGGATCAGCAGCAGCAGAGTAAGCACCAGCAGCGCCAGCAAGACCAGGAACACGAGCAGGACCAGGAGCACGAGCAGGACCAGGAGCACGAGCAAAACGAGCAAGACCAGGAGCACGAGCAGTACGAGCAAGTCCAGGAGCACCAGCAGGACCAGGAGCAGCTTCAGCAGAGTACGCAGCAGCAGAAGCACCACCGCCAGGAGCAGCTTCAGCGGAAGCTCCAGCACCAGAAGAGCGAGCCCGAGCAGCAGAAGCCCCAGCAGAAGCAGAGTCAGGGACGGGGCGGGAGGGTGGCCCTGTCCCTCTTGGCAGGGATGGCGGCAGGTTGCTGAGGCTTTCGCTTCTTCCCCATGGTTGTGGGGTTGCTGGCTGGCAGGCATGCAGGCAGGCAGGGCAGGCAAGGACTCGATGTATCCAGCAGCAGGTCTTTCCTCCAAATGCTGGCCACGTGCGAGCTGCTTCCCTTTATATCCGGGGGGCTTACGCAATGCATCCCCCCCGCATGCGCAATTAATGCCAGGCATCCGTTAGTCTTCCGCTCTGCATCCGCTTCATTCGCTGTGCATCCACTGTGCATCCGCTCTTTCCATTCCGCATCCGCTTTGCTGAGGCTCCCTGGAAGCCCTGCGGATGTGCCATCTGCTTCCATCCGCTGGGCTTCCGTTCCGCATCCGCTTTCCATCCGCTCTGCGTCCTCCCCACATCCGTGTTATCCGCTCTGGTTATGCAAATTTTTGCCCCTTTTGAGAGCGGATAACAACGGATGGAACATTTTGCTCATCCGTTGTGTCCGTTTTGCATCCATTGGGCAGTGTGACAGGGCCTTTAGTAAAATACAGAAATAATTTATTTTTGCTTTTTCCTTCACAGTATGAAATGATGCCATTGGTATTATCACTAAAGACATTATCTTTACAATAAAAAGAAATTACAAAGAGCTGGTGATACAAACTCACATTTTCAAAATAAAACGGATAACAGTTCTCAGCTCAATGATATGTATTGTTTCATTCTTCTCCTGTTTATTGTTAAATATGCCTATAACATGCTTGTTTCTTTCTTCTATAGCTTTCATATTAAAATATCTACATCTGTATTCTGGTATGAGCCTATTTGGATCTTAGCTGAGTGCAAGATAAAGACCCTATTGGAGTAAATAATCAATCATTTTTTCATAAGAGTTAAAATTTGTACTGGTTTTATTTTATGGATTTATTTCCTTGACCATAAAATGTATTGAGCCATTAATTCATAAATAAAAGCTATTTTCATACATAAAAGCTATCATTTAAGATCTATATCAATTTTTATTTAAAATATAATAAGAAATATCTGCAAACATCTAGAAACAAAGTTATAATTAGAAGCCAACATAGATTTGTTAAAAACAGATCTTTCCAAAACAACCTTATTTCATTCTCTGACAAAGCAACTAAATTAGTAGACCAGCGAAATGCTGTGGACATAGTATACTTCAATTTAAATAAGACATTCCACAAAGTAGACTACAACCTACTTCTTCATAAGCTAGATAAATGTGGGATAGACAGCATCATCACCAGGTGGATTTGTAACTGGCTGACAAATCATACTTAACGAGTAGTCCTTAATGGTACTATATCTATATGGAGAGAAGTAAGCAGTGAGGTACCATAAGTTTTAGGCCCACTATCTTCATAAATGATTTAAATCAGTGGACCCCAATCTTTTTTGTATCAGGGACCAGTTTCATGCAGAAACACTTTTTCAAGGACGGCAAAATCAATTATTCCCCAATATTAAAGGGCTTCTTAGCTTTAGCTAATATAAAATATATATTTTAATCACGATTATGATCCACGGACCAGTACCGGTCCGGGACCCGGTGGTTGGGGACCCCTGATTTAGATGAAGGAATAGAAGGGAGAATTCATCAGATTTTCAGATGACACTAAGCTAGCAGGAATAGCCAACAGCTCAGAAGACAAGCTCAGGATCCCAAAAGATCTTGAGAGACTGAACAATGGGGCCTACCCAACAAAAATAAATTTAATGTGGAGCAAAGCAAGGTTTTACATCTAGGCAGGAAAAACCAAAGGTACAAGTACAGATTAGGCAAAACCTGATTCAAAAACTGTGAGGGGACCTTGGAGTCCTAGTGGATGATCATTTAAACATGAGCCAGCAGTGTGTGGCAGCAGCAAAAAAAGCTAATACAATCCTTGGTTATATAAACAGGCATAGAATCAAAATCACATGAAGTATCAATACCACTTTATAAAACCTTCGAAAGACTACCTGGAATACTGCATCCAGTTTTAGTCAGCACACTGCAAAAAAGATGTTGAGACTTTGGAGAAAGTATAGATTAAAGACCTGGAGACTAAAACATATGAAGAATGGATGCAGGATTTGGGTTTGGCTTGTCTAGAGAAAAGTAGGACTGGGTTGACATGATAGCAGTATTCCAGTATTTGAGGGACTTCCATAAAGAAGAGGGGACAACTTATTTTTCAAAGCACCAGAGGGCAGTATCGGAAACAGTGGATAGAAACTAATCAAGGAAAAATACAACCTGGAATTAAGGAGAAACTTTCTAACAGTCAGAACAATTAACCAGTGGAACAGATTGCTGTCAGAGGTGAGTGCTATACCACTGGAAGTTTTTAAGAAGAGACTAGACAGCCACTTGTCTGAAATGGTATAGGTTCTCCTGCTTGAGCTGGGAGGTGTTCTATAAGACCTCTAAGGTCCCTTCCAGCCCTATTCCATTCCATTCTATTCTTTTTAGAATGTCCCTGAGACAAACATTCAACATCACCATTGCAATCTTTTGACCAATCCAGATTAAGTAGAGTCATGCAAAAAGTTAGCAGTGAACAGCATAAAGCTCTGGGCCTACTTAGTTTATCACTAAATCAATTTGTGAAGATTTATTTGGCAAATATTACAAGCTTTAGCACATAATGTGGCAATATTGGGCGTAACAGCTGAGTCAATATATGTCAAATACAAATCATATTTTAGTTTGAAATAGACTGGTGTTAGTATATAGTGCAAATTCTGTGATGGTGTGATCTGTACGATGCAACATAAGGAAGTTTCAATATTTTTTGTACCTCTGGGGCAAATCTTATCTCCCACAGGATTATTACAGCATATACTCTCTAAGACCGCTGATGGTATAAGCTGAGGCAAGCCAACTTAAAAGTTATGTGTTGCTTTATCGTGTTTAGATGGATAAGGATAAGGAATTTGGCCAGTAGGATAAAAATAAAATGAAAATGAAGAGCAGGGGGAGGTATGGCACTCCCAAACTGGGAATTATATTACAGTGCAGCCTCCTTACTCTGGTTGAAAGAGTGGGTAAATCTGTCGAATAAAAGGATCTTATTTTTAGAAGGCCATGATTTACAGAGGGGAATGGCATGCATTTTTATGGGACATTGGGAAAATTAAGTATTTAGAAATAGAAGTATTTCCACAGACATATAATTACAGAGTCCTTATTGGCTAATTGGAACAAATTTTTTTAAAAAACCATTATTTAAAAATTCCAATTTGGATCTCAACGATGGAGGCGATGATACATCCAAACAATCTAGATCTTTATAAAATGATAAAATACAAAGACCTTCTCGATGCACAAGGAACTTTAAAACCATGGCAAGTTCTCCAAGAACAGGGGCTACAAGTAGACTGGTGGGCTTACTTGCAAATTCAAAATAGATACAGCCAGGACAAGAAAAATTTTGGAATTTATACTAAGGCACAACAAATAGATAAAATTTTATTAGATCCAGATAAAAAAAATACAACTAAATTTTATAATTATTTACTAGAGACGGAATTAGAAGAGGAAGTAGTCAAAGGCAACATGATAGCTTAGAGGAGAAACATAGGACGTAGCATTACATTATTAGAATGGGAAAAGGTTTGGACAAGGAATATTAAAATTACAAAATCAGCAGCATATAAAGAAAATGCCTATAAAATGTTTTATAGATGGCATCTCTCACCCTTGAGAATAGTGAAAATGTCTCCTAACATGAATCTGAATTGCTGGAAATGTAAAAAGAAATAGGGAACATTCTTTCATATGTGCACTGAACTGAAGCCCAAAGATACTGGCATAGAATAAAAAAATGGTTAGAGGAAATAACGGCGGAGCAAATTGAATTAAAACCAGAATTCTTCCTATTGGGGATATTTAATAGACAAATTCCGAAAAATGTCAAATATATAATACTGCATATTCTTACTGCAGCCAGAATAACCTTTGCACAATGTTGGAAACAAGCAGATATTCCAACAGAGGAGATAGTTATACAGAAGATAACAGCCTGTGCAGAGATAGACAAGTTAACCTTAGCACTTTAGGAAAAAGAAACATCAGAATATTATAGAAGCTGGGAATGCTGGTATGATTGGATAGAACAAAAGTAGAAAATATATTAGTAAATAGCATAAAATGTAAATCATAATTATATTTTTGCAATCAGATGTATTTGTAAATGTATCACCAATATTGATAACAAACAAGGAACCATAGACTGTCGATAGTAGAATTGTTAGTTTTTTAATCATTTTCTTTTTTTTTTTAATTTCTTTCTTCTTCTGTGTGTTGTGTTTGTTTGATATTTTGGTTTTATAATCAATAAAGTTTGTTTAAAAAAAATGAAAACAAGAACAACCACCTGCAGGTTAGATGGTATCTGATAATTTAGCCAAGTCCATTTGACGCTCATAAACTAGAGATTTAATAATTAGCTTGGCTTTTTTAAACCCAGTGATAATAAAGTTTCAGAGGAAATCCAGTGAAGCCAATTAGAGTTTTACATAACTTACCAAGTAGACCAGGGAAGAGCAACTAAGGCGCCTTTGTGGCCTGTTGACTTCAACTCCCAGAATTCTGGAGTCAGGAATTCTGGGAATTGAAGTCCACAGGTTGTCAAGGGGCCATAGTTGCCCACCCCTGAAATACACTGAAATTAGCAATCAGACTAAGAGAGCTGCTAAATCTACTAGAATACCTGAAATGTAGCCTATATTAAAACCTAAGGAATAAGAGCTGAAGTGTGACAGTCTGGGATGTCCTCAGGTGACGGCTTGATCATCCTAATGCCTTGTTTTAACTCCTTTAAAACAAGGGAGGCTGTTTCAGAATATTCCTTGATTATGTATCTTTCATTTTTGCTGCATTGTTTAAATACTATTATTCTTGCAAAGGATTTTCCTGGCTGGGTAATTTTTTCAGGTGCGTTTCTCTAGAGAAATTTTAAAAAATTATTTAGCCCTGGAATAGAGAAAATTAATCCTGTCTGGCTCTAGGGGTCTTGAGTTTCTACCACTGTTCTTATGTTTTCCAAGATAATTCTTTAGTACAATGGTTCTCATTTTTTTTTTACCACAGACTCCCTTTAAATATCTTTTGTGGCCATGGACCATGGACCACGGACCACCAAGACTTAACTCAAGATCATAACATTTCCTCAAGCCTTCACAGACCTACTATGATGACATTGCGGCCCCCCAGGGGTCCATACATTACAGGTTGAGAACCACTGCTTTAGTACATTAAGATGATTGCAGTTCTTGTTGATCAGGTCAACAAACCTGTTACATATGAGCTTTATTTTTTGCAGAATTCAACTAAAAGAGGGCAGTCAAAGTTATAGTTTTTAATAGTTTATCTTTAGATTGGACAATCTAATACAGTATTGACTTCATATTTTGCATCTCAGCTGACTTATAAAACACATGAACTTTTCAAAATTTCCCAAGCATAATAGTAAGTCATGCTAGTACTCTGTAACAGAGATTAGCCACTTTTTTAGGAGAAGAAAGAGAAGAGTACCATGATATAATATTTAATTCTTGTAAGATTTGTGGTCTTGCAAGAGTTTGGCTATGTTTAATTTTCCTACTCAGTTTGGAGTTTCTGTAGGTGCAGCCAACTAGCTGTGGCCAACTCACCAGGGCCACCGGACAACTTGCTACAGCCAACTCACTGCTCGCTAACTCACTGCAGGACAATGTAACAATTCAATTTAATTATTTAAAATAACAAAAAAATATTTTAATTTTTGTCATTCACACTTCATTCTATCCCTCATTTTGCATCCTTTCTTTAGTGATTCTATGCCACCATTTCTTTGATATTAATGTAGCTTTTGTTGTGCTGCAAGTTGGCTGTAATGAGTTGGCCATGGCGAATTGTCATAAACCCAAAGAACAGTCTCCTTCCCTCTACCCCCAGGTATTCCTAGTGTTTTTCCACAAGTGCAAGTGCTATTTTTTTTAATCAACAAGTGTCAATCCATTGGTGGTGACAGGAATTGACTGACTGGCTTGTCACACATGGGCTGACAAAGAGTGCTCATCCAACTGGGCTTTCATGCCTAAGGCAGGACTAGAGCTCACAGTCAAGGTTTGCAATAGGGTCTCTGACAAAACTCTAGGAAGACCCTGGGTGGGGTAGAGTAGGAGACTGTTCTTAATACTTTTTGAAGAACTGAAGATAGCATAGTGAGTAGAACTGCATTTATACCTGTGTGGTGGGATAAATTTTGGAGTGAGTTTTAGGTTTTTATATTTTAAAAAGTGTATGCCTATCTTGTAATATTGCAATATATATTGTAGGGCAGTAAGTTAGGAGTTTTTGGAAGGTGGAATAGAGTGGGGATACTGAAAACTTCACAAAGCAAACTCACTGATCCTTGTGTTGTGCAGGGCAATGTAGCATTTTTTTTTAAAAAAAGTAATCAAAATTGTGTTATTTCAATGAATACTTTAGGGGTACATGGAACTCCAGCACTGCTGTACCAAAATAGATATTTAAATAGTTAAAAGAAATATTTAATGGGAATATCTAAATAATATTTAGGAATCCAGAGTGAAAGCAGAGTGCAAATAAGATAAATAAAACCACAGATTGATTTCTCTCAACTGAAATTTGAAAAAATGAAATTGTCCATTTTACAGCGTACTATAATTCCTCCCCTTTGTCTGCATATGTAGCTGTAAGATAGTGGGGGTGGATGAGGATCCCGTGAATAAATAATATCTTTTAATTAGTGAAATTTAAGTCAGATACATATCTCGAGAAGTAATGAGCTTCATAAAAAGAAGGCCTTATTGGACCAAAGTCAGTTTAAGATAAGGGCATCTCAAGGTCACCAAGGGAGCTGCCCAGCAGGGCCATTTGCATAAAAAATTACTGTTAGAAATAGGCCAGCAAGGCAGCCCTGGCATTTTGATCTCTTGGCCTTTGTCATGGAGATTCCTTGCAGAGAAGGGAGGAAGGCCAGTGTCCCAGATAATGATTAACTGTTTTAATGGCATTCATTCATTCATTCACTCATTCTGCACTAACTACTCATGCAGAAAAAAGGGTTATGTAAAATGACATTAGAAGAAAATCATTTGTAATCGTTGCATCGGGGCTGCACTTTGAGGAGACATTAGGAGTAAATCCGTGGCGTGGTAGGCTTATGCTTTATCTTCTGATATTTACTGAGTTTACTGGTGCATGAAAAGCTTTCAGGAAGAATAGCAGATGGGATGGACCTTTTATAGGTAATGCTATCTACTGGGTTATTACTTCTATATATTGATAGTGAAGTAATCTTCAAAATATCACTCTACAAAATATAGATTATTTAAATGTTTTTAACAAAAAAGAAAAATCCCCTAGCAGAGCTGCTGCTATCATTTTCTACCTATTGGATCGGAAACCTTAAATGCTTTTTAAAACCTGAAATAACTAGAATATAGTGAGCTTGACAACATATTACGAGGTTCTTTTTCCTCTTTAGACTTTTGGACAGCTGTAGGGGGGTAACGCATAGTTAAACTGAATGGCAAGTACTCAGTTTATCTCCTTAAATCTGACCTTTTCAATTACATAAACAAAAGGAAGTGTCCGACAGACATTTTTTGAGGTCATAAAAAAAACATCCTTCTTGCAGTCTCAAAACTTCTTGAGGATTTTTGTGAAATTTGAAATGGAAAAAAGCTACTTTTCATAATGTTCTCAAAAAATATTTTTGTTCTCATGTATTCTGCACTACTGGGTGCCAAACTAATATTTGGTGTAAGTGATTTTCACCAGTCATTGTTATCAGTTAATTATAATAAGCAACTCTGGGAGTCTATTCAAATAGTTCAAATATGGTGATTATTATATTCAGAAATAGAAAGATTCCACATATCTTAACGTTGTTAAGAAATGGATATTAAACACTAGGTTTTTAATTGTATGATTGAAATTATTTTTAGGATGTATTCATACTTGATCCTTAGTTCATCCTTAGTTCATTCATCCTTAGTTATCATTTTAAAAAATTCAAGATAAAAGTGGTATTAATCTGTTTACCTATAATTTTCACATTTTTCTATCCATTTATTTCAAGGATTGTGTAAGAGCACTAGGATAAGCCAGCATATTCTGTTCCTCTTTGGGACATATAAAATACTGTAGTGATTTAATTTTGTCTGCTTGTTTTAAGCCATGTTAGCTAAGCTCAGATTTTCTTTCTTCAGTTTCTATTGTGCAGTGAAAATGTGTTTTAATGAAGATGTTTTTAAAAAGACTTTTTATGCTACAAAATTCAACTTATCTGTAGGTAGTGCTCGTCTCCTTGACTGTCAGGTTTTCCAAATTGCTAGAAGTGGTCTTCCCTGCCACATCTGAAGGAGATAAAGGCAAGAATTCATCTATGCCTTAAATCTAAATTTAGATACATGGAGCAGGAGTTCTCAAACTTTGCAGAGTCTTGACCCCTTTGTTGGAAGCAATATCCTTCTGGGTTCAGTTCCAAGTGGGGAAAAAGACACTGGAAACATGGAGACTGTTTGGAAAGATGGTTTAATGGTGGACAGGACCACATGGCTTGGAGCTCCAAGTGAAAAGGATGATCACATGCTTCAAGATGTTGGGTGAAGGAAAAGAACGGCAAGATGCTAAGAGACCCTTAATTATATACCTTCTGTTGGGCCCCACCTTAGTGTTTCCTGTTCCTGTGTAAGAAATTATTCAATTGGCTGTCAGACTCTCAGGGGTGGGGGTCTTAGCTAACTTTGTAGACTTTGTCTGGACCACATGGCTTCAACTGAGTGCTGGCTGATGCTGGCTGGTGGTGAGATGGATAGAGACCTTTGTTATGTAGAATATTCTATTCTAGAATATTCTGAATATTCTAATCAATCATTCACAACCATTTGTCAATGAGTTTTCAATTTTGTGTAATTGCTGAAATCTGGATATTGTTTTTGAGACAGTCAGAAATTCTCATTCCACATATATTTTGAATTAATATTTGATCTCTATTGAAGAAACTTTAGAAAATCCTGACCAATGGAAACTTTTCTCATCACAGAATGAAAGCCAAACATTGACAGCAGTTGTGCCTTAGATGTCCATGCAATGAGGTTTGTTCACCCTGAACTGGAGCCTTGCAATATCATACTTTGGGCTTATGGCAATTTATAAAATCAGAAACTGAGAGGAATACATTTTTACACTCATATGTTATACTATGGTTCTGCATGGTTTTTAGATTGTTTTTATCCTGTCTTTGTTATTCTTATAAATAACCAAGGCAGCAAAATATCTGATATTCCTTCCTCATCCTGTTTTCCCACAACCACAGCCCTGTGAAGTAAGCTGGGCTAAGAGAAAGTGACTGGCTAAAGTCACCCAGCTGTCTTTCATGCCTAAGGGGAGAATAGAACATACAATCTCTTGGTTTCTAGCATGGTGCCTAAACCACTAGACCAAACTAGCTCTCTATTTTTCTCATATTTTGCTACATTTCTGTGTGTGTATGTATGCATGCATGTATATATGTGGGTATGTCTGTCTGTCTGTATATAGACATATAGAGAGATATAGACTGTGGAGACTCAGTGGTTAGAATGAAGTATTGTAGCTAATTCTGCCAAAGCCAGCTGTTTGATTCTCACCAGTTCAAAGTTGTCTCAGCCTTCTATCCTTCCGAAGTCAGTAAATGACTTTTACTGACTATTGTTGGGGGCAATATAGTGACATTGTAAACCATTTAGAGAGGGCTGTAAAGCACTGTGAAGTAATATATAGTAAGTCTAAGTGCTATTGCTAGATACAGTATATATAGGTCTACCTATGTATATTAAAACAACATTTCAGCTTCTGTCACTAAGTTCATTTGTACTCCTATGATGGTCATATTGGATATCATATTTGTGTTTATATGCTATCTATCTTTAGATCCATACATATATTTTATCCCACATTCCTCTCAGAAATTCTGCTTTCACTTTTAACTTAATGTATAACTGCAGTGTATTTTTCCCAATGTAATTCCACTGCTATTGATTGGATGGTGAAACTTTAATTTAGTTCATTTTAATTGGATTTTACTAAGTTTCATTGCTGCCAATTTTTTTGTTTCAGACTAGACCAGGACCACTCAAGACAGCTGATTCTTATTCTGTGCAACCTGCTTCAGCATACTGTTACAACTGTGGAAAGAAAGGTCACTATGGATTTGTAAGTCTCTTAATGTTCTGAATAAACAATACATATTTGCTGGGTTACTTTGCTTTCTGATAAGATCCATATTTGTTTTTCAATTTCTATATAACATATTGCATACCACATACTTATTAAAAAATTCTGCAAATGATCTAGAAAAAACTAAATGTATGTATTCTGAATCATCCTTCATGTAATTTAAGCCTAAAACATATAAAGTTGGATATAGTGTTGAAATAGACAGTTGTAGAGTAGAATAGAATAGAATAGAATAGAATAGAATAGAATAGAATAGAATAGAATAGAATAGAAT
>BLBF01000004.1:14533445-14594397 GCA_015471245.1 Laticauda colubrina | reverse complement strand
GCCTCCCTGCCAGCCAGCAACCCCACAACCATGCGGAAGCACAACAAGCCTCAGCCATCTGCTGCCAGCCCTGGCAAGAGGGACAGGGCTACCATCCCGCCCCCTGGCCCTCACTTGTTGTTAATAAAGTCTATTTATGATTCACACACTTGCTTCATTTCTTTTTTTTCATAAAGTCTTGTTGGAAACTTTTAGAAATGGTTTAAGCCTTTGCATGCTTGTGGGATGGGTTAATATAGCAGTGGGATGGGTAAGGATAGCAGTGGGATAGATAAGCCGCCAGTGCAAGCATAGTGGGACTGTATGGTCCAGCCTCCCAGGTGCTACACCTACGGCCCTTTATTATCAATAATAATGTAATAATTATCCACACATGTCAACATAAAACACAACTCTTTATTAAACGCCCTGTTCATTGTAGGCCAACCAAACATACATGGCCCAATCTCATCCGTATGATGAGACAGGCTGAAGGAAGCATCCATTAAGCATCTACCATCCTGTCTTGCCACTCCACTGCTCCAGCTGGGGAGTTGCACCATTGTCTCAGGAGGCTGGGCCGGAAGCTGGTGTTTGCCTTGGTCAACCTGGGTGTCAGCTGCTGCACAACTTCGTCAAACATGGCTGGAGGCATCCTCATGAAGTTCTGGAACGCCCGAGCGTCTTCGCTCCTGAGCTCCACCATCAGCTTGTTGTACAGTCCGTCCTCTGCTCTTCTGGCAAACCATCTTTGGACCCAGACTCTTTTTGGGTGGCTCCTTTTCTTCTCGCAGTAGAGTTCACAGAGCCTGCAGATGGCTTCGCACTGTTGCAGAACGATGGTGGCTGCCGAAAGGACTTTGTTACAATCCACGGTGGACATGACTGGATGCTGTGGAAGAGGAAGAGGCAGATGAAGGCTGCAGAGGTCTGCACCGCTGGGCTGCTGTTCTGAAAGTGAGATGCAGGCGAGTTGCTCCCCCTTTTTATAGGCAGCATAGGTTTTCTGCTAGGCATCCTCTAGGCATCCTCTAGACATCCTTAATATCCGAGATAGGTCCCCTCTGCGAACGTTTTTTCCGTTTTAAACGCTTTGTTTCCGTTCTGCATCTGCTAGGCATCCGTTCTGCATCCGTTCTGCGTCCATTCCGCTTCCTCCCCACGTCCGGGCGGATGGACTTGCGTGGATGCGTAGTGGACGCCTAGCGGATATAGCGGATGCGTAATGGATGCAGAACGGATACGTAGCGGATGCAGAACGGACAAACTGGATACATTTTCCGCGCAAAAGTTTTAGGCAGCCCAAAACTTTCGGAGCGGATGAAACGTCCATAAACGGATGCTGGGCGGATAGAGAGGAAGCCAAACGGAGGCAGTGAGTACATCGTGTTTTCGAACGGATGGCAAGGTTTTTTGTCCCTTTTACATCCTCTTTGCATCCGTTGGTTCAGTGTGACATGGGCTTAAGGAAGCCTTATGAGCCACTAGCATAGATTTTGTGACCATGATAATAAAAAAGAAGTTTCTGCCTATCTAGTACAGTCAACCAACAAAGATCTATTATCATCTCCATTCCACCACCACCACCCCCAGAGTTCATGGGATAGGGCAAAACAACAGGCCTTTTCAGTAATAGCTTCCAAATACTGGAGAATTTTGGAGCAGACCCTAACTTTTCCTTCATTTAGAAAGACCCTTTTATTCTTAAAGGCCAATAATATGATTATCATGCAATTATTTGTTGGATTAAAACAATATTTCATAACATTTTAGTTTTGGTTTCTTGCACTGCCCAGAATCCTTGTGATTACAGCAGTGTGCAAATATTGTAAAATAAATAATGCTCCAATATGATTAAACAATTATTTCCCACAAAAGCAAAGGTTTTTGTTCATTGTGACTTTTCTATCTGCTGCTCTAAAATTGTGCTCTTTAGATGAAAGATAATGCTACCAGAGTACAGTGAGTTGAACTGCATATAAAATTAATAAAAAAATAAATAAAGTAAGTAAGTAAGTGAGTAAGTAAGTAAATAAATAAGATGCCTGGATTTCTCAATTAAAGTGAGTTCTTACTTTCATCCTGGATGTTTGAATTCTGGAGCCTAGAGGACTCCAGAATTAGAGGTGGAATATCTTACCAAACTGAGACAGCAGCAACAGTTGTAGATAGAATAAGATGTGGTTTGGAGAGATTTCCTTTGGTCTGTTCAAGTCGAAATTAACAGAAGATCATAGAAAGAAGTCCCTCTCTCCTTTCGACTTGTTCCAGGTTTGAACATTTTTCTCATAGGCAAGAAAGATAGTTTAGGAATTTTGTTGCTATACAGTACCAAAAGACAGTCTTGAACTTACTGTTAAGGGTCCTAAAGGAAGCACAATATCTCTACTAATGATGCTATATGGGAAGTAAGGGAGAACTTTTTGCTGTTCATCATAGACCTATGTGAAATGCAGATCAGATTTGACATATGGTTGATTTTGTTTCGAAGCTTTCCAATGAATCAATACAGGTAATTCTCAACTTAAGATCATAATTGGAACCAGAATTTCCATTGCTCGGCAAGGCAGTTGTCAAGTGACTCACACTCAGTACTGTGACCTTTTGTGCCATTGTGGTTAAGTGAATCACTGCTGTTAAATGAATCACAGAGTCATTAACTAAATCCAGCTGCCGCATCACCTTTACTTGTAGGTACCATCTAGGAAGGTTGCAAGTGGCGATGCTGCAACTGTTGTAAACATGCCAGTTGCTCAGCAACCACTTTTTGAACACAGGTCTATAGGGATGCCGCGGTATATGTAAGTGTGAGGATGGGACATAAGTAACTGTTTTCAGTGCCATTTTAACTTTGGTTATTTGCTAAAGGGATAGTTGTGGCTTCAGGACTATGTGAATTTATAGGCAAAATGAAACTAGATTAATCTGTAACTGTGTTCATCAGCTTGCACCTTAAATTTGTAGTGATATTTTGTGCACTTTAAATTTGCAACAGCAATAGCACTTAGACTTATATATCACTTTACAGTGCTTTACAGCCCTCTCTAAGCGGTTTTATAGAGTTAGCCTATTTCTCCCAACAATCTGGGTCCTCATTTTACCAACCTCGGAAGGATGGAAAGTTGAGTCAACCTTGAACCTGGTGAAATTTGAACTGCCAAAATGCAGCAACCGATAGTTAGCAGAAGTGGCCTATAGTATAGCACTCTAACCACTGCACCACCGAGGCTCTATGATGTTCTATGTTATCTTGCCCCTCTTTTGGGGGAATAAACCAGCAGGTTCAGTATGCATTATTAGAGAAAACAGATTGCTTTACTACCAATTGAAAAGCTAATTTCTTTCATTTCTTTCTTTTGTATTTGCATTAACTAGAAGTATGACAATAATATTAAAATATGATTTGCAGGAATGCTCAGAGAAGCGAATGTTTGGAGGGACATTTCCTACTTTCCCCTTTATCTATTACTATGACAATGAATATGACATCAAGAGGAGCCTTCAGAGAGCAAAGAAAAAAGTGCAAGGTATGACACAAAAATAACGGGAACTGCTCACAAAAATAACGGGAACACCAAAATAAGACATCCTAGATCTGAATGAATGAAATATTCTTATTAAATACTTTGTTCATCACATAGTTGAATGTGCTGACAACAAAATCACACAAAAATTATCAATGGAAATAAAATTTAGCTACTGATGGAGGTCTGGATTTGGAGTTACACTCAAAATTAAAGTGGAAAAAAACACTAGAGGCTGATCCAACTTTGATGTAATGTCCTGAAAGTCAAAATGAGGCTCAGTAGTGTGTGTGGCTTCCACGTGCCTGTATTACCTCCTTACAATGCCTGGGCATGCTCCTGATGAGTTGGTGGATGGTCTCCTGAGGGATCTCCTCCCACACCTGGACTAAAACATCCCCCAACTCCTGGACAGTCTGTGGTGCAACGTGGCGTTGGTGGATGGAGTGAGACGTGATGTCCCAGATGTGCTCAATTGGATTCAGGTCTGGGGAACGGGTGGGCCAGTCCATAGCATCAATGCCTTTGTCTTGCAGGAACTGCTGACACACTCCAGCCACGTGAAGTGTAGCATTGTCATGCATTAGGAGGAACCCAGGGCCAACCGCACCAATATATGGTTTCACAAGGGGTCTGAGGATCTCATGGCAGTCAGGCTACCTCTGGCGAGCACATGGAGGGCTGTGCAGCCCCCTAAAGAAATGCCACCCCACACTATTACTGACCCACTATCAAACCAGTCATGCTGGAGGATGTTGCAGGCAGCAGAACGTTCTCCATGGTGTCTCCAGACCCTGTCATGTCTGTCACATGTGCTCAGCGTGAACCTGCTTTCATCTGTGAAGAGCACAAGGCGCCAGTGGCGAATTTGCCAATCTTGGTGTTCTCTGGCAAATGCCAAACGTCCTGCACAGTGTTGGGCTGTAAGCACACCTGTAGACGTCGGGCCCTCATACCACCCTGATGGAGTCTGTTTCTGACCATTTGAGCAGACACCTGCACATTTGTGGCCCGCTGGAGGTCATTTTGCAGGGCTCTGGCAGTGCTCCTCCTGTCCCTCCTTGCACAAAGTTGGAGGTAGCAGTCCTGATGCTGGGTTGTTGCCCTCCTACGGCCTCCTCCACATCTCCTGATGTACTGGCCTGTCTCCTGGTACGTCTCCATGCTCTGGACACTAGGCTGACAGACACAGCAAACCTTGCCACAGCTCGCATTGATGTGCCATCCTGGATGAGCTGCACTACCTGAGCCACTTGTGTGGGTTGTAGACTCCGTCTCATGCTACCACTAGAGTGAAAGCACCACCAGCATTCAAAAGTGACCAAACCATCAGCCAGAAAGCATAGGAACTGAGAAGTGGTCTGTGGTCACCACCTGCAGAACCACTCCTTTATTGGGGAATGTCTTGCTTACTGCCTACGCTTTCTATCTGTTGTCTATTCTATTTGCAGCATGTGAAATTGATTGTCAATACAACAGCATGTGAAATTGATTGTCAATCAGTGTTGCTACCTAAGTGGACAGTTTGATTTCACAGAAGTGTGATTGACTTGGAGTTACATTGTGTTGTTTAAGTGTTCTCTTTATTTTTTTGAGCAGTGTACATATAGATTTAGTGATTTTGCTTTTATTTAAAAAAATCTCAGGTTACTATTATGTTTACTGCCTCTTTTAACTTAATCTAGGATGGGTAACCTTGGCCAGAAGGCTTCATGTGGTCCCCAGCACTCTCATCTGCAGCCCCCCAATAGCCCACAATCATGCCAAAATTTAGTGACAAATAGTCACGGTCAAGTGGCACAATTAAAAAAAAAAAGCTGGTATGAGAATATGTTGCCTCTGATTAATTTCTGTCCTTATTGCTACCTTTGAAACCTTTCAAAGTCTGTGGAAACCTCAGCCATTTTTCTTTCAAATTTTGACCGCATAACCTAACAGCTGTTTTGTGAGAATTTTAAGGATGGAAATGGAAGCATTTCAGATGCCAAAATGCCAAATGTTTCCATTTACACCAAAAAAAATCCACCATAGGCCCTTTAAAAATGTAAACAAATAAACAAATATCAACCTGATTTTTGCTACAAGCACTCAGCGCTTCCAGAATGTCAGAAGGCCAAACTGGAAACTCTAATTCTTTATAGGTTGTGTAATCTCTTCTCTAAAAAGAACAATACTTCATGTGTGTAATATCTGATCTCTATGTTCTAGATGGCTAACAATCTTACAAAAATTAAAAGTTGAACATTGACAAAAAGGTTCAAGAGGAATCCTCCCCCCCTCAATGTACCAAAACATAGATTGACATTAGAATTAGAGCTGACCAAATCATGGTAGGAAGCGTATTCCAAAATATAGTGATAGCTATCAGAAAATCACCCTTCCAGTGGCAATTTTGTAAGAATAGATCATATGGCTGAGTTGATTTGATCATGGCTGAGTTGAGTGGACAGGCAGATGAATACAAGTGAAGATAGTCCCTTAGAGTAGAGCTATTTAGGACCTTAATGACAGCATCCAGCATCTTGAATTGCATCTGGAAGCAACCAGCTCAGCTCTTGAAGAAGCAAGGTCACCTAGGTGTATCAGGTTATATGTATCTTCATCAGCTATTGATTCCAAAATTTCTTCAAGAGCAGATCCAAGGTGAATGAATTACCACATTGGAAAGAGGAGATAACGAGCATACAAGCGACTGCCCAATCCAGGAATGTCCACAAATGGTGGGTTGGAGACTTTCCAGCCACAAAACCTCCAGATTGTGAACTACCTTTGAATGGGAGAAGACAACTTGGTTTATGACTCTCTGTCTCAGAGAGAGTCAATCTGAATTTGTTCTTCTAGGGACTGAGTGAGAGGTTCTCACATTGCATGTATGACTCAAGGCCCAAATATATGGCTATCAGCTTTTGAATGCTGGGGTATCATCAGCAAGGACAGCTTTATTTATTAAAGCTTTGGTTCAATATATATATACAATTGTTATACTGAGTATTGTTATACTGGGAACTGTTGCTTTTTGTGGTGATTGTGCCCATCAGGAACAAAGATGCTAAGAGAAATGAATGTATATTCTATATGCTCTCCCCTTTCCAAAATGAAGTCTAACTTTCCTCTTCATAGAGGCCCTTCAGATGGGGTTTATCTTTCCCCAATAGGAAATGCGATACTTTAAAAAGAGCTGCTAAGTAGCATTTGGCAAATGCAATCAAGACAGCAAAATATCTCCTTTCTACGTTTGAATCACAACTATGTAGATTCAAATATCATCTGGTCAGTTACATCATCCAATCAGACTTGTGATGGGTCTTCTTCCAGCAGTATTTACTGGTATGTCCTGCTTCATCTCCTTGAGCTCCTCAATAAGTCAAGAATTTGCAGTGAATCTGCAAAAAGGAAATTTTTAGCTTATTTGTAGTAATAGCAATACCACTTTATAATGCTCTCCAAGCGGTTTACAGAGTCAGCATATTGCCCCCAACAATTTGGGTCCTCATTTTACCCACCTCAGAAGGATGGAAGACTGAGTCAATCTTGTCAGCCTGAGTCAGCCTGGTGAGATTTGATCTGCCAAATTGTAGGCAGCCAGCTGTCAGCAGAGGTAGCCTGTAGTACTGCACTCTAACCACTGCGCCACCGAGGCTCTTGTAGGTAGTCTCCTCTCAGGATTGTCTCACATGACTTTCCAAAATAAAGTTAAATTTGTTCAACTTTTTGCTTAAAATAGGTGTTTCTATTTTACCAAGAATCACTTGATTTCAAAGATATTCTAATTACTAATTACTTTATTGGAGGATTTATCCAATTTTGGTATCGGATATTTGATTTGAGGTTTCACACTCTGAGATCAAACATATAGATTGAGCAAAATGGCTCCCATCTTGGTGTCCACTAGATGTTATGGACTGGAATTCCCATGGTTATTACATCCATTTTAGCTGGCTTGATGCATTATCAGTGTGCTGCTCAGTATGTTTTTTAGAAATTACCTCTAAAATTGACAGATATGCAAGAGTTTATTTTATTACATTTATTTAATTGCAAACAGGATATATGTCAATTTTTCTAATTCGGGAGTAACAAGTACAGTGTTCAGTATTTAAGAGAAGTATCATCAAGTGTTTTTATTTTGCAGAACTTCAGGAAGCTGGCCTTCTAACAAAGTTTCCAAAAAGACCACATACAGATTATGATCAAGAAGAGCACAAACATAAAAAAAAGAGGGAAGTTTGGAAGGAACATGGCAAGAGAGGAAATCATAAGAACCTAAGGAAAAAGTCTCATGCAGATCTAGTCAAAGAAAGGAAGCGTAAGAAGGAAGTTCAGAATAACTATATGATAGAAGAGTGCTTTCCTAGAGGTGGCCACGTGAATGCACATAAGAGGTGCAGAAGGAAAACTCATCATCATCATAATGTTGGCTTTTTGGCAGATGGCAAAACTGAAAATCACCGAGTTTCTATGGAGTCAACAAAAAGGCAGAAGAGAAAGAGAAAGCAGAGGAGCCACATAAACAATAGTTGTACCAGGGATGAAAGTTTATTTCTTATCAAACAGAAGAAAAAGAAAACGACACCGAAAGCCAGCTTGATCTAAGGTGGAACTTTATTCCTTCTATCACAGGACAGAGTGTGTCTCGGTAACCATTCCACAAGGAGAGCATCTTGGTTTGTAATGACAAAGTTATTTATGCATTAGAGGTACATAATTTGATAAATGTTTTTATAATTCCTGCATTAGATGGACTATAGAGGAAAGGGGTGTGGAGTGACAAGATGAAAGCATTTTTTTAAAAATCCTCAGTTGCATACGCTCTTTGTAAATCTGTGTCTCAAAATACTTCTGCTTAAGGCATACAGTTTATTTGCACGCAAATTTTGAAGGAATAGTAGACGAATTGACAGGTGACCCAGGTATGGATACAAGAACAAATGGAGGTAACAATTTTCACCTGCTTAATAGAAGAGACAAAAGAGGAAGGGTAAGTGATTTGCGTTTACAGGCCTTAGGAAGCTGTAGCGGTATCATGTTTCCTCTGCTGATTTGTTTTGAAAAATTTGTGGAATGGATTTAAGAAACAGGGAAGGACGTTGTAGGAGAAATATTATTTGCTTCCTAATTTATTTTCTCGGCAGAGTGTTCCAGGATGTGGCCATCATATGCCACATTCTTAGATAGGATTATCCTCAAATTTGCCAAGGACTTAGCACTGTAATTTGATTTGATAGGCCTGGTCAGTCTTTGTTCAAGTGAGAAAGTGTAAACTGCATTGAAGTCCAATTTTTAAAGAAGATAATCACATACAGCTTTTTCATGTTTCTGAGAAATAAATTATTTTATAACTCATTTTATTAAAATGTGGTATTTTTGTACTTTGAATTGCAATTCAAAATTTATGTCTGAAAAACATTGCAACACTTAAAGGGAAAGTAACCATTTTGAAGCCCTCTTTTTTTTCTTTTTCAAAATCAAGTGTTTCATCTTATTTCTGTAATATTGTCAATTTCATGTGATCTCCAGTGATAATTCAGCTTCCCAAACATGCTGCTTCTTTCACTTTTGTTAATTTCTGTGTAAAAAGATGCATTTTACATCAGGGTTGATTATTAAACATTAAAATGTTGTTTTATACTGAGTCTGGTTTTTTTAGCAAGTTAAAATAACAAGTAATCAAAATATGGTAATAATAGAACATATACCATCTTTGTCAGGCACAAGAAACCAGGGACCAAAATTGTTCAAATATCTACAAATTTAATCCATGCTAGCTCACAACAAGAATCTGAACTACTGCAGATCAAAGCAAATTGGCAGTAGATGAGAATGGAGCTGGACTTAGATCTCTTGTGGGCTTGAAGAGACTCGAAACCAATTACAAGTTTGATCCCAATCTTGGACTCAATTTGATCATCTCCTACATCCTTAGTACTATTGCCTGGAACATCTAATGAGTAACCTATCCATGTTATAGTCTAGAGTTAATAGGACTTGGTATGTAAACAAAATTGCGGTTATAAGTTCACCATAGGAAATTTACCAAAAAAAGACGCTCTTGCAGGAATATTAATATAAATGTTCTCTTTTGCAAGGTGGAAGGTGAAATTCAGAAATTGTAGATGAAAGGATTCGGCTTTGCAATTAATGCTTGAAAAGTAATTCATCTGAGCATTAATATGGGCAGGACAGCATTATACTACCCAATAGTGAAAGGTGAATAGCAACATGCAGAACAGAATGAAGGGAAATCCAGTTGAATACAAAGAAGTGATACCATCAGGGTAGGATGATGAACTGCATCATAAACTGAATATAGGACACTACGATTCTAATTTTAAAAAATAGAATAATCCTTTACATATCTGTTTTTGGTTTCTATTTTTATCTATTCAAATCAATATTATATCCCACCAATACATTAGAAATAGGTATGAATATGTTTGTCTTTTTAAAACCCTCTTAGTCTTTACCTTGAAAGTGTCTGAGGCTCGTTCTTATCTCTGAAAAAAAGCATTGCAGAGATGCACCCAAGGCCTGACTGAGGGAGTCAGTCACCCTGCAAGTATAGCAAAAGAGAAGAAACAGGCAAAGCATGGTGTCTAGAATTCTTTCCAATCCTATTAACCAGCAGCAGCCTGAGCAGCCATAAATATTTTCTTCTGTATTATGGACTACCGTATTGCATAAGCACAACATACGTTTCTGCTTCCTTGTCTTTGTCTTAAGTTTTTTCTGATCCTATACACTCTGGAAGCACATAGTACTCTGGATCTGTGATCAAAAGTGGGGCGATGGGCTTAGAATAAGAGCAATTGGCAGCACCCTCTGTCATTTCCTAAATAGGAGTACATTTAGGGGTGGGATATTTTTTTTCTCCACAACCCCGGTTCTAATTCAGTCTTTTGTTAATTTCTCTCTCCCCCACTCCCAGTGGTCCTATTTTCTTTTCAGAGTGGAAGGCCAAAAGGATAGACACGCTGCCCTCTTTTGTATATTTTCTTAACAGAATAACAAGAGTTGAAAGGAACCTTGGAGGTCTTCTAGTCCAGCCCCCTACTCACTTTCAGACAAGTGGCTGTCCAATCTCTTTAAAACCTCCAATGATGGAGCACCTTTAACTTCTGGAGATAGGTTATTTCACTGAATAATGGTTCTCACTGACAGAAAATTCCTCCTTAATTCTTAACTTGGATCTCTCTTTGATTAGTTTCCATCTATTGCTTCTTATTCTGCCTTCAAATGCTTTGGAGAATAGATTGACCCTCTCCTCTTTGTGGCAGATATTGGAACACTGCTATCACCCTTCGTCCTTCTTTTCATTAAACTAGACATACCCAATTCCTGCAACTGTTCCTCATATGTTTTAGTCTCCAGTCTCTTAATCATCTTTGTTGTTGTTCTCTGCACTCTTACTAGAGTTTCAACATAATCCTAACATTTTGTTAAGTTGGAAAAAATAAAGAAGCCTGCTGCTGAACTGAGAAGGAATGATAAGGTTTAGGAAAAGGGAATTGTTCAAACGATGGTGTGTGTGTTTGTGTGTGTGGAGCAGTGGTGGGATTCAAATTTTTTTACAACTGGTTCTGTGGGCATGGCTTGGAGGGTGCGGTTTGGTGGGCATGGCAGGGGAAGGATACTGTAAAATCTCCATTCCCTGCCCACTCCTGGGGGAAGATTACTGCAAAATGCCATTCCCTCCCCACCCCACTAACCTGCTTTCCAGCTCTGTTCTCCTGTGTAGGGCAACAAAAGAAGACCCAGCCGATCATCTGGGACTCGGGAGGCAGAGAATAGATGGGGTCGGGGCCAGTCAGAGGTGGTATTTGCCGGTTCTCTGAACTACTCAAAATTTCCGCTACCGATTCTCCAGAACTGGTCAGAACCTGCTGAATACCACCTCTGGTGTGGAGGGCATTCCTTTCCATTTCCTCCCCCCTTTTTATTCATTTAAAAGATAGCAAGAGGCAATTTTAGCCAAGCTATAAAAGACTGATGATGATATCTAATAGGGTAATGAAACATCTGCAAGAAAACAAGCATACTCAGAGATCACCGAGACCCCCCACAGTATCAGTTTCCCAACTCCAAGCTTTCCAAATTGGTTTGCATTCTTTTGTGGGCAGGTCTCCAATCTCCACTGAAAACCTGGCAGAAATCTGATGCAAAAGTCCAAACTGAGCATTTTTTTCCTTGTTCTCTAATTTTTAACCTTAGAACAACATTAAACATAATCTTAGTTATGATATATGTTTAATACACATGTGTACCTAGCTATATATGTCCCTCATCTTCCTAAATGCTGGAATTCCTGTTTAGATTTTTAAGAAAGAATTAAAGAATTTAGTGGTCATTTTCCATGTCTCACAATTGGAGCAAATGTGAGACATGGAAAATGACCACTAAATTCTGTAATCCCTTCTGCTGGTAAATCAAGTTATTTGTAATCGGAGCAAATACAAATAACTTTATTGCTGTCATTTACCAGCAGACACAACTAGGGCAATCAGCAGCTGGACTAGCTGATGACCATTAGACAGATATACCTTTGATCTTCTTTGTCCATCTGATACAGCCCCGTTGCCAATCACATTCACATGTTAGGTTCCATGCTGCTTTTTCTTTTTGGTGAGTCTTCTTCCAGGTCTCAAACTTGAAGATCTCATGGATTTTATCCTGCTCAAGACAAACCTCCAAGCAGTTCCAAACAGCCCAGTTAGTTTTAGGATCACTAGCGATTGTTATTAGGATTAGGAACAATAGGTCGTTCTAAACCTGTAGCAGTCTACCATACATGACAAAGTTGACAAAGTTGCTGCTTGTCATAATTCTCTCTGAAGTTAATGTGTTATCCTGGATTTTTAAGATTCTCATACAAACTCACACACTTTTGCTAGCTCTGTATGTTGACCTTCTCTTCCCCTGCAAGGACAATTTCCCTGTGAGCATCTAAATTCTAAACTATCCTATGTTTGTAACTCTTATTTCTACATTTAAAAAGAGTTAATAGAGAATTAATAGAAAGCTGTTAAGAGTGTCTATATGGATGCAGAGATACATACGAGGAGTCATTGAGATGCTGTGGTAGAAGGCACATTCATTATAATCTACTCCAATCATGGATGACACTAGACGACACACAACTAATCTTTGTATGTCTGGTTAAAAGCATACAACTATTATAAACTCCCCAAGTATGTCCATAACATCATTGTAATCATATATAGCAGTAGGAATATTAAAAAGAAAAAGATCCAATGACCATTAATTGAGGCTAGTTTAAATTATTTGTTTAAAATCCTGTCATAAGTCAGTTCTCAAGAAACAAGCTAGAAGCTATATATGTATGTATGTGGTTTTAATTTTGAAGCTCAAAGGGAAAGGTGCTGGTTTTTTTTTTAAGCAATGTTAATTAGGTCTTTCAACACCTCAAACACCTTCCCCAATAATTCAACTTCTTAATTATCCTTTAAATGGCTTGATGGCTACCTAAAAGTACAGTTTTTGTCCTGTTCTTTAATGCTTACACTGATTCTAAGCTTAAGGAAGCAAACTTACCCCGTGACTGAGCAACCACAAGCCTAAATCTGTCTTTAAAAAGGGTTCTATTGAATACCAGTTGGATTTTCTATGCACTGTAGATTTTCATTCTGTGTTTTAATTTTTACTTTAATTACTAAACTTTCAACAATAGATCAACGTAACCCCAAGCTTTTAACATAATAATGTAAATGTTGGACCTTAAAAGGAATTAAGTTTGCTTAAGGAAACTTTAAGCCCATGTCACACTGAACCCATGTCCCAAACTTTAAGCCCATGTCACACTGAACGGATGCAAAGAGGATGTAAAACGGACAAAAAACCTTGACATCCGTTCGAAAACGCGATGTACTCACTGCCTCTGTTTTGCTTCCTCTCTATCTGTCCAGCATCCGTTTATTGACGTTTCATCCACTCCGAAAGTTTTGGGCTGCCCAAAACTTTTGCGCGGAAAATGTATCCAGTTCGTCCGTTCTGCATTCGCTACGCATCCGCTACGCATCCGTTACGCATCCGTTATGCATCCGCTATATCCGCTTGGCGTCCGCTGCGCATCCGCGCAACTCACATCCGCCCGGACGTGGGGAGAAAGCGGAACGGACACG
The DNA here is from genome assembly GCA_015471245.1 of Laticauda colubrina. Classification (NCBI taxonomy): domain Eukaryota; kingdom Metazoa; phylum Chordata; class Lepidosauria; order Squamata; family Elapidae; genus Laticauda; species Laticauda colubrina. The sequence continues at coordinate 14,580,758 of BLBF01000004.1, read as the reverse complement.
GAACAGATGCAGGACGGATGCAGCATGGAAACAAAGTGTTTAAAGTGGAAAAAACGTTCACAGAGGCGACCTATCTCGGATATTAAGGATGTCTAGAGGATGCAAAGGGACACCTATACTGCCTATAAAAAGGGGGAGCAACTCGTCTGTATCTCACTTTCAGACCGGCAGCCCACCTGTGCAGACCTCTGCAGCCTTCATCTGACTCTTCCTCTTCCACAGCATCCAGTCATATCCACCGTGGATCGTACCACAGTCCTTTTGGCAGCCACCATCCTTCTGCAACAGTACGAAGCCATCTATAGGCTCTGTGAACTCTACTACGGGAAGAAAAAGAGGCGGTCAAGAAGCGTCTGGGTCCGAAAATGGATCGGGAGAAGAGCAGAGTACGGACTGTACAACAAGCTGATGGTGGAGCTCAGGAACGAAGACACTCGGGCGTTCCAGAACTTCATGAGGATGCCTCCAGCCATGTTTGACGAAGTTGTGCAACGGCTGACACCCAGGTTGACCAAGGCAAACACCAACTTCTGGCCCAGCCTGGAACCTGGGCTCAAGGTGGCACTCACTCTGCGCCACCTGGCCTCAGGGACCACCTACAAAAGCATGCAGTATGGCTGGCGGTTGCCACACAACACCATCAGCATTGTGGTCAGAGAAGTGGTGCAGGCCATCATCGAAGAATACCTGGAGGAGCTCCTCCAGTGCCCCTCCACTGAAGAAGGATGGAAGAAAGTTGCAGAGCAGTGGTATCAGAGATGGAACTTCCCACACACCGTTGGAGCCATAGATGGCAAGCACGTGGCCTGCAAAGCTCCAGCCTACTCGGGGTCCACTTATTTCAACTACAAGGGCTTCTTCAGCATCATCCTCTTCGCCATGGTCGATGCTGACTACAAATTCATGTACATCGATGCTTCAGGCTACGGCTCATCTTCAGATGCCCAGGTATACAACGCCAGTCACCTCAAGGAGGGGCTGGAAGGCAACCTCATCATGGGCTTCCCAGATCCAGACCCCCTGCCCAACGACACGCAAGATGTGCCTTACTTCATCGTGGGGGATGACGCCTTCTCCCTCAGAACCTACCTCATGAAGCCATACACTTCCAGACTCCTGACCCGTGAAGAGAGGATCTTCAACTACAGGCTGTCCAGGGCAAGGCGGGTGGTGGAGAATGCCTTTGGCATCCTGGCCAACAGGTTCCAGGTACTTCTCACCACCATGCAGCATCGCCCAGAGACCGTGAGGAACATCGTGGAAGCTTGCTGCATCCTGCACAATCTCATGCGCACCCGCTACCCAGTCTTGCAGAACAGGCTCGTGGACCGTCAACAAGGCAATGGGGACATGGAGCCTGGGAAATGGAGGCAAGGGCGAAACCTGATCGACACTCAGGATGTGCAAGGCCACAACAGAGCCTCACGGGAAGGGAAGAAGCAGCGCAACCTCCTGAAACACTGGTGCAACTCCCCAGCTGGAGCGGTAGAGTGGCAAGACAGGATGGTAGGTGCTTAATGGATGCTTCCTTCAGCCTGTCTCATCACACGGATGAGATTGGGCCATGTATGTTGGGTGGGCCTACAATGAACAGGGCGTTTAATAAAGAGTTGTGTTTGTGTTCAAATGCTTACATTGTTATTGATAAAAAAGGGCTATAGGTGTGGCACCTGGAAGGATAGACCATACAGTCCCACAATGCTTGCACTGGAGGTTTATCTATCCCACAGCTATTAGCCATCCCAAAGGTATCCCTGCTCATTCCACAGGTATCCCTGCCCACCCCACTGCTATCTTAACCCATCCCACAAGCATGCAAATGCTTAAGCCAATTCTAAAAGTTTCCACCAAGACTTTTTTTAAAAAAACAAATGAAGCAAGTGTGTGAATCAAAGATAAACTTTATTGAACAACAAGCTGTAAAAAAAAAATGACCCAAGTCAAGTGTCCAAATAAAGTCCACAGGTAGCCAGCTACCCGGTCTCTGGCACTCTTCTTGGTCACTCGGAGGTGTGCCCAGTCTCAGGGGTGAAGGGTCCAGGTACTGTGGTGGTGGGTGGTGCTGGAGTGCCTGGCCCCGAGAGGACAACAGGGGACGGTGTGTTGAGAAAGCTCTCGGACAGCTGGCTCAGCCCCGTGATGCTGAGAGGTCCTTCCTCCATGCCATGGGGTGTCAGCCCCAGTACTGATGACAGATGTACTGAGGCCGGGCTTGGCTGTGGGGTGGAGGAAGGAGTAGTGTAGTGGGGCTGTCTGCTCTGCAGCAGGGTGAAGACTGGCATGGGTGGCATCATTGGCGTGGGTGGCATCGCTGTCGTCGGTGGCATTGGCGTGGGTGGCATCTCTGTCATCGGTGGCATCATTGGCGTGGGTGGCATTGGTGGCATCAGTGAAACAGGTGGCAACGGTGTCGCCCAATGACTCTGTGCCTGGACTGGGAAGGACTGCTGCCTGTGCTGCTGAACCTCCTGGCAGCCGTAGCCCTGGTAGATGAGGGCCTGTGGGAAGCCTTGGAATGGGAGGGACATCACCTGGGGTGGAGGAGCAGACCTGGACTGGGTGGGAGCAGGTTCCTCTGGGTCTGGAGGGTTGTGAAGCAGCTCGGTGATCCGGTCCTTCACCAGCTGGTACTGTGGATCCGCCATTTCCTTGAGGCTTCTGGTTGACATAGGTGAGGAAGGGCTTGCGGTTGGAGGATGAGGAGTCGATGTGGACCAGCTGAGAGAGGAGATCTATGCTGGTGCGGATGGTGTCCCTGATCTCCAGCAGGACAGTGTGGCTCTGCCCCTCCTGCTGTCCGGCTCTCTGCCTTTCTGCGGAGGCGGAGCTGGGGGTGTGTGGATGCGGTTAGGACTGTGGTAGACTCGATGTCTCCTTTCTCCCACCGCACCAGGGAGTCCTCTACGCACTCCACCACACTTACCACACCTCTCCGCGGGTTCTCCGCCGTGGCACGCTCCACAGAAACCTGCCTGGAGACAAGGACTGACTCTCGGCCGGAAGAGGACTGGCTCTCAGCAGGCTGCCGGAGAGAGAGGGTCATGAGAGGGGCTGCTGGTGCTCCTCAATGGCGGACCTCACCCTCCAGGAAGCTGCACCTGGCCATGACATAGGTCTCTCTGTCAGCTTCACAATGGCCTGGCCAGATTTCTTCAGGTGCAGCTTCCCGTACCAGGTGTGCATGTGCTTCCACCAGCTGAGGAGCACCTCCGAAGTGTAACCCATACTCTCTGCCCTCTCTCTCCAAGCAGCCTGCTTCCGCTTGGTGTCCCTGTACAGCCGGTGTCCCTTCCGCCACAGATAGTCGTTCTCTCTCAGCCACTCCAGCACCTCATCCTCGTGCACCTCCTCAATATAGTATTGCCTCCTCTCCCGTTGTCGCATACGCCTCTTCCTCCCTTTGGCTGGACCAGATGGGCCCTCATCAGAGGGGCTCCCAGGTAGTAGGGGCTGCTCCTCCACACCACCACCACCACCAGCAGCACCAGCAGAATCATCATCATCATCATCATCATCATCCTCACCAGCAGGATCATAATCAGCAGCAGCAGCAGCGGCGGCGGCGGCGGCAGCAGCAGGATCAGCAGCAGCAGCAGGACCAGCAGGACCAGGATCAGCAGCAGTAGAGTAAGCACCAGCAGGGCCAGCAAGTCCAGGAGCATGAGCAGGACCAGGAGCACGAGCAGGACTAGCAGGGCCAGCAAGACCAGGAGCACGAGCAGGACGAGCAAGTCCAGGAGCACGAGCAGGACCAGCAGGACCAGCAGGACCAGGAGCAGCTTCAACAGAGTAAGTACCAGCAGAAGCACCAGCAGAAGCACCACCGCCAGGAGCAGCTTCAGCAGAAGCCCCAGCAGAAGCAGAGTCACGGCCAGGGGGCGGGAGGTTGGCCCTGTCCCTCTTGCCAGGGATGACGGCAGGTTGCTGAGGCTTTAGCTTCCTCCCCATGGTTGTGGGGTTGCTGGCTGGCAGGGAGGCTGGCAGGCACCAAGGCTGGCAGAAAGCCTGGCAGGAAGGCAGGCAGGCACCAAGGCTGGAAGGCAGGCTGGCAGGGCAGGCAAGGAACTTGAAGTGTCCAGCAGCAGGTCTTTCCTCGGAATGCTGGCCACGTGCGAGCTGCTTCCCTTTATATTCGGGGGGCTTACGTAATGCTTCCCCCCCCCGCATGCGCAATTAACACTTGGCATCCATTCCGCTTCCACTGTGCATCCGTTAGGCTTCCACTGTGCATCCGCTTTATCCGCTGTGCATCCGCTGTGCATCCGCTTCATCCGTTCGGCATCCGTTCTGCATCCGCTGTATCCGTTCCGCGTCCGCTTCGCTGAGGCACCCTGGAAGCCCTGCGGTTGCGCCATCCGCTCCCAACCGCTTCCATCCACTGGACTTCCGTTCCGCATCCACTTTGCATCCGCCCTGCGTCCTCCCCGTGTCCATGTTATCCGCTCCGATTATGCAAATTTTTGCCCCTTTTAAGAGCGGATAACAATGGATGGAACATTTTGCTCGTCCGCTGTGTCCTTTTTGCATCTGTTGGCCAGTGTGACATGGGCTTTAGGAAACTTCATTAAAAGCTTCAAAAAATGCCTTTAAAAATAGTACATGTGTGTGGGTCTATGTATTTGGGTGCATATGTGTATGTTTATGCCTGTTCTCATTTTTATTTCTACAGATTAAATAATTAATCTATTAACAGTTTCAATGTCTACTTTGATCTTTCATAGCTACGGTATATTTACAAGTAATAAAAATAAATCTAGAAATCTGTAACATACTTCATATTCATATGCTCTCTTTTTCCAACAACCATTTGTAATTCTAATCAATAGATATATACTATGAATGTCACATTTGTAATTTCAAGAACTGAGGTACTAAAGATATTTTTCTCTTCCATATTAATAGAATAGGTTTGAATATTAAACAAAAGATAGTATTTCCAGTTTTGATTACTGCCTCATAGGTAGTAATCAAAATCATACTTTCATCAAATTCAGACCATTTCTTTGCTTCAGAGAATCTAGTGAGGATATTTGGATCGGGAAAGAAAAAGTCTTCAACTTGCTGCAAATATTTGAATTAACCTGGAACATACCTGGGTGTGACATTTTAACAGCTAAATGTATGCTTAACAAATATTGATATTGTAAACGTGAAATATAAAGCTCTTTCCTGACTAGCTCAAGAAATTGCTTCCTTTAATAATTTAACTTACTTCTACCTTATGTATATATTACATAATACCTTACTCTCCTCAATTTTACATTAATTTTGAATGAAATTAATGAAATGTAATTCCATTAGTTCCAATCTAACAAAATATTGTCAAGAAATTAGGTAAAGAATGAGGACTGTGCCCCTCTGTCAGTGGGATGACTCTAAAGGTTGAATTGAATGGGAATAAGTTTGCCATGTATGAAAAAGGCAAAAGAAGAAACGCTGCATTCAAAGATAGGCCAGATCTGGTTGGGGATTGTGAAGAAAAGGGTTTCAGAAAATTTCCTCCAATGCATTCAATGGGAGAGGCAACTGGGTACTGGCTTTGGTTGCTGCCAACTGTTTCATTTAAAGGTTCTCTCTCTCTCTCACGCACACACACCCCATTCCCAAACATGTGGCTTTCAGCAGAAGTATTTTTAAGGCATGTGAAGAATCCCCCAAAGCCATGGTTGCATGATTTCCCAACTTCATTTGTGGTTCCTATTAGCAGGGGTCCCCAAACTTGGCAACTTTAAGACTTTAAGACAGCTATGCTGGCTGGATAATTATTGGAGTTAAAGTCCACAAGTCTTAAAGTTGCCAAGTTTGGAGACCTCTGCTATTAGCATACATCCACACACTACTCTGGGCCTCTGTTATATAATTGTTTCATTCTATTCCAAAAAACTTTTGCAGGGCTCTATGTAGGGATGAGAGACGAAAAATAAAACATTCAGATGTTAGTCGCTAGTGATTTTTGTTTTGTGTTGTGGAGAATTTGACTATAATAATAATGCTGAATGAGAGATATGAGTACATAAGATTTTTCCGATTAGCTAGGAAAAAAGTGGTAAGAGGTATTGTTAGATGATTGCACAAATGGAACATGCAGAGGAATAAACTCGGTAATTTGAACTGCTTCATTCTCACAAGGACATAACCCTTTGATATAAAATATTCCTGAAGCCTATCCCCAAGAACAGTGGAAGCATAATAGCATAAAAGCTCTGTGATATTTAGTTTGAAACTTTTCGGAACAGTTATTTCTCTAATTCAGCATATTTGTGTACTATGTATTCACTCCCAAGATTCCTTATCCAGTTTATGAACCAAGTCATAGCTTAATATGAGCAAATCCTTTAGGAAAAAATCCCCAGTATCATTAAGTTATTCTCTTTTTATTTGACTTCAGTGTATTCTTAAGGAAAAATTCACATCTGTTTGTTTATTATCAGCATCCTCCCATCCACCACCCCATCCTCATCCATCTTTTAATTGGGCTGTTGTATCTGGCTGTCTATAATATTTTATTTATGATTTTATCTTTGTGCAATTTTAAATTTTTTATGATTGTAAGCCACCCAGAGTTATCCTGAGGTAAGATGGCCAGCCAATACATTTTGGAAGTAGATGGACAGACAGACAGACAGACAGATAGATCCTTACAAAACTTCTCCAGACTCACAACAAAAGTTTCATGGCAATTGTCAAGCTTGGCTATCATATAATCAGTCCTGTAGAGCATATCCTAGCACAATAGACAAGGTATCTATTACAATTAATTTAGAACTATTTTTAAAAAATAACAGATATAAAAACAACAGTTTGTGTAGCATTCCAGAAAGTTTGATGTAATGCAAATTGCACTTGGTTTTTTTTTTTCAGGAAATAGTAGTATTAATCAAGCCAGAAAAATCCCTTTCTATACATATTTGGAAGTCTATTTCAGGTTGAACAAAGACACACCCCAGAGGAATTGAATCTATGATGTGTAGACATGTGCTTTTTGAGCATATGTTTGATTATATTTTATACTAATACTAAAAGATAATATAATGAAAATATTACCTTTTATATTGTTTCATTAACTAGAAATGAAAGGCTAAAAAGCAGGAGTACATGAGTTCAAGTCCAGCCTTAGTCATGAAAAACTGGGTGATTTTGGGCCTGTCACTTTTTCTCAGCCCAATCCAGCTCACAAGGTTGCTGTTGTGAGGAAAATAGGTGTTTTGGGTATGTTTGCTGCCTAGGGTTATTTGTAAAAATAATGAAGACGGGATATAAATAAGTAAAGTTAAAAATAAAAGATTATTTCTCAGAATTGTACATTTTGTGTATGATGTTATTTTTCCATTAGATGATTTCTATCCCAGGTTTCCCAACTTGGTGCCTTCCAGACAATTTTGACTTGTACTTCAAAGCAGATGAAAAATATTAGACTGAAAAAGAATGCCCGTGTATTTACCATGAAGTAAATCACAACTTTGCTTATTTTACTTTCATTTTTCAAGTTTACAGTGACCTGTGGGTGCTTTTCATGATTCCAATAACTTTGTTGACATGAAAAATACGTTTTATAAAAGTAGTGGGTTGGCCACATGATGACTTGCTTAATGACCTGCAGGGAAGCTGTTGTGAAATTTCTGAGAGACTGAAATATATTTAAATGGCAAAAAAATCAGGAATTACTACTGCATGTTAATGCTGCATTTTACTAATGTTGGTTTGGATATATGCAGTTGGTTGCAGTGCAGGAGTTGCCAAAAATGCCACATTCAGTTTAGCCAACATATGAAACTCAATTTCATATTACAGGGAATCATCAAAGCTAAGAAGAAGCCCTCCTTTATGTATCTCTTCTGTTTTCAGCAATGGTGAATTAGTTAGCTCTCAAAAGTATTTTTTGAAATCCAGGAACTTATTAAGAACTACAACCTTTGGATAAGGATGATGTCCTGATGTTGTTGAATCTCAACTGAAATGTATAAGCTCGTGTCCTCTTCACTTTTAAAAACACAAGGCTTTTTAAAAAGACTGAGGTTCTCTGTATTTATGTTCCAATGCCTAGTGTCCCTCCATCTAAAGGGGAAAAATATAAATAAAAGTTGGGCATTATTTCTGAAAGTTACATGTAATTCAACAGTCAGCAAAGCAGTAAGCTAAAATCCTTTCTGAAGCTTGCTGCTTTCTAGACCTGACAAAGGGGCAATTTGCATTGGATAATTATTTTCTATTCAGTGATAACAATCCTGTTCCATATGGAAATAATCTTGTCCAGAGGCCAAATAATTTATCCAGAACAGGAAACAAGTATTCATATGTGTGAAACAATGAGACGTTTGTGTTGCCATTTGCTGTTCAAGAAATATTGGAGGTAAGAGAAAATTGTTGAGAAGGGGCCAACACTGAGGACAGGGCCATCATAATCCAACAGATCTCCATCTGCCTTTTAGTTTTAAGCATCTAAACGTTAATCAGAGAAATTCAGGTTTGTTTATGAAGTGCTCTTATTCTCTTGGTTAGATTGACCTATCTTTGGCAATTAAGTTGAGGTGAGAATATGTGTTTTATCCTGACTTTGATGGAAAGGCAAGATAGAAATCCGTGATCGAATGAAACCTCGGTAAGGTAATGCAGGCCCCATGCATTGGTTTCTTAGATTTCCAGCTTATAATCAGAGTCTCTCGTGTCCCCTTAAAAATATTATGCTCAACCACTGGAAAGGTTAATTTTTCTTAATTTTAAAAGAACTGTCACATGCAAAAGAAATTATCTGCCGTGCGCAAGAGAAATAAGTAATGTTAATGGTTCCACCAGTTCATTATTGCATTCAGAAGCTTTTGTGTTGGAAATGCATTCATTAACATCAAATCCCACTTGTGAGGATTTAAATTATCACATGCCCTCTTTTCAACATCAAGACGAGAAGGCTCTGTGTGTGTGTTTTCATAGGCTGCCCTGAGACCTAGCACCTGGCCTTGCCTTCAGCCCCCAGGGCCACAAACAAATCTGAAGGCTTGAGTAAGACAACCCCCCCCCACACACACACACACAAAGATGGGCAAAGGATGGAGAAAGGTACTGTGCACGTGAGGATATTCCTTTTCAACAGGGTTAGAGATTAAAAGAGTTTAAGGGAAAATTATCTGACCATGACCATTCAGGAGATAACCAAAGGATCTTGCCAAACCTGGGAAGAACAAAAGCTAAGGAACCACAGATGGCATTTTCCTCTCAGTGGCAGTCTCCATTTTGCCATTTTTGGAGGGTTATAGTTTTTTCCTGATGCTGGCTCAAAAAAAGTTAAGGACCCAGCCCAGCTAACAGCAGCTGGATTGGCATTCAATGAATCTGGAAAGGAAGTCTGAGACCTGGCCTGTGTAAACTTGTTCCGGTGTGTGCCTCTATGTCTCAGTGAGATCCTGTGCTAAGGGGATAGATGCAGTTCTTGAGATGAGAGTGACCAAGATCAACTTACTCAAAAAGCAGTGGTTCACTACTTCTTCCTTCCTTTTTCAACTGTTTCCTAGATTTCTTATCTTGCTATTTATGACAAAGATTTAGAATTCTCCATGGACCAGCTGTGTCACCCACCAAAAGGTCTGACTGCTAAAGAAAAGGAGGGCCATGTGCCTCTTCTTTAGTAAATTAGTGGCTGATAGGATTTCTATGGAGGAAGGTGGCTGGTGGCAGCAGATCTGGTTGGCTGCTTCAGGAGTTTCCTGGAGAATATAACAAGGTTGCTAAAAGAGGGTTTGGAGACTCCCTGTGGCAACCAGCAGAAGCTTAAGCCACTACATATCCTGTTTTCATCCTATTACAAAGGGTGTGTATAAATTCAAATAATGGCATTTTAAAGGCTTTTTTTCCCTTGAAGAGATTGGTCCCCTTTTGGGTCAAACCATTGATACAGCCTTTTCCGATCCAATTCCCCTGGTTACTGTACATCAGAGTACAAGTCATGTATCCTTCTCTATGGCTGAGACTCTCCTTCTTGCCAATTGAGAAACTAAAAACGGTAGTTTAGTGTCACTATTTAACAGAAAACAGTCCCCCATCTGGCTGTTCATCTAGACCAGAGATAAAGAGAATGGAGAAAGATTAACTTTGCCCATCAGCGAGTAACCGACTTGGCCAACCAGTCTTCCCCACTTAAGGTAAGATGTAGTTTACTGATGTAACATTTGCACAGGTGAAGTGACATAAGCGTCTGTAAATGTGTTCTTTGGGAGAGGTGGATATGATGATTAAATAGCCATTCCATCTGGGGGATTGTATTGTTGATATGAGAGAAGAAAGTGTTGTAAAATGAATATGGATCCCTGGGAAGAAAACATTTGCACAATACCAGCTCCTCCAAACCCTTATCAACTCTTTCTTGTTATTCCTTACTCAGCAAGTAACAGCATTGCAAAAAAGGCATTAAAGAGTTGTAAATCTAATCTTACGAAGCTTCTCCTCTGGAAATATTGAATTGCTGACTAGAGCATACAAAACTTTTGCTAGACCAATACTCGAATATAGGTCATCAATCTGGAATCTGCACTGTATATCGGACATTCCTACAATTCAGTGAGTCCAGAAGTATTTCACGAGAAGAGTACTACACTCCTCTGCTCGCAACAGAATACCCTATGTCACCAGGCTTAAGATTTTGGGCTTGACAACCTTGAATACACCGCCTAAAGAGACTTAAGGCCCGGTCCCACTGCACTTACGGATGCAAAGAGGATGTAAAATGTTAAAAAAAGCTTGCCATCCATTGGAAAACGCTATGCATCCATTGTGTACTCATTGCATTCGTGTTTCATACACTCTATCCATCAAGCATCATCCGCGCAAGAAGTTTTGAGCTGCACAAAACTTTGTGAACAGATGAACTTTCTGCCGCGTACGATGTAAATCCGCAACATACGAGCAACAAACATTCTATGTCCGTTATCATCCGTTAAACGTCTGCTGTATCCTCTCTGCATCCTCAGAGCATCCTCGCAACTCACATCCGCTGCAGCTGAAAACGGAAAGAGGGAGGAAAGAAAAGGTACATGGAACATCTATACATCGTTAGTAGCACGGAAATAGAAAGGATGTGCAGTGAACAGTTTGCATCCGATATACATCCACGCAGCATCCCCTTTCTTTCCTTTAGGCATACGTGATGCATCCGCTTCATCCACTATGGGTCCACTTCGCAATTATCCCCCGTAACCCCTTCGGAGGTGTCATCCCCTTCCATCCGTTTTCATCCGCTAGGCTTCCGATGAACATCCGTTTAACATCCCCGCTACATACTACCCATGTCCGTTCTTTTCCGTTCTGTTTATGCAAATTTTTGCCACTTTTTGGAGCGGATGACAATGGATGGAGCCACCCCCGAAATTTTGCTCGTCCGCTGTGTCCTTTATGCATACGTTTTCCGTCCGTCGGCCAGTGGGACCGGGCCTTTAAATGTAGTACACAAAATGAACTGCTACAATATCCTACCAGTCAATGACTACTTCAGCTTCAACCACAACAATACAAGAGCACACAACTGATATAAACTCAATGTAAAAAGCTTCAAACTCAATTGCAGAAAGTACAACTTCAGCAACAGAGTGGTCAATGCCTGGAATGCACGATCTAACTGTTGTTACATCCTCTAACCCCCACTCCTTTTATTCCTAACACTATCCGCTATTGACCTCACCCCATTCCTAAGAGGCATGTAAGTGCACCATCGTGCCTCCCGTCCCTGTCCTATTGTCCCTTTTTATTTGTACCTATTTCCTGTATTCTTACTCATGCTTATACTTATACCTATTATCTTGTCAGTGATTGACAAATAAAATAAATAAAATAAAATAAGGTGCATGCTGAACCGGAATACTGTATGCTTAGGAGTAACCACTGTTTGGCTAAACTACTTTCAGCAAGCAAACATTTTGTGGGGTGCAGTATTTAGGAGTAGATTTCATTCCAGTATCAACCATTGTTATCCTGACTTGCTTACCGGATTAACTATTTTAAAATTTGGAATAGGATGCCTCAAAGACATCATTGTAGACCTTGTCCTTGTCATGTAAGCACCTTATTTTTTCTAAAAAGTGAAAGTTGGAGTCAGAGGGTTTAAAAGGCAACACAAAATGGTGAGATGTTGTGTGTCACATTATGTGGCAAGGCTGTTGGAAGAGTTGCTGTTCATTTGGAAGAAAAGGAAGAAACTGCTGCAATGTCTCTATATAACAGGAAATAATTCAAAGCTTAAAAAGGAGAGTGTGTGACTTCCCGAAACATAGCAAATCCATTAATTGGTGGCAGCTCTGATCCAAATATCCCAAAGAGAAAGAAACCAGCATGGCTGTTAACAGTAGAGAACAACTGGTAAATCTGTCTGCCTTTGATGAGTTGGATGCTGGTGGAGATGGAGGTGAGGTGGGGAAACAAATGGCCCCATAATCTCCCAGCTAAGTGAAAATTAGGAAAACTTTTTCACATAAGGTGGGAAAGAGCAGCATTTAAAGATTTCTTAGTCACTGCTAGAAAAGAAAAGAAAAACTCATACAGTAGAGAAAAAGAAAAGCTGTAGTATTCAGTGGAAAGAAAAGAAACAGTATTAAAGTAACAGAAGAACAATCAGAAAATAGAAGGATGTTTGTAATATAGACTTAATCACGAACAGTTACTCATCCAATAACAAATAATGTGAAACATCCTTTTCGTTTGTAAATAGTTCAGTTTCCTAATAAAAATGGTAGCTTCTTCAGGATCACTTGAGTTTATTGACTTGGGGTTTTTGCCATCTCCAGATCTCAGACAAATTTGGAATAGTTGGCACTAAAGGAAGAGAAATAATGTTAGAACCCCTATACTGTACCAATACTATAAGAGTCTACTGCTAAGGAAAGAAGTCCTGGAATATCCTACTAATTGAGAATGTGGAGAGCTTGAACACCTGGTGTTTCCCATATTATGAATCCTAATATGGAGGTTATTTTAACTGACTTGGCAGTTGATATGCATGGAGAATTTTTGCAAGATGCTGCATATGTTTAGTGTATTACGGGTTTTTATGGCACAAGAGCATCTATTCTATCCCCCATTATGGCAAATTTCCAGTTTCCTACATGCAACATGGCAGCCACATTTCTGGTGAAGCAAAACCTCTATTGCCAGTGTATGTTTCTGTTCCCTAGCAAGTTCTGTCTCAAAAGGATTACTGCTTTCTCACAAATAATTATTATGCATTAAAATGTATGATACATATTTAAATATGTATTTGGTAGCTCAAGCAAATACTTAGGTGAATATGCATGTTTAAAAAAATACATATTTAACTAATAGTATAATTAATTGGGAAAACTACTTATTACTTAGGGGAGTGATTCATTCTCAGAAGTGTTTTAATTATGGAGGCTAGAAAGAGAGAAATGGGAGTAATAAGGCTTTTTCAAACAATAATAAAATATTTCAATTATAAATTATGAGAATTGATATATTTATACTTGAAACCTTTTGATACTGTTTTGAAATCATTACTATCCCCATCTCTCTCTCTCCCCCTCCTCTCTCTCTCCCTCCTTCCCTTCTCTTTCTCTCTGACCAGACTTTGGCTTTCCAAACAGAGGTGGTATTCAGCAGGTTCTGACCAGTTCTGGAGAACCAGTAGTGGAAATTTTCAGTAGTTTGGAGAAGCGGCAATTACCACCTCTGACTGGCCCCGTCCCCATCTATTCTCTGCTTCACGAGTCCCAGCTGATTGGCTGGGTCTTCTTTTGTTGCCCTGCACAGGAGAACAGAGCTGGAAAGCAGGTTAGTGGGGTGTGGGGGGAATGGCATTTTGCAGTAACCTTCCCCCAGGGGTGGGGAGGGAATGGAGAGTTTATAGTATCCTTCCCCTGCCATGTCCACCAAGCCACACCCACAGAACCAGTAGTAAAAAATTCTGAATCCCACCACTGCTTCCAAAGGAGGAGTTCGTTCTTGATTAGTGGTACCAGGTCAGTTTCCAATAACTAGTGGTGGAAAGCTATATATGGCACTTGGCTTGCCAATATTTGTTTGACTGGGTAATGTACAAATAATGTACAATCCTACTTTGGACACAGTGTGCAAAGATACTAGAGAAGGTTCTAATTTTGGGAAAGATGGGGAAAAAAGAGAAGAAGAGAATATTCAGAAGCAAGGTGGTTGGATTGAATCATAGTAGCAATGAGTGCACCTATGGAATTGCTGAAGGATCAGGTTAGGAACAGTTTATCATGGAGAAAAATGTTTCTGGTCACTAAGAGTCCTCAACTTCTTGCCAAGAAATCAATCAATTAAAAATGTCCAGGTGGACTAATAAACTCCAAAATGTCCAAAAGTATATCAATTTCCCAAAGCAGAATCAATAATATGAGAATAAGAAGCTATCAGAAGAAACTGTTTTGCTTCGGTCAGTTTTAAAACCATTATTCTTTGTTTTTATTCTCTATAGCAGTGGTCCCCAACCTTTTTTGTACCAGGGACCAGTTTCATGCAGAAACATTTTTTCAAGGACCGGCAAAATCAATTCTTCCCCAATCGTAAAGGGGTTCTTAGCTTTAGCTAATATAAAATATATATTTTAATCACGATTATTCATTCTTTGTGGCCAGGTACAAAATGATCCACGGACCATTGGGGACTCCTGCTCTATAGGACCATCTACTGTGTCACTTGACCTTTGGACATTATTTTTATGATAAGTTGTTCTGGTGTTGGGGACAGAGTGAAAAATAGTAAATTCAGGCAGACCAAGTTCATGAGATTATCATCATACAATATACATGCAGGGATGGCAGACAAGAATGGAGTAGCTTTGGGATCTGGAACCCAGGGGATGAGAACAGATTTGATACATCTGGACAACAACAAAGACTCAGAAATAATTTTTATTTACGTTAACTACAAAATCAAGAGCTGATCTAGCTAAAAAGTCATTCAAATGAATCCTAGAAAGATGAATAGAAATGTGTAAACAAAGGAGGTTGCAGAGTGCTATATATATTTATCTTAGTGTATGTATCAATTTACTATGTATTTAAAAGGGCAGCATTCATGATAGCTACATTACTACAAAGAGCCACTAACCATAGAAAACTGAAGAGCTAATAGCAGGAGAAATGACCTATTTTTCCAAAATTTCAAAAAGCGACTGCTCACATTTTGCTAGAAATTGGAAGTTTGTTATAGACAATTCATGAAGTTTTACAGACCAGAGAGTCATATATGAACAGCAGGCAGTTCTTATTCTGCTGTATTCTGGTCATGTAGGACCAACCAAAGAGCAATCTTGCCTGTTGTTTCCCTCATGGCCTGTTGGATGCTCCTGGGAAGTCCATAAGCAGGTCATATGAGTAATGGATCCTGCTCTTGCTTCTCAGAAACTGCTCTTCAGAAGTACACTGCCCTCGATACTGAAGGTAATATATACCCATCCGGAAGACACGTTACTGAGAACCCTATGAAGGTGTAGAAGGCTTTTGAATTAGAACTGCCTAGCCTTGCCACAGTTCAATCCCAAATATGTCTTGAGCCTAAATAATCTCTTGAATGAGTGTATGGCTCTCTTGCTACAACTCTGCATCTGGCACAATTGAATGATTCAGTCACATCAAGCTGATAGGTATGTTGCATGTCACTGCAATAGCAGGTCTGATGATTAGCTACAAATAGGTCTGAATCTAGTGAATCACTTCCACAGCTCATTCTTGTGGGCCTCCAAGAGGCATTTGGCTAGACATTGTGGAACATATAATATGGACAAGATGGGCATTTGACTAAACACCCCACTTACAGTTTTTCTGTTCCTCAAGAGACAACTACATGGTTCCCAAAGAGTAATTAATGTAGCCTCATCAATAATATACAGCCTCTTCAATGAAATCATGGAATCTCATATATAATGACATGGTTGCAAAGCTCAAACTGGCAGCACAACTACATCATTGAAAAGGCTGGGTCCAAAGACCGGCATTGTTTAAACTTGCATCCTAGAGATAGGTCACTGCTAATACCATAGTAACTAGATTTAGCTACGCATCCTCCTTGCCTGTTCTCCTGCACTTCTAAAACAAGAACATGAAAAGTTAAAGGCAACAAAACAACTTCCTTCACATGCTAATGTGGCTCTCCATCTAGGCGGTTTTGCAGAAAGGACACAGAAAGGCAAGGCATGACATGGACAAGGAGAAAGTGCACTATTAGACAGACTGACAAACCGACAGATGGTCACTGGGGAAGCTTCTACCTAAAAGCGTTGAAGCAGAATTGTTTGAAGGTACCATTAAATATGTCATTGTTTCACCAAAACATTCAGCGGGCCTGGGGAACCCCGAGCGGGATGGAACCCACCAAATGGCTCATGTGATCTGTTGTCGTCAGGGCGGAGGATGGGAGTTGGGGGTGATTTTTTTTCCTGAGATATTGTTCTATTGTACTTTATTAATTTGATTCTTTTTGTTAGTTTTTATTGTTTTTTATTTTTATTTTATTTTTATTTTTTATTTTAAATATGGTTTTACATTGTATAAGCTGTCTCGAGTCGCCATGGGTGAATAGTTGGCAATATAAATTCAGTAAATAAATAAATAAACAAACAAACAAACAAACAAACAACACTACAGATGAATCTGATGCTAAATATCTCCCTCATTATAACAAGCATATTCTACCAGAAACATCTACAATTATGCCACTGAAACTAATGCAGAGGAGGCAGTCCACACATCTTTTGTACATTGCAATCACTTGCAATGAATTGTTATCATTGTCTGACAATCAATTTGATTGATTTTTTCCTTGTACAGTCCTGCTTTGGCTGTGGTCAGAGTGTTCTGCAATGGTAGTAATGGAGAGTAACCATGTCAGATCCCCTGCAGCAATTAACCCTTACTGTTCTGTATAGAGTGGTATACTCCAAATAACGTAATCTGATTGGCCAGAAAGGCCAGTGTTGGATTGGTTCATTAAGAACCAATCCAAAAGAGCCGCTGAAAGGCGGCAAAGTCAAATAGCTGCCATTGGCTACAAGCCGGCAGGCAAGCCTGTATAAAAAGGCTGCTGCGGCTTCAGCCAGACTGTTCCGTTACTGTTGCTTGTGTTAATAAAGACTCTGTTTGTTGGAACCTTGCATTTTTCCGGATGGAACACTGGCGATGAAGGTGGGATCATCCTAAACGCAAGACCGACCACGCAGCAGAAAGATTCCAGACTAAAAGTGATGGTTGGGAATAACGCACTGCCCGCACCCTTCAATCCCAACGAAGAGGATTGGGAATCATACGTAGACCGTTTCCTGATGTTTTTAGAGAGCAACGAGATGGACGAGATCTCAGACCAGCGGAAGCGGGCTGTCTTCCTAACGCATTGTGGACCAACCGTGTTCAAGATGGCCAAAGCATTGGCAAAGCCCAGAGACATGAAACAAATGACCTGGTCCGAGCTTCACTGAATGTTAAAGGCCCACTATGCACCGATAGTGTCAAATCTCATCAAACGGCACAAATTCTACAAAAGGGATCAAAAGGAAGGCGAGACTATCACTGACTTCGTGGCGGCTCTCCGACAACTGGGGGGAGCTTGTGAGTTCCTGAACTTGGATGAAGCCATGCGAGATCGAGTTGTCCTAGGTCTGAGAGAGTCTAACTTACAAGTTAAACTACTAAATAAACCCAATATAACAGTGGCTGAAGCGATCGCAGAAGCCACAGCAGCAGAAGCCGCAGAAAAGTCAAGGCTATTAGAGACGCACCACAGCCAAAAAACAAAACGGAATTGCAAGCATTTTTGGGTCTAATAAACTTCTATAACATATTCCTCCCCCACAAAGCAACGATAGCAGAACCGTTACATCACTTACTGGATAAGAAAACTAGTTGGACTTGGGGGCATAGAGAGCAAAAAGCATTCCAAGGCATAAAAAATCTGTTAACCTCAGACACCATTCTTATTCAGTTTAGCAACACACTTCCATTGACGGTCACCTGTGATGCCTCACCGTTTAGAGTTGGTGCCATCCTGAGCCACCAACTGCCTGACGGGAGAGAGGCACCCGTCACCTTTTACTCAAAAACACTTTTTAAAGCAGAACGCAACTATAGTCAACTAGACAGAGAAGCCCTGGCAATTGTCACCGGAGTTAAACGTTTTCATGAGTACCTCGATGGGAGAACATTTTCCATTGTGACTGATCATAAACCGCTACTAGGAATTTTGGCGGGAAACAAACCCATACCGAACATTTTATCTCCCTGAATGACTAGATGGTCAGAATTCCTTGCTGCGTACTCCTACACATTGATACATCGACCCAGAAAACAGATTTCCCATGCAGACGCATTAAGTCGAACACCGCTGCCAATGACGGAGGAAGACCCGGTGCCAACAATTACCACCCTGCAAATAGAAGCCTGCCCTGAACTGCCAATATCTGCAAATGATGTCGCCAGAGCCACCGCTAAAGACCCAGTGACTGCCCGCATTTTAAATTGGGTAGGTAAAGGCTGCCGGAAAACCAAAAAACTGAAAACTTTAAACCTTTCCGGACCAGACAGACTGAGCTGTCGATACAAAAGGGGTGTTTATTGTGGGGTGATAGGGTGGTAATTCCTTATAGGTTACAAACTAGAGTGTTGGGTATGCTTCATGAAGGCCACCCAGGCATCGTGAAAATGAAAAGCCTGGCTAGGAGCTATGTCTGGTGGCCTGGCTTAGACAGAGATATTGAATACTGGGTTGCTACATGCAATAAATGCCAGAAAACCAGGCCATCACCACCACAAGCACCTATAAGGGACTGGGAGACCCCACGAGGTCCCTGATTTCGGATCCATATTGACTTTGCGGGTCCTACTAGGGGGCATACGTTTTTGATTGTTGTAGATGTATACTCAAATTGGTTGGAAGTCGCAGTAATGTAATCTACAACAACCGACGCCGTTATCAAACAACTCAACAAACTATTCGCAACCCATGGGTTGCTGGACGTCCAAGTGTCCGACAATGGGCCACAACTAACCGCTATACAATTTGAACAGTACCTAGCCTCTTTAGGTCTACGCCATGCACTAACCGCGCCAGCCCACCCGGCGGCAAATGGTAGGGCTGAGAGAATGGTCAGATTTACCAAGGAGGGTTTGGAAAAAATGGATCCAGGGGATGTCCAGGATAAATTAAACTGTTTACTCACCCTCCAACATATCACCCCCAGTACTGTAACTAACAAGAGCCTGGCAGAATTGTTAATGGGGAGGAAACTTAGATCACATTTGGATAGGTTACATCCAAACTACAACTTTGAGAAACCCCCCGACTCCTCCAGCCGTTCCCGCACGTTTGAAATCGGCAACCTAGTCTACGCAAAAAAATTTACTGGGGACCCTCTATGGCTTCCAGCCACAATCACCCAAATAACAGGCCCCTGGTCCTACCATCTAACTGTAGACGATGGCAGGGAATGGAAGCGGCACATAGACCAGCTTCATTCCCGAAATGTCAAGCGAAATACGATTGCGCAACCTCAAACAATAAAAATCAATGAAAACAAAATCAAATGGGGGTGAATACAAGAAAATAATACTGAAGGGAATAAAGATCTGTTAAAAATAACCAATCAATTGAGCATCTAACCAATCAAAAAGAGCAAAAGGAACACTTATGGTTAGATGAAACTGGCAGAAATAATCCACATGAAGAGGAACCCATCCTGGAAGGGGCCAGCAAAGCCAGCTCGACCTGCCCGGGAAAGCCAGGAGGGAGTGGCAAAACCACCGGCCTGAGCAACTCAAGCAGTAGCAACCTTGCTGACTCACTCTACCAGACGGTTCCATGGAGAAGAGCCGGAGAGACAGCGATCCCTTCCGAACCACTCGAAGTCTCCAGCGAGAATGAACCGCGCAAGTCAAATAGAGTCAGAAGAAGCCCCACCTACCTGCGTGACTATGTCACCCACATAGCACTAAACTAAGGGAGGAGGGGTGTTCTGTATGGAGTGGTATACTCCAAATAACGTAATCTGATTGGCCAGAAAGGGTGAAAGGCGGCAAAGTCAAATAGCTGCCATTGGCTACAAGCCGGCAGGCAAGCCTGTATAAAAAGGCTGCCGCGGCTTCAGCCAGACTGTTCCATTAGTGTTGCTTGTGTTAATAAAGACTCTGTTTGTTGGAACCCGGTCTACCTCGCGTTTTTCCGAACGGAATACTTACGTCGTCTTATAATGGTTTTGTCTCCAACACTGTGGGCAGATAATTGGAACCTTCCGCAAATCCAGGGACAGCATTTGGCAGAAATCGATGTCCTCTCCAAAATATAGAAAGCACTGCTCAGGCAGAGGGGTCAAGAGGGGAAGGTTGGTTGTGATGGCTGAAAAATTAGCCCAGAAGGAAGGAAGGAACTTCCAATGTCAATTCCAAGGGAGAGATTATCAAGCCAGGCCCTAAATGGGAGTACAAGCAATCAGAGTTGTGAAAGGCATTGATTTCTTTTCAAAGGAGCTACTCTTTAGCTCTGGTTGAAAAGTACGAAACTAGTGAAAAGCAGACAACTGGAAACCATAAATTGCATCTCAAATAGTTCTGACTGAAGTCCAGACCATTCATATCTGCTACAACTGTTTCTAAAAATTAAAAAGGTTTATTTTAAAAAAAATAGCTAAAAGAAAGGAGTTTAATCATTTTAGAAGACTATACCTTAAGGGTATCATTTCAGAAATACAGGCAGAGATTAGAGAGGATTTGTGAGATGGTGTTTATTCCCAATTTAGGTACTTTCCATAAATTAATTATAGAAGCAAGCCAAAAACAAGGAAGAAATACACTGGGAAATTCTCAATGTGCTAGTCATTTTCATATACTAATATTCATGCCATCTGCCTGCCCGGGGGTGGGGTGGGGTTGTCTCTCTTTTCTCAAAATACACATTGTTAATTCCAGGTTGTTTTCGTCTGTGAATTTCATCTCTCAACCTTTGTCATTCTATAGCAGGCAGATATCCCACATTATCGCCAGTTTATTCAATGTACCAAGGGTTTGTTCAAATGACACCATTAAATGACAAACAATTTTTAAGTGAAGTTTCTCAGAAAGTTAATTCCTTACTTTTCTGATTCCAAAGATCAGTTTTTCCCTCTGAAGAACAAAATTCTAGCCTTCTAGGCAGCTGTAACATTAAACTAATTTTCTCAAGTCTAAAGCTACAATTCCTGGCTTAGATTAAATTATTGCTTATTGCAGAAGAGACCCCCAAGGTCATATGCAACAGTTTGGTCTTAATATTTCAATAAGCTATAAAGTAGTAACCATTTCATGTCTAACAATAAACAATGGTACATTTCAACCAACAGTATATTATTCTTTTCCATTTCTTCTCTTCCACTTGAGATGCTCCCTTTCAACCTCCTTCGAAGGCCCGGTCCCACTGGCCGATGGACACAAAACGAATGCAGAAAGGACACAGCGGACGAGCAAAATTTCGGGGGTGGCTCCATCCATTTTCATCTGCTCCAAAAATTGGTGAAAATTTGTGAAAACAGAACGGAAAAGAACGGACGTGGGTAGTATGTAGCGGGGATGTTAAAAGATGTTCATCGGAAGCCTAGCGGATGAAAGTGGATGGAAGGGGATGATAGCTCCGAAGGGGTTACGGGGGATAATTGCAAAGTGGATGCATAGCGGAAAGAGCGGATGCACAGCGGATGCATCACGTACGCCTAAAGGAAACAAAGGGGATGTTGCGCGGATGTATATCGGATGCAAAGCGTTCACTGCGCATGCGGGGAGTATGAATTACGTCAGCTCTGCAAATATAAAGGGATGCAGCACGCACGCAGTCAGCATACAGTGGAAAGACGTGCTGGCAGATACATCTTGCAGGAACACCATGGTTTGTCAGTCAGGCAAGAAGAGGAAGTCCGTATCTACTCGGTCAAGCCCTAGCAAGGTGAAGAAGGCCAGAACCAGCATCCCACCCCCTGACTCTGATGGTGAAGCTGCTGCTGCTTTGGTGGACCAGCCCCAAGCCCCTCAAAGCCCTGCTGCTGAAGACCCTGAAGGCCCTGAATAAGCTCCTGAAGGCCCTGATGCTGAAGCCCCTGAAGGCCTTGAACAAGCTCCTGAAGGCCTTGAACAAACTCCTGAAGGCCCTGAACAAGCTCCTGAAGGCCCTGGTGCTGAAGCCCCTGAAGGCCCTGATGCTGAAGCCCCTGAAGCCCCTGACAAGCTCCAGCCAGAGGGAGGAAGAGGCAAGGGAAGAAGAAGGGAGAGAGGAAACAGTACACCGTTTCCGAGGAGCATGAGGACGATGTGCTGGAATGGCTGAGGGAGAATGAGTACCTCTGGAGAAAGGGCCACAGACTATATTGGGACACCAAGAAGAAGCAGGAAGCTTGGAGAGACAAGGCAGAGAGCCTGGGGTTCACTGCAGAAGTACTCCTTGGATGGTGGAAGCACATGCACTCCTGGTGTGGGAAGTTACACCTCAAGAAATCCGGGCAGGCCACCCTCAAGCTCACTGACCGGGAGAAGTACGTCATGGCCAAGTGCAGTTTCCTGGATGTGAGATCCACCACTGAGGAGCAGCCCCTCTGAGACCCCTCTCCCTTAGACAGCCCACAGACAGCCAGGCATCTTCAAACCAGGAGCCAGCTACCCTGTCCAGACAGGTGTCTTTAGAGGGCCCCACAGCAGAGACCCCCTTGACAGCTGCACTCCCCATGCTGGCGAACTTGGAGGATCCCGTGGAGGATGACGCCCTGCTGTCACAAATGGAGGAACAAGCGGCAGCCACCAGAGGCCAACCCACCCCCACCACCAGCTCCAGAGGACTCAGGCAGAGAAGCAGAGTGGATGGCCAGGACTACAGTGTGCTGTTGGAGATCAGGGACACAATGAAGATCAGTACAGAACTTCTCTCTCTGCTGGTCGACTTGGACAGAGCATCCTCGGCCCGGAAGCCCTTCATCACCTACGTGAACCAGACCCTGAGGGACCTGCCTGAGGCTGAGTACCAGGTGATGAAGCAGAAGATCGCAGCACTTCTGCACAACCCTCAAGGCCCAGCTGAAGCTGGTCCTACCCAGTCCTGGTCTGCTCCTCTCCCATCAGTATTGGGCCTGACATCTCAAGTCCTTGATGAAGGGCCTCTCAACCTCACAGGACTGAGTCAGCTCTCGGATACCAACCTTAGCATCCTGAACACACCACCACCTGCTGTACCCTCGAGGCCAAGCACTCCAATGCCACGTCAGACCAGCTCTCAAGTCACAGCCACATCCACAGTCACTGCCTTACGCTTCACAGCTGAGACCATGGACATGACTCAGAGTGACTCAGAATAGTTTCAGAGACTGAGTTGTTTACTTTTAATAAAGTAATAAAGTTTACTTAATAAACTTAATAAAGTTTATGTTTACTTAATAAACTTAATAAAGTTTACTTAATTAATTTTGTTTACTTAATAAAGTGTTGGTAAAAACTTTGAAAAAATGGTTAAGCCTTTGATTTTCCAGATGATTTTCTCCCCCTTTTTCCAAAATATCAGTTGTCTGCTAGGTGTCCTTCTACATACTCTGGACAAACTCCAGACATCCTAAATATACGAGATACATCCCAGATACAAATACTTTGTCTGTTTTGAATGCTTTATATACGAGATGCATACGCTTACATCCTTTCTATTTCCATGTTACTAACGCTGTATAGACATTCCATGTACCTTATCTTTCCTCCCTCTTTCCATTTTCAGCTGCAGTGGATGTGAGTTGCGAGGATGCCCAGAGGATGCAGAGAGGATACAGCGGACGTTTAACGGATGATAATGGACATAGAACGTTTGTTGCTCAGATATGTCATGGATTTACATCGTACATGGCGGAAAGTTCATCCGTTCTAAAAGTTTTGTGCAGCTCAAAATTTTTTGCGCAGATGAAATCACAGTGGACGGATGCTCCATGGATAGAGCGTATGAAACACGTATGCAGTGAGTACACAATGGATGCAAAGCGTTTTCCAATGGATGGCAAGCTTTTTTTATATATTTTACATCTTCTTTGCATTCGTAAGTGCAGTGGGACCGGGCCTTATTCGTATTTACAGTGCCTTATGTGAGATTGGGCTATTTCATTGGTGAAAACATTGCTCTCTTATTAACTTACTTTTGAATATGTCCCAAATGAAATATAATTGAGCAAATTTCACAGAGAATGAAAAACTGGATAACTGGCACATTATCTAAAGGGCAGCATTATATCATTATTACTAATATTGTTGTTGCTGTTATTGTCATCATTGTCATCATCATCATCATCATCATCATCATCACAATGTCAAATCACAGCTGCCAATTCTTTAGCTGGTATTGGCCTTCATACTCATTGTGTTCTTCCCGAGAACCTAGGATATCATAATATATTGGTGCAGTATATGTGCGGATCCAAACAATGTGGCTTTTTGTAACTAACAGATGGGAATTTTGTTTCCTTAGGGGGAAAAAAGTCATATTTTTATCTTGTCCATATTTGATGTTTTCCAAGTGTAAAATGCACAGATACTTGTAGGTTTCATCCTGATGGCCCCTGATGGTTTGGTTATTTGGCCATTCAGTGCAGTTACTATTTGTGATTTTATCCCAATTTGTTGCTACTGTAGATAATTTCTGTAAACCAAATTCTTAAAAAATTCTTACAGTGCTCATCCATGACTGGATTTTGATTTCTGAGTTTCCATAAAGTTTCAGATTCTCTATATAAAGCACATGTGACATTTCATTAGCTTTTGTTGTTTTGTTTGTTAGCCAAGTTCTGTTTTCTTTAAAATCACTAAAAGTTGGATCATAGCAATGACAAATGTAAGGGTAATAATTAATCACCCTAGAAGATGAGTTTTCCAATGTTGATAAGCCCACATATTTCATTTCCAACCATCAATTCCATCTTCCATTGCTTCATTATTTTTCTGTAAACTTTCTCATATTTTTACTGACATTAGTTGTTTCCAGACATTTGATTATCCACCTATTTAATAATGAATAAAACACTTTTTAATAGTCAATCCAGACCATTTGCAATTTTCAAAAAGGATTTTATCAGAATCTTTGCACTTCTGCTTTTCCTTTTATCTCTTTTCTATTCTATTTGAAGGATCTTGTTTTCTTCCAAATAATCTTGGATGTTATCTGCTATTATGCATGTGAGAAATTTAAATATTATAGACAAGTATATTATTGAGCTATATTTTTCTGGTGTTGTCCCTTTCATTAACTCTTTTTGAATAAGATACATTTGGCCAATTATTAACCAGTCACTGTCCCTCCTTTATGCAATGCTTCATTAAACTGTTCAGCTATGATTACATGTAAACGAGTTAGATACTTGAGCTAAAAGACATGCAATTGATTATTTTCAGGAGTTGTCCAGTGTTTAATCCTTTTCCATTTTTAACTATTTCTGCTGTTATTATGTAGTTCTTCCAGTTAATTTTTTTGCTAAATACATCTTCAAAATTTTTTACTCAACCAGCATTTTTGTTAGTCTTTTTTGAATTTCTCATAGATCTTTCCAGAACTGGATTGTTTTCTTTGGGTTTTGTTTTCTATTTTCAGAATTTCCTTTGCCATTTATACTTTGGTGGAATCACTTCTGGTCTCACTGAAAAGCTGATTTTATTTAATCTGGATGATTTAAGTTTCATAATATTCAATTTTCCCCATAGCACTCAACAAGATATTATTTGTTGCTTTATGATTTCTAAAACTTCTTCTGATGCTAAGTCAATATTTTTATTAGGCTTGTCTTGATTCTTTCATCCTTCAATTTTTTTTTCTCCTTTCATGTTCTTTAAATTAGTTGCATCTGATCTTAATTTCTTTATTTTGGCCTGCAATCTGATCTTCCACTGGGATTGAATGTAATTCCATGGGATTGAATATAATTTTGCTTTTCTAATTTTGATAACATGAGGGTTTTTTTCTGTAACCATCACTGCTGTACTGTAGGCAAATTGGTTTGTTTGTTTGATATATATATATTTTAATCCTTGTAAATGTTGTATTCACATTCTTTATTATAGGTGCCAAATCTGTTTGGGGCATAACTTTCAGTGCTAGCAATCTTTGTCTTTCTGTTGGTAAATCTGCATCCGTATAATTTTCTTCTTTAATTACTGTTGTCAGGGGAGTCAATTAATAGGTGCTTTCAGTGCTGGTCTGTATCGACTCTTTAGTTATTATTTCTCCTAAGTTAACATTTGTGTAGTATGCATCAGAGGTTTCCTTTATATTTGCAGTTGTTCTATGTGAGTTTCTACTATGTTTTTGGGCACTTCCTTTTTCACAATTTTTCTCAATCTCTTCAAGTTCTGCATCCCTGAATATATTGTTTCTGGTAAATAATCTCCTTTGATCTGCTAAATGTTGTTCAGTAATATTTGAGTCTGGATGAAGTATTTCAATGTTTAAACCTTCGCTTTCTGTATCCTTCATTTGTTGGTTCCAATTTATAATACAGGTAGTTGTCAACTTACAAAAGTTTATTTAGTGACTGTTCAAAATTATACCACCACTGAAAAAAGTAACATGGCCATTTTTCACCTGGTCTAGTGATTATGTGGTGACCTGCTTAATGACTGGCATGACTGGTAATTCTGGGCTCAAATATTGTCTTAAGTAGAGGACTACCTCTACTTCTATTAACTCTTTCACAAAAGGAGGTTTTAAGGATGTAAGGATCCCTGCCTTGTCCTGTGTTTTGATTTGTGGCATCTGTGACTCGGGAAGCAGTTGGCTCTTCTAGTAGCGGATGAGATATCAGAAGGAAGACAAAGCCTGGCATTTCTTCATGCAGCAGCCATTCATGAGATAAGTACAAAGATGTCACAATGGAGGATATGCACTCCTAACATAAATCCTTTTCTTGATCAAGAGAAAGATCATCAACTTTTTAAAGCAATTATTAAAACTAAAAGGCTTAAGTCTGCATAATCTGACAATGTGTAGAATGGTGGAATAAATGATGGATAAGCGATAAAAATTTTTAAAAATAGGATTTCCTGAAAATCCTATCAGGAAGCTTCAGTCTCATTAGATAAGCTGATCCCACACATAATCTAATGTGTGATTTGTGGAGGGAGTAGGCAGTGTAATACCCAAGTGTCTGAATGTATTGAAGCTGCAGGACATTTCAGACTCTTGATAGACCTGAAGTTCAAAGCTTGGGCCCTCTCTCCAAGGCTCATCCCAAGAGAGTGGGGGTCCCTTTGCCACTTACCAACTGGAGAGCCCCTGGTTCCCTTCCCAGGAATATGGAAATTGGTGCAGATACCATTTATATGAATGCTTCATTGACAACAAAGCTAGAAAACAGACCATTAATGGTAGTTTATTTATTAAACTTGCATGATGTGACCCATCTCATCTGAGGTGACTGAACTATTCTAGATAATATCCTTAACTAGCCAGGCCCTTTCTGGCTATGTTAGGATGCCAACACTCAAAGCTTAGTTAAGGTTGCTGGAAATATTGATAGTTGTTCCCAACACATCTGGAGAACAACACATTGGAGAAGACTGCCATTCATTCGTTCATTTGCTCATTCATTTATTCATTCAGTCAATTTATGAATTTATAAATTGTAAATCTCAATTAGGTTATGCCAAGTAGCGTCCAAAAGCAACAGCCACAGTTGTTATAAGAATCATAATGGTGGCATATTGTACAGTAATATGCAAAACAGAAAAACAGTATAAAATTACTGTAAAAATTATCCCTGGCACTTGGAGATCCACAGCACTCAAGTCCCAAAGCCAAAAATTCCATTTAAAGGATGGAGAATTGTACATTATGTACTTCTGCCTAACAATGTATTTCCTTTCTTAGAAGCACATCCTATATCAGGGGTGTTAAACTCACGGTCCGCAACCCGGATGCATCACACGCTGGCCACACCCATGCCCTGTTTAGCAAAGAAAGTTGCGATACATCATGTGACAATACCATGATGACATGAGTTTGACATCCCAGCTCTATGTCAGATATATACTTCTTGAAAGTACAAGACTGTATGAACTTGTATTATTGTTGCTTTTATTTTATTGTTGTTGGTGATCTCCCCAATTTAATTGCTCTCTACAGAATACAAGAAATACAACCACCCCGTAAACCTGGGGATGGTTATTGATCATACCACTCTTTGAAATGAATAGAAGGGCTGGTAGAACAATACTTCTTCTGGTGGACACAATCCAGATAAGCATCCTGTCTGAATTAGTTGATCTCCCACTGTTGTTGTTGCTGCTGTTATTGTTAGGAAGCTTTTGAGATGCAAAGGTCTCATGATATTCTGGTAATGTAAGAGTCCTGACATGTATATGGTTTTGTTCATTTACATTTTGCTTTAATGACAAGCTGTCTGGCCAGCTGCTGAGTGGGAGCCCCATTGTTCTCTTAATCTAGAGAAAGAATAGAGGGATTCTCACAAGAATAGAGGATGCTTTATGGCCCTCAGATCTCCTGCATGCCTCCCCAGCCCTTGTGATTTAGTGTGACTCCTCCCTTAGCCTGGGTTAATTTAATTGTGTAGTTGATTCTCCAAAAGAAGAAAACAATGTGATTGGTAGGAAAGAATAATGGCAACATACCATGCTAAATAGCTGCAAGGGGGGGAAAAAAGGACAAAATGGATTTTCTGGGGTTGGAGAGAATTAGATGAAAAATTAGATGTCATCTACTACAACTATGAATGGGACTAGATGGCTAGATGCATTTAGAAACACACACAGCCTTCAGGATAGACACTATTTTGGTGAAATATCTACAGGCAAGGTTTTGTCAGCCTCTGCTGATGGGATCTCCTAGTGTTTGTGCCAGAAAAGCAGCTAATTTAAGATTGAGGGCAACCCATTCCCCTCTTAAGGAATGATATTGGCTATTTGTCCCCAGCAGTAAGGTCTCTGGAAGGTTTCCCTAAATATACCTCATCCAGATCAGGGAAATCTTCAGCATAAGGGAAATCTTCCCTTTGCAAAACAAAAGAAAAGTCTTTTTGCACATGGACATCTCATCCTTTAGTCAAGCCTTCCCCAGTTTGGTGTCTTTCAGATTGTTAGACTGCAGCTCAACCAGCACGAACCTCAGTTATGATGGCAATTGTCCAACACAGGGGTGTCCAACTCAAGACCTGCAGGCTGGATCCGGCCCATGGGTTGCTTAGATCTGGCCCACGGGGCTGTCCATGAAACAGCGGAAGACCGGCACATGGTGCCTCTGCCAGCCAAAATGGAGCTCAGGAAGGCTGCACGCAGCCGTCCCAGGCTCTGTTTTTGTTGGCAGAGGACTGCAGCAGGCCATTGCAGCCGAAAACAGGACCCAGGAGCCCATTTTCACTGACAGAGCCCTTGGGCCACCACAGATGCCCTGACACGAGTGATGTCATGCTGGCCACACCTACCCTGGCCACACCCACCCCAGCCCCCAACTTGAGGTCAAACACAATTCTGACGCGGCCCTCAATGAAATCAAGTTTGATACTCCTGGTCCAACACATTTAGAGGAAAGGTTATTTTTGCTCTTTTGCATGGTTTTTGAGAGAGAGAAATTTCACCTGTGTTTTCAGCCTTGCTGCTGTTCCCCACCTCTTCAGTTTCTTGTCCACAAAAGATGGGCATCAGCTGTTGCAAAAGAAGTCTTCCTCCAGTAGCATTAGAGGAGTAAGAAGAGCAATGGATTTGCCTTCTAGAGGTTCTGGCAGCAGCAGTGTCTAGGATAGATAATGAATGTGGAAAATCACTGAGCGTCGGTCAAGAGGGCTGGAGCAGCTCTTCCCTTGCTTCTTGGCACATGATGAATCATATCAACTGGAACCTGTGTAAAACATAGCTTTTTCTAATTAATTACATATTACTCTGTGTCTCTCCAAAGCTTTTAGCCATGCCGCCAGGCCTGTAGACACCAGTCTGACATTAGCGGTTATGTTAGTGCTGCTGTTCTGCTCATTGTGGAACATGAATGTCACTGAGAGATAAGCAATCTTTTTTGAATGTGACCTTTTTTTTTTAAAGCTAACTTGGCATTTGCTAAAGGAAAGCTGTTTCATTAAAATTATCTGTGTTTCTTACTGAGCATTGGGCAATCTGCAGGGATGATCTCTAATATATTTGCATTTGGAGAATGGACACATTCCCAGAAATAATAATAAGAATAAAAATAATAATTGTCGACACGCTATCAACCTTGACACTTTTTTACTTTCCATTTTCCTTGTGTATAGAAAGTGGCTTTGGCTAGTGTTTTCTTGCAGAGGAACTTTCAAAGAGACAATGCTCATCAAAACACAAAAATCTCAGGGTTTTCAACACCAGTAAAGCAAACCTTGAACAAGCTTCCACCATAGTAGTTAAATAAAACAAATGCATCATGGTTACTAGCTATCCCACTTTACTGTATATCTGGGTTTAGGCTTTGTTGTCCCAAAGTAGAGACTGTATGCTTATTGTCCCAATCAGAATCCCAGTAGTAATTGTTTTGTGTGAAGGCAGACTCTCACAATAACTAACCTGGATCCTTAATGCTATAAATAAGAAGAGCTTTTTAAACACTGAATAAGGAACCTCTGCCAGTCCAGATGGTATTCTACTTCAACTTCTGCCAGAGCCAGGGAAGGTGGAAAAAATGAGCCAGCTGCATTTAGAGAGTTCCAAGTTGCCCAGCACAGATTAGATAGATTAGTTGCCAAACTTTCTATTCCTCAAAGTAGCCAAACAAATACTTCTGAAGAGTGTAAAAGTAGGACACTGTTATTCAGAAGTCTTGCCCTTGAACGTCGAGCCTTTGATTGACATTCAGCCAATAGTGTGAATAGAATGACCAACCTTGTTTTATCTTTAAAGTTATCCAGTGTTCTCTTTCCATGCACCTCCATTTGGAAGTTTTTTCCAAGAGTGCTAAGCTCACATTTCTGGGATAAACGTGTGAATAGTACTGGCAGAGGAATCTCTGGTGTCTGGTTGCACATCTTAGTGCAGGGTATGAAGAATTTCTCCACTACTGGGGAAAGATTTTTTTTGGGGGGTGTAGATATTTTTTGCATGGCTCAGGGTGGTAGTGGATGTAGCAGTGAATTGATTACATCAGCGTCAACTCCAATGGACAGGCCAGTGCATGAGAAAGCTGCTTATGATCACCTGGTTCCCTCTCTTGGGTTTCATTTTGCATGAGCAGACATTACCTGCTCACCTCCTGCAACATGAGATCCTAGTATTTAGAAATTGCTTCTGCACTCCTAAGAGCATATACAGGTAGTCTTCACTTAACAATCCTAAAAGGGAACAGAATTTTCATTCCTAAGTGAAGCAGTTGGTAAGCAAAACATCCCATAAATGCACCATTTAACAACAGATAATCAGAGTTGGAAAGGACCTTGTAGGTCATCTAGTCCAACCCCCTGCCCAAGCAGGAGACCCAACATCATTTCTGACAGATCTCCAGTCTCTTCTTGAAGGTCTCAAGTGATGGCACTCCCACAACTTCCGAGGGCAAGCTGATCCATTGGCTGATTGTTTTCACTGTCAGAAAGTTTCTCCTTATTTCCAAGTTAAATCTCTCCTTGTTCAGTTTCCATCCATTATTCCTTGTCTGGCCTTCAGGTGCTTTAGAAAATAGCTTGACCCTTTCATCTCTGTGGCAGCTCCTCAAATATTGGAAGACTGCCATCATGTCTTCCCTGGTCCTTCTCTTCATTTGACTAGCCATGCTCAGTTCCTGTAACCATTCTTCATATGTTTTAGTCCCCAGTCCCCTAATCATCCTGGTTGCTCTTCTCTTCTACTTCTACTTTTGCTCTTGCTCTTGCTCTTCTACTTTTTCTAGAGTCTCAACAATCTTTTTTTTTTATGGTGTGGTGACCAAAACTGGATGCAGTACTCGAAGTGTGGCCTTACTAAGGCTTTATAGAGTGGTAATAGTATCTCACTTGATCTTGATTGTATTGTTAATGCAACTGAAGATTGCATTAGCTTTTTTGGCAGCTGCTGCACACTGCTTCGCAACAGCAGTCCCAGTTGCAGTCAATAGACAAGAGCCTCCATTTCAACTCTCCGCATCTTCCTATCCTCCTCCATTTCTGCTTGTTTGGCTTCACGGAATTCTTCCACTACTGCCTACCCCCGCTACCTCTTTACTGTTTTCTTCTTCCCGTTCCTGATGAGGCACACCCAGCTAAAGCAGTTGCTGACCCATCCTGAGGCCTCATGAGGCTTCCATGGCCCTGCACAAAACTGCATAAGGCCTCCATGAAGGGCTAGCAACTGGGCACATCTCAGCAGCAGCTGTAAGAAGAAGACAGCAGGGAAAAGCATTAGCAGTGGAGTGCAGGGCAACCAAAAGGACAGAGATGGAGGGAAGATAGACGAGTAGAACGTACTGGGCTGCCAAATGCTTGAGTTTTGATCATATGGTCGCAAGGGCCATGCAATGGCCATAACTTTGAGGAATGGTTGTAACTACCATTCGTTCAGCACTACTGCAACTTCAAATGATTGCTGAATGTATGGACATTAAGCGAAGACTACCTGTACTATGTAATGCTTGCTAAAACACACAGCATGTCTCTTGGTAAAACTAAATTTAATGCTACTAATATGGAGACCTGGGTTTTCAGTGGCTGATTCTGAAATTGAGAGACGAGTTGAAGGGGACCTTGGAGGTCTTTTAGTCCAACCCCCTGCTCAGGCAGGAAACCCTATACCATTCCAGACAAATGGTTGTCCAATCTCTTCTTAAAAACTGTTTTGTCCTGAGAATAGAAGTACTCGAGACCGGTATTCATCAAACAGCTCTTTTTTCTTAACTAATTCAGTGATTTCGTAACAAAACATTGCCGGAGCCGCGGCAGCCCTTTTTATAGCGGCTGCTTGCGGCTTGCAGCCAATGACAGCTCTTTAGTTTTCTTGCCATCAGGTGGGCCAATTGCAATGGTACTTTACTAACCAATCCTATCACGGCCTGCTCGGCCAATCAGATTAAGGTATTTGGAGTATTCCAATTCTTATACACAAAACACCTCCCCTCTTGGTTTTGTCCAACGTGCGTAACATCGTCATGCAGGTAGGTGGGGCTTTTGTGGGTCCTATTTGACCTGTGCAGCTCAGTCTCAGTGTGGTTTTCCATCGGTTCGGTCAGGATCGCCTTTTCTCCGTGTCTTCTCCATGGAATCTCCTGGATGGGTGAGTCAGCCTTGCTGCTCCCGCCCGGGTCTCTTGGGCTGGTTGAGTTGGCTCTGCTGCTCCCTCCTGTTCTGTCTGGGTTGATTGAGCTGGCCTGGCTGCCTCCTTCCTGAAAGGCCTCACCTCGCTTCCCTGCTACCGGTTCTCTTCTCCGGAGGTCGTCTATGGGTAAGTGCTCTTTTTGTCTTACCGGGGGTTCTAATTCAGGTTTGTGTTGTGCTTTTGTCATCTTATTGGTAGTTCTTCTCTCCCTTTTTTATTATTTTGTGTTCCCCCCCCCCCTTGGTTGTTTTTGGATTGTTTGTTGGGGGTGGTATTTGCGGCGATGTGTTCCAATGTCCTAGAGCGAAGCTGGTTGATGTGTCATTTCCATGTTCTGCCGTCGTCTAGTTCAAGTCGGAATGACTGGGGCCCTGTAATTTGTGTAATTGTGGCTGGAAGCCATAATGGGCCCCCGGTGAGATTTTTGGCGTAGACTAGGTCTCCAGTGGTAAAGGTGCAGTATTTACTTGAGGAATCAGGGGTTTTTTCAGAGGTGTAGGTGAGGTGTAATCTATCTAGGTAGGAATGCAATTTTCTGCCCATGAGGAGTTCTGCTGGGCTTTTGTTAGTGGTTGTGCTAGGGGTCATATGCTGAATTGTTAACAGTTTGTTTAGTCTATCTTGGATGTCCCCAGTGTCCAGTTTGTCTAGGGCTTCTTTTGTATAACAAACCATGCGTTCAGCCCATCCATTTGAAGCCGGATGAGCCGGTGCTGTAAGGGCATGTTGGATGCCTTGTGCCGCTAGGTATTGCTCGAAAGCTAAGGCAGTAAATTGGGGGCCATTGTCAGATACTACTACATCTGGCCGTCCATGTGTTGCAAAGAGTTTGTTCAATTGTTTCATAACTGCTTCAGTAGTTGTGGATGCCATAAGAATAACCTCTAGCCAGTTTGAATAAGCGTCAACAATTATCAAATATGTAATCCCTTTTGTTGGCCATGCAAAATCAATATGGAGTCTTGACCCGGGGCCTCTGGGAGTTTCCCATTCTAGGACTGGTGCAAGAGGGAGGGTAGGCCTTGATTTCTGGCAGTCATGGCATGTTGCCACCCATTGTTCAATGTCTTTGTACAGCCCTGGCCACCAGATGTAACTCCTGGCCAGGGCTTTCATTTTTACTATGCCTGGGTGTCCCTCGTGCAACATGCACAATACTTCCTCCTGCAATTTGTTGAGAATTACCACCCTGTCCCCCCACAGTATACAACCCTTTTCAAGGAACAGTTCAGTCTGCCAGGTGCGAAAAGGTTTAAAAGTCTCACCTCTATCCTCATCCTGCCAGCCCTTACCTATCCAATCCAGAATCCGAGCTGTCAGCGGGTCTTTCGCGGTAGCTTTAGCAATGTCTGCTGCGGTTAGTGGCAGATTTGGCCATGTCTCGATCTGAAGGGTGGAGATAGT
Organism: Laticauda colubrina; assembly: GCA_015471245.1. NCBI lineage: Eukaryota > Metazoa > Chordata > Lepidosauria > Squamata > Elapidae > Laticauda > Laticauda colubrina. Next base: position 14,546,127 of record BLBF01000004.1, on the reverse strand, counting down.
GGGAGCTGGGTCATCTTCTTTGTCGGGCAGAGGGGAACGGCTTAAGGCATCCGCATGGGGGATGGTCTTTCCTGGGCGATGTATGAGTGTGTAGTTGTATGTAGTGAGGAATTCAGACCACCTTGTCATTCTTGGTGATAGAATATTCGGGGTTGGTTTGTTTCCTGCTAGGACCCTTAGCAGGGGTTTGTGGTCAGTGATAATCGAAAATGTCCTACCATATAGGTATTCGTGGAATCTTTTGACGCCGGCGATGATTGCGAGGGCTTCTCAGTCGAGTTGGCTGTAGTTCCTTTCCAATTTTGACAGAGTTTTGGAATAGAAGGTGATTGGTGCCTCTCTGCCATCTGGTAGTTTGTGATTCAGGATGGCGCCGATTCCAAAAGGCGATGCATCACAGGTGACCGTCAAAGGCAGGGTGTTGCTGTACTGTATCAAAAGGGTGTTAGAAGTTAATAAGTCCTTGATGTTCTGGAATGCTGCTTGTTCCCGGTGGCCCCATTTCCATATAGATTTTTTTATCTAACAATTGATGTAAAGATTCTGATACGGTCGCTTTTTGGGGCAGGAAGACATTGTAGAAATTAATGAGATCTAAGAAAACTTGTGAGTTTTGTTCTTAGGTCTGGGTGCATCTTTTATCGCCTTTATTTTCTTTTCAGTGGATTTCTTAGCTGCTTCAGCGGCGGTGGCTTCTGCGATGGCCTTGGCCACTGTGATATTTGGTCTGTTTAGCAGCTTGCTTTGGAGTGTAGCGTCCTTCAATCCGAGGACCACTTGGTCCCTCATGGGCTCGTCCATGTTCTGGAACTCGCAGGTTCCTCCAATGTGTCTTCGGGCTGCTATGAAGTCTCCGATGCTCTCGTCTTCCCGTTGGTCTCGTTTGTAAAACCTGTGCCTTTTGATCAGGTTGGAGACCACAGGCACGTAATGGGCTCGAAGCATTCTGTTCAGTTCAGGCCATGCCATCTGCTTAACATCTCTCGGTTTAGCTAGCGCCTTGGCCATTTTAAAAATGGCTGGCCCACAGTGTGTGAGTAATACAGCCCTCTTCCTCTGGTCAGTTATCTCCTATAGCTCGTTGATTTCTAAGAACATCAGAAAGCGATCAATGTATGACTCCCAATCTTCCTCGGCTGGGTTGAATGGTTCAGGCGGCGCATTGTTACCAGCCATCACTGTCGCTCGATCCTGGTTGCCGCGTGCTTCGATCTTGGTCTTCTAGGACGATCCCACCTTTGTTGCCAGTGTTCCGTCTGGAAATAAGGTGTACGAGACCGGGTTCCAACAAACAGCTCTTTATTCAAACAGTAAAGTGACTTGTAACGGAACGTTTGCCCAAGCCGCGGCAGCCCTTCTTATAGTGGCTTGCTCGCGGCTTGTGGCCAATGACAATTGTTTAAATGTTCCTGCCATCAGGCGGGCCAATCGGAATGGCGCTTAAGTAACCAATCCGAGAATGGCCTTTTCGGCCAATCAGTTTAAGGTATTTGGAGTCTACCAAGTTCTATACACAACAATTCTTATAAATAAAATACACATAATATATTTGAATAAATTTCAAAAATTGCTTCTAATGTTGAGATTGTTTTTGTCTTCTCTAAAATGTAAACATAAGATGTTCTGTTTGGCTGTGACTTTGCTCTTACAGTCGATTGACCTAATAATTGAATTTTAACCTACAGGGTCTAATTCATGAAATAGCCAAGGCTGTTGGTGTAATGCAGGTGCTAAAAAATGGTCACAGGAATGGGATGGATGTCATGGAGACACCTAGTGGTTAAAAATGTAGATATCTTAGATTTATATTCTTGCTTTTTTCCTCCTGAATGAGAAATTGAGTGTTGTTAAAAACCTTAATATCTTGGGGGAGGAGAGTGCAATTTTTGAAACTATGGCAAAATAATTTTCTCCTGGTGGACTGCTAATGTATGTATTTTATGTATTGTTTCTCCTCATATTTCTTTTCAGCTTGTTAACTACCCCTTATATGAGGCTCATAACTATATTTGGTACCTAAGGTTAAAAAAAGTGAAACTGATTAAATTTCTTTGCTTCAGAGATGGATATTGAATATCAGTTATTTACATATTTTGTAGCACTTGACTACAGGGATTGTATAAACATGCTAAATTTATATTTATTTATTTGTATCCTGCCTTTATTGACTTTGTAAATAACCAAATCCTAGTTTCAGTTTTCCAAATGTACGATTCAAAGATATCATCAGAGATAGGTAAAAAAAAAAAAACAAGATGGCAGCCACGGTGATGCATTTTCCTCCAAGAACAGGCAGGGAAAAAAATGGATGGAGCTTTGATTGCATCATGACAACCACCATTTTATTTTCTATCACATTCTGGAGATACCCTCGATGCTGCTCACTCTGATACTATAAATTTATTTCTGCAAATAATAAGGAAGACAACAGTTAGAAATCACTGAATATACTGCAGTAAATATTCTGGTTGGCCTACCTACCGGCACTTATAAAGGTCTTTTCCAACTGCACTTACTTTCATTTTTGCCTCTAAGAAATTGTCTTCATTTCATGAATGAGACCCCATTTCAGTCTTTTGAAATGTACAGTGTTGTTATAATGTTTGAACAGAGATAACAGAGGGGGGATATTTCTCATGGAGATTTTTTTGCCGATTCAGAGATGGGAAGGTAGTACTTCAACTCTGCAGTGGGAAAAGACCCTCATGCCACTGTTGTGGTTTCCAGGAATAAATTGATGAGCCACTGTCTGCGTATCTATTTGCTCTATAAACCAGAAACACAGAGAGACCCAGAGAATTTCTTTGAACAGAATTCGACAAGTAATTTCCATACTAGCAGTTAGTCATTTGGAAAGCATATGTACCCTAACATGAATTTATATGAGGTGGCCCAAGAAGAAACCCTGGAGAGGTTACTCTTTTTTCTTCCCTGCTCTGGTTCTTTTACCTTGTCTTAAATAGATGGCTGTAAAGGGTTTTTTTATCCCTTGTTATTGTGGTAAAATGATGAGAAAAGGTTAACCGGGTTAATTTCTTTGTATTGGTTTTGTGTTCTGGTCCAGCAATTAAGGCTAAAACACTTTCAGGAAGCAGTAACTGAATAAAGGTGGGTTCCTTTTTCTGTGGCTTGCAATCTAAATGGTATGTAAGAAGAAAGATAAAGAAAATATGAAAATAATAGAGAATTTAGAAACCAGAGCACAAGCAGATTGAGGAGTGGGGGGGAGGCAAAGTGTGAAGTGTTTACTATGGCTTGTATTTAATGTGATAGAAAAGGGAAAGCCCAGATGAAATGAAAGATGGGGAAAATGAAAGAATGCAGTGTTAAAATAGCAAAATGTGGCCTGGAGATAAGCGGGACGAAGGCCATTTGGGAATATTAAATAATGTAGTCTGTATAAAGAAAATTAAACAGAACCTTGTGTTCTTACTGTAATCATCTGAAAAAGAAGAATGAAGCACACGCTCTGGTTAAATGGGAAATGATAAGATTTTGTTCTGACAGTTCTAGAAATGGCAAAGATCACAAGGTCACTTCTCAAACTCACTTCTTCCTTTGGTAGTGGTCGGAAAATCAATAAAAAGCTGTATAAACTTCTTTAGAGTGATATATAAAGCTTAGGATCCAGAAAGAAAATAAGAGACAGAAATATAGGAAATGATAAATCAAAAGTTCTTTGATAAATCAATGTTGGTTTCAAAGCATGGAAAAGTTATCTGTCAAGTTGTGGCACAGGCAACCCTTTGAACAAAATGAAATAAGAAGGCTGGTACAAGGATCAGTGTTTTTTTCTTTTGGGGTTCCTGGAGCTCTCAACGTTAAATCTTGTCATTTACCTTTTGATCAGTCACTGTGCTTCATTCAAGGACTGCCTATAACAGGGATCACCAACCTTTTGGACTTCAGGGACCACCAAACTCATAATTTTAAATCCCACGGAATGGAGACCCTGGGAAAATCCCCCAAAATGTCTGCAGGAAAATTTCCCACCCCATTTTCCTACCAATCAATTGTTCTTTATTTCGAATCGCAGGATACTGTTTCCACTCTATTCTCGGGGGGACAGAGAGAGAGAGACTTTTGGCTTCATGCAAGGAAAATAGCAGAAGCAGCAGAAGTCTTTCTTTCTCTTCTCCAAACTCCGCCAGGAATGAGTCTTTGCTGGTGCAGCCTCTTGGAGCAGGATGCCTTGCAAGTCCCAAAGACTCATTTCTGGCAGAGTTTGGAGGAGAGAAAGAAATACTTTTGCTACTTTGCTTGCGGGCAACCAAAAGCAGAAGAAGAAAGAAGTGAAAAGAAGCAGCCCGGTGGCCAGGAGAGATGCATGAGGTGAGTGGTGTAAGTTCCCACCCTCCGCCCTTCCCCCCCACCGTGTTGCTCACAATGCAAGCGACACAAGCCTTGTGTTCCCGCAGGCCATGTGGGAGGTGCAGTCTTGTGTTCCTGTGCAGCCATTACTTTGGGGGGTGCTTTGGGAGTGATATTTCTCTGTGGACCACCAAAATTTTCTTGCGGACCATCAGTGGTCCCTGGCCAGCTGGTTGGCGACCACTGGCCTATAACATATCAGTTGGCAGGCTTATGACATTATGAGAAATTATCTTAGATCATCACTTTTCCCTATTAGCTCACTCATTGAGATGCACAATACCACCTCTTGCTTGTTGCCTCTCCTCTTGGCGTTACGGAGCAAAGGGAAAAATATCCTATAGATGTTTGCCAAGTTCAGTTCTCCTTGATAAACTGGAAGCCTCTGAAACCTTTTTCTCCCATAATTTGTTATGAAAGAGTGCATTCTGTTCCAGAAGCAAAGCATAATCATGTCATAATGTCCGATACCCATGTTGGCGAACCTGTGCCCTGCATGCCAGAAGTGGCATGCAGAGCCATTTTCCCCAGCATGTGAGAGGTCGCCCAGAAGAACCCCACTGCGCATGTATGTGCCCACCACCGCCCAACAGCTGATTGTCGGGTATCTGGTGCAATGTGCAGGGGGCAGAGGGGGTGCACAGGGACACTCTGCATGCAATGGGATCATGTGCGCATGTCCAAAGACACATGGCCAGCTAGAGTGATTGTATCTAGCTTCAAGGGGGGAAAAGCCCAAAGAAGAAAAATTGCAGCATCCTTTCCAGGCTGGTACTGATGAGGACAGGAGGTGAGCTGCAGAGTAAATAAGATGCATCCAAGAAACCTCCTTTGATCAGCCATTTTCCCAACCTCTGTCACTGATTAAAGAAGACAGTTGCCTGTCCTTTATCATTTCTGTCCCTTTGACCTTCCTTTCTGCATATAGGATGGGACAGGGGAAGGAAAGTTTGCAATGCCTACAACCTTCAAAAATCTCCCAGAGATTCTGGGTTTGTACCTTGAGATAAGCAAACAAGTTTCACATTGCATTGTGCTTTTTTTGCATTGTGCTTTTTTATTTTAAATTGGGGATGGAAAACAACTTATACTGAGCTCCCAATGTTCCTTCTGAGCAAGTCTCTATGTTGCATTTTATCTTTACTTTTATTATATTTGACAATGTCATTAGGTGTCCCTTTTTCCCTTTTTATCCCTTTTGTAAAACAAAGAAAGCAGATCTTTTTAGCTGCTTTTCCAAGAAGGCTGCCTATGCCCTTTTTGCCCTCTGCATTATTCTGACAAGGCCCTTATCTAATTCTTTCTTCTTGCTTAAACTTGCTTAAATCAGTTGTTCCAATGATGGCTTGACAGAGACTGATAAAAATGTTCTCTGTCTCTCTGTTAAATAAAGTAATTCCCTTTATCATTCCAAACTAGCTGAATGACCTTGCAGTCCAATGTTCCATTTTGGGGGGATAATGTTCTCATCTAAAGGGCCTGTCACATAGGCCAACGGATGCAAAAAGTATCTGAAAAGGACACAGCGGATGAGAAAATGTTCCATCCGTTGTTATCCACTCCCAAAAGTGCCCCAAATTTGCATAAACAGAGCAGACAATAATGGAAAGGAACGGACAGGGAGAGGACGTAGCCAGGATGTAAAGCGGATGCTCCATGGAAGCCTAGCGGATGGAAGCAGATGGCACATCAGCAGGGCTTCCGGGAGAGCACAGCGAAGTGGACGCACAGCAGAAGGAGAAGATGCAGAGCGGATACCGAGCGGATACAGCGGATGTATCACGGAAGCCTAGCGGATGCCTAGTGGATGCCTAGCGGATGCAAAGCGTTCACTGCGCATGCGGGGAGGATGCATTGCGTCAGCCCCGTGGATATAAAAGGATGCATCTTGCAAGCAGGTCACCATTCAGAGGAAAGACCTGCTGCCAGACACATCTCCAGCCAACAACCATGGGGAAGAAGAGGAAGCCTGTGCCATCTGCTGCCAGCCCTGGCAAGAAGGACAGGGCCACCATCCCACCCCCTGGTGCTGACTCTGCTTCTGCTGGGGCTTCTGCTGCTCGGATTGTCTCTGCTGGTGCTTGTGCTTCTGCTGGCGCTGCTCCTGGTGCTGGTGCTTCTGCTGGTGTTTACTCTGCTGGTGATGCTCCTGGTGCTGGTACTTCTGCTGGTGCTGCTCCTGGTGCTGGTGCTTCTGCTGGTCCTTACTCTGCTGATGCTGGTGCTTCTGATGGGGCTTACTCTGCTGGTGCTGCTCCTGGTGCTGGTGCTTCTGCTGGTGCTTACTCTGCTGGTGCTTCTGCTGGTGCTGGTGCTTCTGCTGATGCTTACTCTGCTGGCGCTGCTCCTGGTGCTGGAGCTTCTGCTGGTGCTTACTCTGCTGGTGCTGCTCCTGGTGCTGCTCCTGGTGCTGGTGCTTCTGCTGGCGCTGCTCCTGGTGCTGGTGCTTCTGCTGGTGTTTACTCTGCTGGTGCTGCTCCTGGTGCTGGTGCTTCTGCTGGTGCTGATTCTGCTGGTGCTGCTCCTGGTGCTGGTGCTTCTGCTGGTGCTTACTCTGCTGGTGCTGCTCCTGGTCCTGCTGGTGCTCCTGGTGCTTCTAGTGCTGCTGGTGCTGCTAGTGCTGCTGGTCCTGCTTTCATTGCTGCTGTTGTTGCTGCTGCTGGTGGTGGTGTGATGGAGCAGCCCCTAGAACCTCAAAGCCCTTCTGATGAGGGCCCAGACAGCCCTGCCAGAGGGAGGAAGAGGCAATTGCACGATAGGGAGAGGAGGCAGTACTCTATCGAAGAGGAACATGAGGATGAGGTGCTCGAATGGCTGAGGGAGAAGGAGTACCTCTGGCGGAAGGGACACAGGCTCTATCGAGACACCAAGAGGAAGCAGGCGGCTTGGAGAGAGAAGGTGGAGAGCCTGGGCTACACTTCGGAGGTCCTTCTCGGCTGGTGGATGCACATGCACACCTGGTACGGGAAGCTGCACCTCAAGAAGTCTGACCAGGCCGCAGTCAAGCTCACCGACCGGGAGACCTACGTGATGGCCAAGTGCAGCTTCTTGGAGGGTGAGATCCGCCACTGAGGAGCAGCCCCTCTGTCTACCCTCTCTCTCAGGCAGCCCACAGAAAGCCAGTCCTCTTCTGGCCAAGAGTCATCTCCTGTGTCCAGGCAGGTATCTGTGGAGCATCCCACGACGGAGACCCCCCCGACAGCTGCACTCCTCGTGGTGGAGCACGTGGAAGACCCCCTGACGCAGTGGGAGCAAGTAGAGGGCACTGCCACCAGAGACCAACCCACCCCCACCCCCAGCTCCACCTCCACCTCCACAGAAAGCAGGCAGAGAGCCAGACCGGAGGGACAGAGCCACACTGTCCTGCTGGAGATCAGGGACACCATCAAAAGCAGTGTAGATCTCCTCTCTCAGCTGGTACACACTGACATACCATCCTCAAACCACAAGCCCTTCCTCACCTATGTCAGCCAGACCCTCATGGACATGTCCAAATCACAGTACCAGGTGATCAAGGAGAGGATCACAGGTCTTCTGCACAACCCTCCAGGCCCAGCTAAACCTGCTCCGACCCAGTCCAGGTCTGCTCCTCCACTCCAGGTGATGTCACAGCCCTTCCAAGGCTTTCCACAGGCCCTCACCTACCAAGGCTACAGCTACCACGAGTTCCAGCAGCACAGGCAGCCCTTCCCAGTCCAGGCACAGGTACATCGGACGCCACCGATGCCACCAACACCACCAATGCCACCAACGCCACCGCCGCCACCAACGCCACAGATGCCACCAACGCCACAGATGCCACCCACGCCTCACCTCGTTCAGCTGCAGACCAGACAGCCCCACTATACTCCTCCTTCCTCCACCTTACAGCCAAGCCCGGCCTCAGAACATCTGTCATCGGTCTTGGGACTGACACCCCATATCATGGAGGAAGGGGCTCTCAACATCACAGGACTGAGCCAGCTCTCTGAGAGCTTCCTCCACACACCATCCCGTTGTCCTCTCGAGGCCAGGCACCCCAATGGCGCCTCAGATCAGCACTCCAGCAGCAGCCACCTCCACAGCACCTGGACCCTTCATCCCTGAGACTATGGGCACGCCTCAGAGTGACTGAGAAGAGTGCCAGAGACTGGGTTGCTACCTGTTGACTTTATCTTTGCTTGGGACACTTTACTTGGGTCATTTTGCTTTTACAGTTTGTTATTAATAAAGATTATCTTTGCTTCACACACTTGCTTCAGTTCTTTTAGTAAATAAAGTCTTGGTGGAAACTTTTAGAAATGGTTTAAGCCTTTGCATGCTTGTGGGATGGGTAAGGATAGCAGTGGGATGGGCAGGGATACCTTTGGGATGGGTAATAGCCATGGGATGGGTAAGTACAGCAGTGGGATAGATAAGCCTCCAGTGCAAGCATAGTGGGACTGTATGGTCCACCCTCCCAGTTGCCACACCTATGGCCCTTTATTATCAATAACAATTTAATCATTGATCAACACATTTCAACATAAACAAAACTCTTTATTAATGCTCTGTTCATTGTAGGGCCACTCAACATACATGGCACAATCTCATCAGTGTGATGAGACCGGCTGAAGGAAGCATCCATTAAGCATCTACCATCCTGTCTTGCCACTCCACTGCTCCAGCTGGGGAGTTGCACCAGTGTTTCAGGAGGTTGTGCTGCTTCTTCCCTTCACGTGAAGCTCTGTTAGGGGCTTGCACATCCACAGTTTCTATCAGGTTTCGCCCTTGCCTCCATTCATCAGGCTCCATGTCCCAATTGCCTTGTTGGTGGTCCACAAGCCTGTTCTGCAACATTGGGTAGCGGGTGCGCATGAAATTGTGCAGGATGCAGCAAGCTTCCACAATGTTCCTCACGGTCTCTGGGCGATGCTGCATGGTGGTGAGAAGTACCTGGAACCTGTTGGCCAGGATGCCAAAGGCGTTCTCCACCACCCGCCTTGCCCTGGACAGCCTGTAGTTGAAGATCCTCTCTTCACAGGTGAGGCATCTGCAAGTGTAGGGCTTCATGAGGTAGGTTCTGAGGGAGAAGGCGTCATCACCCACGATGAAGTAGGGCACATCTTGCGTGTCGTTGGGCAGGGGGTCTGGATCTGGGAAGCCCATGATGAGGTTGCGTTCCAACCCCTCCTTGAGGTGACTGGCGTTGTATACCTGGGCATCTGAAGATGACCCGTTTTCTGAAGCATCGATGTACATGAACTTGTAGTCAGCATCGACCATGGCGAAGAGGTTGATGCTGAAGAAGCCCTTGTAGTTGTGCTAAGTGGACCCTGAGTTGGCTGGAGCTTTGCAGGCCACGTGCTTCCCATCTATGGCTCCAATGGTGTGGGGGAAGTTCCACTTCTGCAACTTTCTTCCATCCTTCTTCAGTGGAGGGGCACTGGAGGAGCTCCTCCAGGTATTCTTCGATGATGGCCTGCACCACTTCTCTGACCACAATGCTGATGGTGTTGTGTGGCACCCTCCAGCCGTACTGCATGCTCCTGTACGTGGTCCCGGAGGCCAGGTGGCGCAGAGTCAGTGCCACCTTAAGCCCAGGGTCCAGGCTGGGCCGGAAGTTGGTGTTTGCCTTGTCAACCTGGGTCTCAGCCACTCCACAACTTCGTCAAACATGGCTGGTGGCATCCTCATGAAGTTCTGGAATGCACGAGTGTCTTCGTTCCTCAGCTCCACCATCAGCTTGTTATACAGTCCGTACTCGGTTCTTCTCCATCTTTGGACCCAGACACTTCTTGGATGCCTCCTTTTCTTCCTGTAGAACAGGTGAAAGAGCCTGTAGAGGGCTTCGCACTGTTGTAGAATGATGGCGGCTGCCAAAAGGAGTGTGCGACGATCCATGGTGGATATGACTGGATGCTGTAGAAGCGCAAGAGCAAGATGAAGGCTGAAGAGGTCTGCACAGCAGGGCTGCTGAACTGAAAGTGAGATCAGATGATTTCTCCCCCTTTTTATAGGAAATATAGGTTTTCCGCTAGGTGTCCTTTTGCATCCTCCAGGCTTCCTGCAGACATCCTAAATATCCGAGATACGTCCCCTATACGAACGTTTTTTCCATTTTAATGCTTTGTATGAGAGCTGCATCCGCTTTCATCCTTTCTACGTCCGTGCTACTAACGCTGTGTGTCCATTCCGCATCTATTTTGCTTCTTCCCTGTGTCTGTTTTCCGCTGGAGCGGATGTGAGTTGCGCGGATGCGCAGCAGATACCTAGCGGATGCGTAACGGATGACGGACATATAACGGATGTTCCCCATATGCGTAGCGGATGTAGAACGGACGCGTTGGATACTTTATCCGCTCAAAAAGTTTTGTGCAGCTCAAAACTTTTTGAGCGGATGGAACCTCAGTCGACGGATGCTGGACTGATAGAGAGGAAGAAAAACGGATGCAGTGAGTGCAGAATGGATGCATCGCGTTAACCAACGGATGGCAAATGTTTCTCTCCGTTTTACATCCTCTTTCCATCCGTTGGTGCTGTGTGACATGGGCTTAAATGGCCCCTTTTTTCCCCTTCCTTCACTCCCACTTTCCACAATCTGATTTTCATTACTCTCATTTGACTTGTAGAAATATATGGGAGGCCTAAAGCTCATGGATCCACAATGCAGATATGGCACAGGTGCTTAGTCAGATTGGCTGTGTGTATCTATTTTTTTTTAAAAGACAAGAAGAAAAGACCACAATAGGTCTTCCCAAACCCTACATGTTGCTGTCCCTCTCTCTGCTTATAAGGGGCCTAATTTAACTAGAATGTCATTTTTATTATGCCTATTCATAATCCTATTATTAAACACAAGGACACATATTTTAGTGTCTTCCCACAATATATAAATGAAGGGATATATATGTGTTAAGTGTGTGGTACGAACCCCAAAAGGGTGTCCGTCTGTTGGGACGCTTCTTAACTGTGATTTCCCTCTGCTAATAATAATTTGGTGTTGCCTTCATATTTAAAACATTATCCTTGCCACTAAGTCCGCCAGAGCAGGTATGCAGTGTACAGTATCCTACTGGACTTTAACCATTCTGACTCTGTGTCCAAATTTTAAATTCTTTCTTAATTATTCGCCCTTTTTCTCCATGTACTTCCATTTTGTTTCTCAGCTTGTTAGTTAGCTTGTTGTTCATTCATAAAGCTCTCTTCTTTTATTTTACTTTATTGATCTGTTTTTAATGTCTTTGTGTTCAGTATCCTGGTTTTCCAGGCAGGCTCATCCCTCTTGGCTTGTTTACACTTTGGAAACTTGAGCTATAGTTTACTGCTCACTTTCCCTCTGAATTCATTAAAATAAGCCTTCTGGAAGTCCAAAATTTGTTTCTGACTTTTTTTTCAACTTCAACCATGCTAGTTATATGTTGAACTTTGTTTTTCTTTTCTTTTTTTAACAAAGTGTCTATAATGTTCGGTTTATTAACAAAGTGCCCTCTTTAATCAGAATTAGAATCCCACTTTTCAAAAAAATAAAATTGTCCTTAATAGAGATCAATCATTGCTCGGAGTGTCTCCTTTTAGCTGAATGAGTCTTCCTTCAGTTGAATATCATGTCCCTTTTAGCACTTGATGGATTGATTTAGGGCTGATTCACACAAGCAGGTTGCTCCAAAACAAGAACAGACCAGTAAAGAGAGCACAGACCACCCACAATATTGTTCTCTGTTCAAACCAAGGTCCCTGAGATGACTTATCCCCCTCTTTCCCTGCTACATATTAAAAAGTACAGAGAACATCACATAAAATCATAGGGGCTCTAAAGGAACTTGGAGGTCTTCTAATCCACCCCCACCCCGCCAAGGTTTTCTTGAAAACCTTTAGCAATAGAACACCCACAACTTCAGGAGGCAAATTGTTCCATTGTTCTCGCTGTGGGAACATTTCTCCTTCGTTCCAGGTGGGCTCTCTCTTTCACCTTTTGTTCTTGTCCTCAGCTGCTTGGGAGAATAAGTCAATCCTCTCAGCTTGTGACTGCCGACCAAGTACTGGTACAAGCACCCAAGTAGCATTTTGTGCCAGTTTTGAGCTGCTTACCTTTCTTGCCCCAAATATCACATTGATCAGACCTCTTGCAGCTTACTGGTTACGCAAAACACCTCCACTCTAATGTTAGGACCCTGAACGGACAGTCCTTGCCCCCATCCCATCCCCTACACACGCATCTGCACAATCGCTACTGCTCCACCTGCCAAACTATCCTAGTGTACAGCCACAGACCTAGGCTCCATTGCACCCAATCTGATCTGCCTTTCTTTCTTTCTTTCTTTCTTTCTTTCTTTCTTTCTTTCTTTCTTTC
>BLBF01000004.1:14514362-14531849 GCA_015471245.1 Laticauda colubrina | reverse complement strand
GAAAGAAAGAAAGAAAGAAAGAAAGAAAGAAAGAAAGAAAGAAAGAAAGAAAGAAAGAAAGAAAGAAAGAAAGAAAGAAAGAAAGAAAGGCTTGCTTCCCATGAGAGCCGAGGGTTCGTTGTAACTGGTGCGGAGCAGGGCCGCTTCAAGGGCCCGCAGCTGCAATGCCTTCTGGCGGGGCTACAAGCGGCGGGGAGGCCGCAGTCCCAGGTGGATAGAGCAAACCTTAGAGCCATATGTACTAGCTCTATGACAATTTCCCACTTCTGCCAAAATTATTATCGTCCTTCACAGATGTTGGCCAGTCCAAACCGAAGAAGGTCATATAGCCACTCGGGGTCTTCTCTAGTTGATCCCTGGGAGTAGAAATTATTGGGAATTACTCTGTGATTGGGACCCGATGTCTAAAATGCAAGTCCACGTACATATTAACAATATCTTATTTTCCTTAAATATTTAACAGGGTGAGCTTTGTTTTTTTCAAAGTTGTTATTCATTGTGAGAAAGAGTAGCTGTCTTTTCATTCTTCTTTTCATCCTCTGGGATAGGAAAATAGGAATACCGAATAACTCCAAAGTGAAGTAATTTTGCCCTAAAGTCCCCAAAATTTAATTTCGCAATTAGTTGTCCTTGTTTGCTTATGCAATATAAAGGTTGCAGCCTTCAGGACGTTAGATTGCTGCTTGATCTAATTTTGGCTTGCCTCTTCCTTCCCTTTTAGTTGCAACATCCAACAGTGGGATTCAGAGGAACCAATCCCACAGGCAGAATTGCTGGCAGGGGTAGCTGGCAAAGATGGCCTCCTGTGTCTCCTGTCTGACCGGATAGACAAGGAAGTCTTAGATGCAGCAGGTGAGTGTGGAGAAGACCAGCATTATTGCTTGAAAAGGTTGTGGGTATGGAGGTATTTACAGGTAGTCTTCACTTAGCTACCATTCAAAGTTATGATGGCGCTGATAAAAGTGGCTTACAATTGGTCCTTGCACATGGCAGCGTCCTCACAGTGGCACTTGGGCCATGGCCTGCATATGCAGTAGTTGCAGCATCCCAGAGTCCCAGGATTGCCATTTGTGACCTTCCCAGCCATCTTCCAACAAGCAAAGTCAATGGGGAAAACGGCAGGGAGGCTTCCAAGTCTTGATCATGTGATGTCTTGCTTAATGATATCAACACTTAGCCATGAATTTTCCAATATCGTGGTCATAGGTTGAAGGTTACCTAGGTAGACATTACCTTGCTCACTATCACCAAACTATTACACAGCAGGGAAATTTTTATTAGCTGCTTTGGTAACTTTTGAGAATAATGCAGTATTTCACTCTAGGAGAGCAAAATTAGTTTTCTAATTCCTTTCAGAGGAAAAGCCCCAGGTGATTGGGATTGGATCCAACTCCAGCTTTATTTTCCTTCCTGTCTCCTTCCTTCTGTGAAGGATTGCCTCCAACCCCTCAGGATATCTGGCCAGACAGTCTGGATCTGAAAAACATTCCCTGAGCCAGATGTGCTGTTAAATCCCCTCATTTTATGTTGCATTCATATTTCTCTGCTTCTGTGGCATCTGCTGAAGAAATTCCGGCCTTTGTCTTTAAATATAATAAACCATAATGCTGAAGAATTTTAAGCCATGATTCTATTAAGCGCTAAACATAAAAGTAATTAATCTCATCCTTTAAATAATGGTTTGTTTGCATATAAAAGATCCTGTTGTTCGGACTTCATTTGAATGTGTGAGTAGGCTCTTAAAGTACCTCAGAATAGCCTGTTCTGGAACTGAATATTTATGTATTAGTCTGAATTAGGATTACACATGGAGGTCATCCTGTGGATTTGACTTGTTTATCAGAAATGCCCAATTTACTGTATTACAAAACCTCAGTAAGAATGCATGGAAGGCTCTGTTAATTCCCCTGCCCCCTCCAGGTGTTGTATGGGTTTTGGGGCAAAGGGATTTTGGTTCTTATTCCAGTATTGAGCAGGAGATTCCTCTTGTACAGCTATTGGTTGTGCAAGTCCATAGGTTTTTGTGATGAGTTTTTACTCCTCACGCATTGATCTCATAAAATGGCAGTTGATTAGTGAGCTGAAAAAAGGGGAGGGGGGAAGAGACTTGCTAAATATTTGGTATCTTAAAATCCATAAAAAAAACTGCTGTGGCCATTTTTAAGCCTGAAAATAGAACTGTACAGTTTTCTGTTTGTTAACAATATATGATTTGGACTGTTCACCCAAAATAAGTATTTAAGTCAATTTAGATAGTTATATATTCCAGAAGGGGCTGCAATGCTTAGTGGTTAAAGCTACTGAACTTGTCAGCTGGAAAGCAGACAGCCCAGGTTTGAGACACAAGCACTGTTCAACAGGGTGAGCTCCCATTCTTGCTCCAGCTCCTGCCCATCTAGCAGTTCGAAAGCACGCAAATGGGATTAGATAAATAGGTACCACTTTGGCATTTTGTATGCCTTGGCATATAGTCATGTTGGCCACATGACTATGGAAATTTCTTCTGACTGCTGGCTCCCTTGGCTAAGAAACAAGAGATGAGCACCGCCCTCTAGAATCTGACACGACTGGACAGGGGAACCTTTATATATTCCAGAATCTTACTAAAGGTTTGTGGTTTGCTGTGAATGCACACTAAAAAGAAAACAATCTTTTAAAAATGTTTGATTGAGATAAGGATGGTATTTGTGCATTAGTTGCCATTCCACTGATTGATTAGGATTAGTGGACTTTAATGCTTGAACTGAATTTTTGTTGACTGATGATGCAAATAAAGTTTGTAAACCCAGTTACATAAAAAGTGGGCTTCCATTCGTTGGTTCTTTTGATTTTTTTTTTAAATGTTCATATTAAATCTTACCCATTTTTTCTGTGTCTTATTAATGAACTAGGTTTTTCAAAGACTGAAAAATATCTTTTTTGCTTGCCAACCTTTGACAATATTATGGTAGTTGATTGAGTGATAAGGCTGATATAAACTATTATTTGCCATGCTGTAAATAATATTTGTTTTCATCTTAATGACTTTCATTCTGAGCATGCAGTCTTCATTTTTTTCCAGGGCCAAGCCTCAAAGTAATTAGTACATTGTCAGTGGGATATGACCATCTAGCTATTGATGAAATTAAAAAACGGTAAGTCTTGTATAATTTAAAATTCAGCTATTCTACATCAGAGCAGGGGAGATTAGAAGAGAATTATAGTGGGAGGTTTAAGTGATAGAGTCTGCCCAATTTCTTTTCGCCACAAAAACCCAGAGTTCTTTTTCCTGGAAAAGCAGCAATTGAAATATATATAATGCAGGTCCAACCTCTTTAAGGGAAAGGCTGTTCTTTTGTAAAAATCACTTAATTGGTTGGAGCTTGGTTAAAGTAGCTTGGGTTTTAAGGTTCAAAGAATTGTGTCCTTTTTTAAGAACTGCAGTTACTTGCCTCAACATACTTAAACCATTTGGCTTTTAAACTATGATTATTGTAAAGTACAAAGCATTTGTATTTTATTACGTTGCATACATTCATTTTTAGAAGCCAATTATGTCAAAGGGGAAGCAGAACACTTTCTTCCATTTATTATTTTCTGTATGCTACTGCCCATCCATGGGCAGTTCACTCATGCACCTCTTCTCCGATTAGATAAATTTTAAAAGAGAAAACATGTTGTTGGTGCTTTGGATTACTTTATATACAAAGGATTTATTCCAGGGATTACTTCCACTCTTTTATGGGGGAAGAGTCCTGCTGCCTTGACTTACGTACTATATGATTAAGGTGCTCAATTACCCTGCTTAAAAGTGCCTGCCTCAAAAAAATGGTGATGAAAATGAGAAGTATAAGCCCCTTTTAAAATTCTAGTGGTATCCGTGTGGGGTACACGCCAGACATCCTGACCGATGCCACTGCTGAGCTGACAGTAGCTTTACTCCTAGCAACATCTCGCAGGCTGCCCGAATCAGTGGTGGAAGTGAAGAAGTAAGTATCTGCAATTTTGCTTGGGATAAAAGATGGGGAGCATATTGTACTGGCTTGAATATTTGGAGGTGAAAGTAATCAGATATCTACCATTCTGGGATGTTAGTCATACAATGATTGTTGTATGTTAGCAAATTTCAGGGGGCGGTGTGGTAAAGCAACTGCCTTTAGGACAAAGGTTAAGTTTGCAATAGTAAACAGTTAAGTCTCTTGCTGGATTGCACAGGGAGAATTCTATAGCCATAGTACTGGCCTCTTGCAAGTAATTAATTAATGCCCCTTTTGCATTTTGATTTTTTCTTGCAGCGGAGGTTGGACGACATGGAAGCCTCTTTGGATGTGCGGCTATGGACTTTCAGGCAGCACAGTTGGGATTATAGGGCTCGGAAGAATAGGTAATCCTTGTTTTTTTAAAATATCTACCTGGAAATTCAAATTTCTTTTATATAGAAAATGATTTCAATTAGGTAGGTTCGGATAATTAAATGGCAGCTCAACTCAAACTTCAAATCAATGCCAAGTTATTGTTAACTGAGTATCTACAGTAGCAAGCGCAACACAGTGGAGAGGTACAGTGGTGCCAGCTTTTCAAAACTGGAGACTTGAACTTCAAAACTGAGATTCAGGTTATCAGCAAGTCTAGTGCAAAGTGGACTTTCTCCTGTGGATTACTCTTTAACTTTCAAATACTGCTCCAGATGAGAATAAGAGTAGACACTTATTTATTTCAGAAAATTTGTATTGCTCCCTACTAGCACATGGCAACTCAAGGCAACTTACATGGGTATAGCACTTAGCAATAGCACTTAGACTTACATACTGCTTCACAGTGCTTTTACAAACCTAAGCAGTTTACATAGTCAGCATATTTCCCCTAGTAACAATCTGGGTCCTTATTTTACCGACCTCGGAAAGCTGGAAGGCTGAGTCAACCTTAAGCTGGTGAGAATTGAACTGCTGACCTGCCAAACAGAAGTAGCCTCCAGTACTGCATTCCAATCACTGCACCACCACAGCTCTTAATATATAAATATAAAAATAACGTGAAACAAATAAAAATAATAAAATGAGGAATAATAAAATATTAGTAAAACAACCCTTCCCACCCTAGGGCAGTCTAATGCCTGCGGGAATGATATTCCAGAGGAGCCACCATAGAGAAAGCCCTTCTTCTGGGTCCCACCAAATAGGGATGGGACCCGCAAGATTTATTGCCTCCTGGCTCTAGTGGGTCAGGTAAATGTGACTGGCAAGAGATGATCCCTCAAGATAAGCTGGTTCCAAGTCAGGAAGGCTTTAGAAGTGACCACCAGCACCTTGAATTACACCCGGAAGCAAATCGGCAACCAATGCAGCTCTCACAGGAGAGGTGATACATGTGCACACTGAGGTCTTCACAAAACCATGTGGACTGCTGCATTTTGCACTGAAACTTCCGGATGCTCTTCAGCAGCAGCCTCATGTAGAGCATGCTGCAATAGCCAAGATGGGAGGTGACGAGGGCATGAGTGACTGTGAGGAGGGATTGTTGGCCCAGGAAAGCGTGTAATTGGTACACAACCTGCAGTTGGACAAAGGCCCTCCTGGCCATGATTGCCACCTGTTCTTCAAGCAGGAATCATGAGTCAAGAACCCCTAGATTATGTACTGGGTCTGTTTGGAACAGTGCCACCCAAATAATTTGGAATACACTTTCAAATAAATATACTTGATTCAACTGACAGTACTTAGTTGAAGTAGAGCTGATTATAATGAATTGAGACTAGCAATTAAGTCTATCAAATTGGCTGGCACTGACCAACTTAGGACAAGTGTTGAACATGGCTAATTGTGGTTTGCTTTTATCATCTAGCAGGATATTCATAGAAAAGTACTTTTTCATTCGGTGGAGCATTGATTGGCTGGCCCCCTGCCAATCAAGGGAGAGTGAACACTTATCTTTTGTGCACCAAATTCTCAGATCCAGCTTTGCCTCTTCTGTGACCACTTTGGCTTTAGCATATATTTGGCTAATCATGGGCCATGAGTCTTTTTCTTTCTTTTCTACTTGATCAAGTTGGGGTGGTATAGGGGTTGCATTCATCAGACATGGCTGTGGTTCATATCTATAATCCTGGAATTGTTTTCCTTAATTGTTTGGCTAATAGTGGAGTCTTTTGCCTAGTTGGAAGTAATTTTGGGGAACTGAAATCGAACATCTGAGGGACACCAAATTGGGGAAGAAAACACCTTTGATTTTTCAGAAATGACTATATTTCTTACAACTACCACACCAAGAGTGAGGTATTTTTGTATTTTCCTTCTGCTTCTAGGGCAGGCCATAGCATATCGCCTGAAACCTTTTGGAATCAAGAAGTTTTTGTATACAGGTCGTCACCCCAAACCTGAAGCTGCTGTGGAATTAAAAGCAGAGTTTGGTGAGAGTAATGTTTTATTTATATGAATTTGTTTATATATGTTTTTATCTACCGATTGTTCCAAACAATTTAAATAGAAAACAACTTTAATGAAACATGAGATTAAACAAGATTTACATGAAGTAATTCTTGGAATACTTGATTATACTTTTGGAGAGATATAACTAAATTTTAATCTTTGCATTTATGATGGGAATTGTAAAAGTGTGCAGGCCTTTCCTTAAAGAGGATGAGGAATATAGATGCCAGCCTTAAGTAATTTGAAATATAAATAGGATGAAAGGAAGAATTTACTTTAATTTTTGTCGAAAGAACATCCAAATGGCTCCAGGTTAGCAGAACAAACCAGGATCATTAATGAAAAAGTATTACATTGGATGACAGCAGATTAGGAGATTAATAAATTATCAAAGTACAGCATAAATTAGATGTTTAGATTTTTGATTGACAGCAACTTAAAACTGACCTGCTAAATCATTCAAAAGTAAGCATTAATTGGATTATTTTTAAATATCAGGATCATTATTTTCCCTTGTTTATTCCTGTGGTTGTTGGCAAATGTAATAGAGATGCAATTATTTCTTCATATCACTGGCTAAAAACTAGTAGAAGAAACACTCTGCTTAACAATGGTCTATCTTGATTTTACCAGTGAAGTGTAAAAAAAGAAAAAGTATTAAAAAGAAAATAGTTTAGGCTTAACTATAACATCACCCTACACCCACACAAATGACTCATTGGCAAGTTTCCTTGCTAACTGACCTATTGGAAAAATTGGTCACTGAAGGTTAGCAAAAGCAATCTAGTCTCTTAATAATTTATAGCAATATTTTGTTCTGTTTTACAAGTATCCCTTGATAAGCTAGCAGAGGAGTCGGACTTTGTCATTGTAACTTGTTCTTTGGTGCCTGAAACCCAAGGGATGTGCAATCGGGACTTCTTTCGTAAGATGAAGAAAACATCAGTATTCATCAATACAAGCAGGTGAAAAAAAACTTTGTCCCATTATTTATTCTTTCCTATTCTATATCACTGAATTCACCCAGATTCACCTGTATTCTTCATAGCACACAGCTCCCATTGTTTCTCAATTTTGCACCTGCCATGAGAAAGTTGCCTCTGGCCAATAATCCACTTTCAGCTACGGTAGTTGAGGAAAACTGAACTGTATGGAAATAGATCAGCCTTTTTCAACTGGTTGACATCAAATGCTTTTGACGGGTGACTCATTAAATGGGCAAATCAAAGAAAAAAAACCTGTGTATATAAACATCCCAACAGGATATTCTACAGCTGGGTAGATAAATACTGTATCTCTTGAATATCCATCACTATAATGCCACTATTTAAACAATGTTATTCCTAAAAGAGCAAACCTACTGCCCCTGTGATTGCTACATGGGATATTTTGCATCAGGTCTTGCTGATTATTAATTTCTGTTGCTGAAGAAAATTGATATTTCAATCAATGCTTCATTCAGTATTTCTCCATCCTTGCATTAGCTGCTGCCACTGCCACTTCTGTTGTGGACATGACGTTGTGTTCAGGAAGGGAAATGTACCTATTTCCTGGAATAGAGTTCCAATTTTGTGGAGGTTACTACCACTGCCGTGATATATTTCCACATAGTTTTACTTCTTCCTGTGTTATCAGAATCCTGTTTTGCTTAAATAATTCAGATCTAAAGTTTTCTCTGTGTATCCATTATATTCAAGCACCATGTTTGAAAATAATCAAATGATGATCATTAGGTTCAACCCTCAGCCACTTCAGAGAGAAACTCAATCTACTTTCCTCTGCTCAGTGTATTTAAAGTTAAAACTAGGAATTGATTATGCCTTAAATTACACCTTCTGTTTGATCCTTAAAATCATTTCTATCACTACTGCAGTTCTCAATTTGAATATTGGTACTGTCACGTTTTCCTGTATATTTCAAATTGTTTTGGATACAGCCAAGCAAAACATTTTGTAAAAACAGGGATTGCTAATCCCCTTCTAATCTGCAGGTAGACCACAGGTGAGTGGCTAGGGGTATATGATTACTGGAGTTAGCTGGGCAAAAGTTCTAGAAATGTTTTTTTCTGTTTTGGAGGCTTTGAGAAGGGCATTTCACAAGCACTGAATCTTGAAACATATCTCCGAATATGAAAAGGCAATATGAGGGTGGGGGGGGGATGTGCAATAAGTTTTAAGGCAGGTGTGTCACAACTCACAGCGTCACAGCAGCATCATGTGACATATCGAGACTTTTTTCCCCAAGTGCAAGATTGTTTGTTACACCTGTGAGATCTATAAGTAAGGAAAATAACATTTTGTGTTATTTCTGAATTGCCAAAATCCACAAAGGGACAAAATCAGGAATTTTCTTGTATTTCCATGGGGCATAAAAACACAATAGCCAGTTTGGTGTAGTGCTTAAGGCATCAAAGTAGAAACTAGAAGACAGTTCTAGTCCCATTTTGGGCACAGTCATTTGGATGGCCTTGGGCCAGCCACGTTCTCATAGCCCTATTACAGAGGCAATGCCGAACTACTCTTGAAAACCTTGCCAAGAAAGCCACAAGAACTTGTCAGGTCTCCAAGAATCAGACAATAGAATAAAAAAGAAGTATCCATAAAACCCATTTCTCTTATTTTGTTTTATCCAGGGGGGCAGTAGTCAATCAGGATGATCTTTATGAAGCTTTAGTGAATGGGCAAATTGCTGCAGCTGGTTTAGATGTCACAACCCCAGAACCTCTGCCGACAGACAATCCACTTCTTTCTCTCAAAAACTGTGGTAAGATGATCTAACTTGCATTGCTACTTTGACATTGTTTTTTGATATGGAGATGATGGCTGGCAGGCATCAACCAATAATGGATCATTTTGATCAGCTTGCAGATAAAGAGATCTGTGGTTTTGAGATGATACATAGCTGAGCAGATTTTTGCAATTTTAAGGGATAGAAATCTGATCAATTGATCAACTTAAACATAGAAGATCTGCAATCGTGCAAATATCTATAGTTCGGGTGTAGGATGAGGGTGAAGGTTCGTTCTCTGAGCTTGTGGGTTGGTTTCCGAACGTTTTGTTACCAGGCTAGGTAATACTTTCCCCCTAAATTCCACTGAAGATATTACCTAGCCTGTATATGAAACATTACATCACTGCTGAAGATGTTTCTAGCTGGTAATGAAATGTTTGGAAACCAACCCAGAAGTTTGGAGAATGAACTTTCACCCTCATAAAAGATCTGTTAAATAATTCCACATCCCTAATCTATAGTACTATTTTCTATGCCTCTGTACAGTTCGAGCATAAGCCTAGTATTTCCCAAAGTATCAGAGCTGCTAGAGGAAAAGAAAAACAGACATTCTGCTCACTCTGCTTTTCTCACAATGAACCACTGTAACGCCGCTTAATTTGCCACACTTAGGCTGTGACTAAGCTGACACTTGCACTGTTTTTATGCACTAATTTAACAAAGGGTTGTTTTTACACTTTACATGTAGTATGTATTAATGATACTTTTTTTTAATCTTTCATGCCTTAAACAGTAATCTTGCCTCATATTGGAAGTGCCACTTACTCAACAAGGAATACAATGTCAGTGTTGGCTGCTAACAATCTTTTGGCTGGTTTGAAAGGAGAAAATATGCCAAGTGAACTTAGACTGTGAGAAGCTAGTCTATTCAAGCTAGCATAAATTGTTTTTAAACATGGTGGATTTAACTTTTTGTCCCTAGTCAATTCTGATTAAGCTTGTTGCCTTTCAAATAAAATAGAACACATAATAAAGCATGTCTGTGTCATAATTTTCTAAAAGCAATATGCTAAAACTTGCAAGAAGTGATGAATAACTATGTACTATGGTTTCAATATGCTTCTATAGTGGTCCAATTAACAGCACAGGTAAGAAAGCAAGCTTAAGAATTATAAGATTCCTTTTGTCAATTATTTCAACAAGTGCATTTAAGCAGACACATTATTTTAACAGACTCAGTATGTCTATAACAACATCTACATTCCGCATTAAAGGTTAGATGGCATCACAGCCTTATTCTTCTCATCAACTAACTCTTCGACACAGTAAATGCATAAACAAATAGCAATAGCACTTAGTCTTAAATACCACTTTATAGTACTTTACAGCCCTCTCTAAGTGGTTTCAGAGTCAGCCTATTGCCCCCAACAATCTGGGTCCTCATTTTGCCCATCATGGAAAGATGGAAGGTTGAGTCAACCCTGAGCCTGGTGGGATTTGAACTGCCAAAATGCTGGCAGCCGAGTCAGCAGAAATGACTGTGCCACCGAGATGGTAAATTTATGTATCTCCCCTATTTTGCACTATTTTTGTTTCCAATAGTGACAAGTACAAAATTGCTGCCAGATGTCACTAAAATCTTAAAAATAAAACCCTAATTTAGAATTTTGCATTAAAAAAACCCTAGTGTTTCAAATTTTTTCACATAATCTGGGTAAAGATTATAATTAACTTTCTATAGTTGCTTGTTTTTCCTCACAGCTATATCCACAATCTCAGCCACATTAAAATTATGGATTACATTATAGATTGCAGAGCTAGCCTAAAACCCAGAGACTATAGTTACAGCTACCAGTAACACTACATTTAAGTAGCAGAAATTATTGGTGAACAGAGATGTATTACAATTTGATGGTAGGATAATAAAAGTATAAAAAAAATAACCACCTTGGTCTTGTGGTTGAAAACGCTAGAAACTGGGAGAGCCTGAGTTACTCTGAACTTCCAAGAAATGAAAATTATTTGAAATAACAACAGTAGACTTAAGACTTAGGTTGAATTTTAACACATTGAATACAAATGGATTAGAAACACTATCAAGGATAATACATAAACACTTCACTTTCTAGTACAAGATTTTACAAAAGGAAAACTATGAAACACCTAGATTTTGCAGTATTCAAAAGTGTGTGTGTATACACACACATACACACACACACATATATCAGACAGTCTAAAATGTACTTGCATTGTATTCAAGGTAAGCACCTTCATTACACAGTGTATGTTTCTGCAAAACAATCAAAAATACATTCAGACCCCTAAAACTATGTTAAACTATCACACACTTTAAAAGCACTTTGAGGTGCAAAGATGGTTTCATCTTCAAGATATGTAACCTTTCACAATAAAGAGCTCTTTGTTATGTTGTTCACACACACTAAGTGACCTATTATACAGATAAATGCTTTCACATCATTAAAAAAGCCATTAAAAAGTTTGCCCTTCATCTTATAACAATACTAGCTAATTAAGCATTAGCTATACAAGTAGGCTTTATTCTTTCAGACCATCCAATAAGAAAGAACAATACCAAGTATTGTATCCTTATGTAATATGTACTGCCCAATCCTAAACATGCTTACTTGGAAATAAAACCCAGAACATTCAATGGGGCTTTCTCCCAAGGATTGCAATCTTTTTAGTTTGTGACAGAGCTGGATAATTTCAAAGCGCTTTTAAAAAGTTGTTTAAGCCTCACAACACCCCTGTGAGGTAGGTATGGTACAAGTATTAAAAATAATCAAGCCTTTTTTTTAAGGTGTGTGGCAGAATCACACTGTAAGTGTTTGCCTCTTATACTCCATGCTTTCCTAAAATTATTGGCAACATGGGACAGAGGAAAAGAATTAAAGCAAAGTGCTGGGTATATTGCTGCTCTGCCAACGAAGACAAGTAGTTTTGGAATGTTTATACAGATGGCTCGACTGACTGAACCTCTTGCCACACTTTAAGCAAGCATACGGTTTCTCCCCAGTATGCACGCGAATGTGCTTCTTACAGTCTGTGAGGGTTAGAAAAGTCTTGCAGCAAATTTTGCAGGCATATTTGCGAGCACCTTCTACTACCAGGACATTGTGTTCAGATAAGGCCTTTTTACACTTTGAAAGAACATCAGCAGAGGCTCTGGTAAGCTGTGGTGGGCCAGGCTGAGAAGAATGCCCATTTTCAAAAGAGGAAGTAGCCCCGTTCATTAGCAATTGAGAACTTGGAGCATTGTCTGACATTTGAGAGCTCCGAACAGAAGTCACGACAGGCATTTTGGGGGCTATGCGACGATACCCAGGAAAGCTGTTGGCACCCCCCCTTGAGCTCATTACCGCCCTTGACAAAGAATGCAACCCGAGGCCCGATCTTGGAAAGTCCATCCCAAATTGCTCTGCTGTACGGTAGCCAGACGTTTGTACACAAGGCAGGCCCATGACATCCTGCATAGGCCTGACAAAATGCGAGTCTGTGCTCTCATTAAAAGGATTCTCTACATGAGAAACAGAAGCTGAGGAATGACTATTAGCAGGCCCAGATTCTGGGCTAATTAAATAAGAGGCATCACCATCCATTCTGCAGTCACTAGTTGTATTTGGAATGTTGTCCTCATGATTCTGGCTGGCACCAAAACTAGTAGCTCGGCTCTTATTCAGAAAGTTTGAAATACTAAAAGTGGACTTGTGTTCTATGTTATTTCCTACCTCCATAATATGAATGTCCCCCACTCTATCGGTACTAGACTGTGGGTCAGAAAAACTACGATCGCTGCTTTCAGGGCTCAATTCTATTTTTTCAGCATTGACTCCTCCACCTTCCACTTCAACTGATTCACTTCCCTCTGCTTGGGATGTGACATCACTCACTTCATCCTGGGGCTCTGGAGAACTCAAAGGTTCAGATTTCACCACTACTCTCATGTGTTCTTTTTCACTTAGTCCAACCTCAGGATTCTCACACTGAAAATTGTTTTTTTGAGAAGTGGTGTCTTGATCAAAACTAGTTTCAACTTGAGTCGCCTGCGATGCCATAGACATTTGAGAAATAGTTCCCCCACTGTTGTCAGATTGGCTGGGCACTTGAGGATCTTCCTGGGCACCAAAGGATTGATCAAACATAACGGTATTATCTTCCTGGTTACTCACACCATCGGTCTTAGAATTGTCCACAATTTTCAAGGAGTCTGGGGAAAAAAAATCATCTCGTGAATGAACCACAGTCTGTGCACTTTCAGGAGTAACATCTGACATGATAGAATCATCCATGGAAGGCCTAATGCGTTGTCTAGCCCTTTCTTCAGAAGACTGTTTACGTTTATGGAGACGCCGTATTGGAAAAGCACTTCGTTGTTCAATGTTGCTTCTGACTGATGAGCTCATAGAATTTGTCTGCTCTTCTGTGCTTTGGGTAGAATTTAAAGCAGAGCTCACTATACTTAACCCAAGCTGCTGAAGCATGAAAGACCGCTGCATGCGTGCATTCTGCTCTTGAACTCTATCACTTGGTGGAGACATGGGTAATGTCCTTGTAGTGAGATAGTGTTTGCATGCTTTTACCACAGAGTTCAAATGGAGGTGAGAAGCTGCTAGCAACACATCCATAACATTGCTCTCTCCAAGCATCAGTGTAGAGGTGTACATCATATCAATGAGAGCAGCAAAAGCTTCAGCTGTCACTACTTCACTGTCTAACTGGATCATATTCATAGTCTGATCTCCTTCTGCTACAGTGAAGAGAGCTCGGAAGTGTGTGCTGCATGCTGCCAAAACAGAACGATGTGCTTTGAAGTGCCTATTTCCAACCACAATGACACAATCACAAAGTTGACCATGAAGCCGTTGATAGTTCAACTGCTGGAAGATTTGCTCAAAGTGTCCTGGAAAATCCATGATCCTACAAAAGAAAAGAAAACATGCTTTAAAAAGATAAGCATATGAACATCTTGGTATTTTATCCCCCCAACTAAAAAAATGAAGTTTTAAAAACAAAAGGAATCCTATTATAGTACAGTTTATAAAACTTTTTGGACTGGGAATACCTTTAGAATTAATTACTCTCACAAAATACTTGCTACAATGGTGTGCTGAATAAAAGGCACTCACTTACCAGAAGACAAGCTGGCAATTTTATTCATCAGCACTAACAGCATTCCCAAATGTTATCTATCCTCTCCGAATATAAATTTTAGTAGATGGACTCAAAAGAAGCTCTATATAACAGTCATCAATTGTTTTTTATTTTAAGATCTCAAGTCCTATATGAAACCTAGAACCATTTTTGGAAATAAAAATTATGAATGATATTGGTATCCTACAGAGCATTTATTTAACATATTGCACTGTCAGTTATGAGTCTCTTTGACAATACAGGTGGACCTTGCTTACTGCTTACTTGTTCAGCAAGTACACAAAGATAGGATCGTGTTGGAAAAATAACTTTGCCACCAAGCATGCATTTATAACCTTTGTAGCTTTTTCAGTCATATGGTATAATTGTCATTATAGTGAGTATGCACTGTTCTGTGACTGACCTTTTTTTTTTTTTGCCTCTTTTCGCTCCTCAGAGTAAGGAGGCAATATTTAGGTAATTTCTTCTATGCTAATCCTATTTTTTTTCCCTCCCCTCCACCAGAGCAGATTGGAGAGGAAAGAATTATAAAATAGCAACCAGGCTGCTGTGTTTGCTTGCTCTCTTGTAATCCCTTCCTCTCCAGTGTATGTAAACACAAGCAATTCCTTTCTTTATAATTATTCCAATGCCAGGTAAGCATTCCAAAGGCAAGACAGTGAGGAAAAGGGAAAACATAGTTACAGTCACTTGAATTCCCACTGCAACTGGTTTTCAGTGTTCCATGGCCATATGACCATTTGCAATGTTCTTCTGGCCACTGGGGCTTCACACTTATGACCTCAAGATTCATTTAATAACTGCATGATTCAAACTTACAACTGTATGATTTTGCTTAATAATTGCCATAAGAATTATCATAAAATCAAGTCCAGTCAGGTGACTTCCTCGACTTACAACTAAAATTCCAGTCCCAACTGTATTCCATGTCATGAATTCATTAGTAGTAACAATGAATGGATGCAAATTGCAAATAAAATGTTAAGTTGGAGTTTTTCCAATCTAAACAATAAAAAACACATTCTGTTGTTCAATTTTCAATGATTATATCGAAGTAAACACTTTTGAGAGTCAATTTAGTACAATCGCTAAGGAACCAGCACAGAAACTGAGGGGATTGTGAGTTGTCTGAAAAAACAGGCAGACACTGAGAATTGGATGAAATGTTTCCTTTTCCCTCAAATAATTCAGATACTTTTGTATTTGGGACAAAAATGAATAGAGCCATTTTTAAAAGCTTGGTTTACTAGAAAACATCTTTATCTAAACAAAGTTACCAGAACAACTTCTAATGAAAGCTGAAATATCTTGCATTCAAAATTACTCTATTTTAAGTAGGAAAACTTGCCTATTCCTGAATACCATTCTCAAAAAATATCCCTAACAGCACAAGTCCATCAAGATCCTGGTTAATACAATCTAGTCCTTGGGCTAGAATGTCATTGCTTATTATTAATAAGAAAAATAAACTTCCAAGACAAACATGAGATTATTTCATAGAAAGAGAGAAACAATAATTTACTGCAATTTTGCCATTTTTCCCAGCCACCAACCTGCCAGTAGTTCATAGAACTCGCTGATCTAGAAATATGGCATATAATATTTTATCTTAGAAATCTCCTAGAGCAAGAAAAATAGCAGAGTTGGAACTGCATCTATAATCTTCTGTTTGAATCCAAATGCTGTTGGAAGTTATGATTCACCCTTCCCCTAGGAAAAGAAAAAGAAAATTTAAAATATCAAAAGGGGAAGGAAAATTCCCCTAAAAGAAAGGAGAGGTGAAAACACAAGGAGAGTCAGCTCCATTAGCCCTCACTTTGCATGGGATACAGAAAAAGCCTACAAATTAGCTAAGATCCTTTCCCATAGACATCAAATAGATGGCAAGCTATAAAACTTGCAAAAGCAAACTCTCAAAGGAAAAGGAAAAAAAAAAACCCTCAGACACATGAAAGGAAATACTCACCAAAACACAGTCATAAAAAGTATGGCAGGAAGGAAAAGATTTACCAAAAAGTATGACAGAAAACTCGGGGTATTGCAACCAGGTGCAAACTGATAGCTACAAAGGATCAGGGAAAAACAGAGATTGGACTATAAAACAATTACTCCTACCAAGATCCCAGGAAGAGATCCCAATCTCAAGAGACAGGAACTCATCACACAAACACAAACCAAAGACTTCAGAGTTCACTCTTACAAAATCAACCTGAAGTATAAGGAAAGGGTTTTCCTACTCACTTATTAGATTAATCCCAGGAACACTGTAGAACTGCTTCTTACTTGCCTTCCTATTAATAAACTGATTCTGTCTTCCAATGCAGCTGACCAATTATTTTGCAGTAAAATCTCCCAGCCAGGAAATTTGAATCCACAAAAGAAAGAGTTTTGCCTTTTTCCTAAAAGGGCAAGGCTTCTTTTTCCTTGCCACAATGCAATAGTCACATTTTGGAACTAGGGTCAAGTAAAATAAGAGTCTATACATGTTTTCTGAGACTTTCTATAAAAATGCCCTAAATCAGGGGTGTCAAACTCAAGGCCTGTGGCTGGATCCAGCCTGTGGCCTGCAGGACTGGCCTGAAAATATCAAAGACCGGCCTGTGGTAGGGTACATTCAGCCC
This sequence comes from Laticauda colubrina, assembly GCA_015471245.1. NCBI lineage: Eukaryota > Metazoa > Chordata > Lepidosauria > Squamata > Elapidae > Laticauda > Laticauda colubrina. The sequence goes on along the minus strand of BLBF01000004.1, from coordinate 14,514,922 downwards.
ACCCAAGCCCAGTTTTCGGCCTCCACGGCCTCCTGCAGCACTCTGCTCACCAAAAACTGGCTGTGCAGAGGCCCCGTGAGGCCCATTTTTGGCCTCCCTGGCCTCCAGCAGTGCTCTGCCAGACAAAAATGGGCCACATGGAGGACTTGTGGGGCTGCTGCACAGCCTGTTTTTGGTCAGAAGAATGCTGAGGAGGCCATGGAGGCTGAAAATGAGGCATGGGAGACCCATGCCCTGTTTTGGCCGGCACAGTGGTGCATGAGGCATCCGTCCCATCTCTCCCCCCCGCCCACAGGAGAACTATAATGCTGATACAGCCCTCAAAGAAAGCCAGTTTGACATCCCTGCCCTAAATAGAAAAATATGAAATAGTTTAATTATGCAGCATACAGTTTTTATAAGTAAAGCTCTGATTTAATCTCAAACATGTCAATTTAAAACCATCAATCAAACGAAAAAAAATTTGGGTTGAAGTTTTGGAGAATAAATTTTAAATAGTAGTGTTTGATTCTAAGTGAGTCAGTCAAATATTATAAATAAAAATACCTTACATTATATAT
>BLBF01000004.1:14493506-14509362 GCA_015471245.1 Laticauda colubrina | reverse complement strand
AACCAAGAAGAAAATTATAACCAGCCACATAAGCAAAGAAATCCAACAGACGATCATCCCAAGAGAAAAATCTTCTAGATGCCCCAAATTATACAGCCTCCCAAAAATACACAAAGAAGGCATACCTCTCAGACCCATAGTCAGCTCCATAGGAGCACCATTACAAAACCTACCTAAATACTTAGCAAAAGAACTACAGCTCCATGCTGAAACCGCAGCTTCATATGTACAAAACTCATACCACTTCTTAGAAATGATCAAAGATCTACACATAGAACAAGAAGATCTGCTTGTAAGTTTCGATGTGGTTTCACTATTCACTCAAGTCCCAATAAAAGAAACTCTTGAAATCATCAAAAATAAAAACCAACCAACTAAAGACCTCATGGAACTAACAGAACACTGCCTAACCAACACATATTTCATATACAAAGGACAAAGATACAAGCAAATTGAAGGAGCCCCTATGGGATCACCACTGTCACCCGTTATTGCAAACCTGTTCATGGAAGAATTCGAATCCAGAGCCCTGGCTAATGCCACCCACAAACCTAAACTATGGCTAAGATACATCGATGACACATTTGTGATTTGGCCCCATGGAAAAGAAAACCTAAACAATTTCCTAACACACCTAAACAGCACACACCCCAAAATCAAGTTCACCATGGAAATGGAAATAAACAAACAACTACCATTCCTAGATGTACTAATCTACAAAAGAACAGATGGCACACTGGGACACACCGTATACCAGAAGAAAACACACACCAACCGCTACCTCAACGCCCAATCCCACCACCACCCAGCACAGATAAATTCCGTGGCTAAAACACTAATTACCAGAACCAAACGCCTGGCAGACAAGACACATATAAAGACTGAACTATGCACCCTGACTGAAGTATTGACAGCCAACGGCTTCCACAAAAACAAAATCACCAGCTTGATCCACAAAAACACACCAAGACATAACAGACCTAGAAGATCAACAGACCTATGGAACAGCTGTCTTGCCCCTACATAAGAGGTACTACAGATAAAATCAGTAAGATACTACACAGACATCACATCAAGACTGCTTTCAAAACAGACAGAAAAATAGCATCCTTAAAAACCCCAAAGACAAGATTGACCTGGAAAACCAAGGCATATACGAAGTTCCCTGTGCATCATGCCCGGCCACATACATTGGAAAGACCAATAGAAGAATAAGTACCCGCCTGGATGAACACAAAAATGCAGTAAAAAAGCTGGAACACACCTCCTCACTAGTCCAACACATGAAAACCACAGGTCACAACATCAACTTCAATGGCACCAAAACCCTAGCCACTATAGAAAACCTCAGCCACAGAATCATCAGAGAAGCCATAGAGATTGAAAAAAGACCTGACAGCATGAATAGAAGAGATTATTCCAGCAGACTGTCAATCATTTGGAAGCCTGCACTCTCAAACAGAAAGATCTCCACACCACAAGCCAGGCAAACACCTGAGCACAAACAGACTCCCTTTGATGCCTCCAGCTCAAACACCTCCCCACCAAGCACCCAGATGAAACCTAGCTTCCTAATAGATAACAGCCATCCTTTCACACGAAGCCAAGCTGCAGGAGCCTGCAGAAGCCAAGCTGAAAGCCTCCAGTGCAGGAACAGAGTGTTGCCAGCCAATCAAAGCCACAAAACAGACAGAAGAAACCAGAAACACCAATCAAACAAACTCCAAGTCCAATAAACACAGACCAAGACTCCCAACCAATCAGGATGTAGAAAAAAACATCCTGCCACAATTATAGGCTAGCCTCAAATTTAAAACCAACGGCTGTGAGACCCTGACCCACATACAAACTCCATACAGAAGCCTGATGATGGCAGATGAGATTCTGCTGAAACGTTGCTACAACTTTAAAAGCACTACAATGACGTGGGATAATACCCGAAGGAAGCTGAACAGCACATATATATATATATATATATATATACATATATACACACATACACACAATAGACTAAAATTTGCTTTTCTGGTTTTTGTTAATGAGCTTTTGAGATATAGAATTATTAATTTAATTTATTGCATTTTTGAAAGTCATGAAGAAATCTATTATCTGCCTTAGCTATTTAACTGTATTCACTGAATATATTTAATAATTTGGATTTCTAGCGCTTATTACACCAGGAGCCATCTGTGGCCCTTTGTCTAATTTTATACAGGGGTATATAGTCCAATAACAGAAAAGAAGGGAGAAGAGAAAAACAAATGAAAAAACTCAAACTAAGAGAGCAACGGGAATAAATCCTCTGCAATAATCAGTTCAAAGCTGCTAAGACGGATAAAAAAGGGAGCAGCCAAAATAAATATGGCAATGGAAATTGCATACAACTTTTGTACAGATTATAAAATATTTGCTGGGCCAGAAAGAACATTGAAATGAATAGGATATATCCAGTTCTTTAAAATACTAAAGGGAATATGTCTTTAAAAAAAAAACCACCACCAGATTTTTGTTTCTGGTTTCAACCTCCAACACACAACAGTTTGCAACAACTGTAAAAGCCTTATGGACTTGCTCTGTTTTTGTATCTTGACATATTGCCATACTCACCAAAATTCCCCATTCAAGATAACAATTAAACAAATGACTATGGTTCTCCTTTATATTTGTTAAATTCCAGAAATGGTAAGAGCTTCTTGTATTAGCTAGCCCAAACGTAGTTTATTAAGTGTTCATGCAGCTTCAGCTGAAGAAAGTCCCTATAAAGTAGAATAATTAACCCTGTGATCCTCAGTATCTTGGAATGGAGTCATCCCAATCTCTTGGTATTCACTTCTTTAAAAGCGTTGGAAGAAATATTCTTCTGGGTTCAGTTCCAAGTGGGAAAGCTTCTCATCCCTTCCCTCCCCTGGCCCCATTGAGATCTATCATTATCTCTGTGTTTGTTGTTATGTGGAAAAGGGCTGTAGGTGTCTCATGAGGTTGGATATATTTCTGCTGGCCTCTATGATATGGATTATTGCTTGGCCTCAGGGCAAATCTTGAGGCTGACTGCGAAACCAAGTTTGTTTAGTATCGGCCAAAATGCCCTGTTTTACCACATTTATAGCAAAGTTTGCACTTACATTGCCAGCATCCCTGCCTGATACCAGCAGCCCTTCACTGTATTTGCCTGGCATTATGGTGCATGGCAACAAAACTCTTAGCTCTTCATGTCTATCTTCCTTTTCATATCTTTTTATTCCTCTTTTTAATTTATCCCTTTGGTCATAGACAAAGTTTGCGATTCTGCACAACTCTGCTATTTCCAAGGTGGGCCAGTTAGCTACATTACAATGGAAGTGATCCCTGATATCAATAGTAGCCTGGTCCCCAAAGGCTAAGGCTAAAATTCTGGTCCTTTTGGCAGCTTGGGTCTAGGTGGGCCTATGTCACAGCTGCCTCTGAGACACGAACCCAAAAGGCGTCAGGATTTTCCTTTTGCTTTGGGGTTGTCTTTTGAAATTCTGACCAGTTAAGGGGCTTTTTTCCTATTTCCTCAAGGGCTTCCATCAAGGACTTTTTCCCTTGAATAGGTTGGTTGGTTATTTGTGCTGTTTTCTCAAAACAGTTTCAATAGTTCATCCTGAGTTAGGAAAATATGCAATAACTGATTCATGTCTTCCCAGGATGTGTTGTGGCTCTCTGTTATTGATTTCAGGGTTCAGATCACTGCCCTGAATGTTGGTGTGTCTTTTGTCCAAATAACAAGATCTGAGCCATTGAGTTCAAGTCTCAAGGAGACCCTCCGGGGCAGGGTTTGTGGATGCTCTCCCCGGACAAAGAAGTCCCATGCCAGCTGGGTTTTGATCTCCGGACCCTGTCCGGTGGCTAGGTTGGCCGGGAAACCATCAGAGTTGCCAACTGAGGAAATGAAAAAGAAACCCCTGCCCTTTTGTAACAGGCAAAGTTCTTTCCTTTTGTGGATTCAAATTTCCCGGCGGGGAGAAATGCAAAATGATTTGGTCAGCTGCGTTGAAAGTCAGAATCAGTTTATTAATAGGAAGGCAGGTAAGAAATCTCACAGTGTTCCTAGGATTAATCTAATCTTGTGAGTAGGGAAACCCTTTTTTATACCCGTCAGATCCTTTGATTTTGTAAGTGTGAAAATTTGAAATCTTTGATTTGTGTGTGTGTGATGAGTTCCTGTCTTTTGATATTGGGATCTCTTCCTGCGATCTTGGTAATTGTTTTATAGTAGCTGTTTGTTGCATTAGGTTGCAATATCCTGAGTTTCCTGTCATGCCTTTTGATTTGCTTTTCACAAGTTTTATAGCTTGCCATCCATTTGATTTCTATGGGAAAGGATCTTAGCTAGTTTGTAGGGTTTTTTTCTCTGTATCTCATGCCTATAATTTAATAGATTTAATTAAATAGATTTAATTAAATAGGTTATAATGAAATAGATTTCCATCATAAACATGCTAAATCCATATTTAATTAATTATAGAATTATTTCACACACATGAAAATTCTATTTCCATCAATAACCAGAGAGATATCTTCAAGAGCCACTTGAAAAACACTATGTCATTCCTTATTTCCCATGTGCAGTAATGGCAAAAGATGCTAAATTGATACAACCATAAGCTCTTCTGCTGTTGTGATGCTTTGTTTTGGGGGGAGGTAGTGCAAAAGATTCAATATTCAGGACTAGGAAGCTGGTTGCATTTTCTCACCTTTGGCTTCTACTGCATATTTATCTAATATGTTATCTAAATGCTATAAATATTTAACAAGCTACCTGTCACAAATATAGGACCATTTCTTTTTCTTATATATAGTCTTAATGTCTATTTGAGATAGCATAATTTAGGATGGTTATATGACTGTGGTGCCCACACTTTTCTTGAATAAGTTAATACTGTTTTCAATCTGAGTTTGACATTACAGCTCCAACATAAAACAGGATAAGGACCAAGTAATTATGGTTTCATGGTCCTATTTAGTCACCTCTAACTTTCAGAAAGGGATGCTTTTTAATATTCTTTCCAAATGGATGTTTTAATTTATTTTGTTAACAATTCAACAATTTCAAAGGTTTACAAAACTATCTCTTCATGGACAAGTGGTTTTATCATGCGCTCTATATAATTACTCTATTTTGATCTCAGAAAAGTAAGGAGCAGCAAGTATGTACTAACAGTGAAAAATATTTAATTGCATTTGCCTAAATGAAGTAAAATCTACATCCCAAAACATACTTTTATCCCACAAAAAATATACAATTTAATAGCATATAGCAATCCTTCTGAAGCATGTTTTTAAAAATTAATATAAACGATTGCCTTTTATTATACACAATTATTCTGAGGGAACAGAATTCAAGATAAAGTTGCATCTTGAGCTTCTATAAAAGCATGTGTGCTTGTGGACTTCTAATCCTTTACATTAAAAAAAAAAGATACATAGTTAAGGAAGAGCAGAAAGTTTATGGTAAAATTCTGCAGTATGTAAAAAGATCCCAGGTATAATCACAAGCACATGAAGATAGGAAGAAAGATTTCTGTCTGAAACTCCAGTTGTTGTACATTGGTATAGATAACATTAGTCTAATACAGGGGTGTCAAACTGGATTTGATTGAGGGCTGCATCAGGGCTGTGTTTGACTTTGGGGGCCAGGCTGGGCATGACCAGCTCAACATCACTTGTGCTGGGGTGCCTGTGGTGGCCCAAAGCTCTCCCAGTGAAAACAGGCTCCCAAACTCCAGTTTTGGCTGTGATGGCCTCCTGCAACCCTCTGCCAACAAAAACAGAGCTCAGGAAGACTGCCTGTGGCCTTCCGGAGCTCCGTTTTCACTGGCAGAGGTACCGCGGGCCAGTCCTTTGCTGTTTCAAGGACAGCTTCATGGGCCAGATCCAAGTATCCCACAGGCTGGATCTGGCCTCCAGTTTGACATCCCTGGTCCAATACAATTATACAGAAAAACAGGCTAATCCAACAGAAGTCTGTTTATTTCCCTGTCACTTTACTTTCTAGTGTTATTTCGATCTAATTATAATATGAATATAGCAGAGAGAAAAATGCACCACATAATAATTCTGAGGGTTTTTTTTGTATGACCAACCTTTATAGCAGTTAGTCAGTGTATTTTAATACACTAAATAAAAGGAACAAAATGAAAGGAATGTTAAAGCTGTTAGTTAATACTTGTGTAGTAAAACACAAGTATGAACAAACAGATTTAAGGTTCCTTTCATCTCTGGTCCTTGAGATATCACAACAAGCTGCCATGTAGATTACCCAACTGAAAAGAGTCAGACAGGGAGACTTCTAAACTATGTTTTAGAATTGCTATTAGACAAAAACTGTGGCCATGGGAACAGTAGCATCATTTACACCCTGTCACTTCCTATCTTTCACAAATTTAAGATCTGAGTGAGAAGTTATCTAAACAAGAAAAGTAATTTGAATATGCAAAACTGTAACTGATAATTATACTGAACTAGACTGACTTGTTCGTATTTTTCCATAGAACCAAATCAAATCTCAAAATAAACATTTAATAAACACCATCTAACAAACATCATACATGCTGTTTATATTTCTAGTAAGAGATAACATGTTAGGTTCACGGCCAAACCTCCTCAAAAAAATATGGCTATAGTGAACTTAACCCGCAATGTTTAAAATAACTAAAATGTTTACCTATGTATTGGTTCTGGAAGTCCCAATTAAAAAAAAATCCTGACAAATATATCCACCTTTCAATCCAGGATACCAAGGAAATTAATCTCTACTGTTGGATAGGTTCCTATAGGAAGAACAGCTTTAGAGTTTCACGGATACAGGCAAGATTTTTTTTTCTTTTAAAAGATACTCAAGTTCAGCTTTCAAGTACCTGGACATTTTCCTGCCCCAGAAAAGGCCCAAACCAAATTAAATTCAGCAACCAAAATAGGGATTTGGAAGGGAGGAGACAAGAGCAAAACGTCACCCCAAACACCTTTCCCCCCCCCCACATGCCCCAAAACAGAAGTTTCCAACCGGCCGGGCAAAGCAGCGCTCTATGGAAACCCGCTTCTTCGGGGAGGAGAAGAGCTGAATGACCCCTTTCAGAGCACCAGAGTCAATTGGGGAGGCCCCTCTCTGGCTTCTCCAAAGCAACAGGCCCATGATAAGGTCTGTGGACGTCAAGCGAACACGCCCCCCCACCCCTGCTCCAGGCCTGGCGATGCCCCTCCTCAGGCCACTCACCAGTCCATGCCCCGCCCTCGCCGGGAACCCGGGAGGGAGGAAAGGGGGCGTGGCGGCGGCGGCAGCGGCAGCAACCTCGCGCTCTTTTCGTTGACAGTCTGCGAGAGATTCACGCCGCCCCCTCGGACCACCAAGGAGCATGCGTACCTCACCGCTGAAGCCCCCCTCCCACAAGTAGAGAGGCCGGGCCGCACTGGGAAGACTCAGGCGGCCGACACTCCCCGCCTTCACCAATCACCCGGCGGAATGCCTCCGCGCGGAGATCACGACCGGCTCCTCCGCTCAAGCCCAAAGCGCAGAAGCGCGCGTCCTCGAGAGCTCAGTGAAGCCCACCTCCCTCTCCCCCACCCCCCACCCCCACACACCCCTCCAACCGCCACACGCATCGTCTCGCCTTCCACTGCCCCTAACGCGCCCCTCGCAGCCAATCGCAGCGCAGCGCGCCCGCTGCCGTCTGCCACGCCCCTTCCTCGCGCGCGCCCTACATTCGACTCGCATGTCATTGCCCAATCACAGCTCAGCGCGCGCCCAACATTTGGTCGTCTCTTTGTAACTGTCGTGTGGACGGCCTCACCTGCGCTGGAAAAAAAATTAGGCGACGATCGTCCCCTCCCGTCCCGAACTCCGTATCTCCGGGAGGGAGGGGCACCCGTTGTTCTCTACTCCCGTGCCGTCCGTTTGTCCTTCCTTCCGTTCCTTAGGGGGCGGACTCACTCGCTGCCAGTCCGCCTTTCCCCCCCTCAAGCTGGTGGCGGTACTCCAGACGGAAGTGACGTCACGGAAGCGGTCGCCCACTCGCGGCTCGCCAAATCCGCCGGAGACTCTGGCATTTCGACAGTCGGGGGAGGACGTTCGGCGCGTGCGCTCGATCCTTGGTTAACGCAGAAGCCGGGATTGCTGCGTTACAAAAGCTGCTTGGTCGTTGCGGATGGAAAGTCCACAAAGGACTTTGCACTAAAGCAGAAATTTCAGAGACCTGCACCATTGCGTGTGTTTTCCTCAATGGGGGGATATACTGGAAGGAGAAAAAGTAGGAAGGATAACGAATTCTCCCAAGTGTTTTCGCATATGTATATATGTATATAAAACCCAATGCTTTTTAGGCATTATTCAAGTATTAAAGGAAATTGTTACCTGTATATATGAATCTTAATCCTAGGAAAGCGTGAATCGGATCTTTTTGGACATCCCAATAAATTTACGTAAAAAATTACACCATGCAATTCACTTGAATCATTATAAAGAACTTTTTTGATTATCTCTTTAGCTTGTGCTTGTTCTTGTTCTTTATGATCCTTGCCATTACTCTGCCAATAGCCTTCATTTCTGGAAACCTCAATAGGATTCATGCAGCTCGTTTAAGCGTGCCTTAAGGCAAGAAATACAATATCTAAGGTCTAAATCCCGTGGGAGGGAAAATCACAAACCTTTCCTGAAAAGTAAAGGGTTTTTTTTCTTCCCATCAGTGTGCTAAAAATTACTTTTCATACCTATCCAGTTGAGTCCACTGGGATTTTGGGGGGGGAATTAAGAACAAAGTCCATTTCTACACTCAGAGGAAATTATACCTGTTACATTATGTTGCATAATTTGTTCTTCAGCTTATTAAAAGCAAGGGATAAAATCTTCGATCAAATGAGACCTTAAGCGAGGATTAAAACTTATTTTCAGGTAGGTAACTGATTTCTCAAATAGTGAACACTATCTATGCAGTTCTTAAGCAAACCCTTGAATCCAAAACACTAGTCACCAAAATAAATAAATATATATTTATTTATTTTATTTATTTTGATTGGTCAATCACTTACAAGATAATAGGTATAAGTATATACATAGTTATGAAAACATGAAATGGGTACATGTAAGAAAAATAAAAGAAACAATAGGACAGGGATGGTAGGCACGTTGGTGCACTTATGCATGCCCCCTACAGACCTCTTAGGAAAGGGGTAAGGTCAATAGTAGACAATCTTAAGATTAAAGTTTTTGAGGTTTGGGGAAGAAACCACAGAATCAGGTAAAGTATTCCAAACATTGACGACTCTTGCTGAAGTATTTCCTGCAATCAAGTTTGGTGCAATTAACCTTGAGTTTGTATCTGTTGTTTGCTCTTGTGTTATTATGGTTGAAGCTGAAGTATTCATTGACAGGTATTGCAATGTATGATTTTATGTACTATACTTAGATTGGACCGAAGGCAGCGTAGTTCTTCATTTTCTAGGTTTAGAATTTCAAGTCTGGTGGCATAAGGTATTCTGCAACGAGTAGAGGAGTGGAGAACTCTTCTTGTGAAATATTTCTGGACTTTCTCAACTGTGTTAATATCAGATACGTAATGTGGGTTCCAGGCTGATGAGTCGTATTTGAGTATTGGTCTAGCAAATGTTTTGTATGCTCTAGTTAGTAGTGTAATATTACCAGAGAAAAAGCTTGGAAAGATTAGGTTAACAACTCTTAATGCCTTTTTGGCTATGTAGTTACAGTGGGCTCTAGCACTTAGATCATTAGAGATGAGTCCTCTGAGATCCTTGACAGAGTTTGGATCATCAACAAGGTCTTGACTATTCAGCTTGTATTTTATTTTCTGATATTTTTTCTGCAAATATGTAGGACAGAGCATTTATTTGTTGAGATTTGAAGTTGCCATTTGTTTGACCATTCTGATGCATAATCAAGATCTTTTTAAAGATCTTTTTGAATCGAACAGTCCCAGGAAATAAAATATTGTTCCCTTTGAGTTAAGGAGACAGCCAAAGAAAGAATTAATGCTATAGCTTATTCCTCAAAACTAAAAAAAAAAAAAGCAGAAATTGAACTTGCAACAATTTTCTAGAATTCTGTGGATTGTGTATCGGCGGGGGAAAAAAAAGAGATCTCTAGAAAAGAGGTTTTAATTAGAGGGAAAAAAAAGCATGCTTTGATACAGGGGTCCTCAAATTTAGCAACTTTAAGACTTGTGGACTTCAACTCCCAGAATTCCTCAGCCAGCCATGCTGGCTGAGGAATTCTGGGAGTTGAAGTCCACAAGTCTTAAAAGTTGCCAAGTTTGGAGACCTCTGCGCTCGAAGGCGGCAATGGGACTCAAGTCACGTGGTGACCAGGAAAACTCCACGGACGTGCAGCTGCTGAAATCACTAGCAGACGAATTCAGCCTCAATTTTGTTTTTCTCCTTTCCAGGAGCAACTGGAACACCGCCCCCCCCGCCCCGGGCTGCTCAGATCCTCTTCCTCGTCTGTAGGTGGCGAGCGAGGTTTAATTGAGAGGAGCAAGTGCCCAGGAAGGGAGGTGTGGCCAGGACTTGGAGCTGGCCCCGCCTCTTCCGGGGATCTGGCGGCGGCGGCGGCGGTTTGTGGTGTGTTTCTGCCATGGAGGGGGAGGTTGAGTGGATCTACCGGGGAGACCCCCAGGAGGGGCAGAGCGCCCCGCTAGGTGAGAATCCCCCGTGGAAAAGGGGAATCTGCGGCGTTGTGGTTGTGATTCCTTCGGGGTCTCTTGTTCCCTTCAGCTTGACCTTTATTTTTAGTTTTCCACGCCGGGAGTCCTGCAGGTGGGCAGCGTGATGGGGATGATGGTACGAGAGGACAGGGAAAAAAGTTTCCCGATTCCTCGAGCTGAGTGGCCGGACAGAGACAGTAAGGAGGAACGGGTTGGGTGCTGTTAGAATAACAGAATAACAGAATTGGAAGGGACCTTGGAGGTCATCTAGTCCAACCCCCTGCTCGAGCAGGAGAGTCTATTCCAAATATTAGCCTCTGCCGAGGATCGAACTCGAGTGCAACGAATGTACAGGTCGTCCTCGACTTATTATTGTTCCTTTAGTTCATTTAGTAACAATTCAGTTTCCACGGCCCTGGAAAACGTGACTCATGACCCTTTTTTTTCCACACTTATGACCCCAGGGTCACGTGATCAACATGCAGATGCTTCACAACCGACTCATATTTATGACCGTTGCATTTTCCTGGGTCACGTGATCATCTTTTGTGACCTTCTGATAAGCAAAGCCAAAAGGGCAGGCAGATTAACTTAACTGTGTCCCTAACTTAACCAGTGATTCACCTTAATAACTGTGGCAAGAACAGTCGTAAAATGGGGCAAAAAAATGTCTTGGTAACAGAAACTTTGAGTTCAATTGTGGTCGTACGTCCAGGACTACCTGTCCTGTAGATGCATCCATGCCAGTGGATTATGCCAGTATTTTTCATTGCGCCCTGTTCAGAGATGTGGATTTGTGCTCACTTGGGCATAATCTTTAAACAACTCATGGGGAAAGAATGAATTAGTTATATATGTGTTACATTTAATCCAACATTTAAGATGTTATTCAGGAATTTTTTGATAAAAATAGTGCTGGAAAGTTTTTAATACTGGAAACTGATTTAACCATATTGAGATTTGATTAGGTGTGACAACCTTTGGTGAGAATGATAAATACAATGATTTTGATCTCTTCAAAGATTCTTAATTGCTCTTTTCTTGCTGTTCAATTTTAGTTCAGTTTACAAATGGGAAACTGAAGAATCCTGAAAATATGAATTTCACTTTGTATAGAAACAAAGACATCAATAATCCCAGAAAGAAGAATTATACAATTTTGGTAATTACAAACTTGTTCCATGCTTTTGTGTTAATTTAAATATGTTGATCTATTACATTTACGGTATGCATAATGAATAGAAGTGTGCTCCCTTTATGAAACTTAAGGTTCATCGTCGAACTTTGTTCCAGTGCAAATCATTCATGTCTCTGTTGAATTTCATAGCACCAATTTCCCTTTAATGTGTCTGCTCTGTGGGGAATTGATGTCATACAGATGAAGGTTTATTTTTTATAAATTCCAGGAATGGAAGATCTGTTCAAATTGCTTCTTGTCATTCAATTGTATAAGTATTTTAGCTGCTTCAGCACATAGCATTAAAAAACTGTACAACTGACATCATGAAAAGTGCATACAAGTTTGAGATATATTAAATAAAAACTGTTCATGTGCATGTATTTTCACTGCCTAATAGTTTTAGTAATAATTTATTGGGCATATAAGGGTTAGTTGCATATGAGTATTAAGTCTGAAACTTGATTTTAGTATGTCCATACATATTAAATAAGTTAATAAAAGAAACAATTTGACTGGTAGCCTCATTTTATCATCGTGCAGTAATGAAGTTATAATTGCTGTTATCAAATTCTCTTTTGAATTGAATACCTCTGGTTGTTTTTTATGGAAATTGTATTTCTTTTAAAATAATATATCATTAATACATTAATATACACAATGTAATTTACAGAATTAAAATTTAATGTCTGCCTAAAACATAAAATTTTAGTATACAATATACAATACCCAAAAATGACAGCAAAATAAAAAGCTTAGAGATTTGTAGCTGCTTAGGGCCAAAAGCAATTAATAAAATATACATAAGGAAAAGAGTTCTCTATTTTCTTTGTTTATCTGCTTGAACCTATGTATATATTGCACTACTTTCAGGATATAATTTTTATAAAAATAATGGACAATTTCTGATGAGTATAATCAGTAAAACCAACTTCTATAACTGGGCTTAGTAAGCATTTAACTAGGAAAAGAGGGAAATGTTAGACTATAGATCTATTTACTTGGCATTCATTTATACATTGTAATAAATTCATCCCTGGGATGTCTTAGGATAAAGTGGGAAAACCTTCTGGAAAATGCCTTCACCTAGAAAACCAGCATCCATAACTTAGTGCTTTGTTTTTTTCCATTTAGAACGCAGAAACAGATCGGCTGTCTTACGTAGGAAATAATTTTGGTGCAGGAGCCCTAAAATGCAATACTCTTTGCAGGTATAATAAATATGTCTTTATCACTAAAACACATGAATGTATCAAATAATGTTTACTTATTTATTTTATTTATATATAAATATATATGTATTTGCTTTCTTAAAATATTTCTTTTTTTATTTCTTAAAATAAAAAATATATATATTTGCTTTCTTTGGCGAGTCAGAATTAGCCAAGGATTAATAGTTTAGGAGTAACAATGATTTCCTCTCAGTGTTACGTCAAAGTGATAAATAAGACAGAAGATTGAAGTTTGATGGGACTTGAAACAAATCGTAATGCATGTCTGAAAATATATTACAGTGATGCTTCTAATTGTTCAGAATGGAACAAATACTTTTGTTTTCTTTTATGGTGATTGTCTACTGTATTTTTTTTTAGTTTTGGAATTTTATTTGTAAGATGTACAGTCTATGCTGTCTCAATCAATACAGTCAAGTTTTAACAGTTTAAAATACTGGTAGTACTCAACTTACAACTGTTCATTTAGTAACCATTCAAAGTTACAACAGAAAAAAAGTGGCTTATGACCATTTTCACACTTATGACAGCTGCAGTATTTTCATGGTCAGATGATCAAAATTCAGATGCTTGGCACTGGTCATAAGTGTGACCAATCAATGGAGAAGCCAGATTAACTTAATTTAATTACTAATTAAATTAATTACTAATTACTAATTTAACAGCAGTAGTGGTTCACTAAACAACTGCGGCATGAAAGGTCATAAAATGAGGCAAAGCTCCCTTAACAGATGTCTCATTCAGCAACATAAATTTTGGGCTCAATTGTGCTCATAAATTGAGGACTACCTGTACTATGGTTGACACAATTTGAAAGTTGGGGACATAAAAGGAGGGAAAGAAATAAGTATAAGTCACATAAAGAACCACTTTTTTTTCAGTGGTAAAGGCATCTGGTTAGAAACGGGGAGACCTTGAATTCTAACCCCACCTTAAGTCCAAATGACTAGACTGGGTCACTCTTTCAGCCCTAAGAAGGAGACAGTGAAGAAAACTACCGCCAAAATCTTACCAAGAAAATTCAATGGATTTGTCTAGGAAGTTGCCAGGGATCAAGAGTGACTCAAAGACATTCCCCTCCTGCCCTCTTGAATTCACATAGAATTTGTAGTGCAAATAACAAATCTAGGAACAGTTGAATAATATTTGGTTCCAATGGAACTACAGTAGTAGAGCTGATTTAGTAAACTGGGGAAAGGAGAGCTAAATTGCTGTCTAGTTCAGGCTTCAAATAATCTTAGAGACTTCACAACAATTTTAAAGTAATATTTTTCATTTTTTAAAGAGTAGCATAAAAAGGAAGGAAAGAGAAGGGAGGGAGGGACGATGGAAGGAAGGAAGACACTAAATCCAAATGAATTTACTTCTTATTGCTAAAATAGCAAAATCTCTGATCAGCTACATCCAATATTTTGGAAACCGAATCTAATTTGTAATTTTCTGTCTTTGTCTCTTTACTTCTTCGTCTACTCCCCACATCTACATGGGAAATCCTTTATTACACTTTAGAAGTATAAAGAGAGTTGTAAAGGGTTTTTAAAAAACCATTCTATTGGAAAATGCTATTTCTGACACATCTTAAAAACAAAGTAGTCATTTTAAATGCTTCTAAAATGAAAGAGAAAAACTATTCAGCACCATCTCTTCCATTAGATATTTTGTCGGTGTTTTGGATGAACCCTCTGGGCAAATGGAAGTCTACAATGCAGAATTGTTCAACATGCAGCCGTTAATTTCAGGTAGGTAATGCATGTTTTTTTTTCTAATTGTAATTGTTGGCATGGTTACCGGGAGTCAAAAAATGATTTTGTTTTCTTTATTTTGTTTTCTTCCCTTTAATTTTTCTATAAATAAGTTAAGAGTGCACTTCTTGATGGTGCTGTTTGATTACACAGCAATCAAACTGTGTATATAAAAGTTATTTACTTGGGTTTTTATATTGGGTTTTTCCTATGCAGGACCTGGGAGATGCTTTTCTTTATTGATTCACACAGAGCTCACTGCCCTGAACCATTAACAAGAACATTAGCACAATGGTGCTCATGTTGCTGTAGATTTTCAGAATACACATGGTATTAAGTGATCTAACTGTACCAAATAGTCCCAATCTCTAGAAAGCAACCCAAAGAGTAGGTTCAGTTCAAGTTTTCCTTAATGCACCTAGTTTTCTATAGAAAGAAATATTTACATTTTAAAACTTTAATTCCAGAACTACGCTGAGAGATAGTAAATTCCTGGAAGGATGTACTGCATATTTTTTTCCTGAATTTGTTCCCATCTCCTGGTCAGGATTTGAGAATTACCTTGCTTGATAAAGGAAAATTCATGCTTTTAATAACATTTGTGAGTCTGAAAAGATGCTAAGAGATTTATCTGCCATGCACTAACACAGCTCCTTTTACCAAGCATATATAATCACCTTTGATCAGAAGAATTTAAAAGAATGTGTTGATAATAGATAACTAATATATCTTCTTTCCAAGAGTGCTTTAATACTGTTTGATTAACCTGATGGATGAAAGGATTGATCAGGAGTCTTGTTGATTCTGATTTTACTTTATTTCTGTTAGGGATAACATTGTTCACCCTAACTGATTTAGGTGAAATAATAACTATGAATCATAGTTAGTGTATGTTAGAGTGTATACAGCTTTAACTGTGAAATAGCAATTAAAGGAGTGGTTAAGAAAACAATATAAAAGTAGCAAGACTACGGCTTGCTCTCTCTGGCTCTCTCTGGCTTTGATGATCCCTGATTACTGCTTGGAATCAAGACT
>BLBF01000004.1:14449738-14493496 GCA_015471245.1 Laticauda colubrina | reverse complement strand
TCTGTGTGCCTATCTGACTAACGCTGCACATTCTGTTTAGCTTGTCTCCCTAACCCTGGTTGGGGAACCCAGGCTTAACAATTTCTTCTGTTGTTTTTCTTAACAGATGATGTAGCAGATAATGACCTATCAGAATATTTGGCTAAATCCTATAGAGAGAAGGTATGCCAAACAAGTAGGATGCTTTGATTGGAAAACTTATTTTGATACCTTGCTGTATTAAAAGACTTTTTGATTTATTTATTTATTTAGATTTGCCATGTAAATGGTAGTGTTGGGGTACATTTCAGCCTTTTTTAAAAAAAAAAAATTTCCTTATTCTGGACTATTTCTCCTTGTGGTTTCTCTTTTCTAGAATTTTGGTACACTTTCCATTCTTAAATAATTTCAGTGTGTCAATGATAAAGCCTTTATTGATATTTCATCTCCTCTCATTAGTCCAAATGTTTAAATCCATGCTGAAGTCATTCCATATGATTCATACCCTTAAATAAGGAATGTAGTTTGATGGGAGACCATTGCTCAATCTTGGAGCATAAGTGGCTTGGAAAAAGTCTGTTGCAGCAGCAAAGTCAGCTATTGATAAGAAAGAATCCCATCAGAGGAACTTCTTATTCAGAATTAACTTTGGGTTCATCTTATTGATCCTTAAAAGCTTCGGTCTCTACATTAAAACAGTGTGACCCCAAAGCCCCTTGTACAGCAGTATAAAAATTAATTCATACAACTCCCTACACAGTATATATTGTTCCCATGTTGGTATTGTATGAATTCTTGACACTGTATTTTCCTCTTGTTTTTTTGTTTTTAAGAACCAAATCATTAATAATAACAATGCAAATGGTAAAATGATAATGGTAAAAGAAAAAAAGATAATCCCAGTGAAAAATAGGATCTTTTCCCCAAAATGAAATATTTCTACAATATTGGGCTGTAATTAAATAATAATACATTCTATAATTTTGGTGAAAGGTATCCCAAACCTGCCACTGAATTTTATGGACATGTTGATGTGATTTATCACATGAAAGTATTAACTTCACAAAGGAAAGAAATATTAAATACTTGTGTGTCATTTACTATGTCTTAAATTTTATTGCATTTAAAAGTAATGTAAATACAGTTTTTATCATTGCTTTATCCACAACTTTGTCCTGGTTCTGTTTACAACAGCAGACAGTGTGCAGTATAAAGTTGGCTACCATTTTAAATTCAGGTTGATTAGAATGAGCAGCTTTCTAGCAAACCTAGAGTTTGCTATTTCAGCTGCCTTACTAAAAATGACTGTAAAAAAGAGCTTTAAAAAAAGCTACTGACTCTAAAAAGATAATTGATTATTTAGAAGACAACTGATGTGTTCTTTTTCCTTTCCTGCAAAATGAAGATTGGAGGTAGATTTGGAGTAATGTTCTTCTAGGCCATCTTGTTATGGGCAGAAAAGGGCTTGACATTTTTAGTACTTTGTGTTCTTGCTAGCTGCCTCAAAATTGAATTCCCCCTGCAAGGGAGCCCAGTAGGAGTAGCACTTTGTGATTTATATAGCAATCTCTTGATAATTTTACAGGTAGATCTCTGCATTGAAGCCTTTGGAACCAACAAGCAGAGAAAAGCCTTGAATTCTCGGAGAATGAATGAAGTCAGAAAGGAGGTATTAAATAAAGCAGTGATTAAAGCTGCTGAAAATGTCATAGAGACAAAAGGCGTTGCTGGTAGGTAACAAGAGACATGAAATAAAGAATTGGAGCTGTAAGCCGATCTAAGATCTCTTTTTTAATGTAATGGAGAAGTGTATTTCGGGTTATGTACTTTATTTTGAGCATAATCATAAAGTGACAACATTGCATTGCTAACGAGTCTCATCTATCTAAAAATAATTATTAAATGTTAAAATTGTCACTTAGCTTCATATGATTTTCATCTGTGAAAATACCCATGAATAATTTTCTTTCCATTATTTGAACCAGTGTGACTCCTTTCTAAATGGTTAAAAGATTCTTTATATTGCTTGACCATTTCAGATTTTTGCTACTATTGTTTTAATTTTTTGTTAAATGGCTCAGTATTGCTGCTTACTTTTTTTAAAAAAAGATTCAAATATAATTCAGTGTCAAATATTTTTAATATCTTTCAATTTCTTATTTTCTTGTAGGTTCTTTTAAAATTATAAATTAGATTTTTCCCTCATTATGCCTCAAACCTGGTATTGTAAATGCCCCTGCAACTACCACATCTTTTAAAGATACTTACAAGAAAATTCTTTGTATCTTCAGTTTATAAGTAAATTGCATATCTTTATTTGTTTAACTTTCTTCTGTGCTGGTTGTTTCGCCATTCGCAGCTGTCATGTTAGAGTCTTCCAACCAGCATTGGCAATTAGCTAACGGAGCATAGAAATTGATAATATATAGATCTTATGTCATTTTAGAATTTTTGTCCCAGGAAAATTATACCTGGCATTCTCTCTTTTGCTCTTTAGGAAAACCCTAAATTCTTTCCCCTTTCTGAAAACCATTTTCACAGCTGTATTCATTATTTTTATTTACATCCTTCCTTCCAACTAATACATTGCCAGTATTCTTAGGTGTTGTTTAGGTAAGCATCTTGTACATTCATGTTATTTCATATTATTTTACTTTATCTTTGTTTTGGTGCTTTAATTGGAACAGTTTGTTCTAAACTGAATGTCAGTACAGTAAGGCAATCTGAAAATGATGGGAACTATTTCCCAACACATACAGAGAAAGTTGAGAAAGACTCTTACACGATTGTAGCATTAACGTTTTTCAAATAAACATCCTGTTAAATAAATTAAAAATTTTCTTTTATATTTGTTTTCAAAGCATTGATTCATGATGCAGCAGAAGATGAGAAAACTGATGTCTCTTTGGTTCTTCCTCCATGCCATGAAGATGCGAAAAAACCAGAAGATGTCTACAAGTTTGAAGATAGTATCCTTTATGAGCAGAATGAAGTATCTAAAAACTATTGGTGCAGGGAGTTAGGAAAAGAAACAATTGCCAAGAATCATTACCTTCCTCATAAATGTCTTTGGAAAATCTTATTCTCCTACACAAGAAAGAGGGAGAGAATTTTGCCTTAGTCACAGAGCAGAAAAGACAAGAAAAGTCATGCTTTTCTTCATTTCCAAAAAAATTGACCTAATAGTATTCTCCTTTATTTGCTGCATCACTGTCACATTCATTCTAAACTCTTCTCTTTTAAATGTATATTATCATCTTAAATCTTTCTAAAATACTAAGAAGTTGAGCAGTCTTTCCTAACCCTATAATTTCTGATAGAGAAGAGAATTCTTTATTGGCCAAGTGTGATCAGACAAACAAGGAATTTGTCTCCAGTTCATAAGCTCACAGTGTATATTTAAACAGCAAGTAATGGGTCATAATCATAGTTACAATCTTTAATCGTAAGTTACAAACAAACAGTAATTGATAAATCATAAGAAACCAATAGGAGAAGACAGTAGGAAAGATGAGAAAAGATGCAAAATGAGACACTGCTGTGGGAATTGAGTGTTCAGCAAAGTGATGGCACTGTGATATGTTTGTTATTACAACTGGGTGGGAACTCTGGAAATTGTATGCCAACAAATTTGGAGGATTCTAAACTGGCAAAGGCTAGGAAAACATTTGTGCAGTTCCATCATCGTTTAGTTTATTTCTTTTTGATTTAAGTAGATCAAAGCTTTGCTGTGCTATGGAGGGAAATATGTGTTAAGTAATCCAGCAGAAAGCTTTCTGATGCAGATTAATGTGATGAAGGGAACTCCACAATCTCAATACAGGTAGTCCTCAGCCTACAATCAATCATTTAGCAGCTTTTTGAAATTATGATGGACCACCCAAAAGGTACATATGTAATTGCAAAGGTCTAATGGCTGCAAACATATAATACCCTGCAGTCACATGATTATATTTTGGGCACTTAGCAACCAACTCACCTTTATGGCCATGTGCACTTTCCCACAATCACATGACTGCCTTTTTTTTTTTTGCTGGACTGCAATGATTTACAACCATAATTCTGGAATTCAGTTATGGTCATAGGTTGAGGACTACTCAAATAGTGGTTTGTTTGTTTTTCTCCTTTTAATCAGAAGCTGTTTGTTCTTTTATCCTTAAGAGCATCCAGCTTCAATACTCTGGTGTGTAAACCTCTGCTTTATATTCAGGTTGCCTTGATGGGTAAGAAATATGTATCTAAAACATCCTATACATATCTCCAGTCATTTCACCTGCTGAATATGAGGCACTTCAGGCTCCAGCTGCAGTTTTCATGAACGTAACCGCAGCTGACATTCTCAAGATGACTGAAGAGAAAAGGTAAGAATCCTCCAAATATAATTCAGGGCAAAGTATTATTAATATAGTCTTTACACGATATAAAATAGAAATGTAGTTAGCAGTGGATTTTGTAAAGAAGGAACCGAAGACTGTAATATCAAATAATGAATGTGAATCTTCACGTGTGAATCGCCATTCGAATTTAATGCACATCCTCTTGCTTTTTGCCTTAAGATGCTTTGCACATTCTAATGAAGGCATATGTGGTTTATCTTTTGTGATATTATTTTGTGGAAGTAGTGTAAGAGTATCCTGAAGAAACATTTCTAAGGTCTTCCACTTCGACAGTGTGTTTGCCCCGAGTTCAAAGAAAATGTACAGGAAAACAATTGTCTTAAAGTTTTCATGATTTTATTCTTGTGGTATCGTCATCTGAAATTCAATATCTGCACAATCATCCTTTCTATGTGGATTGTTTTTAGGAAAGAGGTTGCCCTTATTCAAAATAAAAGCATTTGTTTGCTTAGTTCATTATTGTCTATTCTCTGAATGGAAATAATTCTGTATAATTTCAGATGGACCTCTTTCCAGCCAGTCTTTTCTGTACAGGTAGTCCTTGACTTACAACAGTTCATTTAGTGACCATTTGAAGTTACAAAGGCCCGGAAAGAAGTTGAGTTTTGGCCATTTTTCACACTCACAACCGTTGCAGCATCCCCATGGCCACATGATTTATATTCTGCTTCTTGTCGATGTAGTAACAATAGAGAACCTGTAGAGGGCGCACGCAGCATACTGCTGTGCCTAATACACATGGGCCTCTGCATGATCTCCCTCCCTGTCCCAGGCTGGTAGGTCCCAGACTTGTACAATGATCTCATCTTAATAACATCACCACTATTCTTAAGAATTTGGGGGGGGGGTTTTCACCAATCCTAATGCTGTATCTATGTTGCCTTTTGCTACTTGTAAAGAACCATATAAAAGGAATAAATGCTGCCCAGGCAGTCAGACATCTTGGTACACTGGAAGTGACTGGTCTTTGAAATCCATCAGGTCATAAGTCAAGGACTACTTGTACATGCCAGAAATTGAACATGGGTCCTACTGCATACAAAACAAATCAACCATTTCTCAGCTATCGCTTTCTGCCTTTCCATTTTTGGGGAGATAGGGAACATGCCTTTGGTTGGATGTGTGGTTAGGATGTACACTTAAAAGTGTATAAAAGAAGGAATTATTAGCACTGATTATGTCTGAACTGCAAAGAGAAGAAAATGAAAAAGAGGAAAAACATACATCAATTGTTACAATACTTCTAGCCCAGAAATACAGGTTGAAGATCCACCTGTTTAAATCTGAGCAAAATATACACTGAAGCAGGTAATATATTGTGCTGTTTTCCTTTTGGGAGATGGTTTCTATTGATATAAACTTGATTGCTTTCAATCCACACAGAATTTTGTCATCTTACAGAAGCTGAATTGCATCTTGCTATAGCTACTTCCTAACTGCTTTTTGAGGTGTAAGATAAATATTTTCTGTCTTGTTTAGCTATTGTTCCTTTGTCTTGGATGAACTTAAATCCATGCCTTTGGATGAGAAGGGTTACGATCACAAAGCACGCTGCCTCTGGTTTTTTGACTGTCTTGTCAAGCTGAACTCACAGAAGGTTGTTAAAAAGAAACGTAAGGATCTTTTCCTTCTCTTATACCAAGTGTATTTTTGTTTATTTATTTGATTTATATACTCTTGTCCTCCAAGAGCTCAGTTGTACATTATGTTCCTCATCCTGTTTTTCTTCACAACAAATTTGTGAGGTAGAGTGGATAGAAAGGAATTGGCAAACAATTGGCAACAAAGCAAAATAGGAAGACTCCCCCCAAATCCTTTTTTAAAATGATAGATGAAATAAATTTAGAAGATATATGGAGAGAAAGAAATGTTAAAACCAAACAATACACTTTTTACTCAAATAGACATTTAACATGGTCCAGAATAGATATGATTTGGACTTCAACAGAATATCTAATATTCAAGAAACAAATATCGAAACAAGTACTTGGGCAGACCACAATCCAATGACAATTAAATGGAAAGGACAAAAAAGAAGATCGAGATGGACATTAAATAATACTACTCTAAAGGAGAAGGATTTTATACAGTGGATGGAGAAAGAATTGGTTTTTTTCTTTAGAGAAAATAAAAAAGAAGATACTTCAATCCGGAATGTATGGGACACAATGAAGGCATATGCTAGAGGCTTGATAATAGACTACACAAGGAAAAGGAACATTAGGAAAAGGCAAGCTACAGAAGCTTCAGAAGATGAGTATAAAAGACTCGAAAAAGAACGACAGAAAACACCACAGAAAAAAGACATTAAGCTAAAACTGGATACAATTAAACAAAATGAGTTTAATAGAGAAAGAAGAATTAGCACAGAAAATTAGAAGTGCTAAACAGAATTATTTTGAGGATGCAAACAAACCAGGTAGAAGGTTAGCATACAAATTGAGAAAGGAAAAAGAATCAAGGAAAATACCGCAGTTAAGGCCCTGTCCCACTGGCCGACGAACGCAAAACGTATGCATAAAGGGCACAGCGGACGAGCAAAATTTCGGGGGTGGCTCCATCCATTGTCATCTGCTCCAAAAAGTGGTGAAAATTTGCATAAACAGAACGGAAAAGAACGGATGTGGGTAGGATGTAGTGGGGATGTTAAACGGATGTTCATAGGAAACCTAGCGGATGTATATTGGATGCAAACCGTTCATTGCGCATCCTTTCTATTTCCGTGCTACTAACGCTGTGTAGACGTTCCGTGTACCTTTTGTTTCCTCCCTCTTTCTGTTTTCAGCTGCAACGGATGTGAGTTGCAAGGATGCCCAGAGGATGCAGAGAGGATACAGCGGACGTTTAACGGATGATAAACGGACATAGAACGTTTGTTTTTCGGATGTCACGGATTTACATCATACACAGCGGAAAGTTCATCCGTTCACAAAGTTTTATGCAGCTCAAAACTTCTTGGGCGAATGAAATCTCATGGACGGATGCTGGAGGGATAGAGCTTATGAAACACGTATGCAGTGAGTACACAACGGATGCATCGCGTTTTCCAACGGATGGCAAGTTTTTTTTAACGTTTTACATCCTCTTTGCATCTGTTGGTGCAGTGGGACATGGGCTTTAATAGATGATTAAGGTCAAGTTTGCCACAGCAACAAAGAGAAGAAGGAAATCATTCGAGGCTTTTATGGGAAATTATATGAGCAAGAGAATATTGATGAGGAAAGAGTTAAACAGTATTTACAGAATGCTAATCTCCCTAAGATACCTAAAGAGACTGAAAAAATGTTAGAAAGCAATATAACCATGATGGAGTTAACCGAATCACTTAAGAAACAAAATAATGGGAAGGCACCAGGCCCAAATGGACTTCCGGCAGAATTCGATAAAACATTACAAGAATCGCTGAACCTTCCATTGCTAGAAGTCATGAATGAAGTTATGCTAAAGAAGAAGATACCTAAAACATGGTCAGAAGCCTACATTATACTTATTCCAAAAGAAGAGACTGATCCATTACAAATTAAGAATTATAGACCCATTTCTTTATTAAATGCAGATTATAAAATCTTCGCTTCAATATTGGCAGAGAGACTCAAAAAATATTTAAAAAAATTTATTCATTCTGACCAAAATGGATTTCTGCCAAAGAGACAAATTAAAGATAATATGAGAGTAATATTGGACACTTTGGAATATTATGAGGCTCACCCCAAAAAACAAATGGTTTTGAAATTTTTAGATGCACAAAAGGCATTTGATAATGTGAACTGGAGATTCGTGTTATTATTATTGGAACAGATGGGCTTTGCCAGAAAATTTATTCAATCAATACAAGCCATATATTATAAACAAACGGCAAAGGTAATGATAGAGGGAGAATTAACAGACTCTATCAATATAAGAAAAGGTATAAGACAAGGTTGCCCACTATCACCTTTGCTATTCATATTAACTCTGAAAGTGTTAAATAGAAACATTAGAGACGAAAGGAATGATAGAGATAAAAGGAATGAAAATTAAAAAGGAAGAATTTAAATTGCAAGCTTTTGGGAATGACTTGGCCTTTATTTTAGAAGACCCTCTAGAAACAGCACCAAAACTGTTGGAAAAGATAGAGGCATATGGCAAGGTGGCCGGCCTGAAAATAAACAAAGACAAGACAAAGATTTTGACAAAGAATATGTTACTAAGACAAAAAGAAGAATTGGCAGATGTATTGAAAATTCAAGTCACAAATAAGGTTAAGTACTTGGGGATACATTTGACAGCAAGATGTAGTACATTAAAAGAAAACAATTACATTAAACTTAAACAACAGATAGCACGAGACTTGACGAAATGGGAAAACCTACAATTGTCACTAATAGGGAGAATTTCAACAATCAAAATGAATATTTTACCCAGAATTCTATATTTGTTTCAAATAATACCAATTAGGCTTGGAAATGACTACTTTGAAGATTTAAACAAAATTGTGTTGAAATATATATGGCAAGATAAGAAAGCGAGAATAAAGTTAAAACTCTTTACAAGTTGCTAGAATTAGAGGAGCATTTGGTCTGCCTAATTGGGAGTTGTACTACCAAGCTACAAACGTGACATGGGCTAAGGAATGGATAACATTAAGAAATACTAGATTGTTGACATAAGAAGGACATGATTTGTTGTTGGAGTGGCATGCCTTTTTATGATATAAGGGAACTAAAATACAGGGTTATTTTAGAAGACATCATATGCGGGAGTCTCTGTGGTTAAATTGGGAGATTAAAAGACAATGTTATTTGAAAATTCCAGTCTGGTTATCGACTATTGAAGCATTTTCTTATCCTATAACATATAAGAAGGAACAAACAGTTAGATATGGGGAAATTTTGAATGAAAAGGGTGAACTTAAATCGATGCAAAAACTAGAGGAACAAGGTATAAAGATGAATTGGTTTTCTTATGCGCAAATACATTTAAGGTATGAAAAAGACTTTAAAACAAAAGGTTTCTATCATAAATTGACTGATTTAGATAAGATTTTGACAGGTACTGATGAAAAGGTGATTAAAAAATTGGATGGATATTTATTAGAAATTAAACTAGAAGAAGAAGAAGTTAAAGAAACTATGATTCCTTGGGGGAAGAATTTTGGATATGGGATTGATCTCGACAAATGGCAAAAATTGTGGTCTCAAAATTATAAAATGACAATATCAACAGCATTTAAAGAAAATTTGTTTAAGATGTTTGACAGGTGGCATTTTCCTCCGACAAGAATAGCAAGAATGTTCAAGAATAAATCCAAAAGATGTTGGAAGTTATCAGATACCTGGCTCATATTACCATATGTGGTGGACTTGTGCGGATGCAAAAAAATATTGGACTAAAATCGACACGTGGTTGGAAAAAATGACTAAAAAGCATATAGATTTAAAACCAGAGATATTTTTATTGGGAATTCTACCTGATACATACAACAAATATTTAAAATATTTGATTGTAAATGTATTAACAGCAGCTAGGATTGTATTTGCTAAAAATTGGAAAAATGAGAAAACCATTGCAAGAGGAAATTATCAAGAAAATACTGGAATGTGCTGAAATGAGTAGATTGACATTTGAAATTAGAGAGCAAGAGGATAAACAATTTTACAAAATTTGGGACCTTTTCTATCATTGGCTAGATTACAAAATATAGTAATAGAATATGTAGAATTATAGAAAATAATGAATATATAAAGATGTATTTCTTTTTTTATTATTATTATTATTACATATATAAAATGTTTTTAGGATAGATTTGGAAGGACTATATGAATTGTTATAAAATAAACTAAGTAAAGTATAGCTATCTCGCAAAGTATGAATGAACAAAATTATAGTCAAATGATTGATTTATAATAATACTAGGATATTCAATTTCTGATAATATGAGTTATTATGTAATGTAACTAATTGAGTCTATGAAATCGATGCACAAAAAATTTGTAAACCAACTGACATACTGTTTGTACACTTATGGAAGAAAGTTGATGTTTTTATGTTTTTGTCCTTAAAAATCAATAAAACTCAATAAAAAAAAAAAGAAAAGAAAGGAATTGGCCCCAAATCAGCCATTAGTCTTCCCTAGCTGAAGAGGAGTTCAACCAGGGATTCCCAGTCCTAAAACTTTCACGACTGCACCACATTGACTCTCATTACAGAAGAGTGCCTAATCCTTAAATTAAACCAAAAAGGGAAAGTGGTGGCTCAGGTGGTTATTTTTGCCTTTCATATGTGCTGAAGTCTGATTTCTAGAAATTTCAATTAGCTGGAAATGGAGGCCAGGTCACCTTAGGCACTCCAAATGGGGAAAGGCTAATATAATTTGATTTATATAGTTTAATTCATCTAGATTTCTTTAAACTATAGGGACCAGGGAGACTGTACAAAATGCCCTGTTCAATTATTTATCGATTCATTTATTTGATATTTTTTTTCCTTCTGTTCAGTCATGTCCAATGCTTGGAGACTGCCTGGAGAAGTCCCTGCGGTTTTCTTGGCAAGGTTCTTTCAAAGTGGTTTGCCAGGGCCTCCTTCCTAGGGCTGAGAAAGATAGTTTTGTGCCCAAGGCAAGACTAGAACTCACAGTCTCCCGTTTCTTGCCTTTTGCTTGAATCATATACCAAACCGGCTCCTTAGTAGCATGGAACTGACTGTTTTAGCTGTGAAATAGAAATGAAAATGGCTTGTTTTGAAGTTAGGCTATTTTTTTATAAGTTTAGAGTTGTATAATTGTATGCTTGGACCCCGAGGGGTTTGAGGATTGGGATGTTCTAACATCAAAATATTCTGTAAACCTTTATGTAGGGAATCAGCATATTGAAATGACAAGGTTTTGATGCATTTCAAAATTGCAGTATACGGGTGGCCTGTAGAGCAACTTCCTGAGCTCAAAAGAACAATCCACAATTAGACATTGGAGTACATACCATAGTTGATGCTTTATTTCTCACTTAGGGACAAGAAATGCTTTGAGTTCTTTCTGTAGGACCCTATGAAGCATAACAGATCTTTCTCAAAATTTAAAGTTGGAATTTCTACAAACCTCATGACTTATGCAACGTTTGGCCATTTTTTACAACTTCATCCTTTAATTCTGAAGAAGGCAATAGATTCTACTCTCTTCCTCTTGATTCTGATGAACTCCATTCTGCTCTTCTGCAGTTTTACCAACATGCTATAATCTCAGCTACATTTGGCAATTTGTTATTTTTAAAATGAAAACGGATATTCTTAAGATTTTATATTTTGCATGTTTTCTATGTCCAGTATTCACTTTGTTTACAGTGTCTCCACTTCATAGTATGCAGACTCCTCTGGTCATTCAGATTCTCATTGGGATCTGATATTTGGAGGATCTGAGAACACTATCTTTTTTATTTTCTATTGTAGATGCCATGGGCCCCACTTGTCCAAACATCATCAGCAACAAGCTTGTGAAAACTTTCACAGCACTGTCTTATGGCAATGGCAGGTAAATAGCCTTTTGATTGTTCAAGTCTGGTGAAAATTATAAATAGAAATTAATTGGTTTATTATTGTTTGGAAACATACTAAATCATACATCATTGCCTAAAAAGAGGTCAGAAATAGCATGCAGAGAATGCTTGAAATCAAAACAAAATAGATGTGTTTCTTTATTTCAACTAGATTTCATACAGGAAGATTATGCCAAGAAACTGCTCAGAAATCCTTTGTAGTTGCAATTAACTGAAATGTACAGATGTTTGTTCTTAAAAAAGAAAATATAAGGAAACATGAGAATAAAACATAATTCATATAATTGCTATTTTTCTTTTTGTGTCTAATGTGTTTTTAATATTGTGGAAGGGAGACCTTTTAACATTAAAGCACTACATTAGGCAGCATTATTCAGAAGCACCATCTCCCAGCTCTGTGCCCTGTCAGAGTTCAGGATTAAGATTATGTTTGTTTTTACTAAGTAACTTTCTGTTCCATTTTAAGAAAAAAAAAAGATTGTATAAAATGGTACATAATAAAAATGTCTTTTCCATTTCAAGCTGCCTTATTTTTGTTGATAGTTTTGTGCTGTTTTCAGTTGGGCTTTTCTGAGTATATTGTTAAAAAGTTGTGGAATATGTAAACGATAATTGCTAGGAAAAAAAAGTCATGATTGTTAGGAATGAAGATTTTGTGCAGAACTTTTAAAGTTCCATTCTGTAACTATTAGAAATCTTAAGAGTTTCCTGGGACCCAGTTTGGTAAAGTGGTTAAAGGCACCAGGCTAGAAACGAGTCGACCATGTGGTTCTGATCCTGTCTTGGACACAAAAGCAGCTGAGTAACTTTGGGCCAGTCACTCTCTTTCAGCCCTAAGAAGGAAGCAACAGCAAACTACTTCCCAGATGTAGCCAAGAAAACTGCAGGGACTGGGTCCAGCCATTTTTCTAAGTGTCATCACTGATTTGAAGGAACTCGCTGTATATTTTGTATGAGTCCCATATTTCATTTTATTTGTCCATTCAAAGTCTACATCCATAGGCAATCCACTGATAGGTTACAATTAAAGAACAAGAATATGGAATGAAGCATCTAAAACAGTGGTGCTTACATTATGCAGACTGTTGAATTTGTATTCTGCTGACACAAAATACTGTGCGGAATATAGGAAACTTGTCAACTTTTTTTATTTTGCTGCTTTCTAGGAGGATGTAGAAAGAATATGTAGCAAGTTTGCATAGTTTTTATATCATAGTTTTCTTATCCTTTTTTGTTTCTCATTTTGTATTTCAGGATACAAAATTTAATTTCAGCGTCAATGAAAGTTAAGATAACAGCATATGCTATAGCCCTGGCTTTGCATATTAACCATTTTCAAACAAATCTGACAATCTTGCAGCGAGATCTGAAACTACGAGAGAACAAGTATGATTAACAGCACAATTGTATTTTTTTTTATTTATTCTCTTACTAATAGTAGGCTAAGAACTTCAGGGGCTCCACCAGTTTTTGAGATGTGCCTAGAAAACCATATGCTCCCTGGTTATTTTGGGACTAGTCTTCCTTGGCCTTAGACTGCAGTGCCCATATCTTCCATTCAATAGGTTCTGCAGTCATGTGGCTGGGAATTATAGGGTTTGTAAATTAACATTCCTAGAAATCAGGCTGACATTCCTCCCTTAAAGGGGAAAACATTTTTTCCCCTAATCTTTAGAAATAGTGAGAAAATTAATGGATTTTTTTTCCAAGATCACCCTTAGGATTCAGTTCAACAAAATGAACGTCTAAAATAGTTCCTTAATCTTGTATATTTTGTTTCTGGAATACCACAGTAGCCAGATAACAAGGCAAAGAATAGGACAGGCAAAAAACCAGCTGGTTCATTTCAGTATGTTCCATGGGGCAGATTAAGTATGATTATAACTTGAACTAAAGGAGACAAACATGGGCTATGCAGGATAGACGGCAAGTATGGATCCCAACTGTAAGGTGTCCTTTGGTACAAATTCTGTTTTCTTCTACATGAGGGAATAACATTCATTCCTGGAAGAAAAATAAAATAGTACTCCGATGCTATGTATTCCCATCTTTAGGTCATATAACTCTTGGGAAGTAGTCCTTGGAAGTTCTGACAGAAACACATTTAACTTTAGCAAGCTCAGTATGTGCTAGGTTTTTCCTATGAGCCAATATTGCATGGTAGGGAAAGGGGCCCCTTAGTTCTGATGCCGGATAACCAGCCTGTCTCGGCTGGTTTATCCAGCATCAGCACCCAAAGTCTCAGCAAGGAAATATCCACTTCCCTTTGAAGCCACGTCAATCAAATCCCAGATCATGCCTTTTAATACCAAAGTACATAAATTGCTAGGAAAGGTAATCAAGAATACTACAGTAATTAGTAATATGTGCCTACAGAGATAATTAAAGAGGGGGCTGTTGGGACCACACATTATGTTCCAGTTAAGATGAATAACTGGATTATTGCTCATGCCTATGATATATACAAAAAAGTCAATTAACAATCTGGGATCTGGGATTTTAGTGCTACATTAGCACTAAATAAGAGTAAAAGGAAATCAAAAAGGACTGGACTTAAGACCCTTGTGGGAATGTAATGACTCTAGGCTGTCATTCTCTTGACTCCATCCCCAGGTCTCTGCCTGCATTTCTACAACTGCTGAATGCATGCAGATTACATTTCTATCACCATATTGCCAGACAGGTAGTCCTTGTTTAGCAAATGCCTCATTTAAGGACCATTCAGAGTTACAATGCAGTAACTTTACAGCCATTCCTCACATTTACAATCTTTGTGCGTTTGTTAAGCAAAGGAAAGCTGATGTAATGTCATTAGTTGCTGTTTCACTTGGCGACCGCTTTGCCTAATGACTGAGTTGATGGCTCAGTTGTGGTCACGAAACAAAATCTACCTATACCTTCCCTCTTCACATCTGACAGATAACTCCCTTGCCAACAACTTCCCCTTGCTTTTGACTGCATCCTATTTTATCCTCAACCCTTTTAGTGTTGAGTGAAATGCCCTTTATGAGCTGCTAGTTGGTTATTGATTAAACTGTCATAAAGTAAATGCTTCCAATAAGCTCTTTGGCAGAGTGTGTAGAGAAAGTACTCTTGAGGCTAAGCGTTCCTATAAAATATGCTGAAATGTGACTGAAAATGCTGTTCAAGAGAGTGAGTGAGAGGGTGAACACTATAAATCCTCGAATGTAGTTGAACAGGCTAAAGTGTCCACTTGGAAGTCCTGATTTGAAGGTCTGAAAAGTGTGGTCAGTGACTGACTGCAATTATGATATATTTACTCTCTATCACAGAGGTCTCCAAACATGCCAATTTTAAAAATTGTGGACTTCACTCCCAGAATCCCTCCTCTAGTCATGTTAGCTCACAAATTCTGGGAGTTGAAGTCCACAAGTCTTAAAGTTGCCAAGTTTGGGGACCCCTGCTCTACCATTTCAGCTCAGCCAGGCTTAGGGGCTATAGGAGCTGTGAAAGGGAACGGAGTAGCTGCACAAGATTTATGTCTTAAAGCAGAGGTCCCCAAACTTGGCAACTATAAGACTTGTGGATTTCAACTAGCTGGCTGGAGAATTCTGGGAGTTGAAATCCACAAGTCTTAAAGTTGCTAAGTTTGGGGACCCCTGCTCTACCATTTCAGCTCAGCCAGGCTTAGTCAATCTCTTACCCTCAGGTGATGAAAAAAGTACCATGTTGCTTGATCTATCTATACATGTAGCCCTTGACCATTTAAAGTTCCCATGGACCTGTCTGGGGGTAGTTACAAACTAGATTTGAAGTTCCAACAGTTGGGTCCACCCCATATTCACGACTGAACTTCAGGTACTTAGCAACCAGGCCGCATTTACAGCCATTTTGCAGTGTCCAGTGGCCACATGACCACGTGTTGAGTTTTGCCCCAAGCCAGCATTTGCTTCTGAATTTACTGAACTGAATGACCACTGCAAAAAATAAAATAAAATCAGATCAGTCAAGTCACTTTATGACCAACCCAAGTTATGTTCCTTTATGGT
The DNA here is from genome assembly GCA_015471245.1 of Laticauda colubrina. Lineage (NCBI taxonomy): Eukaryota > Metazoa > Chordata > Lepidosauria > Squamata > Elapidae > Laticauda > Laticauda colubrina. The sequence goes on along the minus strand of BLBF01000004.1, from coordinate 14,477,584 downwards.
AATAACTTGAGGACTACCTGCATGAAAGCAAGAGGTCAGTGGTGAATTATGGGGGAAATGATGTAATTCTGTCCAATACAAATATAAAAAGCAAATATAAGATGCTGGCAGTGTTTTTTTTTACTGCATTAAAGGAATGCAGGACATTTGTTTTCCATTTTTCAGAAAAGCTTTGGGTAGCATGTCATTGCTTCTGGCAGTCTTCTCCAGTCTCCAGCTGTGTTGAACTACAACTCCCATCAGATAATACTTACAGTCCAATTCATCAGGAAACCTCTGGCTAGAAAGGCTGGTTTGAGGCTTGGGGTGCTTTTTCTCCAAATGAGATAGGCTCTTGATTCAATCAGCATGTTGCCTTTCTTTGTGGAAAGAAGTTTCCTGGCATCAGAAAAAGCCCCAATTCAGTACCTAGAATGTAAGTTTTGCCTGTAATCTGACAGTCAAAGGAGGGAAATGAACAGGGAAAAGCCAAAGTCACAAACTGTAAAGAGACTGCTGGAAGAAGAAAGAAACTCTTTGAACAGAACAATGACATTTTTTCTGACATTTTCTCTCTTTTCATGCAGAATACTTGACATTGCCAAGGCGATGAGACTAAAAATCAGCAAAAGTAAAAACCTCTTTGGATTGGAAGAACACAAATTAGGGACCTTATGCTTGCCTTTACCTGCACAGAAGATGCCCTTGCGCAGCAAGAAACGCAAACTAAATTAAGAATGATTTTTTTTCTCCAAGACTTAAAACAAGCTAGACAAACTTATAGATCATCTGAACAGAGCTATCGCTTCATTGTTCTGAAAGGACTGGAGAGATTTGTTCTTGTCATACAGTTTTGTTTCTCTCTTGAGGAAGTTTAGGCCTTGGGCACTTTAAGACTTGTGGACTTCAATTCCCAGAATTCTCCAGCCAGCCATGCTTAAAGTCTTAAAAGTGCCCAAGGTTGGAGATTCCTGGTTTAGCAGAGATCTGCACTTTTACTGAAGTGCTATGTTGTCATTTGTGATATTTGAAATAGTATATAGGATTAGTTTTCTTCATCCATGTAAAACAGTTAAAATATGAGCATGATTGAATATTTACAATATTTAACATTCAAATTAAATATTCTAATGTTGAAAATGTTTCTTATGTTTTTGGTAATACTAAACATTTAAACACCTGCTTAATCATTTTTATTTAATTATGTATTTTGTTGTAACATTCCCAACTAACTTTTCTACAGCTCTGGGGTTAATTTCTCTGCTTCCTTCAGTTTTTTATCTTACTATATATTCTTAATAGAAATGCAGTTGTAGATTCAACTGCTTTCTTTAAAGCAGTGTATGGTTTGAACAAGGGGAATGGTCTAATGCAGTGGTCTCCAACCAGTGGGCCTGGGACCACTGGTGGTCCACGAGAAAATGTTGGTGGTCTGCAGAGGAATGTCACCCCCTGAGCACACCTCCAAAGCAATTAATCCAGACTGTGCAGGAACACCTCCCACATGGCTGCACCTCCCACATGGCCTGTGGGAACACAAGGCTTGCATCACTTGCATTGCAAACAACATGAGGTAGTGAGGGAAGGGGGGAAAAGGCAGATGGGGGGAACTTGCCCCATTTGCCTGGCCTGACTACCGGGCTGCTGCTTTCAGCTTCTTTCTTCTGCTTTTGGCTGCATGCAAGGAAAGCAGCAAAAGTCTTTCTCTCTCCCAAACTCCACCAGAAATGAGTCTTTGGGACTCTGCAAGGCATCCTGCTCCAAGAGGATGCACTGGTGCAACAAGTCTCACAGAGACTAATTTCTGGCAGAGTTTGGAGGAGAGAAAGAGACTGTTGCTGCTTCTGCTGCTTTCCTTGCATGAAGCCAAAAATCTCTCTCTCTCTCTCCCCCTGAAAACAGAGCTGGAAACGGTATCCCGTGATCCCAAATAAAGAATGATTGATCGGTAGGAAAACAGGGTGGGGAATTTTCCTGCAGACTTTTTTTGAGATTTTCCCAGGGTCTCTGGGATCTAAAATTGAGTTTGGTGGTCCCTGAGGTCCAAAACGTTGGCGACCCCTGGTCTAAAGTCACACATTTTACCTTGTGATCAGGGCATGGAAAGCAGGCAGTTGCTATAAAGGAGAGAGATGATACACTATTCTTCTCCAATCTGGTCACCTATAAACATATTGGGCCTCAACTGTCATAATCTCTCGCCAACACAACTGAAAAAAATGTTGATACAGCAATCCAGACTTCAAGGCAAGTTCATATAAACTGAATTTTGCGGGCATTTGCAGTATCCGAGTTCTTACCTGACTCCCACCTCTCTCATACAGAAACAACTTGCAGAACACTTAAGGAATTTTCTCTTCATTATGCAATTAATTGAAGACACATAAACCTTGTTATTCTTTGCCTCTTGTCACCTTCCATAATGTATTAGGAAAAAAAATCAGCAAAAATTCTGCATTTTAAAAAAATTTATTTTGTCGTACACAGATTTTCCTTTATAAAACTTTTCAAAGAGTAGTTTGCATTTCTTTTAACAAGATATATGTTAAACAAGACACCAGATTATCATCCAGCCCAGTTATAAGATTAAACGTATTAATGGTCAATTCCAGTTAAGCTAAAATGCTTTAAGAAGTGATCTATGGCTCAATGCACTTTATTGCTGACAGTGCAGTCTCATGTCTGTTTGGAAGTGAGATTATAGCAGAGTGTACAACAAGGTGTGTGGTATAAAATTGCAGCTTAAAAGTCAAAGAACTGAGGCAATTAAGTTAGTGGCATCTAATTTTTAATAAGACATTTGATTGTTTACAGTGGACTAAACCGTCAATGACTTGTTTGTCATTGTAATTCCTGAGGGAGTATCTTGAACCGGGAATATTGATGTTGAATTCACAATCTGTTTTGGTAGTTAGAAAAGGTGTGTCTTTTAAGTAAAATGTTTCTGATCCTGCAACAGTTGGCGCTAGTTCATTCTCTCTACTCCTTTGCTTAAGAAGGCTAAAAGAACTGGAAAACAGGCTTCAAAGAGAAGGCCCAGCTAGCAGTTTTCCCTACTTTCCACTCAGGGATGCCTTCTACACCTGATAAACTGGATCCAGCCCTGTAAAAATACTTCTGGCTTGCTTATTCTGCTGGCTTGCAGCTTAAGCCAATGCATATTCCAAATGGAATAGTTACAATGGGACTTTCCTACATGCGTATAGGATTTCAGCCCCAGCTGCAAAAAATTTCTACAAAACCATGCTATTTGAAGATCACTCCTTTTAAAACATGCTTTTATAATTATCCATACCTATGAAGGTAACAGAACTATAAGTCCATGTGCAGATAACATTTTCTTTTCTCTCTCTTATTAGTGCTTCTTTTTGAAAGCCCCCTGTTTTTACTGTTCTAGGAAATGATGAACCACTGTACAATAGTAAACACACATAACAAAAGAGAAACTAAGCAGCACAAAGCCTCCTTAGTTCCAGGTTCAGCCTCTGGCATGTTCAATTCAAAAGGGATAAAAGTAATCTTAAGATACTACCCAAGCTGCTAAGCTCCTACTGAGATTTCTATATTTGATGTAGGGCAAGATTCTCTGCCCCATTCAAACTCAGAGGTATTTATAAATATCTAGTAGATTTGTTGGTTATCTTAAGAGCATTGTTCTATGTTCTGGCAATAGAAGATGTAACTGAATAAAACAAAAAGCCATTGTCTCCTAATTCAAGTGCTCCTGACCATTCTTGACCAGAGACCAATTACAGCTTACCAACTGAGAGTGAGATTTATTTCCATGCTACAAATGCAGCTTAGTGGCAGCTTGCATGATTACAGTAGACTTGTCTAGGCTTCAGATCAACAGACAACCCTCACAGTCTCCTATGAAAACAAAGTCAATAAAAGGTTTTTTTTTTCAGATTATGTCCTAGAATTGTGTCCTTTTTTTCTCCCCCTGAACCAGAATTAATGCAGCAATAATTCAATAATACATGCAACCTTTACAACATTACAAGAGCACCAGTCACACCCTTTTCATGTCAAACACTTGTTTTAATTACAGTCGTATGGCAGACCAAGATTATTCTTCAAAGTCCTGAGATTTTAACCTACTACATTATTGCTTGCCACATAACTTTTCAAACAGGTACAAGCTCTGTGAAGTAAAGAAAAATGACAAGGCTAGTTCACTTTGGTCCCTTTAAAATACCTTCATCACTTATCCTTGAGAATTTCATTAACAACTCTCCAAGAAATCAACTTGGTGAGTCATCGTACTTTGTTTCCTCTAAGATATTAGGTTGAAAAAAGACAATCACCCACAATCTAGATCAAGCCTGTCAAACTGGCGGCCTGCGGGCTGGATACGTTATGCGCAGGCCACGCCCACCCCGGCTCTGCAAGGCAAAAACATTGTGATCCAGTTTGACACCATTCTGGACCAATGAGCTCCAAGAAATATCTTGCTCAGGAATACTTTTTTAAAATTGTTATATGCAGGTAGTCCTCAATGTATGACCAGTTGAACCCAAAATTTCTGTTGCTAAGCAAAAAAATTAAGCAAGTTTTTCCCCATATTATCACCTTTCTTGTCACAGTCGTTAAATGAATCACTGCAGTTAAATTAGTAACAAGGTTTAGTGAATCTGGCTTTCCCATTTACTTTGTCAGAAGGTCTCAAAAGGGGATCATGTGACCATGGGATCTGGACACCATCATAAATACAAGCCAATTGCCAAGTTCCCAAAATTTGATCATGTGACAACGGGAATGCTGTAGTGGTTGTGTAAAAAATTGTGAAAAGTTACCTGTTTCAATGCTGTTTTAAGTTCGAATAGTTACTAAACAAGTGGTTGTAAATTGAGGACCACCTGTATTAAGTGCTTATGAAAGCACAGCATACTTTCCCTTTGCCACTCCTGAATAAAACTATGTTCAAATTCTCAGCAGCCCCTAAAGTTACTGTAAGCTGCTTCTATAAGTCCATTTTCTCATTTTAAGACATTATTTTAAACCCAGCATCGCTGTATTATGGCAATGTTGGTATTAATATAATTACAGCTCTTCCTGGAAAGATCTTGGCTAGTGTACAAGTTATTCTTTTGCTGAAGACTCAAAACACCATTCCGTTTTGAGGGATCTTATTTTCCTTAAAAAAAACCCCACCCTACTGTATTTTGATAAGAGTTGTAACTTATCCCTGCTTTATGTAATTTTACATATATATTTGCCATATTCTTGATCTAATACTCTAGAGCCATGATGGCAAACCTATGGTATGCGTGCCAGAAGTGGATGCTGCCCAGAAGAGCTCCACTGCGCATGTGCACACACTGCCCACCCGACAGCTGATTGTTGAGTATCTGGTGTGCATGCACGGGGGCAGGGGTGCGTGGGAGATGCACGGCGCACGCAGGGGGGTCATGTGCACATGCTCAGAGATGCACGGAGCGTGGGGGCCCCACACGCATGCACAGGGGCATAAGCCCCCCTGTACACATTGCCTTCTGGGTGCTGGCATGTGAGCACGTGTGCAATTTTCGGCACAGGTGCCAGAAAGGTTAACCACCACTGCCCTAGAGTCTAGAACCTTAAACAATGTTCATATGTGTTCTGGTAACTCTGCTCTGCTATTTTCAATGGGACTTACTGCTAGATAAATTATATATGTTCCCTCTGTGTGCATTGGATGACAACTCCAATCTTTGCAAAAACATGCTGCTTTGGATGATACATTTAGCATCTAGAAGGCCCCAGATGGGAGAAAACAATCATACACAACAGCCAAAACTGGGATCTTTTCAATATAGAAGAAAGCAACTCTTGTCTCTGGAATAAAAATAAATTAATTTCAAGCTATGTTAAGGTACTGGTGCCAAGCAGGCCAATAAATGGGTCAAGGCACTCAGGATTTCATTGATATTAAACCAAGTGGCTTTTTGGCAAATCGCTGAGAGTATAAGCTTAAGTGAATCCCAACCCACTCCTCACCTACACATTTATATAAATAGCGAGTGTGTCAGGGGGTATCTTTTTTTGTTGACAAAGTGGTGTATTTGTTAAGAATGGATACAATTCCTTCTGATAATATTGCTTGCACATCACTCCTACTTTGAGCCACATTGAATTGCCTGAACTGAAACAGAAGAAAGGAAGGTTAAAAAAAAATCTGGGAATTTAATAACTCACACATAAAACAGACTTGCTCTCCCCTTCCTTTGCAACTACTCCTTTTGAAAATCCGTATGAGGCAAAAATGCAAAGTTAATGCCTTTGTTATTAGGCATGTGGGTAAATGCCACAGTTATTAGACCAATCCTCTCCCTTAGACATAATTCTGAATACTCAGGTCAACAAAGGAAAGGGTTAAGCGGATATAAGAAGCGAGCATATCTTTTGATGCTGCAAAAATACCACTTTCTAAGGAATGAACTTGGGCCTGGTGCAAGGATGCAAATGTGAAAGCTGAGGTAAGTTCTCAAAACACTCAATAGGGCATCGTCAGCTGGACAAGATTGTAGCTGGCTACAGTTCCTTGTTCAGTCGCATTCCCATTAATTCTTATGTGCCCACAATGTTAGCCAGTCAGCTAAAGAAAAAAAGTGGATTGTTCAATGTTGCAGTGAACATAATCAGGAAAATGGAGGCAAATCTCCAAACCATCACAGAATAGTGCAAAAGATACTACCATTGTTGTGACAACCCCCATCTACTCTAGCAGCTATCCTGGCTGTCACGTTTGATCCTTTCTGGCTGCTTCCAGCTGTTGACACCCCTCGAGATGCTTCTTCTGTGTGAGGCCTGGCTGGAGGGTTCTCTAAGGTCCAAGCAACATCAGACCTGAAGAACAGAAATACCACAGTCATTGCTGCTTCCCTCAGATGGTACAGAAAATATATTTGGTCTACGTTTAAGAAAACCTATGTCAGGAAAGAATTCATTTTGAAGCTCAAATTTTCTCAGCTTAGTGAGGTTGAGACATGTGAGAGTGCAATTTTCATTACCAGCCAGTGTCAGTTGAAGTTACTAAGCAACTGAATAAATATTGCTTTGGCGAGAACAGTGCTTTGCAAAGTCTGAACTTGCCTTTCTAAAGAAGGCAAGAACTGCTCAATAATCAGTGTTTAGTGCCAATGATGAAATTCCATTTTTTTTGGACACTTGCTACGCAACAGGTGGCTGAACGCTGCTATGTCTGCCAAATATCTTAGGATACAGCGCTTACAGTTCCAACTAATTGTAACTGCTGTCTTTGAATTTCCACTTTGAAAAACAAAACAAAACAAACCAAGAATTGAAAATCTATAAGTTCCTTTATCTTTGATCTAGCTATACACAGATGGTTTAACAAAATGCTGACCACCACTGTAGTGCAGGAAAGGGAAGGGGAAGGCATTTACCCATTGAAATAACATCATCATCAACGATAATTTCTCTCCACAATGTATCTTTTTTACTTCTGTGCAAAGAGATTCGCACTATCAGCCCAGAAGAACTCTCAGGAACATCATCTCTAGCTGCAAACTGAACTTCAGAATCCATGAAAAGCTTCTTGACTTGATCCTGGTCCATTAGCCCTGGATCTGGGAGACTTAAAAAGGCAATCACTCAGTCTAGATGAGCGAATTCCAAGAAATATTTTGCACAGGAGCTCTGGAGGGTGGAGTCTGCGGTGTGTGTGTGTGTGTGTGTGTGTGTGGAGGAGGCTAGGAGGAACCTGTTGAGGGGGGAGGGGGGCGGTTATGCGGCAGCACCACACAAGAAGACTGGTGAATGAATGGAACGGTGACACAAGAGCACAGGGAGACTGTGGGACTTACCAAAAAAGACTTCTTTCCTTACCTGATGTCTCCCCCATTGACTTTGCTTATGAGAAGCCATCAGGGAAGGGTGCAAATGATAATCATGTGATTGCAGAGATGGCGCAGTAACTGGAATTCTAAGGCCCAGTACTACTCATCTAATGTCATTGCAACTTCAAATGGTTGCTGAGCGAGTGGTTGGTAAACAAGGATCACTAGAGTACTACCTCATATCCTTTGAGATTGGGGTGGGTTGCAAATACTATTCAATAAAGAAACAAACTACAAGGTCCTGTTATATTGTCATGACGATTTAATTCATTAATCTCCAGTCTAGAACTACCACTGACAGAGCTTTTCATTTACTGAAATACGACCAAACTTACTTTTTTCTGAAAGCAAGGATCTTATTGTTCTGAACGACACAATCCTCCATACTGGACACTTGCTGTAAAATAGTCTTTTTGCTCTTCCCTTGAAAAATCAAATTATCTTGTACTAAAGCCTTGGTTTGATCAAGCATCTCAATCCCGTAACCTCGGAAGGAATGGATTCTGTTCTTGGTTACCTGGAGTGCATAACAGGACAGTAACATGTTATTCCTTTTCACAGTGAATATGAGAGACCAGTTACAGGTGGAATCTCTGGTCGCAAATACTTCTATTCATGACAAATTGGGTGACAACAAGGGTGGGATACGACAGGATTAACTACCGGTTCAGGATTTACAAGCTTCCCCTGCCCGCTGTGAGCCGCGGAGCCTGTAAATCGTCATTAGCACCCTGCATGCCAAGAAGCAGCCTTTGAAACGGCCCTCTTTTCTTGTTTTTTTATCTGTAGCTGTGCCTCGTTCGGTAGCTGAAGTTGAAAAATCAGGAAATAAAGATCAGGTACGAGCCTGGGTGGGCGGGTGGACAAAAACATCAGCAAACATAGAACTGGTTCTATGTCTGCTGCTCTTCAGAGCTACTGGTTCTACAGAGGTGGACAGAACTGGTAGAAACCCACCCCTGGGTGACAACCAAAGTTTTTCACCTCTGGTTGTGAACAGGTGCTCGAGTGGTGACCAAACACAGGCATGGCGTTTTGATGTTCCACACTGGTTTCCCCTTCTGTGCTGCACCATTTTTTTTTCACACATACACTTCTGGGGATGTCAAAATTGGGTGACGACCGAATTCTTGGAATGCAGTCATCACCTGAGGTTCCACTGTAACTATCAAATTTGGAAGAGCCCAATGCCATTTAAAGCATGTGCAGTTTTCTATATTTTTAAAATGCTTCAATATATAGAAACATTGAAAAGCCTTGAGTATCACTAGCAAAATGTTAATTGAGTGCTTTTCATTTTCATGCCCAAAAGTAGATGTAACCTGAACAGTCAATGGCCTGCAGGCCACAGCCAACCCATTAAGGGCTACAGGCCACATCTGGCCCTTTGACTGTCCCTAACTGGACCGTAGCGGTGCCCCCATTGGTTTGGCTTTCCACAACAATCCATTCTTTTTTGACAGCAAAGTCCATCTTTTGAATACAAAGGATTGCTGGTTTGAAAGAGAGGGCAAAGAGGCAATGTCAAATTGAACAGCCCTCCATCAACAGAGGGTGAGGAATACAACATCATCTATCTCTAATCTACAACACAGTCCTTTCAACAGTTCCAAGAAGGCTCCATACCTATTTGCACTACTCAGGTGACTCTGAGGACACAGATAAACTACAAGTGGCCTCAACAACTCTATAAAAGAATGTAAATGACCATCTGTCTGCAAGGAATATAAATCCTTCCATTCCCTACCATCCAGTCAGAGCTAAAGAAGCTTCTTGGATGAGAAGCGAAACGTCTCCAAAGAAAAATCAGGAAGTCCAGTTGCCTCTTGAAAAAGCACCTTCGATGCTATGAAACAACATTGTAGCCTTGGAAATGGGAGAGCTGCAACATCAGATTTCCAATGCATTTGGTGGTAGGATTCACCCAACTCAGTAAACTCAGAATCCAATTCTGTTTTTGTCTCCTTTGTACCTATCATTTCTTGGTGGCAGCATAGCATTAATGTTTTATAATAAAATTCTCCCTGAAAGGTTTCTCCTCCAAGGAATGGTCCAAAATGTTTATTTGTTGGTATCTTCTCTTGGGAAAATAATGGATCCTGGGCAAAATCCAAGTAGCACCATCATAAAATGATCCTCAGGTTTCTCATTGATGTTATCCAGTGGAGGATGCGCATTGCAATATTCAGAGGCATGATTTCAATTGCCAAACTGGCTGGGAAATTCAGGGAGGGACTTTGGGTCAACCACCCACCTTAATCTTGATAACTTCACAATGGGAGCATCCCTTTTTGGAGAAAGGAGGTGATACCACTAATTATACTAATAAGCCTGTTCTTTTTTTAGGCACTCACCTTCATGTCGGCTGCCTGTAAGAGTCGGAGGCCACATCCCTGGTTTCCTAGGACGTCATTCTCTGTGATGACCCCATCACCCTTGCAGCTAATGCCATGGCTGCTGTTGTCATAGATCCCATTGCCACGGAGCTCCACCCGGCACTCGGCTTCCACCAGGACTCCCCCGAGGCTATTGCAAGAAATGCTGTTATTTGCAATTCGGGTGAGTTGCGAGCTTTGAAACACAGCAACCCCGTAGTCATGGTTGGCGTGGATGGCATTTCCAATGATATTCAGAGCTTCGCTGCTTTTGACATACAAGCCAGCGGCTATGGAAAAAAGAGAGGGGAAGCAGTACTCTTAACAAAAAACAAAATTAGGAGAAAAAGTCAAAGTAGATCAGCACGCAGTCTCAATAAATTCCCTAGTTAATATCTATATTTAAAATAAATGGTTGGCCTTACTTAAATGAAACAAATGGCAAAAAATAGCCATAGCCGTGCATTGCAGGGAATGAGATCACTGAGGGATAAGGAATTTCAGGCAAGTATTGAGTATAATTTGGGAGCAGTAATTGGGCAGCAAGGTACAGGCACAACAATCAAAAAGCAAGAGTATGTTGTCGTCATCATCATCATCATCCCCCCTATTGTATTCTGTAAGATCAGCATCATGGTCTACAGTAAGAGTCTTCAAACTTGGCAAGTTTAAGACTTGTGGACTTTAACTCCCAGAATTCATGAGCTAATATGACTGGAGGAGGAATTCTGTGAGTTGAAGTCCACAAGTATTAAAGCTGTCAAGTTTGAAGACCCCTCATCTACAGCTTAGCTCTCTGCTTCAACTACAATTCACATATTTCAACAATGAAAACTGAACATCCCCTGTTGAGGCTCACTGAAAAGTCAAGCAATGCAATTTTCTCTTTGGCATGCCTTATCAATTCTTGGCCTATACACACATACACATAATTTCAGACAGCAACTCAAACGCCTATATAAAGTCAGTCAATGCAACTTAAAATGAGATCTTTCCCAACTCTATACAATATTGAAAATAAAATTATAATTACAAATTATTTACTATTCAGCTTAAAACTGGATCAAAAGGCGTAAACAACCCCACCCCACCCAGTGTGTGCTAGAAATTAGCATGTGGTTTATCCACACAAGTATCATATAGCAGAATGGCTAACATGTCCTAGAAAGGATATGAAGATATCACTCTACATTTCTGTGTTTCTGCAAGGACTTTGCACAAATTATTAAATAGTGGCCCCTTTAAGCTTTCCTTCATACTAAGTTATCCAATTTTGCTAGAACTCACCTCCATTATGGTTGATGTTGTTTGACTCCACAAGAGCCATGTTGATGGGCCGCCGGGAAGTCAAGCGTTCATCTTCACTTTCCAAGTCATTCTCCCAGTTGGCTGCTTCACCTTCCTCATTGAAGTTCTCATTACCTCCTTGGTTGACAGGATAATCATTAGCATCGTCCTTGCGGCAAAAGACTGCGATGCCATAGATGCTGTTGTGCCCTATTTGGTTGTTGGTAACATGGGGAAGGCTGGATGACATTATCCAGACACCACAGCCCTTATTGCCTACAGGAGAAGCATAGAGAGTTATCAGGTTTCCTTTCAAACTATGATTTTGGCACTAGAACTGAGAAACATTTGGTCCAAGGCTATATACCGGAGCAGAGTTCAAGATCCAAATCAGGTAGACTCAAATATCTATGACATCAGCTTTGATAATTGACAGACTGGTTGATAGACCCTTGATTTAGTGGTATCTGATATAGATACAAGAAATTTGGGCTTTTGACCTTGCTTGGAATCTCTAGGCTTTCCAGGAGCAGTTCAAGACTCCTGCACTTTGTAGCAATGGAAATCTTGAGGCTTGGGAATGGAAGACATCCATTTCTAAAGCTGGATTCAGGTATCAAAAACCAGAGGTCTTTGTCCTAATTTGACCTATAATTAGACTTGAATACTATACAATGCACAGAATTATTCAGAAACCCTGCAAGTGTGGAAGAGAAATCTCCATGGGAAAAAGACATGAGTTCTGCCTGCTCTTGTGACAATGATCTCCATCACAAGCAACAGAAGAATGAGATAACCTAGGTGATCAATGCACCAAATTCACAGGATAGCACACAATTTTGACACGCTAAAAAAGTCTTTTGGATCTTCATGTCCTGAAAGAGAATCACCAGCTACTCAGGCCAGGTTCTAATTAAATTGATAGGCTTAAAATTGGTTAGCGGTAGCATGTAAAAAAAATCCACCTGTATTTTCCAAATACATCCCACATTTCATTTGGAAAGGAGATTTAAAACAGGCTTACCATAAATGGTGTTTCCTTCTACAAGTCCTTTTCCTCGTTCTCCAATAACCACTCCATCTGAATAGCCACAGCAGATCAGGTTACTCCTGAGGACAGGATCTCCCCCACGCCGGATGTCTGCACCTCCCCACTGGTTCTCCCGGATGACATTTTCTGAAGTGCAGTAGGAAAATCAGTCAATAAAAAATTGCTAAATAGCCATCTTCAAGAGGAATCCAGCAATTGATTTCTAAAGATGTCCTAGACCTAGGTGGAAATCCCATCAAGCCAACTTGACATCATTCTTCTCTATGCTGAATCTGCACTATTTTTATTATTTAAGACTGCTAGAAATAGGCTAGCCTATTATTTCAAAGTGAAGTTCTGTGACAGCCACAGTCACAGCAGGGAAATACCATAAAACAGAAGAGCAAAAAGTCTAATTTGCCAACACTCATGGCCTCTCTTTGAGGGAGAAATTAAAATTTTGAGATTTGAGAGAGTTGGTGTTCTTTAAATTTGGCAAAGTCTTAATAGACCACCGCATTCTTTAGAAATCTCTGATCTCTAAAAATAATGGGCAAATCTTTGTTTCCCCCTTTTGCATTTTCAGGAGCAAAATAAACATTTTAAACTGCCCATTCCCCACTCCATCCCCCACCCCCGTCAACCAAAAAAGATCTCTCTACTCTGGCATTTTCACTTTTGCAGGAAAGGAAAAAGAAAACATCATTGGCCAGAAGATCATTGGTTGTTCTCTCCCCTCTTTGGAAGAGCTTTATAGCTCCCGCTGCCTTAAGAAAGTTCAAAAAGATCCATCTCATCCTGGGAACCCTTTTTTTGAACTATTACCATCTGGCAGACAGTACAAGATAATAAAAACAAGGACAAATAGGCTGAAAACAGCAGCTTCTATCCCAGGGCAGTAACTACTGAATTCTACTGTATAATACACTGAAGATGGTATTTAATTTTGGTTGTACGATGTGCAATGACAATAAAGTAAATTAAAAGAAGGGAAGGAAAAGGAAAGGAATGAGGCTTCCTTTTCTGACTTAGTTCTGAACCCCGATTTATCTTGGCATACCATTTGGCAATTTGGGATGGGGAACGCTGCCTGTAGCCTTTTCAAAGTTGTAAAGGCAGGCAAGACACCATTTGCAAGCTCCACACAGCACTCATTTTTAGCACTCAGACCTGACATAATGTCTTCAATCATACTTACTGTGGTTTCCTAGGCAGAGTACAAAGAACATCTGGAAAAGTTGCCTCCTCTGCCTTATATGTTCACAAAGGAAGCAATAAGTAGAGGCTGGCAACTAGACTAGAGAAAGCACCACATGTCTTTGTTCTAAACAAAGGCAGTGAAACGAAGCATCAGTGCGCTAGGAAATAAGTAGGTCAAGCAGCTTTCAACCAAAAACTCAAAAGATGGTTTTAGAAAGCATAATGTCTCCTAATTTCAGTTTTCCATAGGAGAAAAGAACTTTTGCTTACCTGCAGGATTGGTGTAAGGTTTAGACCAATGGTGCCAACCTTGGCAACTCCAACATGTGGACTTCAAGTCCCAGAATTCCCCAATCAGCAAGAAGTCCACTTAAAAAGTTGCCAAAGTTGGTCGCCTATGGTTCTTTGTGATCCTTTGTGAAATACTTTCAAAACTTTTCATCAATTTATTTTAGGGGATGTGGGTTCAAAAGGTAACAAACCAATTTGCAGCAATTCAAATTAGAATACAATGCTTTGAGGGGGACATCTTATTAGATTCAACACCTATCAAATATAAAACGTTATCTTTTCTTACCTGTGATTTGGCCTCTTCCATTCTCATTCACAGCTATACCAGCAGCGAGACCCTGGAATATATGGTTCCCACTGGAGCAAAAAAGAAAGGAAGAACAGGCAATTTTTATAGGTGACTCATGTACCTGCTGTCAAGTTTTCCCAATAGTTAGATCAGCTAGATCAAGAGATTTGAGCAATAGCAATATATATATATATATATATATATCATTGTAGTTCTGTTAAAGTTGTAGCAACGTTTCAGCAGAATCTCATCTGCCATCATCTTTTACTTGTCCCAGCTAGGTCTCAACCTAGCAGTTTGAAAGCACCTACAAATGCAAGTAGAAAGATAGGGACCACTTATGGTGGGAAGGTAACAGTGTTCCGTGCGCCTTCGGCATTTAGTCATGCTGGCCACGTGACCACAGAGATGTATTTGGACAGTGCTGGCTCTTCGGCTTTGTAATGGAGATGAGTAGCGCTCCCTAGAGCCAGAAACGACTAGCACATATGTGTGAGAGGAACCTTTATCTTTACCTAAAAACAGTTATAATGAATGCTTATTTCAAACACTGGGGAGTCTGCCTCATAGCTACAAAATTGCATGGTGTATATATACTTCAATACTTCAAAAGGGTCTCTAGGACTGAACATTTTTTTAAAAAAAGGAAGGCGGGGAGAGATTCAGGGCAACCATGTAGATCTGCTGATCCCTGCCATAAATAAACAGTTGTTTTATTCTGGGGGTGCCATTTGGGGGTCACCTCTGGTGTCAGAAAGTATGGAGTTACACTTGGAGTCCCAGAGATACGATTCTGGATGAGACAGGAAGCCCTTTTTTAAAAAATCCTTTCCATTCACATTTAACCACTTGCAATGTTGCCAATCAACACACACATCTTCATGCTGGTAGTCACAGTTACCTCACGGCAAAGGGTCAAACTGATTCCCAGCTGCTAAGGAAAGAAGCAGAAGCTCACCCCACTGTGGAAACCATCATCAATTGCCCTATCCCTTTCCATTTGCCTTAAAGAGTAATCTCCCATGAGAGAGAAATCAACAGATTTTAGGCTTCTGAGATCTTTTTTTTTCTGGGTGTGAATGTTAACCCAAGTTGATTGATGACAAGGAAGAACCAGTCTGCTGTAGCGGTTAAGATGCTGACCCAGAAACCAGGAGACTGTGAGTTCTAGTTCTGCCTTAAGCTATTGATATTGGGGGGGAAATGGGGCAAAAGGAGTATTAGGTAAGTTTGCTGTCTTATTTATAAAAATAATAAAGGTGGGATAAAAAACTAAAACATAATAAAAAGCAACAAGCAAAGAACAGCACTATGTTTTGCCATCTCTCCCTTTGATGCTTGCCAAACTCCTTGTTCCACTTGGCTTAAAAAATAATTTAAAAAAAGAAATAGGAAGAAGGCCAGCATTAGCTTTTAGCATTATCTGTATTTGCAGTAATAAACATCACTGGATGTTAAGGAAAATATTTGGGGAGCACGCAGCCATCTCTTCACATATTACTCCTTTTCCCCTTTCTAGTCCTATTCTTTGCAACTGATTGCCCCTTGAGTTTCACTTGAGGTCCAATTTCCAGAGGTGTAAAAAAAAAACCTGTAAAATATTTATTATTAAGATGGAGGAATTTTTCAGTAGCTGTGCTAGGTGCCAGTTTAAATAACGGTTGTGCTGGGATTAGACAATGTTTTAAAACTGATTGTTACACTTTTATTTTTCAGGTACTGGTTAATATTGTGCTTTTATTATTTTGCTTGCACAAATATTTTATTTCATACCAAATAAAAGTATTACTACTAACACCTATCCTTCTAATAAGGAAAGTTTGTTGGGTGATCATACTTATCAGTATAGCCATTTGGACAATATGTCGCCTTCACACTTTCAAGGCACAAAATATGGTCCTAGTCCCAAAAGATTGCCAACACAGATAAACCTCCAAGTGCTTCAAGGACCCTCTAAAAGGATGCAAATGATCAGCTGCCTGCAAGGAATATCAATCCTTCCTTTCCCCTCTATCCTGTCAGAGCTGAAGAAACTTTTTGGATGAGAAGCGAAACATCTTCAAAAGAAAAAACATGAAAGTCCAGTTGCCTCCAAAAAAACCACCTCTGGGACAACCATGACCTGGATGACTGAGAATCACTACAGACCTTTAGCTACACAATGTATTGTGTATATTCTTATTCATTGGAGTTGACACATTCTAATGGAAAACTTTATAAGAGTTCCAGCAGTGCAGCACTAGAATTAGGCAATTAATTTCCCATTTTATAGGTGAGAAATACTGAGCCAAGAGATAAAGGAATTATTGTTTTCGATTTGTAAACGTTTCTGCAAATCATCCACAAACTTGTCACTACAGGTAGTCCTTGACTTAGAACCACAATTGAGTCCAAGATTTCTGTTGCTAAGCAAGACAATTGTTAAAGTGAGTTTTGCCTCATTTTACGAACTTTGCTGCCACAGTTGTTGAGTGAATCACTGCAGTTATTAAGTTAGCAACACATTGTTAAGTGCCCCTGGCTTCCCCGTTGACATTGCTTGTCAGAAGGTCACAAAAGGTGATCACATGACCTGGAATTCTGCAACCATCATCAATATGACTCAGTTGCCAAGCATCTGAATCTTGATCATGTGACCATGGGGAACCTGAAAAAGTTGTGTGAAAAACAATCACAAGTCACTTTTTTCAGCGCCATTGTAACTTTGCTCACTGAATGAACTGTGGTAAGTCGAGAACAACCTACAGTTCCCAATCTGCCTTCTACCTTCCCTGTGATTTCTGAATCAGGCTTTCTGAAGCCTTATTAATTTTGCCTTTTCTTTAATAGTATCCCTTTGCACTTCTACATTTTCTGCTAAGGATGGAGGAAGGAAGATATATAGGAATCTGATATATCAGGGGATGCATCACTTTGTGCATTGTGAAGGCACAATGTCTTGGTTGCTGTTTTGGGCGTAGTAAGCAAACAACAAACCAGCTTCCCCATCCTTTGCAATATTTATTTATTTATTTTCAAAATGATAAACAAGTCCATGCAGAAGTTTTGGGAGTTGTTTGGAAAGTTTTAACAGCCACATGAAAGGACTGTGCTTTCTTGATAAATTATATGTGTTAAAAGAAAAATGGTTGAGAATTTGGAGAATTTGGTGAGAATAATTTGCTCTCTGTAGAAATGACAAAATAACACAGCACAATGAGAACAGGTGCAAGGCACTCTAAAAGTGAAAAAGCCACCTGGAAAAGCATGAATTCAAGTGGAGTGAAAACTGCTAGAACCCGAATTAAGTGGAATATGCAATTCCAGGACTGGAATACATTTAATCAGAACAAAAAATGGATCTGGAATGGAATATTTCAGGTAGAGATCAAAGGAGAACTGATGATTCATGGCCTTTAGCTCACCAACGCCATCTGAGAGAAGTCTTGCATTAAGAGGCCAACACTGCCAGTCCAAAGACACAGTCATTGACACAGTCAGTAATTAATATCCAGAAAGAATCATTTTCATTTTTTGCTGTCTTCCAATTTGAAGATTTAATTGTACATTTCATTATCTAAGGAAGTTACAGCAAATACGGTTCCTCACAAGCACAACTCTATGGGGGAGATTAAGCTGAGGAAAACTGTGACTAATCATCTTTTACTGAACCAATTACCTCTAGCTGGGTTTCCACAAAAATGGATGCGCAAAATTCAATTAATTCAGCAATCACCAAAAATTCTGGAATGTTTCATTTTTCCTTTGGACTACACCAAATCCCTTCAGACCTTTGTTGGGTTTGGAGATTTGCAAAAATTGGCAAATGTTCCCCCTCATCCCCCTCATGACATACACTCTTCAACAAAAGAGGAACTGAACGTTTCAGAGAACTCTGTATTCCAATTCTAAATCATAGAATTTTCCACGTCTCTAAGCTAACATACAAACCAGCAAATCATACGATGGCTTAGTATGTAGCGTGAGTGCAGCAACTGATTGGTCTGTAAAACATTATGAATTTAAACTGTATCCAACTTGAAATGCCCTAAATCAAGATTGATGCAGTAGCTTGGGGAACAAAATTATTTATTGCATGTTTGGAACAGGCCATTCTGATCATTTTGAGAATATTCTGAATTCAGAACACTTCTCGTGTGATTGGAACAGCCAGTTCAAATTCTAAACATTTTGGACTTAGAAATATGAGATATAGACAGAAACTGGTTCCTAGTTTCACATTCTTAATTCTGATACTATATTCTCATTCTCTCCCCATCTCTCCCTGTCTCTCTCTCCCTCCCTCCCCCTCTCCCTCCTTCCCTCCCTGCTATCAGAAAGGAACAAGACTTTCTATATTGCTTTCCCCACTTTGCTATAGCAAAATCAAAGCACAACTTCCGTGTCCTACTGAGGAAGTGGAGGAAAGAATATGATTTCTGTATTGGAGGATAAGGAATCAAAAGATACTCTGGGATGTTTCTCTGATGCTTTGAATTAAAAATGAAATCTTTCAGACCAATCAGTAAAGGGTAAACAACAAAAGAAAACTTCCCATGCAATTTTGTTATATTTCTGACAATGCCTCCCCATGAAAACCCAGGCATTTTGGAATATTGTTAGAAACATGGACCCAACTGAGAATCTTTTAAGTACATATAAGTCACTGGGGACCAATTAGTGTAGCAATACTTTCTTAGGCACAACAATGCCTTGTGATAATAGACTAAATCATCAATAGGGCTGCCTCTTGTTTTGTTCAGACACAAATAGATATCTTGATTTCAACAGACCTTTGTGAATACTTGGCTGCAGCTGCTATTGGCACAATACCCAGGAAGGGAAATTAAGTCTCCATTTTGAGCTGCTGATTCCTTTATGCATGTTTTCTTCCAGGTGGATTGCCTGTATCATTATCACTACCTTGGCCACTACCTGTTTAGAAATCATACTCATTTCACAAGTCTTATTCCCATTGGCTTTGGGGAAGTGTTTGACCTTAACTCTTACAATTTGTAGGATTCTTTAAAGTTTTCTGTTTAACAGGTATTTGGGTTAGAAATATATAAGCCAGGATAGACATTTTAGTATTAGATCTTTAAGAAAATGCAAAACTGTAGTTGGGTGTGGTTTTTCAAACGGCCATAAGATGGAGCCAGAAACCTGGGTTGTTTTAGTCTTAGTCTCAGAAGAGAGTGTGAGTCAGTCTCTGTTTCCTTCTGTTGGAAAGTATTGCCTTTCCTCCATTTTTCCTAATTGACTGATATTCCTGGATTTAATGTAAGTCTGTTACTAAACTGCTTTTTGACACTGGACTTTGTTATTGAATTATCCCTGGATTGAAAACTGACTGATTTAACCTGTGAATGACTTTGGACTGCCTATTTTGAACTTTGCTTAAACCTTTATTGAAAGTAAAACCCTACATTTACTGTACAGTGTATCTATGTGCTGCATATGTATTATTCAAACACTACTCCCAAAATATGTCTCCCTATATGAGCTCATTCTCTTAACAGGGAATTACCTCAACACTGGTTATGGGCTCAGGCCATACCAGGCTCTGATAACTGAGAGTTGGTGTGAATACACAGTACTGTATACGGAAAGCTGTTTACTGTTTAACTGTGGACTACTATCCTGGTAAAGATGGCACAAGTCACTTCAACAAGTCTATCACTGATAACCCGGTTGGATGGAACAAACTATGTTTCCTGTCTATAAAGTACAGTCTACTTCTGCATAAAGAAGGTTTATGGAATGTAGTTCAAGACCCACCAGATGTAAATGCTTGGGATCCAGAAAATGAGGACGATGCCAAGAAGCTTGCTGATTTTAAACAGGACAATGAACGAGCCCTTTGTATAATTGGACTAACACTGAGTGACCAACAGCTAGTCCATATTCGTGGAGAAGAGTCTGCTGCTGGGTGTTGGGAGAATTTGAAGAGGATTTATGTTCGTGACAATGTAGATGCACACATACATCTTACTGTTTAGAGCAGGTCTTCTGTTTAAACTGTTTAGAGCACGTCTTCTGAAAGGTGGAGATATGTTGGCTCATTTAAACTTCATGAAAATAACTTTTCAAGAGCTACATGAAAAGGAACTGATATTTTCAGAGCTGCATCAGGTTTACATCATTTTTTCCTCATTGGATGAAAGTTATGATGATTACGTATCTTCACTGGAAGTCCTGCCCAGAGATAAACTGACATTGACTGACATAACTGGAAGGTTTTAGAAGAAGCAAGAAAATGGCTGGATAGAGACCAACTGAGAAAGGAACAACCACAAGAAGAGGATTAATCTTCAACTGCCTATACTGTTAGGAAATGTTTTTCTTGTGGAGCTAGGGGACATATATGGGACATTCTGTAAGAAGGGAAAAAAACAGAATACTAGCAAACACCAGAAGCCCAAGAAGAATGTTAGTTTAGCCATGTCTCGCAATTCAACTGTAAACAATGATTTGTGGGTTGTTGATAGTGGGGCATCACAATACATTACTAAAGATAGAAAAAGGTTTGCAAAAATGTCCACAAGTAAACAACATGTATCATTGGCAAATGAATGGAAGATTAATGCATCAGGTGAAGGTACTGCATATTGTTCTTATATAAATGAACATTTAACTATGTTATATGTACCTAAACTGAAATTTAATTTGCTATCAGTAAGAGCTTTAGTTAATATTGGTTATGTAGTAACCTTTAGGGGAGATAACTGTGTAATAGAGAAAGAGGATAAAAGTGTTACTGCTACATCAAAGAATGATTTATATGTGATACATGATGACCAGTTGAAAATGGCTAACTCAGTTTATAACAATGTTAAGCCACATGATGAATGTATACATTTACTGCATTGACATCTAGGGCACATTAATTTCAAAATGCTCAAACAAACTGTTAAATTGTCAGTCGGAGTACAATTGAAACCCTGTAGCAAGTATTTACACTGTAATGCTTGTAGTCAAGAGAAGAGGAAGGTTACTCCTGCAAACAGACTTAATGGGTTTGAGCCCAAAAAACCTTTAGAGGTTGTTTTTGCTGACATAATTGGTCCTAAGAAACCAAGTTTAGGAGGTGCCTGTTATATTTTGAGTATTAAGGACCATTACTCATGATACGGTTTCTGCTATCTTATGAAAAACAAACAGAAACATTCCAACATTTCTTTAACTGGCTAAGGTTTGCTGAGAGAAAAATGAATAGTAAAGTAATTACTTTAGTAACTGATTACGGATTGAGCTGGTTAACAAAAGATTCCAAACTATGTTGAAATTGGCTGGTGTTGAGCATAAACGTTCTGCACCTTACAGACCACAACATAACTCGTTTGTGGAACGAAGAGGGCAAACATTACAAGCCATGGCTCGCACTATGTTATGTGATTCAGGTTTACCTGAAACACTGTGGGGTGAGGCCATAATGTGCAGTAATCATGTGTAAAACAATGTAGTTAATACAACAACTGGAGAATTGCCATTCACTCATTGGCATGGCAGAAAACCAAATTTAAGTTAGCTACACACATTTGGAGCTCCAGCTTGAGTGCATATTCCCTCACAAGTAAGACTGAAAGGGCAACATAGAGCTAAGAAGTTATTTTTTGTGAGTTATGAGGCCAACCATAGATCATTTAGATTCTGGGATCAAGACACAGCTCATGTTTATTGTAGTGCAAGTGCAAAATTTCTCGAGCACGTTGGACGGGATAAACTGGAACAGGAATCCAGCAATGATATTATTGACACCCAAATAGTCCCTAAAGATAAAATCAATAAACCCCAAATAGCCCTTAAAGAGGAAGAACAGGAGGAAGTAGTAGAACAGGCACAGGAAGAAATAGAAGAACAGGAGCAGGTGGCATAGGTGAGTCCACCGGTAAGCCCTGTAATACCAAGACGATCAACCCGTGTAACATGACCACCTGATAGATATCAGGCTACTGTTATATGCCAAGTGAATACAGTTCCAAGTAACTATAGTGAACTAAAACTGTATCCTGCTAAGGATCAGGCTGCTTGGCAGAAAGCAATGGATAAGGAACTGGAATCTTTAAAAAGACTGGAGGTATATGAAAATGTTAAGTTTCCACCAGGTAAACATGCCATAGGGTGCAAATGGATATTTAAACTGAAGACAGGAGTAGATGGGTCTGTTACCCAAAAAGCCAGGTTAGTAGCACAAGGGTTTAATCAGATAGTAAATGACTCTGATGAGATGTTTGCACCTAGTCTGAAGGCTACTACATTAAGGGCAGCATTAGTGCGGGCAGCTAAGGAGAAATATATTATAAATCATTTGGATGTAGAGACGCCATATCTGCATGCACTATTGCAACACACTATATATTTAAAGAAACCTTTAAGTCTCAAAAATGATAATACTGACAATGATTGCTGGAAATTGAAAAAGAGTCTTTATGGTTTGAAGCAATCAGGATATGAGTGGAACCAATGTATAGTTAAAGAATTAACTAAGATAGGTTTTGTAGCTGGCATGGCCGATCCATGTTTGTTTAACAGAGAAAGTAATGGTGTAATGTCATTATTGTTATTATTTACTGATGACATAGCATTAATCACCAAAACTGAACAAGAAGCTACTGAGATAATCTCACTGTTGGAACAGAAATTTAAGATAAAACAGTTAGGAGAAATCACACAATATCTTGGTTTAAAGATAGATAGAACTAGTGGAGGACAAAAGATCTCACAGGCAGATAAAATTAACCAATTACTAAAAAGTTTTAAAATTGAACTTTGTAAACTGGCTAAGACACCAATGAGCCAGGAGTTTAGTCACAGTGACATTCAAAGTCCTGTTTTTGATAAGAACATTTATCAGTCCTTGATTGGTAGTTTATCTTATCTCAGTAATTGGTCAAGGCCAGATATTGCATACAGTGTTTATCAACTAGCGAGATTTAATGCTGAGCCAACTGAAAGGCACTGGCAAGCTGCTAAACATGTGTTAAGATAATCTGAAACAAACAATGTACTATGCATTGTATTTGGAGCCAAAAGATGAACTGAATTTGACTGAAAATGCTGATGCAAGTTTTGCTACAGACATAAATACATGAAAATCTACATCGGGTACTGCTGTATTATTGGGAAAAGCATTGATTGGATGGAGATCTATTGGACAGAAACATCTAAGTCTGTCAACAATGGAGGCTGAATTCTCATGTTTGTCTTTACTATGTACAGATTTAGTTTTGTTTAAGCAATTATTAATTGATATGAGAATTGATGTAACAGATCCTATTGTAGTTTACGAAGACAACCAATCAACAATACAGATGGCTTCAAATATTCCTGTTAAAACAAGAATGAAACACACTGATTTAAAATATTTAAATGTGAGACAATGTGTGCAAAGTAAAATGATTAAGCTAGAATACTATATGTCAGAAAACAATATAGCAGATCATTTTACAAAGGCCTAAGGCTCTAAAAAGCATAAAACTTGCTGTGAAGATTATGGACTTAGAATGTAAGGTTGTATATATTATCTTACCCAAAAGGGTAGAATGTTAGGAATATAAGTCACGTAACAGGTATTTGAGTTAGAAATATATAAGCCAGGATAGACATTTTAGTACTATATCTTTAAGAAATTGCAAAACTGTAGTTGGGTGTGGTTTTTCAAATGGCCATAAGATGGAGCCAGAAACCTGGGTTGTTTTAGTTTTAGTCTCAGAAGAGAGTGTGAGTCAGTCTCTGTTTCCTTCTGTTGGAAAGTATTGCCTTTCCTCCATTTTTCCTAATTGACTGATATTCCTAGATTTAATGTAAGTATGTTACTGAACTGTTTTTTGACACTGGACCTTTATTGAAAGTAAAACCCTACATTTACTGTACAGTGTATCTGTGTGCTGTATGTGTATTATTCAAACACTCCTCTCAAAATACGTCTCCCTCTATGCGCTCATTCTCCGAACGGAGAATTACCTCAACACTTTCCATACGGCTTATAGGGAAAACGTACAACCCACAGTCACGGGGGAGGGGAAGTAAAGGGAATAAATATTAATAAAATAATATTTAATAGTAAGTATTTAATTAAAGAATATTTAATATTTAAAGCAGACCAAAAGACCCAACAACCCCAGAAAAACAGGAGTGATCTACATAAAATAGCAACAGCACTTAGACTTACATACCACTTTACAGTGCTTTACAGCCCTCTCTAAGTGGTTTACAGAGTCAGCATATTGCCCACCAACAATTTGGGTCCTCATTCTACCTACCTTGGAAGGGTAGAAAGCTGAGTTAACCTTGAGCCTGGTGGGATTTGAATTACCAAATTGGAGGCAGCTGGCTGCAACAGAAGTAGCTTGCACTACTGCACTCTAACCACTGCATCCACTGCACCACTCTAACTATTGCACCACCAAATCTCTATGTAAGGACTGCAACAAACTGGCAGAATGCATCCACAAACACCAACTAGCAGTCAGAACATGATGAAAATTCTTTAATTTCACAACATATAGACAGATTTAATCATAATCTCACCTGGGAAAATGTAACCATCCTAGACCAAACCAAGACCAAAAACTCCAGGGAATTTCTAGAAGCCATGGCAATCACCCGTCAATAGACACATACATATTAACAACATCTATAGACTATGCAAAAGGGACTATCACCCAGCCCACAAAGGAACAAAAAGACCACCATTCCAGCAATCAGCATCCAGATCACATAAATTCCAAGGTTAACATCAAACCAACAATCAAGTAAACAATACCCCAATCAAGAAACTGCCAAAGACGCCAATAGCAAACAGCATAACCAAAGAATCTCTAAGACTACCCTCACCAAAACTGACAGGTAAAATATAAACTGATAGCAAACTGAATTTCTTATAAGCACTGATGTTGTTATCTAATTTGGGTAATGAAACATCTGCAGGAAAACAATCAACCAAGGATCCCTCATAGAGTAATTATTATTTCTGCTACCTGACAAGGGATCCTCTTACATTAGAAAGGCTACTGGGGCATAATGGAGAGGAAGGGTGATCTAAAACATATACTACTGAAATAATTTAGGGCTCAGTTTACACCAGGCAATATGCCACAATTTGCTTTAAATAATCTGATGAACAAACCAGATTACCCAGGATCACCATTTAAGTCCTAAATTATATACTTTCTAAAATCAAGCATCATGCTAAGCCAAAACTAAACACAGATCAAAAGAATATGTGAATTGTTGTGTGAAACATATATGTAGTAGGGTCAACTTTGTTTCCATATTTATAGATAAATTAAGACATATCAAAGTTTTTTTTTAAGTTTAAAAAAAACACTTATTTTTCATTAGGCTATATCTCCAGTAAAGGCTATAACTCATTCATTAGGCGATAACTCTAGTAAAACACAGTATAGATCTTGCAAATCTAAAGGGCTTACAAAAAGGTTGGCTAGGGAT
The DNA here is from genome assembly GCA_015471245.1 of Laticauda colubrina. Lineage (NCBI taxonomy): Eukaryota > Metazoa > Chordata > Lepidosauria > Squamata > Elapidae > Laticauda > Laticauda colubrina. Next base: position 14,451,862 of record BLBF01000004.1, on the reverse strand, counting down.
AATGGGAGTTGTTACCCAAAAGAAGAGGGGACCACCAGGTGAAGAAGGCTGTTTTTCAGGACAAAGCTGGTTGAAAAATTGGTGGGACACATTACTGTCAGGCATGAAGGAGCACACTTTCCTGGCTTTGCTTAGGAACAATAAGCCACCTCTCTGGAAGCTCACCCACCACGTTTGAATGTCTTACTGAATACTTTTTAATATGCTTACGATGGATTTCTAATCGCTTTTAATGAAAGCTGCTCTCTCAAAGCATTATGCAATTGTCAAATGCCAAAGAGCCTCCTTGGAGCTGTTAGAAAAGGCAACACCTACTGTCTGCTCTTTAGCAAGAGAAAGAGCCGTTTTCTCAATAAAGGAACACCCAAAGATAGCAAAACAGCGCTGCAACTCGTATACCTACCTTACCAGAGGATTGCCATTATAAAGAATGTAAATGCCAGCCTCCTTATTTCCATAGATTTGATTACTACGGATGATGCCTTTTCCGTTGCCAAGGGCAACAATGCCGGAGCGAAGGCCACTGTGGATTCTATTACACTGCCACATTGTTTTATGTATGGTGGAGGAAAAAATAAAAAATAAAAGGAGAAGACAAGAGTGAGTGAAGTCTATCATACTAAGTCAAGAACTTCAACATGCTTTCAGACCAAGACACCCAGATCCTTAAATGCTAGAAGCTATTCATTTCAGAAAAATGTTTGTCCACTTTTGGATTTTACTGAAGTAGGCCTGACATTTCAGTAGTCAGTGAACTATTTAACAGCAATTGGATGAAAAAAAAAATAACACCCTGGTCAACATGTCTCAATATTTTCAGCTATTACCCAGTTAATCAGAACATATGCCTTGCCTGTCATTTGTCATTTTCTGTCTTCACTTCTCAGCTATTACTCTGCTTACAGATCATACGGTTCAGCAATTTCAAAATCAGGGACTCTCTTTGCTACTTCCCAGTTTCTTCACCGTGTTGTACTTTCACACAGCAGATATGAACAGATGATCATATTTTATCTTAATTAGTGAAAGGTGTCTCCTGCTGATTTTTGCATGCACATGAGCAAACCCAGCAAGTGTTCATTCTTGATTAGTTGGCAAGCAATCTCCAGGAGAAAACTGACATTTACAAGGGAAAAAAATCAGATAGCTACGTCAAAATTTAAAAATGCATGGCAATGGAGGCTAAAACGGTAGATGTAAGCAGAGTTATTTAACAGCTTGCAGTCTGCTACATTAAGAAGAAGCAGAAGATTGAGTATTTAGGTATTAAATCATAATTTCTTGCACGTGCTCCAGGCATAAAAGCATATGTCCAATCAAGTCATTAACAATTGTATGCAAAATATTTGTTTCAAGTTTTGAAGGCTCTGTCCTGGGTTCAGAACAGCCAATCCCACTATTCCATTGTAAGCTTCAACTGCTCTGGATTCAAGCTCTATAAACAACCTCAAAAATCATTGTGTCAACTTTGACAAAGAGTAAGAACAAAATATTGTCAGGGTGTTCAGGACCATGTTCAAATATTTCACAACAAAACCTGATTACTTAAAGTTTGGAATAATTTATATCTCTCTGGTCCTTAAATATTGGGTGCATTGTATCTAATCCCATTATTGGGGGCTGCTTTTATGTTGAGTATATCCTGAACTGATGATTCGGGGAAGCATTTCTCAATCTGTTCTCATCAATGCCTCCTCCTCTTTTTTACCTTGGTTTTCTCTTGTGGTCCCTCTGTCTAGGTTCCATTACTTGATATGGACATGGGTCAATAACTGTGTCTTGTGGCATAAACAAAACTGTATTTGCAGTATGGTACATGTTGCTTTTCTGTGGCTTTCAGCATTTGCCATGGCCCCAGTGCTTGTTCTTCCACTTGTGCCCCCAAAATATCTTAGGGCCTCTAGGAGGCTGTATGGCCCCTGAATGAGCTGATCTAGCAGACAGTTCAGGTTTTGAGAATCATCATGGGATGCATCAAACTCCAAACAAATTTTATAACACTCATATAAACATCTCCTCCCTAAAAAGAGGCTGGCTGCCAGAAATACGACAAGGTCTATCCCTTTGCCACGATCCACAATCCATGATTCAACTATGCACAGTACAGGAGAGAGCTCCTCACTG
>BLBF01000004.1:14407369-14449728 GCA_015471245.1 Laticauda colubrina | reverse complement strand
AGTCCCGATACATCACGTGACGACATGATAACACGAGTTTGACACCCCTGATCTATCAGCTTAGTATTTTAGCACCAGAAGGCTCAACTGCAATGCTGACTGAATCATTTTCATATATGACAAAAGCTATTAGCCAAAAACTATCACCTATGCTGCACTCAAAGAATGCATGAAAGAAACGAAAAGTTGGAGAATGTGAACTGGCAATTTCTTTTGCCTCTTCATTCCTCCTGACGCAAGCCTTTTAAAATTTCTAACAGGGATCCCAAGCACAGAAATATCAGAGCAAAGGATCTATAGCAGATTTATCCGCTGCTGTTTCTCCTCTGTAAATATCCAACGCCCAGACAATTTTTTTTTTAAATGACCATCAATACCAGGATTAAAGGGTTAGCTCCTTTCCGAATGTCCACTCCTGCTTCACAATTGGAATGGATGTTATTGTCTGCGATCAAGCCACCTGCACCAAGACGCAGAAATATCCCTGAGGTCTTGCAGTGGTGAATGTCATTCTTGAGCATGATGATCTGAAAAGAGGAAGACAGAATGAGTTAGATTTATTCACCGAAAAGATTGCAAGTAGGCCAAACAGTGCAGGAATGACCTTGGGAGTTAATATATATTTGGTTAGTACCATCTCTGCAGTAACTGACAAGGTCTGATATTTGCCACGAAGGATTTCCCAAGCTTGGCAACTTTAAGAAGTGTGGACTTCAACTCCCAGAATCCTCCAGCCAGCTTTCTAAAAACCATTTTCTGAGGTCCTGTGTTGATAGCTGCTTGACCTACTTATTTCCTATCTCACAGGTGCTTCACATCACTGTCTTTATTTTGAACAAAAACATTCTTCCTGAATAAGACTACTGCATTTTGCTGTAGCATTCAAGTTATTTCACCAATCTAGACCTGAGAGATCTCACCGGCTGAATCTTTGTGCTTTTTAAGCACCCAATTCGAGAACTTGACAAACAGCTTGTATTTATGACTGGTTGCAGCATCCTGCAGTGATGTGATTCTAATCTGCAACCTTTTTTTTGGCAATTTTTGGCAAAAAAAATACCCATCAGGAAAGCTGCATTTGCTCAGCAACAGTGTGATTTCTTACCAACCACCATAAAAATTGTCATAAAATCTAACTGACTTAACACTAAATGGAAATTCCTATCCCAATTGTGGTCATAAACTGAGGACTATCCATTGATGTTATTTTGATATATTATTTATTTGTTTATCATATTTATGTTGCCTAACTCTTGACACTAACATGGTGTAGTTGGTTCTGTAACATTTTTTTTTTTAAGGAAAAGTAGTGAAAGATACATTTTGTCTTAGAAAATACTTCAAACACAAATTGCTGTTTATGTAACACTCAAGAAAATTCATACCCCAAGAAAATGTGATGGTCTCCTTCAAAAGCATAATTGTGTTCCATAATTGATAAATTAAAGGCTTTTGCTAAAATAGAAACACATTTGAAACTTTACAAGGTTGCAATTCCCTAAAATGAATTGCCATGGGATACAATGCAATATAATACAATTGCCATAGAATACAGTTAAATAACAAGTAGAGGTAGATTCCAACTTACAGAAGTTTGCTTAGTGACCATTCAAAGTCACGACATGGAAATAAATGATTTATGACCAATTTTCACACGGCCATTGCAACATCCCCATAGTCATGTGGCCAAAATTCAGACGCTTGGCAACTGACTCATATTTATGACGGTTGTGGTGCCCCAGGTCATGGGATCACCTTTTGCACTCTTCTGACAAAGTCAATAGGGAAGCCAGATTCCATGGCTTTCCCATTGGCTTAACTACCGTGTCACTAACTTAACAACTGCAGTGATTCACTTAAACAGCTGTGGCAAGAAAGTTCGTAAAACGGGGCATAATTCACTGAACAAATGACTCACTTAGCAACAGAAATTGTGGAGTCAATTGTGGACTACCTGTAATAAAACATCTGGGATTGGTGAACAATTTTGACAGACAATTAGGGGTAGTCATCTTTCAAAACCTCTACCTAATTTTGCTCCAGGCCTCACTCTTGTCCAGTTAAAACAAGAATGACAGTTGATAGCATCCCTGTTTTGCCTGCAGAAATTTGACTGGCTTTTAAAACTGACAATTTCCATAAGTTGCTTATAATATACTAGGGGGAGTGATTTCCCCTCCTCCTCCCCCAGTTTTGAGACTCTCTGCATTATGAGATGTTTTTGCATATGGAGCAATAGCTTCCAATCTGACACATAGTATTTGGCTTCAGTTCTGACAAACGAGGGCATCAGGAGTCATTAAATGAACCAAAAGCAAAATGTTTACCTATTGGATGTCACCTAGAACAGGGGTCTCCAACCTTGGCAACTTTAAGACTTGTGGACTTCAACTCCCAGAGTTGAAGTCCACAAGTCTTAAAGTTGCCAAGGATGGAAACTCCTAACCTAGAAGGCAGAGTGGAAGGCGGTACAGTCACACATGCAGAAAAATGGTAGGAATCCTTGCTCGTAGTGGACACTTAGTAATTTATTTTCTGGGACTATTTTATCTGACAAAGAGCTTATGGTTTGGAGCTAACTGGCTTACAAAACAAGAGGATGCTGAAAGCAAATACATATCGCCCTGAGATTTCATTTACACACAGTTAGAACAAAAAATTAAATCCAGGCATTGGTATATTTGTGCAAATAAGTGGTTTAAATATGCATTCATGTAATTCTTTTCCAGTCCAATAAACCTTTAAACCATTGCCTGACAAGCGTAAAGAAACAAATCTACAAATTGCAATATTCTTGCCTTAGCGAGCAGCGCATATCAAAGCTGATAATGAAATTACAATCTCCTTTATTTGCTCATTTAAAAAGATGGCTGGCCTCCCCTTCCAGTTAATTAAAATGCAGGAAAAAAAGACAAGCGGCAGTGCTGCTCTCCTTGTTAGTCACTCACTGCTAACCTGGCACAGAGGTCAAGCCCTGATTAGAATATTAAGCTGGCAATCCGGCATATTAACAGAAAATATGGCCCTTATCCTAGTCGAGTAATAGACTGACAGCTGTTTACAGCTATCTTAACTTTGAATTTGATGGATCAGCTTTGGAAGCTTACAGAGGTTGGCTTCTCAATCACTCAATTGGATCTCACAGTTGCTGGCCTGGGAATATGGGCATTCAGCCAGTTTTCTCCTAATGCCTTCCTTTTACATGGACTGGGAAGGGATTCCCATGGTTCTTTATCTAGCACACCCAGTAGTTATGGATGGTTGGTCTAGACTGTCTACTGGTTACTGATTTACAAACTTGTACAATCACCTCTTCATTCTGGCAGTCAATATGAAGACACTAAGAAACCTCAAAAACTCTTTTGATCTGTCCATGATTAGATAGATATGAAAAACTGAAGAGAAATCTCCATATTCAAAACAATGCAACATTTCATCTCAGAGGGGAAAAATGAGGAAATGATCATGTTACCCTGTTTCCCTGAGACTTGTTCTTTCTAAAGATGATCTTAGGACATTGCAGGATCCATGCCAAATTTGAGTCAAAGCAGAATTCCATTCTAGACCATCCCTTGCTTCAATTGTCTCCAGGGCCCAGTCAGCCTCTTCCAAGATGGAGTCATTGTCTGACCAGAAGCCATCTTGTTGGATTATAGCCCTTTTGTTGACTCTCAATAGGCAAAAATTGGATGCTCCCCAATAGACATGGCTTCTGCATGACAGCAGGTACAGATTGTGGGCTTGTGGCTGAGAGAAAATTATTTTGCAGCTTTAGCTAAGGTGTCAACGTTTGCCTTTTGTGGAAAAGAGATACTCTTGACTCATACCCTCATTAATTTAAGACTGGATTACTACAACATGTTCTACCTGGGGCTGACTTTGAAGACTGTTCAGAAACTGCAAATAGTACTGTGTACAGCAGCGCCTACAGCCTGGTGGGCGGGAGTCAGATCAGCAACATTATATTGATGTTGCATTGGTTGCCAATATGATTCCAACTACAATTCAAAGTGCTGGCTTCATCCACCAAACCTACATCCATATAACCCTGTGGGACCATTATCTCCAAAGATAATCTACTCATCCTAGTGGCCTGGGAAATGATACTTTGAGGTACCCTCTCCTTGGGAGGTTTGAAGTGACAAAGGCAGAACTGAAGGAGCTTCTTGAATGAGAAGTGAAATGTCTTCATGCAAAACCAAAGGAAGTCCAGTTGCATTTTGAAAAAAACACTTTTGAAATAACCATTACCTGGATGATTGAGAATCTCCATAGATGTTTCAATTTGTTATTTTTAATATTCTTTGGAGATCTTTTAAAAAATAATTGTGGAAATAGCCCTGAGTCTCTTGACTGGGGCAGGAAATACATTTTATATAAGTAAAGCAAATAACTAAAATCAATTGTGCAAATAAATTCTCACCATTTTTCTAATCACACAATATCATACCTCTGGTGTACAAATCTGGCATTCTGTTTGTGGCAAGCCACAATAATGGAAAGCAGCATGATTGGCTACTGCCATCTCCTATGTCTATTTCACATGGTTGTTATGATGACAAAAAAGGAGGGAAATAGGAACAAGAGCAGGAAAAATGAAATGAATAGAACAAAAACAACGACTAGAACTTCACACAACCTTTACCTAAACTTCATTATCATAATATGTAAAAATAAAATAATAAAATAAATCAAAGTAAAATAGACCTTTTGGAAATCCAAATAATCATTAAATTCAATCAATCAAATTCAATCAACTCAGCACCTTCAAGATTCTTTGGATGTAGGAGAAGGAGTGGCAGAATCTGAGGGTGAAGTTAAAAAAGGGATCAGCCTAGAATTCCTTCATAGCCATGAGCAGAATAAATCCAATCACACTTGAATTCTGTCGAATCTTAGATCTAACTTCGAGCAGGTGCTAACTATTGGTTGAGAAGATGACTGTGCATAGGCTATATAGCAATATAAATCCATTTTTAATTGGACTTTCACATATAGACCTGGACTTTTGGGCCTAACAGTTAAATCTCTTGACTGACAACCTCTTATGGGTCTTTTGTTGAAATGAGATAAAAGTGAACTGGTGATTTATAGATTTCCTGATTTAAAAGGTTTGATTATGAGAAGACAATAATGATGCGATTTTAATGATGGAGGAGAAAAAATAACAGTTTGTAATCAGAATAAAGAAAATTAGAAGTCATTCTTTTATATATCTTTCCCCCCTTTTTTCTATTTCTTTTACCTTTTTCCGACTTTTTAAATTCACATTACTCTTCTTTCTTTTCTTAAAACTTATATTATTCATGTTTATCTCTGCATTTTTTAAAAATATTTTAAAATAAAATATTTACTTCTTTAAAATGAGAGAGAGAGAGGGAGGGAGGGAGGGAGGGAGGGTTAAATCACTAAATATGTAAAACAAATCCACCTCCTGTCACCAAGAAGTAAATTTGAACATGATGAACACAGGCATGGAACAAAAAAACATTGACAACCAGCCTTTTTCTGAGGCTGCCCAAGCAAAGCAAAAGAAAGTTTCCACTTTGGTGTGCTTTAAATGAAATGGAAGCCCATGGCTAATGGGATGAAAAGCCCAGGGTTATGCATGGAGGTGCAGAGCTGTTTTGCCAATCATGCATGGCTACTTCTCCTCCAAATCTTTTGCTCCTTAGCGATTCTGCGGTGCCTGACTTATAGCACACAATTCATCCTTGCATCAAATAGGCAGGTATTTGAAAAATGTAAATGGCACCTGCTGGGACAGTCTGATAATGGCACCAAGCAGGAGGCTTCCTTTCAATGCAAATACCGGCTTTGAAGGAGGAGTTTCTCTCTAGATTGTAGGAGGAAGCTCAAATTAGCTCCCCACATCTGCTTGGATCTTCTTTATTGTCAACCTCCTCCCCATGGTAGAATCTGCATTTGAAAAAATAAAAAATAACCACCACCCCTCAGCAAATTAGCTGTGAAGACACATTTCTTCATGCTCAGTTTAGCTTTTGCCAATATATCATAAAGATTTCGGTCTCAGATGCAATTCAAAGGATATTGCATATCCTCTCGTTTCAGCTTCCCAGTTTCATCATCTTGGAATACTGAACTTTCTCACTGTTTGCCATTTCAAGAGACAAGAGCCAGATGTAAAATGGGGTGGGTGAGAGGAAATGCATTGTATAAGAAGACTCCTAACCCTTTTAAGCAATGCCAAGACAAAAGATATTTCAGCAGATGGATGTTTTCAGGCAGGAGCCTGAAAAAAATTGAATATTTTGTTTCTCGATTGGCCATTCCATCCTGATGACTCCAAGTTTAAATTTTGATTCAGCTAAGTGATACCTTTAAGGCACTGGACAAAGAGCAGAAGGACTGCAAGTTCTAGTTCTATCTTAGGCATAGAAGCTAACTGAGTGACCTTGGGCCAGTCACTCTCAGTCCTAAGAAGGAGGCAAGGGCTACTCCTGAAAACACTGTACAAAAATACTGTATGAATTGGTCCATGTAGTCACCTGGAATCAAGACAGGCTCAAAGGAAACAGCAAAAAATGTCACTTTAAGGCTGAATTCTTGCATTGCATTAAGCCAATGGTTTACTTAATCTTGGTTAGTGACAACCAGAAAATGTGTACATTAAACCAGAAACTCTGAATTATAAAACATCAGCACTGGGTTTGTAGAAAACACCATCCAACCCAAACAAATCATGTTAGAGTTTAACACATGTAGGACTATTGTATCTTAGTACACAGGATTAGCCCCACTTCTATCAGCAAAGGCATTTTGTTGGGCTTGCTAATTCCAATGTCATCTTTGGTGTACCAAACATATGGAAAAATATATCTCCACCACTCCTTGCACTGTTCAATGCACCTTCAGAGCAAGCTCCTAGTTCATTTCCATAATATATCTAAGAATCCAAGGTGATGCCAATCACCACTGAATTCCTTCCTTCCTTCCTTCCTTCCTTCCTTCCTTCCTTCCTTCCTTCCCTCCCTTCCTGCCTCCGCAGTTTGGAACAATACAAAACAGCACAGAGTGAAATATGCCTAGGAAAAGCAAAACAAAGATATCTTTTTAGCATAAAACATTCCCACAAGGAGACTGTCATCCACCCTAGCTTAGGCCTGGAGAAAAGTCAGATTTCAAGGGCCCAGTTAAATAAGGTCAAGATAAAGGAGATCCAGATATCTGGAAGGATGCCATTCCAGAGAAGAAAGGCTGCGGCAAGTGCTCAGGTGCTCTCCTTCTATTAGAAAACCAGGTGAGTCAGAAATTAGATACCTAGATATCAGAAGTCTCCCCTACTCTCCTTTGCAGCTATCTTTCCTTTGGTTTCCCAGCAATAAAGTCAGAATCAGAAGGCAGCAATGTGGAATCTTTGAAGAATGAATGAGAACAGGCTTCTCACAGATGCTCTTTCTAAGTCTTGTAAATACTCTGAATTAACTATGAATCAAGGTAAGATGAAACGGGAGTCCATGGGACCTGATATAAGCAAAGCCAAAATCAAAGCATATCATGAAAGCCTTTCCTTCTCCCTTGTCTTTGAAGTGAATTATTGCCTTGAAACACGGGAACACGGGAAAATGTAAGCCTAACTGCAAGCCATTTTCACCTGAGAACAATACAGACATCGGGAACGGCATAGGAACCTCACGTTAATGGTTCACCCCAAAGTCATGCCAACTCCAAACACCTCTGCCACCTCAGCCCCAAAGACTGCTGTCACTAGGTTATCCCTCTGCTCTTTCCTGCATAAGAAGCTTGCCCTCCCCCTCACCCCCAGGGAGTCTTTCCACTGCTTGTCTGCAGCAAGGTATTATTGTCATGCAATTGTCCTGGAGGATTGGTGACGACAATTCCTGTGATTCAGCTTTTATTTCCATCTATTTGCTTCTCACTTATCCAACTGTCTACAAACCTACAATACGGTTTCAATAAATAGGACCATGAGCCTCTATAATCAATCCTTAGGCAAACAGTTCACATCAAAGGGCTAGTTCTAAAGATTGCTAAACCGAGGGCAGTAGTGTGACTGGCAGATGGCTGAAAAGACACAAAGAGGCTTTAAGCAGGGGTCCCCAAACTTGGCAACTTTAAGACTTGTGGATTTCAACTCCCAGAATTCTCCAGCCAGCTATGCTTGGAGACATAGTTTGGAGACCTCTGCTTGAAAACATAAATCTTGTGCAGCTCCTCCGTTTCCTTCCACAGCCCCTATCCAAATTCTCTTGCCGGATGCCTCAAATTTTTTTCAGTTCGAAGCAACAACCCAGAAGGGCCTTCAGAACCCAGCCTTTGTTTCCAAGTTCTCCCTCTGAGGAATGTGCCTCCTGCGCTAAATAAGGCACCCATTGGTATGGGATTTGCAAAAGGGGAATGACATGACCAAGATCACTTCACCAAGCTCAGTGCAGCATTGTAAAATATTCACTGTGTTTAAAGTGTAAGTGTGTTTGGAGGGGGGGGGGGTTTGTGTGCACGCACACTGGATAGAGTGGTGATGAACGAACAGCGTGGATTCATAGATCAAGTACACTATTTAACAAAAGTGAAGAAATGCTCTGTGGTCTGCAGCAAAAGCTGAAGCGCTTTTGATCCAGGCCTTCATACTGTCTGACCCACCAACAAGGTCACCAGGGGTCTTGTATTTTTCCTATTTTACAAACCTTCAGGGCAAATTGAATTCTGCAATTTCTTTAATAGGGAAGAAGGAAAAGTCATAGAATCCTACTTTCTATGAATCTCTTGTCTATGGAGATTCTCAGTCATCCAGGTCATGGTTGTGTTCCAAAGCTGTTTTTCCAAGAGGCAGCTGGACTTTCTGATTTTGCTTTGAAGATGTTTCGCTTCTCATCCAAGGAGCTTCTTCAGCTCTCCAAGTCAGAGCTGAAGATGCTTCTTGGACGAGAAGTGAAATGTCTTCAAAGAAAAAGCACCTTTGAGAACTTATGAATCTGTTACAATTTCTATTGGATTTTTTAAAAAAATGTTTCTGCCCTTCTATTTACTCAATTTATTGAGGAAGTTATGTTAAAAATGTATATGTAAGGCTTGGGGATGCTATGAAGCCAGAAGAACCACTGGAGAAGATTCAAAATAGGAAAAGGGTGAGGCTTCACAATTCTTTATCCCTTCTTGGATTCTCCTATAATTAACACAACTGTGCAACATTAGGCAACTCATTAATAAATTAGGTTATTCTGCATCCAGCAGACAAAAATCCAACTTAAAAAAAAAACTGAACCAAAACTACGCCCTTCGAATTATTTGTCATTTTGTTTTGAAATAGTGTGGTTAGAAAAAAAATATTTCTGACATACCCATTCACAAATATGTGTAGGTACAATTGCAAGGCTGATCAAGTTGGCCTTAAATAAATGTAAATGTTACTTTAGGCTTAACTGTAGCATGCAAGATCTGCTCCTGCCTTTTACAGCACCTTACTGTTTTGTATGCATCGCACAGCATAGGTCAAGTCCCTGAAGATGCTCCCTTCCACTCTGGCTTGTCCCTGGGAACACAAAAAGATGCCACCTTTTCCGTCCCTGAAAAGACATTTCCTCACAAGGCACCCTTGCATGGCATTGGCGAGACACTGAGCCTCCTTATTTTGCTGTAGCTCCTGGGCCAAAGGTTTTAGCTCATAGTCACTCTGAAGGGCTGGTAATCCATCAGTTGATGGCCTACCATGGACAACCTTGGCCAGCATGTGGCTCAAGCTATGCGCTTGGTAAGGCAGTTTGTACAGTGACTCGTCCTCATCCTCATTCTCACTGCTCAGGCTCAGTTCACTGTCACTGGAATCCGTGTCTATAGTCATGGCCTCTTCTTTATGTGCTGGGTTAAGGTTCCCAGATAGCTCCCTTTCCTTTTCGAGGCCTCTCCTCGGCACCACTTGAGTCTGTGAAACAGGAAATATGTGACTTGGGTTTTCAGCTACCACAATGTCGCAGGTCCTCATGTCTGACATTGGATGAGTTCCCTGGCTCTCAAATTTTGATATATTGCAACGGGAGGGCTCAGATGACTGCAGCAAGACAGAGCGAGATTTTGCCAACATGGTCAAGTGCTTGCAGGCCCAGTTCCTATCCAAAGATGGACTTCCTTCCACTGTCACCGAAGTATTTTCACTGCCAACAAATTCACAGTTTTCCAGGAGACAGATAGTCACGCTATGGAAATGGATGCTGGACTGATTGAAAGTGCAGAATTTAACCTGGCAGGTCCCAGGAGCATGAATCTGCAGCTGACTGTTTTCAAAATTGCAGTTGTCAAACTGGACGTGGCCTGAGGTTGTCTAAAAAAAAAAGAATGAAACCAGATCAACCTATTTTCAATTTTAACAAAGCAATCAAAGAGGAAAGTCATTCTCCAGAGAAATATTGCCTGTGAATAGATACAGAATCTCCTCGTCTGCTATCTTCTAATTGTGCTGATGGGAATGAAACAGAGAGACCAGGATACCCTGGCAGCTCCTAACCGAACATGGAGATGAAACTGTCAACTAAAAAATATTTCTTTGGTCTTTTTAGTTGCCAGCAGAAAGGGGGGGGGGAGTAGTGCATTCCTCAAATGCTTCAGATAATTGTTAGGCAGCTGAAGCTGTTGGAATGCAAGATTATTACTGGAGAGCATGATTGATGACTCTTGTTTATGGATGTGTCCCATTGGAGAATATATATCCAGGGGGTAGGGGAAGACCAGGGTCAAGGGGAAATGAATGATGTATCTTAATGTTGGTTGCACCCAGGTAACTCCGAAATGGTCACTCCTAATAAATCTTTTTTTTTTTTACTCTGAGAGATGCGGTTAGAGAGTTATGATTTGAATGGGGGTGGATTTGTCAGAGCCTTTACAGCAACAAGTATTGATTCTTCCTCTGACTAACTCATGATGTTTTCATAGCAATATATACTGCCCCACTATGTTTTACAGCATTCTCTGGGCAGTTTACAAATTTTAGTATATTGTCCCCAACAATCTGCATCCTCATTTTACCGACTGCAGAAGGATGGAAGGCTGAGTCAACCTTGAATCTTTCAGAATCAAACTCCAGACTGTGGGCAGACAATATTGCATTCCAACCACTGGGTCACCAGGGGTCCTTTCATGATTGGAAAAAAAAAAAAAACCTTGTCTACTGTTGATCTAACTTAGCAGGATATCCTTCTTATCCTGATGCCATCCAGGTGTGTTGATTAAATTCCCACAAACTATGCCAACTATAAGTTGAGTTAACCAGAAATTCCAGATGATGTAGCTCACCATGTCAAGTCAAGGCTCCTGGAACCCTTCCCCAATCTGGTGGCATCCAGGAAACAACAGCCACACTGGCGAGGAACACTGGGGCATGCATTTAAAAAGCCCAATTTAGGAAAACCTTTGTGTGGATTCTGCCACATTGCCCAGATCTCCCCAATTCTCACATTACTATTCTTCAGGGAACTCCAAGTCCTGAATGCTTCTTCGGATCCTTCCTTCATACTCACCTTATATATTACTGGTGTGAACCAGGCTGGCATAAAGACCAAATTGCATAACCTCATTGTTGGACAGTGCTGGTCAAAGCTCACTAGAAGAGCCACATCCCCAAGCTTGCCCTTTCCCATGATTTCCACAGGAGCCTTGAGAAAGATTTCACTCTGTTCCTCATACATTCCCGGCAGCAGGACAATCCGGTCATACATGCTGGCTGAGAGCAAGGCACTCCTTAGGTTGTCAAACTCACAGCCAGGCCCAACACAAAGAACCCGCCTGTCCTTCTTCCTCCTGAATAAGTGGAAGCAGTTGGAGGAATCCAGATCATGACTGTTTTTGGTCCAGGTTTTAGAAGAGAGATAATGCTGCTTCAAAGCTTCTCTCCATGACCAAGGCTCCACGCCAGGCTGGTTAGGCCAATTTGGATGCCGGCATTCAATGCAACCAAGGCACAGCTGTCTCCAGCGTGTATTGTCCAGGCTGAGGATGAGTTCGTACCATGCTCTGCATACCAAACTGCAGCGGCCAAGGTCAGGAAGACGCAAGTAGGACAATATTAAGCGCCACAGTTCTAGTGGGAGTCCACTGATCTCCATAATCACCTAGGAATAATGGGACAAAAAAACCAAAAATTTAAGAGATCATCATCTGCCTTCGGTGCATCTTTGTATGGATTTAACTGAACATGGTGGGAGTTGAGATATACCCATCAAATCAATACATCCTTTTCCTCTTTTCTTTACTTATTTGACTCAGCAAGTTCTACTAGAGGACAAGATGAAGGAAAAAACCAGAAGGTCAATTCATAGCTCATAGGAGAAGGAGGCAGAAAATTATAATAGTAATTGACTTTCCAATCAGTTAGAAGGAGGGGAAAACTCACCAATTAATTTGTGGTTGATAATCAAGGATTTCTGACCCTTTATAGCTTGACAATAGCTGAATAAAATCAAAAGCTTTTAAAAAAAACCTGACAAACACCATTGTGTGTTAATTACTTAACCTCTGTGTTCCTTACCTATGTTAACAGAAGTATTGAACAGTAGTCTTCAACTAGGTTTTTGTAGTCTTGATGAGCATTTCCTGATCTACATAGAAGATCTTGATTTCTATTTGCATATATTTTGGGGTATATACTTCCAGTGGCCCCATGGCTGCATGACTCCAACTTTATCCTCACAGATCCAATGGATGGAAGCTTTAAAGAGGGAGATACAAACATGAAATAAGAAATTTCCTGACTATGAAAACTAGTAAGCAATGGAATAACCTGTCTCCTGAAACCAAGGATATGCCATCACTGAAAGTTTTCATTAAAAGATTCCATGACCACTTTTCCAGCATGGTATGAGGATTCCAGTGCTGGATGGAGAACTGGACTAAAAGACCTTCAAGCTCCCTTCCAAACCTACAATTCTATAAACTTTGCCACACAGTCCCTTTATAAATACTTTTATACTATCATTCTGAACAGGGGAGATAGTAAACACCTAGGAAAGAACTAACTCATCTCCATTTAACCACAATTACAGTATGTCCTGGTTGTATTCACTTTTTAGTTTCCCTTTGCTTAAAAAAGGCTGTGCTTTCCTACCACATAGGCTTACAACTGGGAAAAACATTTGAAATAGTCGTGTGTCTATTCGTGTGGGGGTCATGGCTGCTTTTAACTCTTTATGAAACAGTAGTAGTTCACATGCTCCAACAAGTTATGTTAAACACAAGTTTTGAACACTTTGTACAATCCTCATATAAATATGAAGGGTATCCACCATTTTGGACAGGTTCCAAATTGTTAAACTGAATAAACTCTCCAGGACAATTTCTAATTAAACTAGGTACCAAGATATTTAGATGTTTGTTTGCTCAAACACAAATTCTACAACAGAGCAAAAATTAAATTAGAAAGGGTTTTTTTCCTCTTTAGGTCACATCTGTACAGCCTATAAATGCTCTTTAAACAGTATTGGCATAAAATGTGTGACATGAAGATGACAGAGATTGATCATATGTATAACCCCTTTGAATTATGCAGGAAGTATAATTGCTGCTGGCAGAAGTGCACATGCTACATTAAGTATATTTGATTTTGCATGGTATGAAATAAATTTGAATTGATATTTGTTTTTTAATCTCTGCTGAAAATTCAAAGACCTAATCTGTATTGCTATAAGGAGGGCGAATCAGATGGTAGACTTGTTTTAAATCAAGAAGATTGCTCTTGTAGGTGCGGGATTGAAACAAAAAAAAACAACCCTTGTGGAATAAATATACCTTCAAAGGCAATTTGTGATCTTGCACATTATAAATAGTAACAGCAAACCATTATGCAAAGAATATGCTGTTAAAACTGTTTATGATTCAGCCACATGGAGACAAATGGGGCTGAATAAATAGAAACATATATAATACACGGTCAACTGTGGAGAAAATCCCTACCTGGTCAGATTCTGATTTAATTTAAGAAACAGTACAGTAGTACAAATATGTCAACTTAGTATATTTACCTTTAGGCAAACTTGTCATTGCAACTATTGTACACACACACACCAACTTTGTATGACACAGAATTCTCTATGGCTCACTGATATCCAATCTTTTGGCTTGCCTGAGCTGAAGAGAGTGAAGAGGAACTTCTTGGAGTGTGTGTATACACTGTATTTGCATATATTTGTATTTCTCTCCCTCCCTCCCTCTCTTTTTCTTATATTATATTGTATATAATATTATATAATATTATATAATATTATATAATATTATATTTCTTATTTACTAGCTGTCCAGGGCTAGATGTGGCACAAGTTGGACACATCTGCTTAAGAGAGAGATTAACTTTTTTAGTTATCTTATATGAAAAAACATAAAATGTTGCACACACACACATATACGCCATGCTTTTTATTGCTGCTGAACATATGGAACCCACCCGAGATTCTCAGCTCTAGTCATCTTTCAAAAAGCTGTTAAAACATGGCTCTTTTGAAGATAAAGATATCTTTGCCTCCATCTGTTTGGCAGTAAGCTATTTTAATTCTGTATGATTTTTTTCATGAAAGCCAAAATGAGTTTCTTAACCACTTAGAGATGTACTATTGCAGCAGCATCTACAAAAATAATTGTAATGGAAATAAGTTAACAAATAAAATGCACATTCAGTTCAAAATAAGCTTTCTCTTGCATTCTGTCTAATAATCCCAGTCCCAGATACAGGTAGCGCTCTACTTACAATCACAACTCTAGCGCAAAATTTCTGCTGCTGAGAAGACTATTAAGTAAATTTTACCCTATTTCCTGACCTTTCTAGCCACTGTTGTTAAGTGAACTACTGCAATTGTTAAGTTAGTAACATGGCTGTTAAGTGAATCTGGCTTCCCCATTGGCTTTGCTTGTCAGAAAGTCATAAAAAGTGATCACATGACCCTGGTACACTGCAATTGTCATAAATTGGAGACAATTGCCAAATGTCTGAATTTTGATCAGGTGAACATGGGAATGCTGCAATGGTCATAAGTGTGAAAAGTGACCCTAATTGTTTATCTAGGTAATTTTCTTCAGCCATGTGTCTGAGTACTTTTCTTCTGCAAAAGTGCTCTTAAGGCAGAATTCACTTCAATCCATAGACATTTCAGATTACAAATTCCATTAGGCTTACTTGCTCGAGGTTTCTGGCAAACCTGACACTTGGCTGTTTAAAAGCACAGATGGATAGAAGCAGCTCTGCTACAGATGTGGCAGTAGTAATATTGGATAGACACTGAACAGCATTTTTCCCTCCCAGATTGCCCTGTACATGAGAGAACTCACAAATCTTTTTGACATACAGTGTGGCATCTCTTCCAAGTTTTGTGTATAAGAAACATAGTAAAGATTTTAAAATGTCATGCAGAATTAAACAACACCTCGCCCTTTCACAGAACAGAAGAGAAATGAACACTTTTTTTGACACACATGAGACTTGAAGGAGAGAGAGGATACAAGCTGTCCAAAATAATGGCTTTCTTTATAATTAAACCATATATTAACCAAGTGGCTTCTAACAGTTATCAGGATCTAACCTACAGCTAGAGAATTTACTTGGATGCCATGTCCAAGAAATTAATCTCAAAACAGCAGAGGAAATCAAATGCTTCACAGCTTCACTGTTCTAGATTTACTTTCTTCCCAGTGAGATTCAACTGGACCAGGTGAGACTGGGTCATTCAATTACTTGTGATAAAAAAGGGGAGCAGAATTATCAGTCTTGGGGTCCCAGCATTACCATTTTGGATTTTATTCTTTTAAACCTGAAGATATATCCAGAACAGCAGTTCATACAGAACAGTGTTGTCTACTTTTTCAGGTTTTATCATTTTGTTCATGGTTTTCCAGAGCAAATAATTTCCATAGTTTTATTTATTGCCCAAAGCCCATAAAAATCATCATGAATAATATATGAATTTAATTAGCCTGGTATGTATGTTGCTTCGCTGTATTTTGCTTAGAGCTGACTTTTGTTAATTTGGTGATTGTATGAATTATGTTTTGAAACACCATTTGAGAATAGAAATTGAAAAGCAATTAGTACAATCTGCATATAAAGTGCTTTTTCAAATGTAATTCAGAGGCATTAGAGGAGGGAGCAGAGGTGTGAGTTCAGCTCACCGGCCCCAATACAGTAACAGTGAACCAAATTCAACTTCACATGAAAAAGCATTCACAAATTCAACAGAATTCCCCATCCCACCCTGATCTCTCCCTTGCACCAAACATCACCCCTATCTGCAGATTTGGATGGTACACAGAAAGAAGTAAATTCATTCCATCAACGGCTTCTTTCTACTGATGGAAGGTAACATATAACATATCATTAACTTCTACTTTATTCACACAAACTATTGACGACAAAATGCTGGAAGTATCACTTCGTTGTTATGATCGTCGGGTTTTTAAACCAATCCAGGAAAACCACATATACTCTTGCAGTCTCCAGATCTCCCGAAGGACCTCGTAAACTTTGAACAGGTCGGCAGCACACAAACACTTTTAAAATGAATTCAAAACCTGCAGGCTGAGACCCTGAGATCCAGATCTGCTTGAGCAAGAGACCACCAGAGTAGTGGAGATGGGGCAGGCAAAAGGTCCCAGAAGAAACTATTCTGCATGATCCATTCTTGGAAGTATTTTTATTTTTTTTTTCCCCTGCCGTTCAGGAGGAAGTGAAAGCCCTCCTCCCAAAGTTTTGCGGCACGACTATGATGGGATAAAGAAGGTGCTTTTTGACAGGAGTCTGTTCTCCTGCTCCCATCCCATCCAGAACAGCAAGAAAGCTTTATAACCTGGCATTAATCCGCGATCATGAACACACCAGGATACCAACAGCAGGGATTTTTCTTCACTTAAAGTACATACACTCCGCAAGCCTCTCCTTAGGCAAGTTTAATCCAAGTCTCACTCTCTTCCCTGGGACTTACAGATGAGCGAGCTCAGCCACAAACCGATCCCGGTCACAACTCTGCGGAGCCTGCCTTCTTTGACGGAAGAATCAGGCGGAATCCGCTGCCTCGCCTTCCCACAGCATCCTCCCCGCTCCGCTCGCCTCTCTTCGAGCGCGAGCGCGAGCGCGAAGGAAAACACCCGGGGGCGGGAGCCGCTCCAGCGCGCACGAGCGTTCAGACCATAGAGATCTTTTCCGAGCGAAAGGAAGGCGGAGTCGAAAGGGGGATCCATCTCCTCAAGGAGCGCGAGCATTGCGGTCACGTGATTTCTGGGGTCCCGAGAAGGCCACCAGATGGCAGTAAAACCGAAACTTTGGGGGGGGTTTCAGCCCCAGACTCAAAAGCTTCTCAGGTTAAGGTGACGCAGCACCAGTAGAACTGGAACAATACCGTTTGCTTGAAATATATTCAGAAGGCAGGCTTTTCTCTCCTGTGCTCGATAAACATATGGTGCTCACAGGCATCCAAAGTATGTATTTTGACAGTGGCCAGATAGGTGCAATAGGTGACATAAAGACATGGCCTTTTCTGTCAGTAAGTTGACATTTCTTTTAGGGGAGTACATGTTTCCTCATATTTTTTGTTTATTTTATTCAAGCAGTAATTATAATTTTATTTCAACTTAACTTTGTTTCTTAGTAAAATGTTTTAGAACAGAACGGAACAGAACAGAATAAGAATAGAACAGAACAGAATAAGAATAGAACAGAACAGAACAGAATAGAATAGAATAGAATAGAATAGAATAGAATAGGAGTTCTTTATTGGCCAAGTGTGATTGAACACACAAGAAATTTGTCTTGGTGCATATGGTCTCAGTATACGTAAAAGAAAAGATACATTTGTCAAGAGTCAAGAATCATAAGGTACAACACTTAGTGATAGTCATAGGGGAACAATCAAATCATACTAGGAAACAGTCCATATAAATTGTAAGGATACAAGCAACAGAGTTACAGTCATACAGTCACAAGTGGGAGGGGATGGATGATAAGGAGTGATGAGAAGATTAATAGTAATAGTAGTGCAGACTTTGTAAATAGTTGGACAGTATTGAGGGAATTATTTGTTTAGCAGAGTGATGGCGTTCAGGAAAAAATTGTCCTTGTGTCTAGTTCTGATGTGCAGTGCTCAATAGTAGTGGTCACCAATCGATGGGCCGGGGACCACTGATGGTCCGTGAAAAATGTTTGGTAGTCTGCAGAGAAAGACCCCTACCAAAGCACTCCCCCCAAAGCAATTAATCCAGGCTGTGCAGGAACACAAGACTGTGCTGTCCACATGGTCCGCCCACCCACTGGCCCGCACCCTTTGGCTGAGTCCAAACCTTACCTTGAATAGAGCCACACAAGCTGGAACTGGAAGGTAAGACCAACGGCAGGGGATGGAAATCCACTCCAGGGTGGCTTGCTGACATTGGTAGGAAAGTCAGCCCCATATTCCAGAGCTGCAATGGTCACAGGATTGGCCCTTTGATCACCCCGGAGCAGCTCCTCCAGTCCATGGCAGGCCGGTGCGCCCGGGTGGAGGAGCAGCTGCTCTGGGATGACTAAAGGGCCAGTCCTGTGACTACTGCAGCTCTGGAATATGGGACCAACTTTCCCACCAATGTCAGCAAGCCACCATCAGTCAAAATTCATATTAGTGGTCCACAGGATTTAAAATTATTGGTGATCCCTGAGATCCAAAAGATTGGCGACCCCTGCTCTATAGTGTTGTTTTGAGGGTAGGAGTTTAAACAGTTTATGTCCAGGATGAAGGGGTCTGTATATATTTTCATAGCCCTCTTTTTGACTTGTGACTCTTTAACACTGAGAAAGATTGCTTGACTAGAATGTCTCATTTGCATTTGTTATTTTTGTTTGATTTGATTACATGCCATCAAGTTGGAATTGATCTTAGTGACCCCTTGTTTTTACATTATACTGTGGAAAGGGAATTTCACGAAGACAGTAGTGTCACAAAAAACAGGAAAAGCCCAAGGGGAACATCAGGTCAGCCAGAAAACAAACTTACATAGGAAAAGGAATCAAATAAAAAGTATTAAAGAATCCCTATAGACAAAAGCCTAAGTAATTAAGAAAACTAGACAAATAGGAAAAGGAAAGAAAAGATAATTTAGAAAACCCTTACAAACAAAAGATAATTTAGAAAACCCTTACAAACACAGGACATACCAAATAAGCAAAACAAGCAGACAAAAGACACAAAATATAAATTACAAAAGGGACAGACAGGAGATTGCCACAGAACAAATATGAAAAACTATCTAAAAGAGATTACAGAAAGCCAATAATACAATCTGGCCACCCCGCGGAGTTTGCCCTCTGACGGAAATAAAGACAAATTCAAACAGGATTTGAAACATTAGGCACAAATACAAACACTCATACAAAATCAATTTACAAAGGGAGAAAAGGGTATAAAAAACCAGGCACTTACCATAAGAAGCTAGCTAGCCCAGGATTTCTTGCTGTTCTCCACCTTCCTGAAAAATAAAAAGATCCAGCTTTCAAGCAGTTGTCCGCATCCTTTCCCAGCAGGAAAATCGAATCCTCGAAAGAAAGGCATTTTGACACCTTTCTATAATACTGATACAATGCATTTTGTATTTATGAGCCTTTTAAGACTCTCATATCAGCATGTCTGCAGACAAATCCTTCACATGCAAAGCTTCCTTTGCACATTAATCTGAACTCTCTTTAAATATTTTTAAAGCTAAAAAGAGATATATCTTAAATAAGAAACTGCTATAATATAAACCACTGAGTCACATCTTTATTTCCAAGACTACGTCAGAGTCTCACTTGAGCCCCACGGCATTCTTATATATAAAGTAAACATAATGAGTGGCTGGAATGCAGTGCTTCATTAAAATGTTCCTGCCCAAAGACAATAGGGAAAAAATATGGTGAAAATGCAAGTATCAGACTTCAAGCATGGCAACAGACTTTGATTTTCTGAAATCTCCAACATTCATCAACAGCAGAATCTCTTTTTGGCAAGGCAAACCAACAGTATAATTAATATAAAATTAGTTACCATTTTATATAACCCCTCCAAACAGAATATGGTATACTTAATTTAAATAATCCTTTTTAAAGAAATACAGTAATTCTAAATACAGTAAATCTAAAGACATTTCTGAAAATTAGCAAAGAGCAGGGTTCCCAAGCTGAAGTCTACTACCTCCTTTATGGTGGTGCGGAGTCCAGGTGTGGTGCAAAAAAACTTACTTACACATTTTTACAGCTTTTCTGCAGTTGAATTGCATTTATTGTTCATTTGTGTCCATGTTGGTGTTTGTATTTTTAGGGGAGCGGTGTACAATAAGATTACAGTAAAGGAAGGTGTGATGGTAAAACAAATTGGAACCTCTTGCATACAGGTTATATCACTGAAGGAACTGATGAAATGTCATATCTATTTCAGTGTGGAGAGTGGGCTCCCCTAAGTAACCAAATTGTCCAAACAAGGACAGTATCATGAAAAAATATGATTTATATCTTTTATAAAAACTGACAAACTAGACGCTAATCCAAATAACATGACTGCAAATTACCCATTATAAGTATAACAGGGAGCTCATATTTGAATATTCATGTAAATCTGATTATAAACCACCCTGAAATCAAATTCATCAACAAAAGATGATAGGGAAAAGGTAACAATCTTTAATGGTTACATACTTCAGGAACTGTACTATAATTGTGATCTATAAGATACACAACGAGCTACCTTTTTTCTTCATAAAAGAGGTAGGGACATTGGGCTACCCAGTAGTAGGAATATCCACTGATGTACTCTTAGTTTACTTATTTGCTAAGAAGTGGGATTTCCTAGACGTCTGTTTGTAAATGTGTATGTCAGTGATTTCCTCATGTGATTTTTTGATGAACTTTGCTACTGTTGTTTTCTGAGAAATACAAAGTAAGTATTGTGTAAAGAGAAATGGGATTGAAGGATTTGGGGCTGAGATCTATACCTTCCCTTCCCTCCCCTCATGTGAAACAATAGCTGACATCTGGTTTTTTTTTAAATTAATTATTTGCTTTAAATCAGAGATGGACATTTACTTTATGGGAACGAATCAGTATTTACAGTAATTCTTTTTTAAAAGTTAAAGAAGTATTACTATGTACTATTTTGGAGTGATGCTGTCAAAAGGAACATTGGGAAGTACATTTCTACACACAGGATCTTCTGATAGTAGCTTTATTATTTATTGTCATAAGCCATTTCAAATAAACAATATTTTAAGGACATATTTTAGAAATCCTTCTTAACAAGGAAATAAGACACTTTATCTCTTTTTCAGCCTTGTAAATCATTTTTATTATGTTTTTTTTTGTTCAATCATTTCCTGAGCATCATATAAATAATGTAATATTCTGTGGTTTCGTGGCTCTTTAAAGACTAACATTATTACAGTGACTGTGGTTGCTTGCACACATGTCCATTTGAACAGATGCCTTGAGCAAAGTGCCATCTGGGAGGGCCAGGAGTCCCTTCTTTGTCGGACTGCTCTGCAGATGTAGTGGAGCGATTTTCTATCTGTTAAACACAAATCCACACCCAAACGGCCATTAAAGAAGCTAACCAGCTAATGCTACATCACTTCCGAACAGGGGTCCCCAAACTCTTAAGCCCATTCAACCCTTCATGAAACTTTAGAGTCTCTTCATTAATATTCAAATATTATATTTAATAGATAATTTATTAAATAATAATTTAACAAACAGTACTTACAAATAATAATTTAGAAAGTCTGGCTAGTGAATGCCTGGAGACAGCAGAAGAGAAGAGAAAGAACTGGAGAAGATAATAGAAAGACCTGCAAATAAAACTAGAACAACTGAAAAAAGAAAGCAAAGGTGGTAACAATACTAATCACTCATGGTTGCAACTCCAAAACAACTAGAGCACAGCTTGAACACCGACCACAGAGGTGGTATTCAGCAGGTTTTGACCAGTCGTGGAGAACCAGTAGCGGAAATTTTGAGGAGTTCGGAGAACCAGCAAATACCACCTCTGACTGGCCCCTCCCCCATCTATTCTCTGCCTCCCGAGTCCCAGCTGATCTTCTGGGTCTTCTTTTGTTGCCCTGCACAGGAGAATGGAGCTGGAAAGGAGGTTCGTGGGGTGGGGAGGGAATGGGATTTTGCAGTAACTTTCCCCCGGGAGTAGGGAGGGAATGGAGATTTTACAGTATCCTTCCCCTGCCACGCCCACCAAACCTCGCCCACAGAACTGGTAGTAAAATTTTTTGATCCCACCCTTGACCCATCGGCATTGACAAATTCACCAAAAAGCAGTTTTACTCAGAACAGCTTATATCGTGCAATGTAAACATAAAACACCCATATCTGCCTAATCCCAGGTCCTTGGGAAGGACGAGAGGTGGATAAAAATGCCAACTCATCTGAACATCTGGCTGACTCTGTGATGATGGACTCTTGCGGCTGGTTACCATCTCACCTTGGGTAACACCAAGATTCCCCCCTAGCCACCTTTTTCAGGATTAGAAAGACTGCAATGGAATTTTACAGAGGTGCCCCCCCCCCATTAACTGATCTAATGATGTTTCATCATTTATCAACCACTCGCAGGGTACCCGTGCTTTGGTATGAAACTGTGTGATCAGGAAGGAAAATAAGATGAAAAAATTGTGCCTCTGCCTACCAGCATCCGTAAGTATTCCTCTGGCTAGCATTCTGTCAGTGTGTGAGAGGGTTGAGGGCTGTTTGTAAACTGAAACGGCCTTTGCTGTGTGAGCAAGGAGACAGCAAGGAGCCTTTATCTCAACTGTCCTGTATTTCAGCTGCTTGGTGCTGTGAAACTAAAACTGAACCCGAAACTCCTCTCCTCTGCTTGTGTTTTGCATTTGGAACAGATTTCTTTTCAGCTGGGGAAGGGGGAGTTGAACTCCTTAGCATCAGAGCATGTTAATAATAATATATGAAATACTCGTGCTCTGATGGTCAATTTTGAAAAATCCTTTCTTAGTGAACACCTAGAAGCCAAGAGGAAAATAGGTGCCAAATTTCCAATTTGTAGGCTTCACGGTTCTGGAGATTTCGTGATGATGCGTGAGGGGCATTTCGCTTTTATGGACATAGATTTACGGACCCCGACTCTCTTTTGTCTCCCAGCTCTTTATTGACTCTTGGAAGTCGATATTCATCGCTGGGGAGCCCTGTGTGTCAGTACCACCACTATCCCCCCCCCCCCCACTTCCTCCTACACAGGGATCGAACTGGTGGGACCCGGCGAAACCACCGCCTGAATTTTCTTTCATCTTCTCCAGCGCCGCCGCCGCCGCCGCCTCCAATCAGGCAAAACAGGAAGCCCTTTTCCTCCCCTCCCTCCCCTGACACAAGCCAAGGCATTCGCTAGAGCGGCCCCGACCCAGCCCCGCACGCCTTCTTCCTTGGCTTGAAGTTCGCTTGGAGCGCGAACGCGCCGCCCCCTCCCGGCCTTTCCGCGGGAAGGCGGGCGAGCGAGCGGATTGGAGGAGGCCGCTCACGCGCCCTTCGTTTGGTGGCGTCATTCGTCTCCGCGGCGCGCGGGGCAGGGCGTGGCGAAAGGAGCTGTTTTTTTTTTTTGTTTGTTTGTTTGTTTTTTAAATTATTATTATAATTATTTTTTGCCCCGGCCGGCCCGGGGGGAAGCTTCCCTGTCAGTTTCAGGCAGCTGCGCGCGTCGCTCGGGGGGTGGTGGCGGTTGTGTCCGCCCGCCTTGGGTGGCAACGTGCGCGCCGAGGGGGAACGATGCCTCCTCCACCGCCATGAAGGAAGCCCGCGCGGGTCAGTGAATTGGCGGGGATTGTTGAGGAGTAGAGCTGGAGATGAGGAGGAGGCGGCGGAAGGGAGAGGAAAAGACGGCGGGCGAGCACGCAAACGGTCAAAATGGAGATGCGGAGGGGAAAGGAAAAGAGCGGCGGGGGGCGGGCTGTGCTGCAGGTGCTCGCGGCTGACCTCGGGGCAAAAGCAGGGCGAGGAGAGGATAAGGGCGCTTCTGGTTAACCAATCCCAGACTCTGTTAATATATTACCCCCCCCCCCCCCACCTCCCCACAGGATTGCATCCCGCCTTTCGCTTTATTTATTTATTTATTGCTTCTCTTGAGCGTGGAAAGGCACAGGTACGTTTTGTGTAGGGTAAAAAAAAGGGACGAACCGTCTCACTTTGAAAAGCACGGCAGCGGGGTTAACAACGAGGCCCTCGAAACGTTTACTCAATGTCCCGCGGTCGGTTAATTTTGTAGAAGTCGGGACTCACCGTTGTAGTATAGATAGGGATGCGCTCCTAAAATGGCACCCCCAAAATTTGCAGGGACCAAATCAAATGCATTTCTCTTCAGCTGCAACACGCTTCATGCCTTAGCCCAAACTACGTGCGTACTGTATGTGCATAATGTGTAGGAGGTCTCGGCCTTATAGTCGCCACCCGTCAATAAGCATTTAATAAGCATAAGCAAGCGCAAGCATTTTAAATGCTTATGCACCCCCGTTAATTAGTGAATAAGCAGAAGCATTTTTTTGGGGGGAAAAAAAAATCTTTTTCCTGGTGTATAACTGGTAATTTGATATATATTTACCATGCTAAGTTTTGAATTGCTGAGGATTGTTTATAGTAGGCGTTTTCACTTTAGTTTGCACTGTCGAGCCTTATTATATGTAACGAATTGGATGAAGTGTGATGGCTATGAAAGAAATTGCATATTTGCATCCCAATAGAATATTATAGTAGACCAACTCTAAATTTACAAAAATATGCAAGATCTCAAAATGTGTTCAGGTTTTATGATGAATGGTAGGCTAGATGTGTAGTTTTAGCATGGAGTTTGAAATATTAGTATTTTTGTTTCCGGAAGGGAACTAATAGTTGTACAATATAATACTTACAATTTTAAGCTGTGTGTAGTTTTGATATTTCAGGCACAAATTGTATGTACTTCATCTTTACAATACTGAGATTATGTTACTGAATTACTTTATACTGCTGCAGTGACAGAATATTTTTGAAATTTCTGGAATACAAAGGTCTTTCTGAAAATATATTTGGCTTATATTTGAAATATAAAGCATGTAAAGTCAGGGGTGTCAAACTTGCAGCCCTTGCGCTGGATGCATCAGGTGCTGGCCACACACACCCCTAGTTTAGCAAAGGCTAAAAAAGTCATATGTCACATGTCAGTGCTGTGATGACATGTGTTTGACACCCCTGGTTTAAGTAACTCATAACAAAAATAGCAAATATCAGTACATATAACTATTTGCTTTAAATTTACCTCAAGAAGAAGCATGTTGTCAAATGTATTGATGAAAACAAGATATCAACTGTTTCTCTACTTTCTTCTGATGGATTTATACTTGAAAGGATATATAGTGGGAAGCCAATATAGTTATGATAGAATACAAGTAATAGGTGAAAAAACAGCAAGGAAAAAAGTAGCTAAATGTTAGATAATAAACATTTCATTACCAGCTTGATTACAGACTCTGGAAGGCCTTACCTAAATAGTGGTGTAATTTGAATGCTATTCAATCATGTAGCATCTAAAATCTGTTCAAATTGTAAAAATATGTGATTTGGGGATTTGTATCTTTAAAATCTTTATCTCATCATGCTCAAGATGAAAGTTACAGGAAGTATTTTTCCTACCCAAATAGGGAAAATTTACCATAGTGGCTATAGAGAAACTGATAAGTTTTATAAATAGATGGTGAATTGAGTAAATTAAAGCAAAAGGTAAAATATAAATTAAATATTCTTTAAATAAACAAATCATGATGAGAACTAGACAGCATTAGAGCTAATTTTCTATGTCTTTGCTGCCATCTTTTTGCCAACCAAATTTTTGCAACCAAATAAAACAAAAACTATTGATTCCTTTTTAGGCAAAACAGTTTGAAGACCTGCTCCAGAATGCTACTTATACAGAGAAAACCTTGTTTTGTATCATATAGGGAAGGTAATTATCTCATTTTCACTGCAATGGCTTCCTTATAATAAAATTTGTATCCCAATGTAGACTATTGTTCTCACACTTTTATTAAATTATCACTAATTTTTATTAAGTATAATTAAAGTAAAAAAATAATACAAACCACAAAAGAAGAAAGAAGTAACTTCCTCCCTCATGTGGACAAGTGCAAGCAATTTTGATAACTTATATTTTCTTAAGCTATTAATATCACATCTTGGCAGGTGGTGCTGTTGAGAAAGCAGCTTGAATAAACTAATATACAGATTAGCTCTTAATGTGTCCTTGGTGTGGGGATTACAAATTTTAATATTGTCCTGTCCTTACATTTTAGTAAACGCTCCACTGTTCTCTATATTTGTCACATGGATGCAGTCCATATTATGCTGAGAAGTGAGGTGTTGTGTTATCTATATATTAGTAGTCCATTTTCCTCCCCCTATATTGATAATTTATCAACATAGTGATAAATTATCACAATAAAAAACCTATCAGAAAACCCTATATTGATAATTTATCAATATAGTGATAAATTACCACTGTCTTTTCATATATCCCCAATGTAGTTTGAACAATGCTGTCTCACTAGAACAATTGTCTTTCATTGTTGTTCATTTTTTTATGTGTTTATAGTTGGTAGATTGTAATTTCTGGAAGCAGTATCTATCTTTTACATATGTATAATTTCTATACTGCCTTAACAGGTTAGAACAGTAAAATATTCTGTATAGAATATGGAATGCCTTCTAAGGAAGTGCAAAATTGAGGAAAAGAATTAATAGAATAGAGAGAGTTGTACTCCATCTGTACTTGTTTCTGGAACTTCAGCTCATTCCATTCTTCCTGTTAAGAGTAATATATGGAGCTAAAGGATGGAATTTCTTCCTTTTCAAAATCCACCCTCGTATTTTTCTGGTTTCCAATTCTGAGTTCATTTGCAATAAAATATTCCCATTCCTATTATCTTTTTATTTTTTCCTAAATTAGCCTCTTCTAGTGCTAAACTGACATGGGATAAAACTTCCGTGTTTTATTTCCTTCTTGAATTGAAGTTAGGAAATGAGAGAGGGAGACAGTTTCAGGGCAATTCCATGCAAAATTTGAAAATGAAAACAACAAGAAATAGGTAACATGTGGCTAAAAAGAAATGTAAGAGGAAGATTTAAAATGATTGCTAATGACCTGCTTTTGCTCAAACAGGAATATAACTGGAAAGGCAGGTTTATAGGCAGATCAGTAGCAGACTTATCCAACAAATGTTAATTACCTAATAGAAAAAATAAAGGTAATTCAACCATAAAAAAGCTGGAATGCTTTGCACTTTGGACTACTGCATAATCTAGTTTTCTTTGCCAGATATAAATACCTGGTTACCATGATAGTTTTATTTATTGATACTGCAGTTGGTAGAGCAATACAGAAAACACATAGGAAGACAAAACAAACTTTGTCTGGCAATGGGGAAAAATGAATATAGGCTCCAGTTGAGCTCCTTAAAATGTTACCAGAAGAAGGCAATGGCAAACCACTTCTGAAAAACCTTGTCAATAAAACTGCAGGAACTAGTTCAGGCGGTTTGCCAGGAGTCAACACTGACTCAGGGACACATAAAAAATAAGATAAAAATAAGGAATTAAGGTAGACAAGACAAAACAAGATAAAAAATAAGTATTTGGCAAATTTAAATAAATACAGACTTAGTCACTAACTATTGCTAAATCATATTTTAGTATATTGTATTTGAATAAAATCAGTTGACAAAAAAGGAAAACAAGTTTTAATAAGGCAAAACAAAAGCAAACTGAAGCACCTTAGGCTCTTATTTTTATTTTTGTTTCTTTTATTTGGCTTGCAGTTTTTTCATTCTTCATTAATTGGAAAAAAAATAAGTTCTTTAGGCTGGTTAATTTTTTTAAGATGCTGGAAATCTCAACCGTGTCTCTGCATCTGTTATTTTATTTAAATCTAAGGGATAAGCTAGAAGGGGAAGACCTGTAGCTCTGTGGAAGTCAAAAGCTATTTTTATTTTTTAATTAAATTAATTTATTACTGAAGGGAAGAGGGACCTGTTTGCTGGAATAAGGTATATTTTAAAATGCTGATATGCATTATATGTAAGATGCTGTCTAAATATTAATTCAGTTGAGAAGACATTGAACAAAGAAGAACATTGGGAAGGAGTATAGTATCAATTGGCCGAGACCATGGAAATTAAATATTTTTAAATCTTTTATAATACAATCTATGAAAATATTTTCACAGTGTTTTATTTATTACAAGGAAAGCAGAAGTTGAAAACATACTTTGAAATAGGACATTCCCTGAAATTCAGCATAAAAAATAGAGACCTTTCAGAAAACTAATGAAGAGGCCAGTTAAACCTCTTAATGTGGTTATTTTTTTAATCTGAAATGAAAGCAAGTAGATTTTGGCTTTGTTCAATCACCTTTACTTCTTGTAGGAGAAGAGAATACCTATATGAGAACACAACAAGCAGCATGGCGGATTCAGAAGACCTTTTGCTTAACAAGGCAAAGGAAGATCAAACTGGTAATCGCATTGTAAAAGTGAACTCCGGTAAACATTACTTCTGTGGTTATTGTGCAGCCATTACAAACATTGCAGTAACTTTCCCAATCCAGAAAGTCCTCTTTCGTCAACAGCTGTATGGGGTACGAACCAGAGATGCAATATGTCAGCTACAGAAAGATGGAATCAGAAATTTGTACCGAGGTATCCTTCCTCCGCTGATGCAGAAGAGCACAACCTTGGCATTGATGTTTGGCCTATATGAAGATTTGTCTTCCGTGCTGCTCAGACACATAAGTGCACCTGAAATCTTTGCCCGGAGCTTAGCAGCTGTGCTTGCTGGGACCACAGAAGCTGTCTTGACCCCTTTTGAGCGTGTGCAGACACTTCTGCAGGACTACAAACATCATGACAAATTTACAAACACCTACCAAGCATTCAGGGTTCTTCGAGAGCATGGGGCCAGGGAATATTATCGGGGCTTGGTGCCAATCCTACTTCGGAACGGTCCTAGCAACGCTCTCTTTTTTGGCCTGCGAGGGCCCATCAAGCAGTGCCTGCCAGAAGCAACAACTTACAGTACTCATCTGATTAATGATTTTATATGTGGAGGGGTATTGGGTGCTATGTTGGGGTTTATGTTTTTCCCTATGAATGTTGTCAAAGCCCGCATGCAGTCACAGATTGGTGGGGAATTCCAGTCTTTTTCCACAGTCTTTATGAAGATTTGGGTGGAGCGTGACAGGAAACTGACACATCTCTTCCGAGGGGCCCATCTAAATTATCACCGGTCCCTGATTTCTTGGGGAATAATTAATGCAACTTATGAATTCTTGCTTAAATTACTATAATTGGTGATTAATTTTCTCTCTTCAGTTGAGCATCGGACAATCCCGACCTGTCAGTTTCCAAGATATAATGAGAACATACTTGCAAGTATTTCTGACTCCATAACATTTGAGAAACTAAATTACCAACAAATGGTGGTTTCAGTTGGTATGGATATCAAATATTTATGCAGTGCCTAACTAGTTCAAAATATAATTGTATTCAGTCTTGTTCTTAGCGTTCCAATCTATGGATGTGGCAGCTGTATGAGTAAAACAATTAACCAAGAAGTTTCCTGAAATATAAAGCCAGCGGATTGATTCACTCAAAGCATAATAAACTAAATTTCATGCTGGCCTATGAAAATTTGCTCCAGGTCATGTTCAGCTTTATTCAATCAACACTCCTGATGATCCAAAGAATGCACTTCATAGAAAATAGCAGAGCAAAAAACAAAACAAAACTGATATTTAATTTGTTGATTGACCATTTGTAACAAATGGTAGCATTTTTTTGTAATAAGTGGACCTTGAGTTTCCATGAAGCTTCATGTCCCCCCTCTTGGTTTTTTTATGATGATGATTATGAATATTATTGTACTTTGAAAAGGGACTGCCAAATGTAGAATAGAAAACTCTTGTTCTAAAACAGGTTCCAAGTAGTTTTGGAGCACTACTGATGCAAATGACATCTTGTCATCATTAGTATTAAATTTTAGAAATAGTAGGATACATCTCTACTATTAAATAGTGGATGTTGACTATAGAGGAAAGAGTGAGAAAAGCACTGAAAAGCTTTAAAATATTCTCCATCTTGCACTGTCACTGAATT
The DNA here is from genome assembly GCA_015471245.1 of Laticauda colubrina. Taxonomy (NCBI): domain Eukaryota; kingdom Metazoa; phylum Chordata; class Lepidosauria; order Squamata; family Elapidae; genus Laticauda; species Laticauda colubrina. Next base: position 14,419,597 of record BLBF01000004.1, on the reverse strand, counting down.
TTTCAATGTCAATTAGGTGTTAAAATTATTGATTTGGTGAAATATTCTAATCCAGGGTGGTGGTTTCTTTTACACATACAGAGAGAGAGAGACATACGCTTTCCAGGTTTAGAAAGTTTGGTACAAATTGGAAAACTTAACTAAAAGTAAACAGGATAAAATTCCAGGTATTATTTACTGGTACAGTACAACTGATTGAATGGGTTAGACACTACATCAGGGGTGTCAAACTCACATATCAGGGAATTTTTCCCCCCTTTGCTAAACCCAGTGTGTGTGTGGCCAGTATGTGATGCATCTGGCCGAAAGGCCAGGAGTTTGACAGCCCTGCTCTACATCAGTCTAAGGCCTTGTGAAGCAGAATTTTTGCATACCAAAATAAAATGTTCATTGCAATTTTTCACAGTATTTTACTCTGTTGAAAAAAATTGCACAGCTATTTCACACACCACTCAGGAGTTGTTTATATTGAGGATATATGAGTTTGCAGAAGGCTTGCTTGCCCTTTGCTTTTCCTTTAATGTAGATTAGTCTTCATAAAAAAAAAATCTGGCATAAGAGATTCATTCATCCATTTTTAATAAGTGACAAAATTGCCTAAATCCCTGCTTTATGCTGTATATAGCCTGTCTATTCTCAGTCTATGAACTCGTGTGATGGACCATGAATATATTAAAAAAGAAGGGGCAAAAACATCTGCAAATATGACATAGGGCTTCTGTGAATTTTTAATCATGCCAATAAACATACATGTATACAAAATAGTAAGCAATGGGTGAAGAGGAAATTCAGCCAAAATAATCATTTTGGCTTCAAGATTTTGTGCAAATAGGTGGTAATATTTCCTATTTATGATTTATAGGGAAGCTCTCCCAAACTCTGTTGATTATTGTCCAAGTGTTAGAATTATTATCTTAAAATTTAGATAACTGTAGGTTTGAGATGGTAGGGTTTTTTACTTTATTTTGCATATTGTCCCTCCCTCTGCAAGAGTGCCCCAAATCAAATATTAATTGATCTAGATTTCTTGATGCTCAAGATACTTAGCTTCACAGTTGGATTGCCAAGCACAAAATGAAAGAATGCTTACTGTTTTGAATGTTGTAATTATATATATATATACATAAACAAAATGTCTGTTGAATGTTTAACTGGTAAAGTATAATTCTACCAGAGGGATTTTTTTTTTTTTTGTAATTTCCTTTGGTGGAATAAACACAAGTAAATTCAGTTTCCTGAAATGAATATTCTGTAATAGTGTTTTGTTTTTCCCTGACCATAAAGATGAGAAATATTTATAGGCATGTCATCGTCATTCTCTGCCCTGTATGGCTGGGGTCATGGGCCACTTTCCCCCCCCCCAACCCAACAGAACAATATCCTTCAGTGGAACTGCAAAGAACATAATGAGGTCATACTTAAAAAATAGTAGGGTTGTAAGAACAGTATTTTTTTAAAAGAACTAGATCAATGGGGAAAGAAGGTTAACATCCCCACCCATGACTATTATGCTTTCAGTGCGGAGATGTGGTTGTATGAATGGTGATGTATTGGCTGTGTATGTGTAGTATCAGTTCTATCCATTCATGCAACCATCCAAAATATTCTGTGGAGACTAGTGAACATCTATGAGGGAAAAATGCCTTCCTCTTCCCTAACAATAATATTTAATACTTAATTAAATCAAAGGAAAATGAGTGTTGAGTATTGATATTTCCTTCTTGTTTCTTAAGTCTTATTTTGGATACATCTGCTCTCTTATGGATATCAAGTTGCATGTCAAGCTCAGGCAAGTTACTTTGTTAAAAAAATGTTTCTCCTAGCAACACAAACATATTAAGTTGCTCATTAACATGAACTACAGAGACTAGCATGGCTTAAAACATTTGATTAAATTCAGCATTATGTGGAATAGGTTACTTCTGTATTCATGGTTTTAAGTATTACCTGATGGTAGAGTTAAGCAGTAAGATGAAAATGTTAATAATAAGGTTACCAATTACCTTTTAAACAGCCAACTAAAAACAAAAAAGAATGCACAGTCTTCAAGAAAATATTCCTGAATTAATTATGTTGCCAATTGGATAAAAAAATAGAATGTTATTTTGTCCAACAAGTGTAGAATGTATGTCATTGGCTCTGAGTTACACTGGAAGATGTTACATTGGTATACTCCAGGGTTTGTATGCTTAACTTACCTGTATGTGGCTTTGACAAGATTTAGAAAATAAGGATTATCAGATTTGCACGTGACATAAAAAGTGATATACCAAATAACTCAGGAACCAGTATCAAGATTCAGGAAAATCTCAAGAACGTCAGTTTCAACAAGGACAAATGCAAAAGCCTCCATTTTTGTGAGTAAAATCAAAAGCATATGTATAGGATATGCAAATAGTACATACAAAAAGGAGCTGTATGTCTTGGTGAATCTCAAATAGAGCATGAATCAACACTGATATAGCTGCTGACATGGAGCTAGCCTGCATCAACAGAAGTAGATTGTCAAGTTAGTAATTCATTGTTCTTTGTTCAGATTTGGTAAGACCATGTCTGGATCATTGAATCCAGTTGTCAGCACCGCATTTTGGGAAAGACACAAGTTGAAGTGTGTTTTGAGGAAGATAAGATATTAAGAACTTTGGAAGGAAAAATATAGTTGGCAGCGCTCAGAACATTTAGCCTTGAGAAGATAAGATAGCTATTTTTTTCAAGTACATGTGGCCCTTGTTTAATGACCGCAACTGGGATTGGCAACTTGGTCATTGAGCAGAAGTGATTGCTAAGTGATGATTTTACTTCAGTTTCCTTTGCATTACAGACAAAAGGTCATAAATGTGAGGACTGGTCACACAGAGATGCTTTTTCTTCACTGCTGTAGCTGAATAGTAGCTCTACGTGGCAATCACTAAACAAGGACTATCTGTATCTGATGAACTGTCATGGAGAAAAGAGTAGGTTTTTTTCAGGAAAACAGACACAAAATAGGTTTTTATTTTATTTCGGAAAACAGACACAAAATAGGTTTTAATTATGAGAAAGCAGATCAAGAAAAAATTCCTACCTTCAGCAATGGGAGAGTCTGCCTCCAGAGACGGTGGCTATTCTTTTCCTGGAAGTATTTTAACGGGCTGGAAGGCCATCTCCTGGAGATGCTCTAGTTGTGGATTGCTAAGCAAGGGGTTGGACTGGGAGCATGTACCATTGGTAACTGAAGTGTGCAGCTACCGTATGAGACAACAAAAGGCCTGCATCACACATAAATATTTTAAACCTCTCAAAAGAAAAAAAGTAGCTCTTCATCTTCATTCTAGGAAATTGTCTGTGGACCATTTCCCACTGATGAGTCAAAAGTATTACTCATTCACAAGAGCAGAAAACTAGACTGGCATAAAATTTGCTCTCTACCCCCTTTGCTGATTCCTAATCTGCCTCTATTACCTCTTTCCAACTCATTGCAATCATTTAACTTCCTTCCAGGTTAATGAATAGATAATCATGAGTGACAAAGCCTACTAAACTTTATACCAGAGTTTTTGAAACGGATTCCCACAAAATCATCTGCTGCTTCGGGAAGCTAAGAACATGTGCGAGCACACGCACACATTTACTCAGGCCAGTTATCACTCGAGCATTGCTTCTTGATCAGAGTTCCTGGAATTTTTTTTTTTTTTTAACTAGCCAGTTCCACAGGCTGATTTTTTATTTTTTTTTTGAAAACTATTTTATTGTTCTTTTGTCTGCTCATGTATGATATTTAACATTTAAATCTGTCCCAGAGTTGGGAAGGCGCTGCCAAGGGTATACATTAAGTAACAAAAGACATTATCATATGTGTATCGTAATTCAGTACAAGTAGAGAAAGACTGCCGCAAACCATTGGCTGAACAAATGGTTTTAGGTTGACAACTACCCTTATCAGCAAAGGGTATTTTACTAGTAAAGATTAACTCTCATAATCCAAGGCCAACTACAGGTAAACTTGATTTACAGCTATTCATTTAGTGACTGTTCAAGTTACAACAGCACTGGAAAAAAGTATGAGTTTTTCACACATGGACCAGTGTAACATCCCCCTAATTATGCGATCAAAATTCAGACCTTGGTAACTGGCATTTATGACATTTGCATGATCCCAGATCGTGTTGATCCCCTTTTGCAACCTCTGGCAAGCAAAGTCAATGGGGAGGCCAGATTCACTTAATTCTTTGTATAACAACGAGTGATTCACCTAACTGGCAAGAAAAGTCATATAATGGGGCATAACTGATTTAACTGTCTCACTTAGCAACATACATTTTGGGTTCCAATATAGTCAAGGACTACCTGTAAAACTTAATTTGATTTTTAGCTGAAAATTTCTCCATGAACAATTGAGGTTCTGAGGAATGGACACCAATTAGGTTCTCGAATAAGTGTAAGAGAAAAGTAAATTTCTTTTATTCTGCGACTCAGTTACTCTGCCACTTTTGCCACTCAAAAGTGGTGAGTAAACAGGATATGGGGATGTGCGAATTGCTTCAAACTTGGCAACTGGTATGTATTTATGACAGTTGTATTGTCCCAGGGTCATGGGACCATCATTTGTAACCTTTCCAGCAAGCTTCCAACAAGCAAAGAATGGAGGAAACCAGATTTCCTTAGTGACATGATTAGCTACAGTAATCTGCTTAACAACAGTGGCAAAAAGGACATAAAATGAGGCACAACTCGCTTATTAGCAATGGAAATTTTGGGCTCAGCAGTTTGCCATAAATCGAGGTCATAAATTCTAGACAAGTTTCAAGGACGCTTCTGTTTCACTGAGAGGCCTATTGTAAGGCACACCTTGTGGAATATTTCCAGGAGAGTCACAATATAAATTTGCCACTTACCACAAAGCAATAGGGTAAATATAATTAACTTGGATTAAATCAGGTTGGAAGGAGGAAAAGGTTTGAAATTATAACCTTGAATTTCAATTTAACACCAGATCAATTTATTTTAGCCCAATGCTCCTTTTCTTCTTGTTCAAAAGTCACAGTTGAACTGGAATCCAAGTAGAAGCAGCTAAAGTCAAACCCAAATAAGCAGAGTTAGGCTTGTTTATTATAACAGCTTTAGCAGTGTCTAATGTTGGTTTCTTGGATAAAGCAAAGCATTTAGATCCAGTTAATGCTTAAGAGCGCAAAGCAAATTCTGTACACATTTTCATTGAACTCAACAGTACAAATATGATTTAATGGATAGGAAGAGATGTCCATTAATCCAACTTTATTATAATGTTTTCTCTCCAACATACAAAAAAATATAGGATTTTCTATAGGAAAGTCTACTTGGGAACATATTTTTATCTAATTTCATCTTCCTTCTTTTGTACTAACGTCTTACCCAACTCAAGTTTCAGTATGGGTTCTGGAAAGCAATCTTTTTTCCTTAAAAAAAGAAAAGAAAGAAAAAATGTCACTGTGCAACTGTCACTCCCTCTGTAGAGTTTAGTGGAATCTGATCACATTTACTAGCTGGGGCATTCATTTCCGTAAACTGTGATTGCTTAAATAATTGAATTCACAATATTAAGCGAAAACAAAACAAATACTATGGTTTCATACTATGTATGAATCCAGCTGTGTATACAACAGATGAATTTGAGTTTCTGAAGAAGATAATTAAACATAATGCTTCACACTGGTGCCTAATATAGTATAGCTAGAGAAAATTTACAATTGAAGCAAAACTTGAATGTTAAAGATGATTATTTAAGTACAGTTTTGAATTGAATTGAGTTTCAACTATCTAAGACATTTAAAATACATTTATAATCTAAGATACTTGAATACATAGATCTACATAACTGAATACTTTAGTCTGTCCAGTGTTGATTTTAAAAAAATCTTAAAAATACACATTAGTGAAATACAAGCAACAAATTCAGAGTATGAATGTGAAGTGTTTATTAAGCAAGCAAGAAAAATTGTTCAAACATTTACATCACCCGTGTAAGAGTAAATACAGTTCCTAGACAATTCTTGCAGATGTATTTAAAATGTACACCTTTTATTATGAAATAATTTCAAAGTACTCTACATGCACAAATTTGTACTTCCATATTTAAAAAAATATTTTTGCATGAGATGGAAATATGTTTACAAATAAGCTGACATCACAAAGCTATTAACAAATGGGATGCAAATTATTTAATGAGCTGGCTTTAATTTAATGTACATTTTCAACTCTATCCACTTACTTCCATTTTTTCATTCTTTTGTTTTGACATTTGGGAAATAATTCTCCATTGTGGTGGTCTCTAAATTTCACTCAGCTGTTTTCCACAATATTCTTTAAAAGGAGGAAAGTTCTCTCAAACTAATATCAGTTGGTAGCTCTGCCTGATACATGGACATACGGAATTCCAAAAACCACTATATAAAATTCACATGTGGAAGCCATACCCAATCCCTTTTTAGATTGAAGCTGGAAACTAGTAGATTTTGATGCAACTATTTTCCATATAAGTAGAAATATGATTGATATTTTGAGATTCATACTCCCCAAAGCTAACTTTAAAATGCTAAATCATTATATTTTTACAGAACACATCAAATCTCTTATCTGCTAACTTTTGCAATGAAATCCTGTCCATGAAAATATTCAGTAGCATCCAAGAGTTTATTCCAAAATGTTTATTTTAAATTTCAACCTTCCCCATGCTTTAGAGATAAAAGCAATTGGATCCCTGATATTCATTACAAAAAAGGTGAAAAGTATTCAGCTGTTCAGACATCCTATAAAAATATTTAAGAGAAAAACATGCAAAATAGGTAACAGCTTCCAATTCTGGTCATCTATAGCTAGTATACAATGTCAAAGCACTTAGTTCCATGCTCAAGGAATACTTTCCACATGAATTTGCATGCTAAGAAATTAACTGCGGCATGTACAAGAATGTGTGTCCTCTGTTCCTTAGAGTCATTATAGAGCTTCCAACATTTTGATCCCCAAACCCCTGACATTTTCTTACCATTGTATATTATACCAGAAGATCAATATTGTTGGACCAGCTATCTTTCAAGTGATGTTGCCAACCATAACTGATTGATTTCAATGTGAATTTTGAACTTGGAATAAGTGGCAATTTTAATGTGTGCTCTATATCCTTTTGAAATCAGCGCAAACAAATTCTAGTCTGATTTCAGTGTCACTGAAACATGACCAGCTTTTTCACAACCTAAGTGGAAATGTTTTAGCAGACCTTTTTTACCCCTATAAATACAGTACTGAGATTTATCCATTCTCAAATCTGATGTATATTACTGCACTCAGTGTACATTCAGCAACAATTAGTTGTACTTATCAGTAGTGTTTTGATAAACTCTTGTAAGGTTTTTGTATCAATGTATCAAACACAATAAATACAATGTATCTGCTTTGGCTGATATGTCATGCTTTCTAGAATTTAATATACAATGGGACAAATATGATTAAGCTATTCATTTAAAGCATATATGGGCATAATACATATTACCAGAATTATAAACAGATGTAAAAGATGTTTATAGAAATAAATGATAAATAAATGTAAAGAGGAAAAATTGTATAAATCAGTTACAGATATAGCTAATGTTTACTGGAGATCTTTGAAAAGACATGCATAAGAACATATTCAATGTTGCAGTTTTATAATCAGGCAACTTTCCCTCTAGAATTTTACAAAGTCAAATGTTAATTTCCATTAAGCCAAAATAATAACTAAGCTTGAAACATGCCCACTCAAAAATGTTTCATTTTAAAAAGCCACCTGGCCGTACTATCTAATTTAAGGATGATAACTACGAGATAGAAAGATCAGTGAATCATGGGACATTTCTGAAACTAAGATTAAGTTCAGTATAGTATATAATTTTATTAAAGTTTTGAAGCACTAAATCAACGTCAAGAAGTAATTAAAGCAGTGATTAGACAAAGTTCATGGAGACTGGATTATGGGGGTTGTAATCCAACACATCTGGAGGATTTAGAATTGGGGGAAAACAACAGTGTTCTAGTACTAAATGCAATATTGAATAGCCTTGCTTTGCTTCAAGGGGTCATTCTCAGTTGCCTAAGATAAAGATAATCTCTTTGCACTGCTGGCTTTCTGCATTTTGAAAAGGAATTACTGTGTGCTGATTTCAAAAATAAGCATACCTTTTTTTAAAAAAAAGAAAAAGAAAAACATGATATGAGGTAGGATGTTTTAAAAAAATGCAATGCAATATATAATTTACACTGGTGATTGCAATACAATAAATTCAGCTCTACCAAAAAATACAAGCCACGTTCAATTATTCTCTGCATTTCTTCTGAAGATTTTTAAAGCTTTAGGAAGAGTTAGATTGGGGTAATCCAAACACCAAATCATCTTCATGGCTGCATGTTAAAATTCTATAGGGATTGGGGAAAGTGCAAAATGCTTCCTGGGAATCCCAACATCTTGGGGTTTTTTTAAAAAGAAAATGTTCTAGTTCTTATGGTTGCAAAAAATATGCTTGAAACTGGTATTGGAGTTGGAGTGGGGGCTGCTTTTCAGTGACTGGAATTAGTGTTTTGGTACTTAGCTTGCAAAAGCCATAGGAATGATTGAAAAAGCCTTGTATCAAGTCAATCCATTAGCTATTCAGTTCAAGGTGAGGGTATTTTTTTTACATATAATTCATGCCATCTCCCTCATTAAGGCAGAAGTCATTCACATTTGATGCCAGACAATCTCTCTCTCTCTCTTTTTTCCCCCTTTATTTATTTTTATTTATTGCCCGCTCAATTTATCACAGGGAGATTGCAAAGATTTAATCTCTCAGGTTACATGCAAAGTATTTGTTCCGTATGTATACTTTTCTACATGTTGCAGAATCTTACTACTTGGTCAATTTTTGGTGTGTGACAAGAGTTTATACGTAAAATATTTCAGAAGTTTAATAAATAGGTTAAAAATTTACCATGCCAGAAGCTCTTGCATTATCAAAATAAACTGACTAAACAAAAATATTTTTAAGAATCCAGCTTACTGAAATATTATCTGGAAGAAAATTACATAAAGCTTGAAACATAATTTTTGATACCATAATGTATTAATTCATTCATACTGATGATTCGTTCATTTCATTATATAGTTTCCCACTTGCCAAGCAACTCTTGCTACCGGTAGTAATAGTGAAGACTCTATTACCATGATTGTACTTTAAGTTAGTATCATCTAGGCAGCCATTACTTCATTCCAAATACAGCCTGTTTTTTTTTTTTTTGAAGTATATTCATATCCACAAATACATAACCAACTAATTGAATTTTGAGATGACATTTACCAGCAATTTAAAAAGTGTTTTAGTGTAACTTAAAGTCAATGGAACTGTACTAAGATTGACATTAGCAAAAAGGCACTCCATTTCAGAAAACCATTGCTCTTGTTGAACAAAAAGTCTAAAGAAACCCTGTTTCTTATCGTATGAATCTTGCACTAAAAAAAGAGCTCTAGAGGTAAATGTAAGCTGACAAATCAAGACAATATAAATTTGGATCCGTTCAGATTCATCTGTCTTAGATGTACACTATCTACTGCTCCAAATCACAGCAATTCTCAAGGACATCAAAGGAAGTAATTTCCTTCATCAAATAATTTGATTTTTTTGAAACTAAGAATTCAACAGTGCAACCTGAAACTTATGCACTTAAAGGTTGCACTATACTTGTGCATGCACTTACAGAAGTTCACTTTCTCAAACTTTCCTGACTAGTCAAAGAACCTTTCATTATGGGTAAGTCACAGTTTCATGGGAACATGCTAAACACAGGAGCTACACTTTTATCCCCAAAATACTTATTTTTAATATCTGGAGTCACTTTTATGCAACCTTATCCTGCATAAAAGATAAACAGAAATCAAATTCTGGCAGCTGGACTAAGGGGATTTTGCATTTTATGTATATATTTTTCTTAGTGAAGAATTAATAACCCATACATACATAAAACTCAAGATTCATAATCACTGGTTTGCACTTACATGCAGTTTAAGTACCATGAATTTTCTTTGCATCACCCTGCTCCTTTAAAAATATCTGGCATACCAAGAATTTCCTTCTTATTCTGTAAATTCATTATGCCTTAGGTTTACTTTTGATAAGTGTCAAAAGCTGTAAATATTTACTCTGTAAATATAATAACTAGTTACAAAATTTAAGAAGAATGTTTTCAGAGCCTGGATAATATGCCAGTTCTCACAAAGTGTTGTTTTGGAACATTATTACTGACTGGACATCCAAAATTATACACACTCATGTTAAAACGAAACAACTGTACAGGAAGATTTCTAATTGAAAAAGAAAAGACAGGGAGCCAAGCACACAGACATTTCTCCCTCTAACCCAGCCTAACCTCCAAACAAAAGAGGCAGGAATACAGGAATCATAGCTTAGATGCTGTGGGAAGATTGTTTGATTGCTTACCCTAAAAGAGATTTTGGGGTTGGGGGGAAGGAAGAGAGTGTGTCCCAACATTCAATGTTCAAGTGGACCAAATACCTATGATGCTGCTGTCTATGTATTTGCTTTGCCATTCATTTGAAATCTTAACAAGGTTTCAAGGACCTGCTGTCCATTTCCTATTCCAATAATTGATCTAGCCACATATTTTTTTAATTTACACACTAATTATTTATGATAAGCCATGGACTGCAGTACTTCTCTCTGCAGCCCAATTAGAGGCAGAGTAATCGACAACCAGCATTTTCAAATTTTTGGTTTTCTGGCTCAGCTTTTCAAATTTTTGGTTTTCTGGCTCAGCTGTTCTTATTTTTTTAATGCCTTTGGGATATACATAAAATTTAAGCAGAAATTCATATATTCTAAAAAATTTAAGGAAATAATACATTAAAAATAAAAAAGTGAGATTGGACTCAAACCACAGAGCTTTGATCTGCATACTGATTTTAGATCTGATTTCATCTTAAAATTCAAGAACGGATTATGTGGGCATATCTAGTTAATTCAGATCATCCAGCAAAAAGTGATTTGTATTTAATTTTAAGTGCAAATTGTATTCATCTCACAGCTACAATATATTTGTTTACTGTTCTCTCACATACACAAGAGCACCATTTCAATACACCACATGGCTAAGCAGATTTTAGATTTAAAAAATCATTCTAGCCATAAAAATAGATGGCTAGAAACTCAACTCTTATGATGAACGAAATTAAACGAAGACTGAATCACAAAACAGGAAATGTAGGTATTGTCTGCCATTCCATCCTGTCTAACTTAAAATATATTCCAGACAGCATAGCTCTGAGCTTGTTCGTATTCATGTTAATCTATTAAATCAACAGAGCATATGGTGAGCAACAGCTACATTCTAGTCCCTTATGCCACATGTTTCTTAATAAAATGTCTACACTAACAATTCTGAGAATCAGTCACATTTTTTTCTAGAACAGCATTTATAGACATCTATTATCCCAAATTTGATATTCTTCTGACCAGCTTTATATGTATTATGTATTTGGCATAATTTTCAGAACAATTTGCAGAGCAGCTACTTGCTAAACGAAACTTCTCCTACTGGAAAAATCACTTTCTTTTAAAAATGATCATTCAGGCATGCAATAATGTCAATTTCCAGGACACCATGTAGAAAAATGTCATGCAGACGAGTTTTAGACGGTTTAAACAGATAGGAATGAGTCTGACAAAAACTTTTAAATCTCCAAATGGCTCTAAATTAACTGAACACTTTGCATGTAAATTCCAGGGAGCCATGTCATCTTACTTGCATGTCTGCAAATATTGACACATAATTAATTTATGTTCTATGTGTCTCATGTTCAATGGAAATTCAGCAATCTTCTAGTATAAGCAATTCTGCTTTATGCCACTAGTGTGCAAAATAAGACAATTGATTTTTTAAAAACATCTTCAGAGGTATCACTGCCAAGTTATTATAACATGTTCTCACATGCAAATAAAATGTGTTACTCTTGGAACAGAAGAAAATATTTAGTTTTGCAAAATCTTTTGATTTTCATTTACAGCTGGTGATAATTTATATATGTGTGTGTATACATACATACATACATACATACATACATACATACATATGTGGATCTTTGGTTATTCGGGTCTTCTCCCGCGTAGAATTGGAAGTATCTAGGCAACGTTTCGATGAAGTCTCATTCATCATCTTCAGGCTTGTTTCTTCAGCTCTGTGCTTCTCAGAGTA
>BLBF01000004.1:14372225-14406969 GCA_015471245.1 Laticauda colubrina | reverse complement strand
AAAGCTGAATACCATACATATAAATACCCGCGAAAACTTAAGAAATACACACACACACACACACACACACATAAACGTATATATAAAATTATCCATAATCTTGCAACATATGGTGTAAGGTGTGCGCAGTAAGGATTTTTTTCCCCACATGCTATAGCTTACCTGTGTGTGGCTTGCAAAGCACATCAAAAGCCAATCAGTCTTAATCAGGTTGCAAATGTAAGGATAGCACTGAGCAGCATTCATTTAAAAACTGACATTTAAAAAAAAAGTTTTTATTCAATTTCAAAGTCCTTTGTTGCGATGAAACCCATCACGAGAAAGGACCCAAAGCCTCAGGACCAGCGCCAGCCTTTTTTAAATGAACAGAAAGTTAAAGGTCTACCACAGTTTGTTTGCTTACAAACTCCTGTTCACTTCACTGAGGTTTGTGGGGTAGGATTTCCTGCTGGATTGTAAATATATATGGTTGGCCACATACTCCATTCTCCAATCTATGTTCAATAATTTAATAGAAGATGCTCCTTTAACAGATTTGTGAAAGAAAAATGTTAAGTTATTCAGTTTCCAATAAACTTTCTCCAGCAAGTCAAGGACGGGCCTAGATGAGAGAAGTTTGTCTGTGGGAGCACAGTGATAATTAACACTGCACAATTCTTAAAGAGTACCAGCCTACAAACTGAACCACAGCAGAAAAGCACAAAAAAGTAACGATAACAATCTATTTAGTTGTTCACGAAAAAATAATGTAAATGCTGGCTGTAATTAGTCTATTTTGCAAGAAAGTGCTCTATTACTTAGGAGAAAATAGACAGCAAAATCCAGAAAACAAAAAATCCAAGTGAGCTGATCTCCACTCCTTTGATACAAAGCAGCAGACAGGTTATAACTGGTTGTTTCCCCTCCTTTCAAGCACACCCAACATCTTGCACGAAGAGACACACAGAAAAAACAAGGTTTACGAGTGCTACCAAGCTACCTCTAATTACAGATGGAATTATCAGGAGCGGAGAGATATAATGTACACAAAAATCTAATGTGCAAATTCAGTCACAGCACACATAAAGGACTGGACCTGGTATCAGTTTTAAGTCCAATATTAACTCTGTACTTGTCCAAATTTACAAGACTTGTTTTTAAAAAGCAAACACTCCAACTAAACTGAAGTAATTAAAAAAACAGAGATGTTCCTTTGAAGGCAAGGGGAGCCTAGAACTTTGGCTGATATAAAGAAACACGACCACTAAGGCACCCAGAGGCAATCTGACAGTGCGTTGGAGAGAACTTGGTTGTCAGAACCACATCCCCATGCGAGTAGAGTGAACGGATCTCCTGCAAGGGGGCAGCTTCTTTGGGCAAGCAGTCAATCAGTTCGCTGCACTGGGTGTCAAACCCCAACAAACGGATTCCGTAGCCATGCGGGGAGGAGATCATCCGACCATCTGGGCTGAAACAGAGTTCTTTAATGTAGCCCTGGCCTACATTGGCTTCTTCAATGCAATGAGTCAATCTGAGGGAACAGCGAGGGGAAACTGGCCGTACTGGTGCTCCTTCTTGGAATTCATAAACACAGGTCCACTACAGAAAGTAGAGGGAAAATAACATTTAATGTTATATCAATATAGATATTGCATAATACTCACTATCTCTCTCCCCATCTGTTTCATGGAGGCTTTCTTGTAACAATATGGATAGTCTAGCAGTACTTCCCTGTTGGCTCCCATTTCAATATGAAACAGACCTCTAAACCCTTTCTAAATTAGCCAGGATTGGTTACCTGCTGCTATTTAGACTCATTCAGTATAACTGTGCACAATGTTATGTTAATAGTTAATTACACAGGCATAAGCAACAGCAATGCTTTGTAAACTTGTTGAGTTCAGTATTTTCTCAATGACTAAACAAGTGCCTAAATGTAGTAAGGAAAATCTTCAGAAAAATATGTTTTATAAACACAGACATTTCTTTTTAACTGTTGAGTTTATATAAAACCTTGTCCTTTTATGAATTTTCTAATCCCCTTTCAAGCCACCTAAGCTATTAGGCTCTGATACAGATTGTCCTCAACTTACAACAGTTCACTTAATTATAGTTCAAAGTTACAACAGCACTGTTGTTCATACTTATGATCGCTGCAGCATCCTCATAGTCTCTTCATCAGAATTCAGATGCTTGGCAACTGACTCATATTTATAACAGTTGAAATATTCTGGAGTCATGAGATCACCTGTTGCGACCTTCTGACAGAGTCAATGGCAAAGCCAGGTTCACTGAACAATTGTGTTACTAATTTAACAACTGCAGAGATTTACTTATTAACTGAGGTCAGAAAATGAAACAAAACTCACTTGTTTCGCTTAGCAACAAATTTTGGGCTCAATTGTGGTTGTAAGTCGAGGATTGCCTTTATGTCTGTACAATTGTACTCAATTCATTACACAGTTATATTTCTTTTTGTCTATCCTGAATTCTTGGAAGCAAAACAAGTTGAGAATAGAATTTTCTCCATGGCTTTCAATCATTTCACAGGGGTAGGATGCTACTGGTTCAGCCCGGTTCTATAGAACCGGTAGCTCTGTTTGGTTCAGCCACCTGCCCGGACTTTTGGCTGTCCTTTATTTCCTGCTTTTTCAACCTCAACTGCTTTGCGTAGCGCTTGTCAGCTGTCTGGGCAGCACAGCTGAGGTTTTTAGGAAATGGTCTACATGAGTGCAAAACGCACTCTCATTGGGGTGGGATACTACCTGCCAGAGAACCAGCAAATCATGCCACTGGCTGGCCCCGTCCACTCACTCCTTACCTGCCATGTGCGCCATTAAACTTGCCTGCTAAGTTGCTATTTCCCCCTCCCTCCAAGAAATCGTTGGATTTCTTGCTTTCTTGCTAATCTAAAAGCAGAGCTGAGCCTGAAGCTTCTATTATTCAGTGCAGACTTAGGTAGCAGATGGCAAAAACACAGATCTCTGAATGAATCTGTGATTCTGTGAGCAACTCAATCTGCCTGCCTGCTCTGCCTGATTTTAGGTAAAAGTTGTTCTTTTTTAATAAAAAAATCAATATTTACATACAAGTCATGCCCAGCTAGTCACATGACCACCAAGCTACACTGACAAATTAGGCCACACCTATCCAGATCTGGTTAAGAAATTTGGATCCCTCCCCTGGAGAACATGATATCACCTTGAAAGATGATGAGAATGAAGCAAAATAATGCTGATGTTCAACTGCATCGTTTTCAGTCAAGCTAAGTTTACCACATCATTCAAATGATCCAAGTGAAGCAAACACTGCAACTCAAGATTATAATTGTATACACTGCTGCCACATTTGTTATTTCTCATTTTTATCAATGGAGTGACAATTTGCTTCTATTCCATTAATAGACAAAAGACCTCCATATCAGGATTCTGACAGTTACCCCAATTAAATCATCAGTCTCAAGCCAAACTCCCAAAATTTCAAGGGATTTTTTGGAAGTCAACATGTCGGCATGACCTGGGCATAGTCAACTCTGAGACACGTAATTCACTGTCACACTTGATTCTGCTTTCCCCCCACCCCTAATTCATATTCTCCAACGAAACACATCCATAGCCAAGAGTCATCAATCATGCTCTCCAATTAATTTTTTGCTCAGCAGAAGCTTCAGTCATCTAATCAGTCTCTGAAGAAAATATGAATGGAATGTACTTTCGATTCCACACTGCTGCTTGCTCTTTGAAACTCTCCCCTCCTCTTTCTGTTGGCAACTATAAAATGTACATAGAAAATGTTTTATGAGACATTATAAAGTGACATTTATGACACTCCAGTTTTTCTGCAAGAACATGATCAACATACATATGCACCATTATCATCACCCTACTTTTACCTCCTGATCATCAGTGTTACTTGAACATCGAAGAAGTGTTGCCCATCCCTTAGGATGGAGCTGAAGTGATGTAATGCAGTTTCCCCGATCCCTCTCACCAGGAACCTCTGGGGTTAAAACCTCAAGACTATTACGTGGAGATCCACCTAAGGGAACAGAATGGCAACACTACAATTAACATCACTTTCAATTCCCTCCTTGTCCAATAGGACAGAACATTTTTAAGCCCTTGCCATACAGAAGAGGCTCAGATTTTGCTATTAGTCATTTACTTGTTTTACATACCTTCTCGCTGGGTTACTCTTACGGTATGTTTCTCAGTACGTGGGCCTGAATCTCCTTGGTGTCCTGGTGACTCAGCACTTCTAGGACCAGGTGAAGTGACAGATGCCAGATCTGAGAATGGAAAAGCAAGATGAGGTGACATCAAAAACAAAAACAGGGTTAGATACCTCTCCTAATGGATTAATGTAATGGCTTTGAAAACTCTTTTCAAATGGTGCTCCATTAATGATCGAGAAAATTGTTCTTGATTTTTAAGAACTTTTCTTGGGTTAGGTATCATTTGGTTGCTTATTTCTAAGAAGTATTGCCAACATTTAGAAAGGGCGTTGGCACTTACCTGATACGCCCATTCTCTTTGAGCTGTGAAGACCATCCAGTAGTGGGAGGTGCTTAGTCTCCGCATTCACAGGCTGAGCTTGATTTGTGGAACGCTCCTCCACCACGTGACTCCTCAGCAAAGACTGAGTGACTCTTGGCGAAGACGAGAGAAAAAAGCGCTCTCACCCTCACATACTAAAAAGTTCATTGGCCAAAACAGGACCCCACCAGACAGAAAAAAAAGGTGGGGCTTGATGCTCTTCACAGCTCAAAGAGAACGGGTGTATCAGGTAAGTACCAACGCCCTTTCTCCTATGAGCTGCTCAGAGCATCCAGTAGTGGGACATACCAAAGCTTGGCCTGTCCTATGGGAGGGACTCTGTCTAGTCTGGAATCACCTCCTGGTCTCTGTGGACCCGTTGCAGAACTCTTCTGCCGAAGGAAGCCTCAGCAGAAGCAAACACATCAATTTTGCAATGTCTAATGAAGGGCGATGGGGAAGCCCAAGCCGCGGCCTGACAGATTTCAGTTATTGATGCCTGTGTGGCCCATGCTGCCGAAGTTGCTGCACTCCTTGTTGAATGAGCTGTTATTCCCTTAGGCACCTGCAGAGATTGGGTCTGATATGCTTTTGCTATTGCCGCCCGTATCCAACGGCCTATTGTAGATGGTGAAACCTTGCAATCCTGAGAATTTGGCTGAAAGGACACAAATAAAGCCTCTGATTTCCTGAAAGCTGCTGTACGCTTGATACAGATTCGCAGGGCACACCTCACTACTTATGCCATTGTCTTTCCATCCCGTTATGGTCTGGGACAAAAATTTGGAAGAATAAGCTCTTGGGCTCTATGAAAAACCGAACTGACCTTGGGCATAAATGTGGGATCGGGACGAAGGACCACATGATCAGCATGAAAAATGCAGAGATCTTGTCTGACAGACAGGGCCGCAATTTTTGAGATACAACGAGCGGAAGTGATTGCTACCAGGAAAACTACTTTGTACGTGAGAAATTGGAGACTTGACGATTTCAAAGGTTCGAAAGGACCCTTAGTGAGAGCAACAAGGACCTTGTTAAGGTCCCAGGCAGGATAACGGTGCACCGCTGGAGGGCGTAAATTGGTGGCTCCTCGAAGGAAAGATCTTATGTGTGGGTGATGTGAAAGAGAACTGAGGCCCTTGTGATCGAGAACTGATGCCAAGGCCGCCACCTGCCTTTTTAACGTATTAGGTGACAACCCCTTATCAAGTCCCTCCTGTAAAAACTCTAGAATCGGGGCGACAGAGGGAGAGGCAGGATCAATTTGATGCTTACTACACCATTTGCAGAAAGTTGACCATGTGGCGTTGTAAATGCGAATTGTTGAGGGCCGTCTGGCAGCTAAGGTAGTGTCGATAACTCTGTTGGAGAGCTTTTCGCTCTTCAAACCACTCCGCTCAACCTCCAGACGGTCAATTGTAACCATTGAAGATCCGGATGTTGAAGAGGCCCCTGAGCTAATGAGATTCTGTCTGATGGGATTCTCCGGGGGGGGGGGGCTACCGAGAGACTACGGAGGTCCACGAACCATGGCCGTCTGGGCCAATAAGGCGCTACTAGAAGTAATTCAGCTCTCTCGTCTAGTAACTTCTGGATGACTTTGGGAACCAGTGGAAGTGGAGGGAACGCATACAGGAGCCCCGGGGGCCAACGACAGCGGAGCAAATTGTAATTCTCCGCCCCTTGGTATGGGTACCTGGAAAAAAATCTCGGGAGCTGAGTGTTGAGAGGGGAAGCAAATAGGTCTACCACCGGCTGACCAAATGACCGTGTCGCTTCTTGGAACGGTGATGGGTGAAGGCACCACTCTGACTGATCTATGGTGGCCCTGCTTAGCCAATTTGCCTGTGTTTTCGACAGACCCGAAATGTGTTCTGCTTTGATGGAAAGTATGTTATTCTCCGCCCAGCGACACAGGCGCTCCGCTTCCCTCATTAGCTGCTTCAATTGTGTGCCCCCCTGCTTGTTTAAGTGAGCTTTGGCTATTACATTGTCTGTCGGTATCAGTATGTGCTGATCGCGTACCTGGGGGAAGAAATTCCGAAGGGCCAGGTGTACTGCGCGAAATTCCAGCCAGTTTATACTGCATGACTGTTCTATGTCGGACCATCGGCCTTGAGTTGTGAGTGACTGGACGTGAGCTCCCCATCCAAACAGACCGGCATCTGTGGTGATGGTGAGCCTTTGTGGTTCCTTGAAAAGACAGCCTCTTTTGATAACTGGTTTGGACCATCAGAGGAGAGATTTAAGAACCTTGGGCGGGACCCTGACTTTGTGTTTGGAGTTGCTTCGGCCGGATCGCTGGTACAGTAGCAGGAACCACTGGAGGGATCTAGTGTGAAGGCGGGCCCAAGGAATAATAGAAATACATAATCCAACAATTTGGATAAGTCCATTAGGGACACCCTCTTAAGCACCCTGATTTCCTTAACCAATTTTTGAATACTATTTAGTCTATCTGGTGACAGATAAACTTTGCCTTCCACTGTATCTATGACCGCCCCTAAATGAATTAACTGTGTCGAAGGTGTTAATTGACTCTTCTTCCAATTTATTGAGAAACCATGTTCTTGTAGGGATAATAATGTGTTCTGAGTGTTTATGACTGCCTGATGGGCGGAAGGAGATAAAATCAAAATATCATCAAGATAACACTCGAGGCGTACGGGAATGTTCCTGAGGTGGGCAGCTAGCGCTGCGAGGACCTTGGTGAAGGTCCTGGGGGCAGAGGCTAATCCGAATGGAAGGGCCACATAGTCAAAGTGGTGGTTATTGTAGCAAAATCTCAGAAACCTATAATGGGAGGGCCGAATAGCAATGTGCAGGTACGCCTCCGTCAAGTCTATGGACATGAGCACATCCCCTTTCCTAATGCCCTGCAATATTGATTGGAGGGTATGCATTTTAAATTTGCGATAAACTAAGAAACGGTTGAGACGTTTCAAATCTAATATCGATCTCCACCCCCCTGAATTTTTTGGCACAACGAAAAGATGTGAATAAAAACCTTGCCCTTGTTGGTTGGTCACTACTAGTTGGATGACTCGTATATCCAGGAGGTGTTGGATCGCGAAATCCATGAGATTACGCTTGACTGGGTCCCTGGAAGGAGGGTATGACATGAAGGAATTTGGGGGAGTGGTTCTAAACTCCAGCGCGAGTCCAAATCTAACCGTATCTCTGACCCAGGCGTCAGAGGTAGAGAAGTCCCATTGATCAGCGAATAACTTAAGACATCCACCAATGGGAATTGGGTCCCGGGAATTATCTTGGTCGCCAGAAGGGCCTGTTCCCTGTTCCTCGAAAGGATCTTTTGGATTGACCACCCCTCCTACTTCTATCCACTGAGTCGGACCTATCTGGTTGTTGTCCTGGTCTAACTGCTGGGAGTCTCTGGTATCTGGAAGAGAAGGATCCCTGATAGAAAGATCGAGAGGATTCCCTCTGAAAGGACTGGGGGCTTCTGAAATCTGACTTCTGAAAAAGGGAAGGGAGAATTTTCTTCTTGTTGCGTGTTTCAATTAGTAGTGGATCCAGGGAAGGGCCAAACAATCTATCTCCCGCAATGGAGGATGATGCCAGCTTGGATTTGTGTTTGAAGTCGGCTTGCCAGTGTCTTAACCATAGCAAGTGACGCGCTGTGACATGCAAGGTAATGGCCCTTGCTGAAAATTTGACTGCGTGACAGATAGCATCAGCAGAGAATTCAGCAGCTGCCGTACGTTTGGCGATGTCTTGGTGCGCCCTGATGTTAGAAGAAGGAACATGTTGTTTCAAAAGATGAAGCCATCTAAGAGACGACCGTGTGAAGAAGGAGGCGGCCATGGCTGATCTGATCGCCCACACATCAGACTGATGAACTCTGTGTAGGGCTAGCTCGACCCGTTTTTCCTCCGGCTTTAAGGCCTCCAGTGCCTCACTGGGAATGGAGGGGGACGCTAAAGCCACTATAGGCTTGTCTACCTCAGGAGTCCCCAGTAACTTTGCAAAATCAGGGTCCAAGTTGAAGAATTTCCTATCATGTCCAGTTGGGGAGGTGTATACTGTTGCAGAAGCCCACTGCTTCTGCACCAGGTCCGAAAATATGGGTGGGACTGGAATTACTTCTGCTTCAACTATCGGTTGGTTGAAGATCATTCCTCTGGTCCCTCCCCTGAAGGGTCAGGTGTGTCAGAAGGTTTTGACTTGTTTAGGCTAGCAATGTTCTTTGCCTTAAACAAGAGAGATTTGAAAAGCTGTGGCCGAAATAAGCCTGTAAAAGCAGGCTGGTCAGGAATAAGACCTTCATCCTCAGATATTTCCCCTTCTAAGGGTCTGCCTCTGACAGGGGCTCGCTATCATGCATTTATCCCACTTCAGACTCGGCCATTTGAAAGATTTGATCTACTTCCTCCTCCTCCTCCAGCCCTTGGAGAGGGGCCTCCCCCTGTAAATGTACCTGGGACTGGTGTTGTTCCGACCTGGTCAGTGACCTCAGTGGTTGGGGCTCTTGGTCAGTAGCTATAGGGTAAGGTCTGGACTTTACCGCGTGTTGAAGCCCCAATGCAATCCCTTGGCGAATAGCCATCTCCATCCAGGCTTTCATCCTCTGTGGGACCTCCTCAATGAAGCTGTCACCCTGGCGAAAACCAGCGGCTGTCGGAGTGAATGTGGCTTCAGGGGCCTGTCTGGTTGGTGTTCCAGACACTTGGGCCTGTTATCCTTGTGGAGTTAAGCTGCATCTGGATGAAAGGGAGAGATCTAGAGGAGGAGGAGGGTGTGAAGAAACTGACGGACTAGAAGAGGGGGCACCCTGAGATACAGCATGGACCTCTCGAGAATGCCTGTCTATTTGCTTTTGTAAGGCCTTATGGCGCCTTCAGGCATCCCTTTCTGAGGCTTTAGAATTTCCACTGTGTTTTGATTTGGCTTTTGCCTTCAAGCAAGGTGCCTGAGAGGTGCTACCATCTGCCATCTTGATTGAAATTAGAATAACAGTAGTTGAATATAATCTGTGTACAAGGCGGGTGGCACGCCCAGGGTCCGATCTGAGTCAAAAATGGTTGCCCTGATAAAGTTGCCCTGATAAAGGTTGCCCCCTTTTATTTTTTCTTTTTATTTTACTGGTGTCTATATATATATAATAAGTCGTGTCTCAGTAATATTATTTTATTGAAAATTAAAATATTATATTGTTAGTTTGTTACCATGAGTGATTATTATGATTGTAATAATTATTATAATATTATTGCTATAATTGCTTTGTAATTGCTCCTATGAATAGTGATATATGTATATTCCAATATTAATAATAGAACAACCAATATTAATGAGTAATCCAATTAGCCAAATAGCGAACGCCTAAGGCCCGGAATGATTATTGTAAGGGCCTTCAGCAACTTCCCTGCACAGGCAGACACTGGCCTAGGTGCTTGCTGCTGTGCCACTGAGAATAAGTCTGTGAGGGTTAAGTCAACAATTTTTAAAAAGCAAATTAATTATCCTCGAGTGCAGGTAGCCAAAACAAGGGTAAGACAGCTCTCAGAATGCTGAAGGGATTCTGTTGCTTCGAGCAGAAAATACCTCACACAGCTCAGGAAAGACAAACAAGGCGTGTAGCCACGAGGTGGCACTCAAGATGGCCTCCAGCAGAAAAAGTTTTTTTGCGCGCTTCTCAGCAGCAGCTTCCCACCTTGCAAACCAAGCCAGAGCTCAAACGAAGCCTGAGCTCTCAAACAACAGAACGGCGGAGAAGAAAGGGGAATTAATACTAATTAATTTCCCCACTGAAGAAATGGCGTTCGGGGGGGGGGTAGGGGTGATACAACTTTTAAAATGAAATATCAAGCCTCTAGCAAGCAAACGGAATAAAAACACAGTGGCAATCAAACTGGCAGAGGTAAGAAAATTTTGGCTGTGGGGAGGTGGAGCAGAGCAGCCCCAAAAGCCTCCCACCATCTTTTTTTTTGGGGGGGGGGCACGAACAGCGCTTCCCTTAAATCGGACTCTCAGACTGATAAGGATTGAAGGCTAAAGACAAAGGAAAAAACCAAAGGAAAACTGAACTGCAATCAAACCTGTTAATATTCCTGTTTCGGTCAAGGAACCATCCAAAGCACTGCCTGTCTCGCACGAGGCTGAGCAAAAACTAGGGAACGCTGAGGAGGAGTCACGTGGTGGAGGAGGAGCGTTCCTGTGGGCGTTCTCAAGCTCAGCCTGTGAATGCAGAGACTAAGCACCTCCCACTACTGGATGCTCTGAGCAGCTCATAGGAGAAATTAATAGTTTACAGATTATTTTCCTTGGAATCTCATCCTCCTGAAAATAATCTTGTTATTGCAAGATCAGTTTTAGCAGAACATACCCATAAGGCAACTCCCCTAACTGGCATTCTTCCAGAAAAAGCTACCATGCAAAAACATTAGGCTAGTTCCATTCAGCATAAAAAGTCACAAAAAGAATAGGCATCACAGTAGTTCACATGCCACTCAAAAGCACTGCCACCTCTTCATAAAAAGAGGCAAGGCTAACAGACCGTAAGTGGCCTCCATCCAGATTTATTAACATGTATGAACATGGGATGGTAGTTTATTATAAGAGAAAGAACACTTATGCAGTTTATTTCTCAAATGTTTTAGTCATCCTATGGCAACTAATTCAGTTAGAAATAGAATGTAATAAAACAATGCTTTCAAAATTAGCAGAGGCTAAATTCATACACTGAAATTAATTTACTATGGTGTACAAATGAAGCCATACATTCAGTGTGTGCAAAATAATACTATAAATGAACTTTCAGCACAAGAGTGGAGGTGGCACAGTGGTTAGAACAGAGTACTGCAGGTTACTTCTGTTGCCTGCCAGCTGCCTGCAATTTGGCAGTTCAAATCTCACTAGGCTCAAGGTTGACTCAGCCTTCCATCCTTCCAAGATCGGTAAAATAGGAACACAGATTATTGGGGGTAATATGCTGACTCTGTAAAACCGCTCAGAGAGCTGTAGAGCTTTGTGAAGTGCTATATAAGTCTAAGTGCTATCACTTTTTGTCCTTCATCCTACTAACCTTTTGCAATATATACCATACAGGCTTTTCAAGTTAATTTACTTCTTGCATACAATGCTATCTATCCAATGCCATCTATTATCTCACAAGATCTAGGAACAATATAGGCACAACAGGGGTAATATTAACAAAATGCCAAGACTTGCCAGAATTTGATGTGGTTCTTCTGGCTCTCAGAATGGGATAACTGACAACTTCTAAAGATTTGGTCAAATCGAGATCATGCAAGATGAGAAGATACCCAGAAGAAGTGGAGATCAGCATTTTGGAGCAGTCTGGAGTCAATCTCATGCGCATGAGAAAGCGGGTGTGAAAGAACTTCTTGTGAGGACAACCATCTTCTGTGCACCTAAGGAAAGGTACCCATCAAACCACAGGAATTATTATTGCATAGTTTTAAGAACCCAAATTTTTAATCCTATGTTTGAGATAGTATTTCTCTTAAAGAATATCATTCATCTTTCCTCATTCAACTCGAGCTCCAAAGCATCTGCTCTACAGTTTCAAATAAGCAGCAGGACCTTGCTATGTTTCATGGGTTGCTGGCAGAGTCTCATGTGCAAGCATGAGTCCCAAGCAGAGGAAAGCACACTTCAAACAAACAGCAGTTGCCATGACCCAGTATTACATTGCTGCTTGTAAAGTAAGACAACATGTGGCAGATATTCCAGATCTAGAAGATATTCCCGTACTCTAATCCACCAATATTGTATGTTCTGATGTAAAGCACTGGGATATTGTGCAGTGGTGACATATCATGGCTGCTCAAAGCACCTGATTGGTTTCAATATAAAAGTTCTAATTCTCCATATCTGTTTTATTTTTTATAAATAAAACCAGAGGTGGGCTTCAAAAATTTTAGCAAGGGGTTCTCTGCCCAGTTGATGGGTGGGCATGGCCATTGTGGGCATGGCCTCGTCGTCCTCCTGCACCGGGGGGAGTAGTTTTTTTGCTCTACCCGGGCTCCAGAGGCTTTCCTCGAGCTTCCAGGAGGGTGAAAACGGCTTTCCTGGGCTCTGGAGGCTCTCTGGAAGCCAGAAACAGGCTCTTATCTGGCCTTCCCAAACTTCCGGGAGGCCCGTTTTTCACCCTGCAATCGCCTTGCACATATCTGCATCGAAAACAGGCTGCAGGGGGACTCCTGGGAGGGTGGGCAGGACTAGCCAGGAGTGGGATTTGGGGGGGGGGGGTTCTCCAAATTGCACAGAAACCCCCAGCAGCCTACCCTTGAATAAAACTGCTGGTTTTATGGTCATAGTAAAGATCTGATGTGATCATTCTTACACATCTACTAAATCTTAAAAATATTTCAAGATTCTGCTCCAAGCTTGGCTCTAAGTGGACAATTTGCAGAAGCATTATGGTAATTTCAGTTATGACAGTTTGTTGACCTTACAATGAAGGGGAAAGGAAAGAATAAAGTATGATAAGGAATGAACTTTGATTTACATCTGCACAACACTAAGACATGAACCAATAAACTCAAAGTACAACCACTCTATTTCCATGCAGCAAGCAGGTTTTCAGATAAGATACTAAAAGGCAGTGTTGTTGTATTAAAAAGGAAGTGTTGTCATTTCAGTACTTCTAAATGAAGAAAGGGATCAATTATTTACCTGTTGGTATCCCAAATGATGACATTTCCATCAAATCCTGATGTTACTAGGAGTCTTGTGTTGGTATCATATTCAATATTCTTCACCCAGCTGGTGTGACCATGTAAAGTGCACACTTTTGAATCTAGCTTCCTCAGATCCCATAGTGCTACGGTAGTATCATCAGAGCAAGTTGCAAATAATCTGTTATCAAGAAACCTACAAGTATTAAAAAAAAAATGAATGGAAAGGGACAGGATCTCATTAACACAATCAAGTTCATAGCAAACATCACTAAATCATAATACTAAATGTTACCCTGCATTGATTCCAAAATATGATTACATCATATAGAGTAGTATCAGTTTAGTGCTTTTAGAGCATCTGAAAGACTAAAGCAGATCTCAAAAGTGGGCTGTAGTGCTTGAAGTGAGAATTTGAGGACCTGCTATTTTAAGAAATATCAGAAGAAGCTTTCTAAGGTAGCCAATTTTACATTTGGCATATTTAGTAAGAATGTATGAGAGGTACCATTACTTTGTCATTTCACAATCCATGAAAAAATGCCTCATTTGAAAAGAAACACAAATTTTAAATGACTATAAGTGATTATATCATGTTCAATTATTAGCTTGTGTATGTATTCATTTTAATCAATGTTTGCTAGTTACTAACAAAGAAATGTGTTCAGTCAAATTTGAAATTAAGTTTTCGTGTTGTCATATATTTTTCTTTGGATCCTCATTTTCCATTTGGAATTACATCTTCAATTCATTCCTATTGCCATGGTTTTTGAACACTGTAATTATTAATCTGGTTTATGATCTCCTTGGTTAGGAGGGAAAACTGGCAGGAGCTGAACACAAACATTTTGAATGACAACTACTTTGGATAACATTACAACTTCATCCTTCAACTACAGTTGAACAAGACAGGCTTTGAAATTTTAATCATTGGCAACTGATTGTCACTTCCCAGGAGACTAACCTGATATTATTTACACAATCCTCATGAGCAGCGGAAAGGGTTTTGATGTGCTTTGAAGAAATGGGATCAAATAGCAGCACTTCCGTCTGTTCACAAGCAACAGTTAGCACTGATCTGCACAGCAAAAAGAAGCAGGTATATTACATATAAATAAACCTCACATTCTTTCACAAGAAAGACTCCAAAAGGTCCATGCATACTTCAAAATGAATCAATAACAATAATGCTAATAATGAGACAAAGCTGTTTCTTTTGTGTCAGATTTTTTTTCTTCTTTCTTTTAAATTAATATGCACAAAGCCAACCAATTACAGAAACAACAATGCACTGAATAAATAGAATAAAAATATAATAATTTTGTTGTTTCTTTGGGTCAATCTTGGCTACAAGCAACTGTCTGGACAAGCCCTTGCAGTTTTCTTGGCAAAATTTTCAGAAGTGGTTTGTCCTTGCCTTCTTCCTAGAACTGAGAGAGTAGGATTGGCCAAAGTTGCCCAGTTGGCATTGTGCCTCAAGCAGGAGTAGAACACATAGTCTCTTGGTTTCTGGTCTACTTCTTTTAATCATTACACCAAACTTGCTTTCTTTAATAACCAGGGTCTAATATTTCTAGCTAAAGTACTCTAAATTATGTTCTACATTTTAAATTATTAATTTTAATTTATTCCACTTGCTTCAGTGTTATGAAGCAGAAACTGTTTCATGAATTCTTCTAGCACTTTTGATAAAACTGTGTACACAACTGTCCAAAAAAGGATGAGCTTTGTTGTTTTGTTCAATGCTTTGTTCAAACATCCAAGATTCGATCAGAGAAATATCACTCTAATAATGGGAGAAAGTACTTTCTCCCCAGAGTTCTAGAAGACTTCAAATTTTATTTATTTATTCAATTCAATTTAGGCTCTAGTAATTTAACTGACCCTATGTGAATCCTCAAATAGTAACATTAATACCCAAACTATAATAAAATCAAGATGGGATCCAGGCAAAACATGCTAACAAACATAAAAAAAACAAGAGACATACCCAACAAGACCCCTCATCCAAATCACACAAGGCTTTGAAGTCTAACAGGATGGCAGCACATGGATTTCAGGGGTATACCTTATTCCAAAAGGCACCCATTATGATAGAGAAGGTATACTTTTTGGGTATACTTTTTTCCCAACAGATAATGTTGTTTAATTAAAGAGAACCAGAGTAGGCTAACTCTGTGAACATGTTACTCTCAAATAACTTTGTCCTATGATGTGTATTTACCAGGTGAGTTCATCAATGAGATTACTATTTGATCAACAAAATTACAAAGATGATAAAGTGTAGCTGGGTTACATTTTAAATATTAAATTTAATTTAAATATCTAAACAATTTAAATATTAAAATGTAGCTGGGTTACAGAAAGAAACAATTCATATCTTTATTTGAAAGTATTTCCTATTCAAGAAAAATAATAGTCCTTCCTTTCTTCCTTCTCTCCTTCTCTCCCTCCCTCCCC
Source organism: Laticauda colubrina (assembly GCA_015471245.1). Lineage (NCBI taxonomy): Eukaryota > Metazoa > Chordata > Lepidosauria > Squamata > Elapidae > Laticauda > Laticauda colubrina. Next base: position 14,391,335 of record BLBF01000004.1, on the reverse strand, counting down.
TTCCCTCCATTTTCAAACCTTGAATAATGTTTTATTAAACTGTGCACCTGCTAAACTAATATTTACCATATACATTTGAGCTTCAATTAACACAATTCCTTTAACTGATCATTGTTTGTGTGATCACAAATATACAAAAAGGCTATGAGTACATTGTATAGATTGCAGTTTTCTTTTTAAACATCATCTAACAGCAAAGGCAAGATTTAAAGGCCCGGTCCCACTAGCCGACGGACGCAAAACGTATGCATAAAGGACACAGCGGACAAGCAAAATTTCGGGGGTGGCTCCATTGTCATCCGCTCCAAAAAGTGGCGAAAATTGCATAAACAGAACGGAAAAGAACGGACGTGAGTATTATGTAGCGGGGATGCTAAACGGATGTTCATCGGAAGCCTAGCGCATGGAAGCGGATGACACCTCCGAAGGGGTTCTGGGGGAGAATTTCGAAGTGGACACATAGCGGAAGGGGCGGATGCATCACGGACGCCAAAAGGAAACAAAGGGGATACTGCGCGGATGTATATCGGATGCAAAGCGTTCACTGCGCATGCGGGGAGTATGAATTGCGTCAGTTCCGCGGATATAAAAGGATGCAGCACGCACGCAGTCAGTATACAGGGGAAAGACGTGCTGCCACATACATCTTGCAGGAACACCATGGTTCGTCAGTCAGGCAAGAAGAGGAAGTCCGTGCCTACTTGTTCAAGCCCTGGCAAGGTGAAGAAGGCCAGAACCAGCATCCCACCCCCGGGCACTGACTCTGAAGCTGCTGCTGCTGCTGCTGCTGCTGCTGTAGTGGACCAGCCCCAAGGCCCTCAAAGCCCTGCTGCTGAAGGCCCTGCTGCTCAAGCCCCTGAAGGCCCTGCTGAAGCCCCTGCCAGAGGGAGGAAGAGGCAAGGGAAGCAGAAGGGACAGAGGAAACAGTACACCGTTTCCGAGGAGCATGAGGATGAGGTGCTGGAATGGCTGAGGGAGAACAAGTACCTCTGGAGAAAGGGCCACAGACTGTATCGGGACACCAAGAAGAAGCAGACAGCTTGGAGAGACATGGCAGAGAGCCTGGGGTACACTGCAGAAGTACTCCTTGGATGGTGGAAGCACATGCACATCTGGTATGGCAAGCTACACCTCAAGAAATCCGGGCAGGCTGCTGTCAAGCTCACTGACCGGAAGATGTACGTCATGGCCAAGTGCAGTTTCCTGGAGGGTGAGATCCGCCACCGAGGAGCAGTCCCTCTGAGACCCCTCTCCCTCAGACAGTCCACAGACAGCCAGTCCTCTTCCAGCCAGGAGCCAGCTACCCTGTCCAGGCAGGTGTCTTCAGAGGGCCCCACAGCAGAGACCCCCCGACAGCTGCACTCCCCATGCTGGCAGACTTGGAGGATCCCATGGAGGATGACACCCTGCTGTCACAAATGGAGGAAGAAGCAGCAGCCACCAGAGGCCAACCCACCCCCACCCCCAGCTCCAGAGGACACAGGCAGAGAGGCAGACTGGAGGGCCAGGACCACAGTGTGTTGTTGGAGATCAGGGACACAATGAAGACCAGCACAGAACTTCTCTCTCAGCTGGTCCACTGCAACATACCATCCTTGGACCGGAAGCCCTTCATCACCTACGTGAGCCAGACCCTGAGGGACCTGCCCGAGGCCCAGTACCAGGTGATGAAGCAGAAGATCACAGCACTTCTGCACAACCCTCAAGGCCCAGCTGAAGCTGCTCCTACCCAGTCCAGGTCTGCTCCTCTGCCCCAGGCGATGTCACAGTCCTTCCACGGCTTTCAACAGTCCCTCACCTACCAAGGCTACGACTACCAGAACTTCCCACAGCAGAAGCAGAACTTCCCAGTCCAGGCCCAGGTTCATCAGACGCCACAGACACCACTCCTCACCCAGCTGCAGACCAGACAGCCCCACTACACTCCTCCCAACCCTTCCTCCACCCCATAGCCAAGCCCGTCAATGGACAATCTGTCATCAGTATTGGGCCTGACATCTCAAGTCCTTGATGAAGGGCCTCTCAATCTCATGGGACTGAGTCAGCTCTCGGATAGCTTCCTGAACACACCACCACCTGTTGTACCCTCGGGGCCAAGCACCCCAATGGTGCCTCAGACCATCACTCAAGCCACAGCCACCTCCACAGTCCCTGCCCACTTAACAGCTGAGACCATGGACATGACTCAGAGTGACTGAGAATAGTGTCAGAGACTGAGTTGTTTACTTGCTTAAGACACTTTACTTGGTTCATTTTGCTTATTTAATACAGTCATAAAGTTTACCTAAGAAAGTTAACAAAGGTTATCTTTGCTTAAAACACTTACGACACTTTACTTGGTTCATTTTGCTTATTTAATAAAGTCATAAAGTTTACCTAAGAAAGTTTATCTTTGCTTAGGACACTTAATACAGTTTATGGTTCATTTTGCTTATTTAATAAAGTCATAAAGTTTACCTAAGAAAGTTAATAAAGCTTATCTTTGCTTAAGACACTTAGTTTACTTGGTTCATTTTGTAAAGTGTTGGTGAAAACTTTGAAAAAATGGTTAAGCCTTTGCATGATTGTGGAATAGATAAGGATAGTTGTGGGATAGATAAACCTCCAGTGCAACCATAGTGGGATTGTATGGTCCACCATCCCAGAGATCCAGATGATTTTCTCCCCCTTTTTATAGAAAATATTGGTTGTCTGCTATGGGGCCTTCTACATACTCTCGACATACTGCAGACATCCTAAATATCCGAGATACATCCCAGATACAAATGTTTTGTCTGTTTTGAATACTTTATATACGAGATGCATACGCTTACATCCTTTCTATTTCCGTGCTACTAATGCTGTGTAGACGTTCTGTGTACCTTTTATTTCCTCCCTCTTTCTGTTTTCAGCTGCAGTGGACGTGAGTTGAGGGGATGGCCAGAGGATGCAGAGAGGATACAGTGGACATTTAACGGATAACGGACATAGAACGTTTGTTGCCTGTATATGTCGTGGATGTACATCGTACATGGCAGAAAGTTCATCCACTCACAAAGTTTTGTGCAGCTCAAAACTTCTTGCGCGGATGAAATTGCAGTGGACAGATGCTCGATGGATAGAGCGTATGAAACACGTATGCAATGAGTACACAACGGATGCATAGCGTTTTCCAATGGACGGCAAGCCAGTTTGTTCAAATGCTCCTTGGGTTCTTCTTTCATATGGATTAATATTTAATATCTTCAGCAATAAAAATAGGTTTTTTTCATGGTTATATTTATTTTTTAATTTTAATATTTAAGTCATGTAGAAAATATGTTTTGATAGGTAGCCTGTGATAGTTTGTATTTACCCATGGCTTCTTGCTTGCTGTTCACATACCCATCTAGACGAAGTCCAAAGAAATGCTAGCTAGTTGATAACAGAAACTAAGATTAGGAATAGAGGAAGCAGAGAAAATTTCCAGCAGGAGAAGAGAGAGGCCTCAGATGCTAGACTGCTATTAAGGGTAGAATCTTATATTACCAGAAATACACTGGCACATTACAAGTGCAACAAGGATGCAAACAGACAAGGGTTTAATAAAAAACAATGCGGGTGGGCAAACCTGAATTGTATACAATGGTATTATACCGCTAAAAGCTTACTCGCTGGAGCTTGCCACAAAGAAGAGGACAAAAAGCCTGGGAACTCTGCCAAAGACAAATGTGAGGATGCATGGTAGGACCTGCCTATCAAATATAGATGGTATTGAAGGAATTGCAAATAATGGAAGAACAAAGGTTTTAGCTATCAAAGAAAAGCCATATGCCAGACTGACTCAGAGAGGAACTTTACATATAAAAAATGAATAGCCCCAAATAAAAGTACTAGTTCTGCTAAGCAATGTATCTTAGGAATCAAAAACAAATGCTGAACACAATGGCAATCTAGAATTATATTTAGCTCTGAGTTTCTATCAAATTCCAAGAACTCATAGGTTACCATATACATTTAAAAAATCAGAGCCCACTGCCGACTCTTCATATCCCAGAGAAGTAAAAGATCTAATTGTAAGTTAAAAAAATAACAACACAAGTCCTTGATTTCTGGCTTCTACATCCAAATGCAGAGTAGTAAACTTTAATGCTTCTTTAATGCTTAATGAGAGGGAAAAAAAGCAGAGAACCTTGAAGTACCGATTTCTCAATGATTTCACAAGCTGCTGTCATGTATCACTGGGCCAGAATTCATGGAACAAACAATAGTGACCCAAAGTTTATGGGATGCATGCAGTCTCCAGCCCCACTGTGCATCTTCAAAATGCCCTCAAATTGCACCATGGAAACTCAACTGCAATCCACTGATGATTTTCAGCTATATAAGTTTTTTTTCTGCATTTTGGGAATGATTGTGAAAAAAAATGTTAAATAGTTCTATGAAGCCTCTGTAATGTTTAATGCACTGATTTTGTACTTGTAAAAAGCAAACAAAAACGGAGTGGAAAGGAATTCAGCTTGTTCTAATGATATCACTGTCATTTATAGTTCCCTCATTATTAATAGAAGGTAATTTAAATGAAATGTGCACACACCTATATCATCCTAAACAAAAATAAAACACAAAATAACACTGTGTGAATCAAGCCAAATTAGAAGTGTCAAAGCACTGACACAGAAGAATTCATACTGCTGATTTAGCGCAAAAGGGATTCATTTGGTTTCCACCAGCCACCTTATTCTAGACTCAAGAAATAAATTATTGACAAGATGAAACAATTCAACTATTATCATCAAGGAATACCAGGCAATCTATATTTCAAGTACTTACAGCCAAAACTTTATTTTGCATGAAAGTCGTATTTTCTTTGTGACCTTTCAGTGTAGAAACTTATTATGAGCTTTAGCACATAGATGAAAAGCTCTGACTTATTAAGGTACTATAGCACAGTTACTTAATAAGGTTGTACTTCTGGAAATCTCAATAAAAGTGGATAGACAATGCAAAGATTGCTTATTGACTGATCATCTTTAAGGCCATATTAAAAAATAAAATAAAAGTAAAATACAACATATATTTTCAGGAGAAAAATAGATAAAATAAAAGACTGTATAAAAATATACATGTGCTAAATGAAAAACATCAATATTCAGATAAATACATAACCTTTACACGATATCCCAATCTATTCAATTTAACAGTTTCTAAATTAGAATACCTTTTTCATAACTTTAGCAGATCTGTCATTCATGTCCCAATGGGCTATTATTTTAAGTAGAGATCTAAGCCTATAGGAGGCATATGGTTGATAAAACATGAACAATAAAAGAACTTCCCATGCATAGACATGCATATACAGTCAACTGGAATAGCCTCTGAAACAAGCAAATGGGCTTTTCAAAATATGGAACCACCTTTACATTTTGAGGAGTGCTTCACTCACACCAAGACACTTTACAGAAGCATCCCTTTCAAATACTTTTCACAGCTTAATATCTGGACTACAGCAAGCATATATTATTTAGTTGAGAATAAAGAACATTGAATTTGCTTGACCAAAGGTTGCAAAAGATGATTACATGACCTTGGGAAACAGCAACCATCAAAAGAATAAGTCAGTTGCCAAGCTTCTGAATTTTGATCATTTGACCACAGGGATGCTACAAAGGTTGTAAGTGTGAAAAATGGTCAAAAATGACTTTTTTTCCAGTGCTGTTATAACTTTAAATGCTCACTAAATGAACTGTTGTAAATCGAGGACTACCTGTAATAAAAAAATTGTTTGTTGCAATGTATTATATGAAATATTCCGTCATCTTCTTAATCCAAGAACAAAAAGATAAAAAAAACAAATACAAATTGTAGAGTATATTAATCTGGACATACACAAAAATGTAATTTGGAGATTAACTTGTTACAGTATTTTAAATAATGAGGGTCTCTGAGAAATAGATTTCACTTTATGCTAAACCAAGCTATATTCTGCAACACCAGTTTACATTCTTCAATGCAAAAACTGATAAGTCCTTAACTTATGACTACAATTGAAACCAATTTTTTTGTAGCAAATCACTTCTGAAATCTTGCCAAGAAAACTGCAAAGACTTCTCCAGGCAGTTATCAGGAGACAAAAACTGACTCAAAAAGCACCACCACCATCAACAAATAATTATTCAGAAGTTATACTTTTCCTATTTTCGTTTCCTTTGATCTTAGAATAAATGCAGTACAACAAAAAATGTTGCAGTTTTCCCTTGGATCAGCACAGTGCAATATTCCAATCAATCATGAGAAGTCCCATGAATATTTCTTTTTAAAATGTGGGTCTTTTGTGCTATTTAAATCATACATTCATCTTTGAAAAGAACTTAAGGATAGGAAACAAAGTTACACACACAAAAAAGGCGCAAAAGCTTCCGTTTGTAGGTGATAGCTTCAAAACACAGCAAATTAACATTAGTTGACACTAATGGAACTGCTCACAGGATCTTGAGATATTTGAAAGAAGTAAACTGCATATTTTTCTCATGACACCAGGCGGCTTCTGACTGCTACCTGACACATCCATTCTTATCTTATTTGTTGCTTACTCTGTCCCTATTTCCTTATTTGCAAACACTTCACAGGCCTTGTGCAGTTGCTTGCCCAATCACCGTATGTCCTCATAACTTTACGGGCAAACTACAGCCACGGGGGGGGGGGGGGGGGGGGGGGGGGGGGGGGGGGAAAGAGGAAAAACCTCAAAAACGGCCCAAAATCGGGGGGGGGGGGAATAAATATAGGAATAAAAATGGATAATAAAATATTTTAAATAAAATATTTTAAGAATAAGAATATTCTTAAAAAATATTTTAAGAAGTATTTCGTTGCAAGCGTGGACATCATTCAACCTGCAGCTAAAACTGCAAAAAATGTGCCGCGAAGCCGCCACTAAACGGAGACCTCTCGCGCCCGACTAGGTGCGAGCAGCCACAGCAACGAGGAGGTGGAGGCACCCCCCAAAAGCGGCTCCGAGCATCCCTTCTCTTCCTCCTTACCCGCCAGGAGAGTACTCCAGGTTGAAAACAGCGCCGTGGGTGCGGGTGATGGGGGACACCGAATCGGCGGGCTGAATAGCACCGTAGAGCCTCGTCATGGCCCGGAAAGTGTCCTTCGCCGGCTCCACGCAGCGGCCCCCGTGGCCCAAGCCCCGTTCCTGCACCCAAGAGAAAAGCCCCCCGCCTGGAGCCGAGACCGGGGCGGTGGAGGTAAAAGAAGCCGGGGGCGACTTCGGTGACATAGTCCGGGGTGGTGAGCTCGAAGGGGGCGGCGACTGGTCGACGTCGCCCGGAGGCGACCGCTCTGGGGTGGGGCCCCACCGCGCCTTCCAGCTCATCCCGAGCCCGGCCCCGCCGCCACGACAAGCAGCACCAGCACCACCGCTACCACCATTCCCCACCCACCCCCGGGCCTTCGGCTCCCCACCACTTCCGGCGCGGTGAGCACCAAAGAAATCGCACCGGCCGCAAACTCGAGAGCGTCGCGAAGCGGCCGCCCGAAATGATGTTCCCCACCCTCTGTGGGGAAACGCGGTCGTGCTGGGCTTTGAACGGCCGGGCGTTTTTCACCAAACTGGAAGCGTCTTTTGCCTCTGGTTTCGTTTCGGGATTTCAGGAATCGAGCGTAATTTTCAGAGGGGGTTAGGTAGGATGAATGGCTGCTTTCAGCAGAGTGTGTGCTCGGAGATTGCAGGGTTGCTCGCGGGGTTCCGTCAGTCTCAAAAATCCAAACGCCAATTCATGTCTTCTTGCCTCGCCTGCCTACGACAGTGTCTATCCAGTTGGTGGGAGGAAGCAAGAGGGGAGAAGAGTTGTGGCGCTTGGTTGTCTTGTGGGGTCCTTGAGGCTCTCTCTCTAAGCTGGTTTGTTTTCTTGAAGATGATGTTTCATTGCCCAACTAGGTAACGTCATCGGGGCTCGAGAGGAAGCCAGCAAGATGTTCCTTCGTCTCTCAAGGTTAGCAGAGAATAGAGCTGGAAGAGATCTTGGAGGTCTTCTAGTCCAGCCCCCAGCTCGAGCAGGAGAATTTATTTATTTTATTTATTTGATTTGTCAATCGCTTACAAGATAATAGGTATCAGTATATACAAAGTTATGAATACATGAAATGGGTAAATATAAAATAAAAAGAAACAATAGGACAGGGACGGTAGGCACATTGGTGCGCTTATGCACTTATAAGTATAGAATTATACAACCTCAGACAAGTGACTGTCCAGTCTCTTCTTTGAAACCTCCAGTGATGGAGATTTCTGAAGGCAAGCTGTTCCATTAATTGTCCTTACTATTAGAAAGTTTCTCCCTAATTCCTTAATTGTTCTCTCCTTTATCAGTTTCCAACCATTATTTCTTGTCCTGCCCTATGGTGCTTTGGAGAATAATTAGAGATCCAGTCTTTCACAAATAATCTGAGAATACTTGGCATAAAAACTGGGTTTGTGACATAATTAATAAGCCAGAAGGGATTGTTAACCATCCTTAAACTTACCCAGGAACACTGTGTGGTACAAGTATACATGTATAGAAAGTTAGCACCCACTCATCAGCACCCACCCCTCTCCTAGAAGAATGAAATATTTTAAGAAGTATTTAAATAGCAGAATATTCTATTTCCCCAAAGAAATGGAGAAACATATTTTTTTTAGAGGCAGAAAGCAACCCCTCTTTTCTTAATAGCCCACAGCAGATGTCAGCACTTAATGAGATAAAGAGCTTATTGAAGAAGAAAGATGAGTTTCTAGATAGCTCTGTTCATATGCAAGGCAAATACTGCAGGCAGAAATCCATTCGAGACAGGATATTTTGAAACTCCCTGCAGCAAAGTCTGAACAAAGGCAGAATGGTAAAATTAACTCTCACTCAAGATCCAAAACAGGATGAAAGCCATTAAGCCACAATAGGAATTGCCGAACACCCTTTCAGAACACAATCCCTTTCATTACTCCATTCAGGGGAGTCCAAACTTCAACCAAACCAGCTCAGACAAATACCTAGGATTTGGTGTTTCCTCTTTTGCCTCTAGAGCCAGCTATGATCCCACATAACCCCTACATGATCCCATAAGAATCTGACAACAGCCAATAGAATACATGTTCTTTGCACAGGAACAGGAAGTTCAAGTCCAAAGCCCAAAAAAGGTGTAAAAATACCCCACTCTCAACTTCAGTTTGTCAGCTGCCTAGAACCACAAACCCATGTGGTTCTGCTTTATCAATAAGCCATTTTTCCAATCAGCCTCCATGTTTCCAGTGTCTTTCTCCCAGCTTGGAACTGAATCAGATGGATATTTCTTCTCACGTAGGTTAGGCTAGGAATAGTATTCTTCTTCCCTTAGTCAAAAAAGCATTGTCTGATTGATCAAAGCCATGATGGGAGATTGGGAAAGATGTCTTCAATAAACTGGTCAGTTCCATAGCCTATGTCCTTCAAGACTTCCTTTAAAGGAAAAGGGGAGAAGCATGCCATACCTGTCATATCCCATTCACATTGTTCTGAGTGTTGGTTCTGACGACTCACAGTCCACCTGGAAAGATTGAACAGAATATTGGAGAGACAAGGTTATGCAATAGTGGGGAATATCTGTCACTTGGGTATAGGATGAGGGTGAAGGTTCGTTCTTTACACAGAGCTGAAGAAGCATCTTGGATGAGAAGTGAAACATCTTCAAGGAAAAGCAAAGTCCGGTTGCGTCTTGAAAAACCACCTTTTGAACAACCATGACCTAAGTGACTGAGAATCTCCATAGACACCTGTCCTTGATTCAACAACCAAGATTAAAGTGATATATGGTGTCCTCAGCTATTTGAGCAGGCCATGAACCTGTGCTCAATGAAATGTCTCTACAATGACCAGAGATTGTTTTTGGTAGATCTGTTCTTATTCAGATTCCATCCTGCATTAGAACTTCCATTTTTCTCAGATATACATTCCCATTCACATTTGTAAAAAGCATTATGACTCATTACTTATCTGATGTTTGTGAGATTTCATGGTTGGTTTTTGAAGAATTTGTAGCACGGTCATAGCTGGATGAACCAATAAGACCCAATTAATGATTTTGAAAAGTGGGTCAGTAAGCTTTCTAGGCCACTAGTTTTGCTTTTTATTGGATCACTATTTTATCGATCACTATGGAATTAATGATTAAAAACTGGTCATGGCAGCCTGCAGCAATATAGGATTGAATCAATGAAAGAAGCATCGAGTATATTCGTGCATTCCTTGTTTCTACATTTCCAGATTAAAGAGCTTCTCATCCATGCAGAGAATACTCATTTGAATGATATTTAATGAGTATTAAAGTTAGATTTGGAACGAACATCATATATTTTGGACACAGATTCCCTGTAGTTACTCTTACCTTATTATAATGAACAAATATTCTTGACTCTTGATGAATGTATCTTTTCTTTTATGTATAAAGAGAGCATTTGCACCAAGACAAATTCCTTGTGTGTCCAATCACACCTGGCCAACAAAATAATTCCAATTCTAATATTACAGACCCAACTAATTTACCAAGCTAATAAAATGAGCTTTCAAACATTAGGATTAAAGGAGGTGTGTTTACAGCAAGACTGGAATTTCAATGCACATCAGTCTTGAGCCAACAACATACTGTATTCCTTCAGTTAAAAATAAATACTGTAATTGCTTTTTCATCTTTGCTTGAATCTAATATACAAATATATATCAGAGCTCTGAGATATCAGCATCAGGAAATCTGTCACACCATTATAATTTAAGACATTTTACAAAGAGCAAACTAAATATAATAAATAAAATACATAGCAAAAAATAGCAAAAACATATATTAATTTATTGTAACTGTTTAATACCTTTCATTTTTCAGTTGTTTGCATGACCTTTTTAATCAAAAGATAAAAAAGCTGAAATGTACAAATGTAGGAAAGCATTGTTAAATCCATGGAGAAGAAATATAATTACATTATAAAGCTCATTAAAATAATAAAAAAAAGATTCCTGATCCAGTGAAAAACCTCAGCTTTTAGGAATCAAACATGCTTGCCAGTACTTTAGAGGAAATGAGAATGTAAACACAGCTATTTTGTCTTTTCCAATGTCTGAATAAAAAGGTCTTATTATTTAGTTAGCTATATAGAAATAAAAGATACGAGGTTTTTACTTCCAATCATATCTTTAGTTATGATCAAAAGAAACTGAACTACTGGTATCTGATCTCACTTTTTCTTTTAAAGAAACTCAATCCAATTGAGATGTACTTGGAAATCATTTCAGAAATACTGTTCAATCAAAAGTTTGATTCTCTTTTCACTGCATCTAAAACTGTTCCATTTTTGTCATTCAGTAATTAGTCAAGTTTGACCTCAGTGTTTGCACAGATTAGGATATCAACAAGTTTTATTGGGAGGAACTGGATTTTTCTCTCTTGGTATTCTTCCCATGATATAGAATTCTGGGTTGGGATGCAGATCTATGAAGTGAGCTAAGCGATTTGACATGGCAAAAAAGGCTGAAATGGAGCCTATGTCCCAGGCATCTTCTCGGTCAAATCCATGGGCCTCCAGCTTCTGAAAGTGCTCTTCTGTTATATTATCTGCTCTGCAGACAGCAAGGGCAAACTCAAGCATGGCCACTTCCCGATCACTTAGATCAGCCAGTTTCCAGTTCACAGCCACCTAAACTCAAAACAAAGCCATAAGAAATTGCAAACTTCCATTTGGGTTCATTTAGGGTTAAATGTGAGATCTTTTAACCTGCACGGCCCAGATCAGCTTGTGTCAAAGAAATCAATATCTTTAGAACAAAGATTGAGGAATATTTATGAATGCAAACTATAACACAATACAGGATTTTTGTAACAGTATATCCAGGGGTGGGATTCTCCTGGTTGGACCAGTTCTATAAAACTGTTTATTATGATTCTGCCCAGTTTGGAAAACTGGCAAATCAGACCACTGGATGGCCCCTCCTCTCCCTGCCCATTCACTCATTACCTGGCAAACTTGCCTGCTAAGTTGCCATTTTTTCTTCTCCCCCCCCCCCCCCCGACCATCAGCTGTTCTACTCTGCTGGGAGATTTAGATTAGCTAGAAAGCAGGAAATCATTGGATCTAATCTAAAAGCGGTGCTGAACCTTCCTTAGGACTGAAGTTTCTACTTTTCAGTGCAGACTCAGATAGCATACTGCAGAAAGATAGATCTCTAAGTGAATCTGTAATTCTGTGAGCAACTCAATCCGCCTGCCTGCTTTGCTTGATTTTTAATAACCAAGGCAGGTTGGAGAGCTAAATTAGCTTCTGCGGTCTTTAGAAATGGATGGATTTACTTTACTTTCATTCTAACAGAATCTCATTTAGAACTAATCTGTAATTGTTATCCGGCCTTCTTTGAAAATCTTTCAAGATTTTATCTCAATTGCAATTTCTTACAGGACAGGTGCTATGTAATCTTCTTACAACCATATTCTTCAAATGGAATTCAATTAAGAACAAAACTGCTAAGAATAATACAGTTGTGAGACAACACACTTTGGAAAACTGGTGTGTGAATTTAAAAGCTACTTTCACGCATTCCTTCCACTTTTCCCACAAAGATTCCAAGATACTGCATGTACTTAACCATGCTTATATGCTATTTAAAGAAGAACAGAAATCAAACCCATACAGAAAGAAAAATAAACTTAGGTCTGACCTGATCTGCCAAAGTTGGTTTCTTAGAGTAGATGCGATGTAAGGCACTATGTGCAATTACACAGTAGGGACACTTGTTGACAATACTGGTAGCCACAATAATGAGTTCTTTATCAGCCTTGCTTAGGTTTCCTGTGGGAGAAAGATGAATCTTATTTCTATAGCTGCCCACAGGCTTATTCCCCAAAGCAAGTATTATGACTCTAAATTAATAGGAATTATCCTGGACTTGCTTTACTGCCATAATTTGACAATTTCAATTCATGCTTGATGTGTTATCATGTGACTGCAGGCAAGCAACTTCAAATAGAAGTTAAATGTTCTATATTTAATACTGTTATCTTTTGCGAAGAAGGCAAATAGCCCCTAAAATGAGATTGATGGCTTTTTATTATTCAACTTGAAAAAATAATACTATCCAAATATATACTGTGTCAAGATTCTGGCAGTTGCCCTAATTAAATCCTAACAGCTACTACACACTCATAAAAATCTTGTAGCACAGTCCATAATCTGCACAACCAATGCATACAACAAATAATTTTGGATCTCAAATAATCGGAACTAAAACTACAATTTTCCCAATGCACCAATAACTGTATCACCACTGCAATAATCTGCATGAACATATTCACATTTTAAGGGCTAACTTTTAAAATAAACACAGATAGTCTTCAACTTACAACAGTTTGTTGACCACTCCAAGTTACAATGGCACTGAAAAAAAGTCACTTATGACCAGTTTTCAGAGTTATGTTTGAAACGTCCCCATGATCATGTGATCAAAATTCAAGTGCTTGGCAACTGGCTCATACTTACGACCATTGCTATGTCACAGGGTCATGTGATCCCCTTTTGACAAGCAAAATCAATGGGTAAACCAGATTCACTTAAAAACCGTGACAAGAAAGATCGTAAAAGGGGTAAAATTCATTTAACAAATGTCTCGCTTAACAGCAGAAATTTTGGGCTTAATTGTGGACGTAAATTGAGTACAACCTATAAACCATTCTTTGCTACATATTGTGAAATTCTATGAAACCTTTTATTTTCATTGAAGGCTCATCATCATCATCAATCTTGTTTCAAGAATGACTGGAAAACCATGTTTGATATAATAATCATCAACTTTAATTAACAATCCCATAATCCCTTGCGGGGTAGAGCCTGAGCAACTGAATGGAGCAAGCAGAGTGTTTTAATGGCCAGATGCCCTTCCTGTTGCCAGTGAGGAGTTTTGTTCAGCAGATGTATTCTCAGTGTGCCCAGAGAGAGAAAAATATCTGTCTCTACCTAGGATCAAGCTCATAGCCTCCTGACTGTGATGCAAGAGCTCTACCTCTAGGCCACCAGACCACTCATGTTTGATAAAACATTAGTCCATAATAACTTTTTGACTGCAAATTAGGGATTCTTCAGGGATATGAAAGCTAATGGATAGTATTGTAATTGGCTGGTTCCTGTTCTATAGTCAAAGAGAGGTTGAGCCAATTCTTAAATTGGACCTACACTGGAATACTAAATGCCACTAAGTGACTTAAGAGATTCTTACCAGGAAAAAGTTCCCATCCAGTCAGTGCAGGATGGGCATTCTTACCTGTCTCTTTGTTCATGATGGTATTGTAATAGGCAAAGAATGCCCTAAATTCTGCTGGCCGATGAGCCATAACCTTAAACACATTGGGCAAAAACCCAGTCTGAGAATTAAGAAAAAAAGTAGTCAGACATCATTTATACAACAGGCTATCCAATATCCGTATTATTTCAATTCACAGATAATATAGTTACACGGCAGAATTAGTTTGGATCATGTACAGGTAGTCCTCAACTTACGACAGCTGGGACCAGAATTTCTGTTGCTAAGCAATACGGCTGTTAAGTGAGTTGTAACCTATTTTACAACCTTTTTTGCCAGTTATTAAGCAAATCATTGCTGTTGTTACGTGAATCACATGGTCATTGAACAAATCAAGCTCCCCCCACTGATTTTGTATGTCAGAAGCTGGTTGGGAAGGTTGCAAACAGAGATCACATGACCCTGTATTGCTGCAACCAACATAAGTAGATGGCTGTTGCCTAGTGCTTGAATTTTGATCATGTGACTGAGGGGAGGCAGCAGCTGTTGTAAGCATGAGGACAGGTCATCACTATTTTTTTTTCAGTGCCAATGGTTGCTAAATGAATGGTTTATTCAAGGACTACCTGTGGTGGAGTGTCAAAGAGTGATGTTAATGGAGAAAAATAATGGCTCATTGGAAAATATATATTTTTCTAAAAGATCTCTGGTTTTCAAGTCTTGTCCTTTCCAACTGAAAGGTTGCTAGCAGGCAAGAATCAAAAGCACCACATTAACCACACTTAGCTACATGGAATAATAAAATTATCTGCTATCAATCCAACCTTTTTAAAAAGTGTATCAAACAGAGTATTATTTCTTCCAAACAACAGCCCTAAATTCCAATATAGTTCAACAGATGTTTAATCATCCTGGTGGCTTTTGTTATTCTAGAAAGTGAGAACAGGAGATATATAGTTCTTGAAGAATGATTGATGGCTTGATGACTTTGCAAGCACACAATATCACCTAAGTGTCTAGTCCTAGATGCATCATTTAATTCATTAGAGTACCAAATTCAGACAATGTTTAATCAGAATTTTTATATTTTTATGTCTTTTTTAAAAAAACAGCCATAAATGGTATCAGAGCCAAAGAGGGGAAAGTGTTATGCAAGATAGGAAATATACAGTCCCACAATAAGAAAATTAGCACAGGCAGGATTGTTCCACTAAGATATTTTTACCTTTACTTCCATTTCCTCCATGAGCTCTACTATATCATATGGCAAATCCGTCTTCTTGGGTATTGGATAGCGTCCAATCTCCTTAGTAGTATTTTCTCTTTCTGTACTCTTTCGATGATTTAGTGCTACACTGTGGGATCTTCCCCATAGGTTTCCTGATACACTGAGAGGAAGAAACTAAAATACAGAATGAAAGAGGATCTTCCATTTACATAGGATATTAAGAGCTTCAGTATCACTGCAGGTCCAAGATCTAACTGGGCATTTCAAACTAGTGCAGTGAGATTGCTAAACTTCCTCACCTGCCATTTTGAAGAGATGATCTCACCAGTAATAAACCCAAGTTTACTGTAAAATATATACTTTTTAAAATGTATCCTGCATACAAAACTGTAGGGTATGATACTTGAAAAAATTATACAGTAGCTAAAGATATTGAGAATCATAGACATCCTTGTGTAAATCTGTGTTCGGATCACTATTTTAGAGTCAAACGTGAAATTCAGCTATTTGGGTCTCAATCCTCAATCCTAGCTTTTCATGAATGTTCAAAATGAATGTCTGATATTGTTTGGGATAACCTTATCTGCTGCTATAACAGTTCAGGCTTAGATTCTCTTCTGTTTCGAACAGAATGTTTTATTTCTTTATTAAATTTATATGCCACCCATCTTACTGTTGGAGCAACTCTGGTTAGGAGTATCTGACGAGAAAGCAAGCAGAAGGGCTATGAAACAGAAAAATTGCCAAATATCTCCCACTTTTGGAACTTTTAAAAAATAAAGTGAAGTAACTTTATTTGAATGTTGAAACTCATTTTTTTCAGAGAAATTTAAATTCTGAATGGAGAGAGAGATGGGTTTTTTTTTTTTTGAAATAAAGGTAAGATGAAATTAGAAAGCAGTGAGATTGTGAGATTCACTATGTCACTTTCTCACAAGGGATTCATAAAGTCTTCTAAAATTGTGCAAAAACAACAATAACTAACAGCTTTATATTATTTCACTGATGGTTAGGATGATGCTATGATGACACCAAGTAAATGGGGAAATATCTCTCTTTGGATAGTGAGATGAGCTGTGTTTGGGATAACATTGTTTACCCTAACTGGTTTAGGTGAAATAATAACTATGAATCATAGTTATGTATGTTAAAGTGTCTGTAGCTTTAACTGTGGAAAAGTAATTAAGGGAGTGGTTATGAAAACAATATAAAAGTAGCAAGTCTACAGCTTGCTCACTCTGGCTTTGATGATCCCTGATTACTGCTTGGAATCAAGACTGCATTGCTGGAACGGGAGAGACAACAAAGGACTGATTTGTAAGTGAACTGACATAGGATATTCTACATGGACTTTGCTAACTGAATATCCCTGAATGGACTGACTACATGGTAAATGACTATTGGACTGATATTTGACTATGCCATGAACTTATAATGGAATAAACTATATTCTTGATAGCACAAGCGTATCTGTTATTTTTACTGTATGTTAATAAACATACAAGCTTAGCTCACTCATTTATCTGTGTGCCTATCTGACTAACGCTGCACATTCTGTTTAGCTTGTCTACCTAACCCTGGTTGGGGAACCCAGGCTTAACACTGGTTATGGGCCCAGAAGCTGCAAAGTCAGTTTAAATAGGATAAAACAGATTTATGTAAAAAGTGAGAGTTTGTGTTGTTATACATTACAGTAAACAGACAGCTGTGTTTTATTAATTATATTTTTATATCCATATAAGGAAACCATGGCACAAGTCAATCTACAAAGTTTGTCCCTTATATCCAAGCTGGATGGAACAAACTATGTATCATGGTCTACAAAATGTAGTCTACTTCTACGAGGAGAAGGTCTGTGGAACATAATTGAAAATCCACCAAACGTAGAAGAATGGGATCCAGAGGATGAGGAAGACAGACTAAAGATAGAAGAATTTATGCATAAAAATCAACAAGCCATTTGCATAATTGGGTTAACCTTAACTGATCAACAGCTTGTTTATATCCACGGAGAGAAAACGGTTTTTGGGTGTTGGCAGAAGCTGAAGAGCATTTATGTTCGAGATAATGTTGGTGCTCACATAAATCTAACACGGAAGCTTTTCAGGACGCATCTCCAAACAAATGGTGATATGCTGAGTCATTTAAAAACTATGCAAAGCATTTTTCAGGAACTGCACAAGAAAGAGCTTATATTCTCTGAACTACACCAAGTTTACATAATTCTATCTTCCCTTGATGAAAGTTATGATAACTACGTAACTTCACTTGAAATTGTGCCAAAGGAAAGTTTAACTTTAACAGATATAACTGGCAGATTGATCGAAGAGGCCAGAAGAAGGCATGAAAGAGATGAATTAAGGAGGGAGCAACCTCAAAAAGAAGATAATGAATCTCCTACTGCATATGCAATTAAAAAGTGTTTTAATTGTGGAGGAAGAGGACATTTGGCAAGATTTTGTAAAAAGGCAAAGCGCCAGAACGCTGGCCAGAATACTAAAAATCATCAAAAAATAAATAAAAATTTAGAGTTAGCCATGTATACTAACAGAGCTGTAAAAAATAATTTATGGGTGGTTGACAGTGGAGCATCCCATTGTATAACAAATGATAACAAAAATTTTATTAAAATGTCCCAGAGTACACAGCAGATATCGTTAGCCAATGGCTGGAAACTGAAAGCTAAAGGTGAAGGTATAGCATATTGTTCTTTTATAAAAGAGAATGTAAAAATGTTATATGTACCACAACTTAAGTTTAATTTAATTTCAGTTAGAATTTTGGTTAAACTAGGATATGTAGTTACATTTAGGGGAGATAACTGCATAATTAAAAAAGAAGAGAATTACTGCATCTTTAAGAGGTGGATTATATGTGTTAAATGATGATGGTTTAAAGGTGGCTAACACAATTTATGAAAATAAGAAACCTCATGACGAATGTATTCACTTGTTACATAGAAGGCTAGGGCATTTAAATTTTAAAATGCTTAAGAAAACTGTTGAATTATCTAAGGGAATAAGTTTGAAATCTTGTAATAAGTATTTGCAATGTAATGCCTGTAATCAAAGTAAGAGCAGGGTTATACCGGCTAATAGAGTTGATGAATTTACTACTAAAGAGCCTTTAGAAGTAGTATTTGCTGATTTAATAGGTCCGAAAAAACCAAGTGTAGGAGGAGCTCGCTACATACTAAGTATAATGGACCACTATTCTAGATATGGGTTTTGCTATTTAATGAAGAGCAAAACTGAAACATATCAAAATCTATTTAATTGGTTAAAATTTGCTGAAAGAAAAACCAAAAAGAAATTAGTAACTCTCATCACAGATAATGGTACAGAATTTACAAATAATAAATTTAAAAACAGACTTAGAATGTTAGGTATTCAACATAAAATGTCTGCACCATATAGGCCACAACATAATGCCTTTATAGAGAGAAGAGGCCAAACATTACAATCAATGGCACGAACTATGATGTCTGATTCAGGATTACCTGACAATTTATGGGGAGAAGCAATAATGTGTGGTAATCATATATTAAATAATGTTGTTAATTCAACAACAGGTGAATTACCATTCACACTGTGGCATGGTACAAAACCTGATTTAAGTTACATGCACACATTT
>BLBF01000004.1:14312874-14371825 GCA_015471245.1 Laticauda colubrina | reverse complement strand
GAACGGGAGAGACAACAAAGGACTGATTTGTAAGTGAACTGACATAGGATATTCTACATGGACTTTGCTAACTGAATATCCCTGAATGGACTGACTACATGGTAAATGACTATTGGACTGATATTTGACTATGCCATGAACTTATAATGGAATAAACTATATTCTTGATAGCACAAGCGTATCTGTTATTTTTACTGTATGTTAATAAACATACAAGCTTAGCTCACTCATTTATCTGTGTGCCTATCTGACTAACGCTGCACATTCTGTTTAGCTTGTCTACCTAACCCTGGTTGGGGAACCCAGGCTTAACACTGGTTATGGGCCCAGAAGCTGCAAAGTCAGTTTAAATAGGATAAAACAGATTTATGTAAAAAGTGAGAGTTTGTGTTGTTATACATTACAGTAAACAGACAGCTGTGTTTTATTAATTATATTTTTATATCCATATAAGGAAACCATGGCACAAGTCAATCTACAAAGTTTGTCCCTTATATCCAAGCTGGATGGAACAAACTATGTATCATGGTCTACAAAATGTAGTCTACTTCTACGAGGAGAAGGTCTGTGGAACATAATTGAAAATCCACCAAACGTAGAAGAATGGGATCCAGAGGATGAGGAAGACAGACTAAAGATAGAAGAATTTATGCATAAAAATCAACAAGCCATTTGCATAATTGGGTTAACCTTAACTGATCAACAGCTTGTTTATATCCACGGAGAGAAAACGGTTTTTGGGTGTTGGCAGAAGCTGAAGAGCATTTATGTTCGAGATAATGTTGGTGCTCACATAAATCTAACACGGAAGCTTTTCAGGACGCATCTCCAAACAAATGGTGATATGCTGAGTCATTTAAAAACTATGCAAAGCATTTTTCAGGAACTGCACGAGAAAGAGCTTATATTCTCTGAACTACACCAAGTTTACATAATTCTATCTTCCCTTGATGAAAGTTATAACTACGTAACTTCACTTGAAATTGTGCCAAAGGAAAGTTTAACTTTAACAGATATAACTGGCAGATTGATCGAAGAGGCCAGAAGAAGGCATGAAAGAGATGAATTAAGGAGGGAGCAACCTCAAAAAGAAGATAATGAATCTCCTACTGCATATGCAATTAAAAAGTGTTTTAATTGTGGAGGAAGAGGACATTTGGCAAGATTTTGTAAAAAGGCAAAGCGCCAGAACGCTGGCCAGAATACTAAAAATCATCAAAAAATAAATAAAAATTTAGAGTTAGCCATGTATACTAACAGAGCTGTAAAAAATAATTTATGGGTGGTTGACAGTGGAGCATCCCATTGTATAACAAATGATAACAAAAATTTTATTAAAATGTCCCAGAGTACACAGCAGATATCGTTAGCCAATGGCTGGAAACTGAAAGCTAAAGGTCAAGGTATAGCATATTGTTCTTTTATAAAAGAGAATGTAAAAATGTTATATGTACCACAACTTAAGTTTAATTTAATTTCAGTTAGAATTTTGGTTAAACTAGGATATGTAGTTACATTTAGGGGAGATAACTGCATAATTAAAAAAGAAGAGAATTACTGCATCTTTAAGAGGTGGATTATATGTGTTAAATGATGATGGTTTAAAGGTGGCTAACACAATTTATGAAAATAAGAAACCTCATGACGAATGTATTCACTTGTTACATCGAAGGCTAGGGCATTTAAATTTTAAAATGCTTAAGAAAACTGTTGAATTATCTAAGGGAATAAGTTTGAAATCTTGTAATAAGTATTTGCAATGTAATGCCTGTAATCAAAGTAAGAGCAGGGTTATACCGGCTAATAGAGTTGATGAATTTACTACTAAAGAGCCTTTAGAAGTAGTATTTGCTGATTTAATAGGTCCGAAAAAACCAAGTGTAGGAGGAGCTCGCTACATACTAAGTATAATGGACCACTATTCTAGATATGGGTTTTGCTATTTAATGAAGAGCAAAACTGAAACATATCAAAATCTATTTATAATTGGTTAAAATTTGCTGAAAGAAAAACTAAAAAGAAAGTAGTAACTCTCATTACTGATAATGGTACAGAATTTACAAGTAATAAATTACAGAACAGACTAAGAATGTTAGGTATTCAACATAAAATGTCTGCACCATATAGGCCACAACATAATGCCTTTATAGAGAGAAGAGGCCAAACGTTACAATCAATGGCACGAACTATGATGTCTGATTCAGGATTACCTGACAATTTATGGGGAGAAGCAATAATGTGTGGTAATCATATATTAAATAATGTTGTTAATTCAACAACAGGTGAATTACCATTCACACTGTGGCATGGTACAAAACCTGATTTAAGTTACATGCACACATTTGGAGCACCAGCATGGGTGCATATCCCCACACAACTTAGACACAAAGGACAGCATAGAGCTAAAAGATTAATTTTTGTAGGATATACATCTAATCATAGATCTTATAGATTCTGGGAACCAGGAACATCTAGAGTTTACACCAGTGCTAGTGCAAAATTCCTAGAACATGTAGGATGGAATAGATTAGAGCAAGATTTAAATAATGAAGTAATTATTGAACCCTACAAAAGGCAGAAAGATCAGATTAGCTATAAGAAGAGTCCAATTAAAGAAGAAGTCCACGAAGAGCAAATAGGACCAGAACAAGAGGAAATAGTTGATCAGGAAGAGTTACATGATCAAGAACAATTAATAGAGGGAAGTCCACCTGTAAATCCTATAATACCTAGACGTACTACACGTGTAACTAGACCACCTGATAGGTATCAAGCAAGTATAGTTTGCCAAGTAACTAAAGTTCCAACTAGTGTAGATGAACTTAGGATGTATCCTGCTAAGGATCAGGAGAATTGGCAAAAGGCAATGGAAAAAGAACTAAATTCATTAAAGGTAATGAAAGTGTATGAAGATGCCAAATTACCTCCAGGAGAAAAATCCATTGGGTGCAAATGGATATTTAAAGTAAAAACTGGAAATGATGGGACTGTTACCCATAAAGCTAGGTTAGTAGCTCAAGGATTTAATCAAACTGCATCTGATTACGATGAAGTTTTTGCGCCAAGCCTTAAAGCTACATCTTTAAGAGCAGCATTAGTGTGGGCGGCTAAGAAAAACTATGTCATTAACCATTTAGATGTAGAAACTGCTTATCTACATGCACCATTGCAGCACACTATATATTTAAGAAAACCAATTGGCATAAAAGAAAATAAAGTAAATAATAATGATTGTTGGAAACTCAAAAAGAGTCTTTACGGGTTGAAACAATCTGGGTTTGAGTGGAACCAATATATTGGGAAAGAGTTAAACAATATAGGTTTTAAATCTGGTTTAGCAGATCCGTGTGTGTTTAAAAGAGAAAATAATGGAACGGTATCATTATTATTATTATTTACTGATGATATTGCTTTGATAACTAAGACTAATAATGAAGCTAATGAGATTATGTCATTATTAGCCAAAAAGATAAAAATAAAGCATTTAGGTGAAATTAAAAGGTATCTAGGATTGACAATAAATAAAACAAATAATGGTTTTAAGATATCTCAAGAAGATAAAATTTGCCAATTAATTAAAATGTATAAAATGGAACTTTGTAAACCGGCAAAGACTCCAATGAGTCAGGAAGTTTGCCAAACTAATGATCAAAGTCCCAAATTTGATAAGTCCATATATCAATCTTTGATTGGTAGCTTATCATATATAAGCAATTGGTCAAGGCCAGATATAGCTTATAGTGTAAATCAGCTGGCACGTTTTAATTCAGATCCAAAACAATGTCATTGGCAATCCTGGTTGGGGAACCCTGGTTGGGGAACCCAGGCTTAACAAGCTGTATATATGTATGTAGGGAGAGGAGGAGGAAAGGAAGGAAAGAGAGATAGGAAAGCAGCTGTATGCCACGAGCTGGTGCATCTCTTCTTTTTTTTCCCCCTCATCAACATTTCTGTCAGAAACCAATTGTTTTTGTTTTTTTTAATTTCCCTTGCTTTGGTGAATTAATGGCCCCCTTCATTCTCAGCCAATTTTACACTTTCTGAAGGACACAAGGGGGAAAAAAAGCTGTTGGGAAAGGATTCTAATAAACGAGATTTATTATTTCTCCCAACAGGAGAGAGAAACCTGCAACAGGCATTTCACAATAAAGAGTTCCAGAGTTCATTTGACTTAATCATCGGGCACACTTACATAAAGTCTGTTAGCTAATATAAATATACATAAATAAATATAAAAGAGCTGAACCCCATCATCTCCCATGGCTTCCCTGGCCGAAAGCGGCCCCTGTTGAATTAGGTCCAAAAAGCGCCGGTCCAGGAAACCCTCGACAGCCTTGGTTTCTAGGCGAGGAGGATGGAAATATGAAGGGATTGCGGGAAAGCGGGGATGGGAGGCGGGCGGCGGCGACGGCTGAGGGAGCGCGACTCACCGAAACGGAGCCGCCACCGCGGCGGTGGAGCTGAAGGAAGCCGGAGAGGAGAAAACGCTTAATCATGATACCCTTGGTGTGTGTGTGGGGGGGGGGGGGGAAACAAGGCCGAGCAATCCGAAACGCCAGCCTTCGGTGGGTCTTAGAGGCGGAAAGGAAGCACGCATGCCCGACAGCGTCTCCCCAAACCCGCCTCCTTTATGATATCATTGCCAGCAGGCCTCTCTCTCAAAGCCAAGCTGTGGCGGTTGGCTGGGCCTGAGCTTTCCCTCAAGCGTGGCGTGGGGAGAAACGAGGTCGGTCGATGGGAGGGAGCGAAGCCGGAGGAGTCGGCGAAGTTGCCCACTGTGCGAGGCAGGCAGGGACGGTGGAGGAGGGATTAATTTTCAATCGAGAAGAGGCAACACAACTTGAGATGTGGGGATGGGAGAGGACTTGGTCCACGGCTGCCTCAATTGGGTCGCTATATAAAAGGAGCGAATAAACCTGCCTGGAAATTCACCGTTCACCGTTTTTCAAGATGAGGGATTTACTCGTATTAAGTATATGTTTCGGACATCCATGTGGTTCTCGCTTGGCATGTTTTATGTAAAGAGCGTCATTATTACGCTTCTGATGTTTCTGGAATGCTGTTCCGGGCTGGTAATGAAAAAAAACTAAATAAAGAGCGAACTCGAAGGCGCTTTTTCAAAAGGCAGCTGGACTTTTGTGTGGGTTTTTTTTTTTCTTTTCCCCCCTTCAGGAGGAGTTTCGTTTCTCATCCAAGGAGCGTTTCCAGTTCTGACTGAATTCAGAACTGAAGGAGCTCCGTGGATGAGGAGCGAAATGTCTTCCTCAATGAAAAAACGGAAGTCCAACTGCCTTTTGAAAAACGCACCTTTGAGACAATGCTGAAATCTTCATAAAAGAGTGAATTGTTGGAATAAGCACCTAAGGACAGTATATTCTCACTCAGATCACTATTTTTCTTCAGTATTCATTGTTTTATTTTACTTTAAATTTACCTAGGTATCAACCAATGGAACAGAAGTTGCCCTCGGAAGTTGTGGGAGCACCATCACTTGAGACTTTCAAGAAGAGATTGGACTGCCATTTGTCAGAAATGGTGTAGGGTCTCCTGCTTGGGTGGGGGGTTGGACTAGATGACCTACAAGGTCCCTTCCAACTCTGATTATCTGTTAACCAAACACATATATAATACACATATACAGATGCTATATACATATATATCTGCACCACACACACACACACACACCAGTATCCATTTTGATTATTGAATCACTGCCCATTTTAAAAATCCATGAATGGTTAAATTGCTTGGGGCTACTTCACTACAATTTATAACATTATCCAGGAAGCTTGCACACTGAAGGAAAAAGTGAAAAGGAGACAAAAATTTGGTTTAATGAAACAGACAAACTATCTTACAGAAAAGGATTACATTTAAGACTTTTTCTGAAGGATGGAAAATATTTGATAGAAGTGAAGGTGTTCATTTAAACTTACAATATTGCAACCATATGGAAAAGAAACAATTTATATTATTCAAGATAGAAATAAAAGCAAACTTGAAAAAGGCTCCCTCTGGTGCAAACTCAAGGAACAAACTTGGAGATTTGGCCAAACTGGAAATGATCACAAATGAAAGAAGACTATATTAAAAAATGTAATGTTATTGATAAGTATTTTTTAGAATGAATAAGTAAAAGATCTAGTAGAGGATTAAAATATCTGAATTAGGATTAAGCTATATGTACAAGAGATAAGTCATTCTTTAGGAGGGAAGAAACAAATTATGGAAAACAAATTATGATAGCATTTATTAGCATTTATTAATTTTTTATTGTGTGAGGAACAACGTGTTACAGCAGGGGTCCCCAAACTTGTCAATTGGAACATAATTAAAAAGAAAAAAATCTAAGAAAAATAGATCTAGAAAGATTCATAAGCAAACTATAAAAAATAAGTTCTTCAAAGGTGTATAAACACCTACAACTGAAAAAATATGCGACTTAAAACAAAATTTGAATACCACTTCTAAATTGAAAGCAAAAATATGATTCTGAACTTTATTAGGAAATAAATTTAGAAAGATAAGTGATGTATGAAATCAATATATTGATGTTCAATTACTTAAAATACCAATAACAGCACTTATTAAAGATGTTTGAAAAATTATATACCTATAGATAGCCTTTGACTTACAACCGCAGTTGAATCCAAAAATTCCATTGGTAACCAAGGCTGTTGTTAAGTGATTCATGGGAACTCTCCTGGCTTAGATAGTTTTATCAAGGATTACCATAAACATTCAAATATATTTGAATTACAGATGTTTTATGGTATATAATTTATAACATCAAGGTAAGAATATTCCTGATTCATGACAAAAATCTAAAATTACACATTTTAAAGCTGGGAAAAATTGCACAGTACCTTTTTGTACTAATGTCTCCATTATTGAACCCAGACTATAGTCAAAATTATTGACTAATCATCTCAAATCAGTTACAGACAGAATTATGTATTCTGATTAGTGTAATTATATAACAGCAGTTAAGATGATGTTACTCCCCAAATTGCAGTCTGAACCCAAAATCAATGTTTGTGATCAAAATAGAAAAGCTCAGAGATATGAAAGGATTGTTTAAGTTAGGTTTCAATATTATAAGATAAAAATAAAATCAGCCCTATTTTTTAAAATTCAATTCTCTCATGGGTAGAAAATATTTAAGTGTATGAAAGTAAGCAAGACGTGCTACATCAGCCAAATCAAAAACCTGTTTGAAAGTAGAGTATTGCTTGTAATAGAAAGTAGTATTGCCCATTAGTCAGACTTAGCCATAGCACGGAGGAGCGAATAATACCAGCAAGCTTTATTTGGAAGATTGGACCTTGTCCTCTTCTCTATTCATGTTATAGTATTCTGGATTGGGACGCATATCTGTGAAGAGAGCTATGCGATTTGCCATGGCAAAAAAGGCTGAAATGGAGCCTATGTCCCAGGCATCTTCTCGGTCAAATCCATGGGCCTCCAGCTTCTGAAAGTGCTCTTCTGTTATATTATCTGCTCTGCAGACAGCAAGGGCAAACTCAAGCATGGCCACTTCCCGATCACTTAGATCAGCCAGTTTCCAGTTCACAGCCACCTATAAAAAAACAAAGGGCATAACATTTTTTATTTTGTTTTCTTCAATAAACTTTCTCTCTTTCTTTTAAGGTGCTATCTTTTAAAATTACGGAACATCTGAATTTCGAGCAAGCTTCTTTTTGTACAACTTGTTTCTTCTGCTTTTTTTGAACTTATTGGATATAAATACAAGAAATCCACCCACACCTGAGTCACTCCCTGGCTAGATTTCTGCAATGAGATCTATATGAGGCTGCTCTTGAAGTCCATCTGAAAGCTGTAAATAGGTCCAGACTGCAGCAAATAGGTAACATTGGGCATTAATTCTACACTCATGTAGGATCATAATTTCACAAGCTGCATTGGTTTCAAATAGGCTTTTGGATGCAATTCACGTTATCGCCTATAAAGCCCTACATCAGAGGTCTTTAACTTTGGCAACTTTAAGATTTGTGGACTTCAACTCCTAGAATTCCTCAGCTAGCCATATTGGCTAGGAGTTGAAGTCCACAAGTCTCAAAGTTGCCAAGGGTGGAGACCCCTGCCCTATATGACACAAGGCTAGGTTATTAGCAGGGATGCATGGTTATTTCTGCCTATCCTACGAGATTACACAGGGTAAGCATGCTCCAGGTCTTGTCTCTGGGGCTGTGTGGGAACTGGAAGAAGTGTCTTCTCTGCTGCTGTATCTATCTTTGGACAGTTGGCAGCCCCAATTCTATTAGCCTTTCCTAGCACAATTAAGATGTGGTTCTTCTCTTGGGCACTGCGCTTTCATGGAAGTTGACACACTTTCCTGATAGGAGATTGAATGTTTGTTATGCCCACCTCCATTATGTGCATCGATATGACTGGTTCGTTATCTTGGTTTTATCTTATTTTTATCTATTTTTGGTGCTCTGCTTTTTATTGATGTGCACTTCTCAGATTCATACATTATGGAGTTGGGCAGGCAATAAATGCATGCATAGTGAAACTGTTTGCTGCCCAGAGTCTCCATGGATTTGGACAGCCTACAAACAAACAAAGCAAGCAAGCAAACAAACCCATTTCTTTTATTCATTTCTCCTAATTTTACAGATATTTTCATACAACTAGATTCTCATGAGGGAAAAGAAAGAGACAAACAAGGCAGTTATGGGGACTGACCTGATCTGCTAAAGTTGGTTTCTTGGAGTACCTCCGAAGTGAGGCACTATGTACAGTTACACAGTAGGGCGTGCGGTTTACAATACTCACACTCACAGCAATGAGCTCTTTGTCAGCCATACTTAACTTTCCTGTGGAGGAAGAGAGTTGTAAAAGGTGAGTCATCTCAGGGCAGATTCACCAAAGTACAAGCTAATCAGCAATGGGATCCTCCTGTTCCACTACTGGTTTGTGCACACATGTGCACACACCCCCTCCAGCTTTCCCCACACCAGCTGAGACCTGCAGGGCCAATCAGCTGAGTGGATAAAGAAGAGAAAAGCGCAAGGAGGGGGTGGGAGGGCCAATCCTGTGCTTTTTCTCTTCTTTTTTTTCCTCTCAGCTTATTGTCAGAGGCTTTTTTCAACCGGTTCAATCGGTAGCATACCACCACTGAAGCTGATGTGTATCCCTAATACCATATAGTTATACAAGATCAGCTTTTTAAAAACATGTTATGCCAGTAGGAGCAAAAATAAGGTATTTTTTTTTAAAAAATTATATACTACTATCGGCCATCTTCTGGGATAACTGCATAACTGGATGGATGCATTCCTGTCAAACAGGCAATAAATGGTCAAAATAGGGAACACCCTATCAAATCCTGTACCAGTCAACAGTGGTGTCTCCCTAGCAGCGTTCTAAGACCAACTCTCTTTATACTTTACATAAATGACCTCTGTGATCATATTAAGAGCAACTGCATTCTGTTTGCTGATGATGTAAAGCTATTCAACACCATTGACAATACTGCTACCCTTCAAAATGACCTCAACTATGTGTCAGAATGGTCAAGCAAATGGCAACTTCAAATCTCAACAAACAAATGTTCTGCCTTACATATCGGTAAAAAAGATCAAAAAATAAAATACAAGCTGAATAATCAAGACCTTGTTGATGACCCCAACTATGTCAAGGACCTTGGAGTACTCATCTCTCATGATCTAAGTGCTAGACCCCACTGTAACTACATAGCCAAAAAGGCATTAAGAATTGCTAACCTAATTCTGCATAGCTTTTTGTCTGGTAATATCACACTACTAACTAGAGCATACAAAACATTTGCTTAGACCAATACTTGAATACAGCTTATCAGTCTGGAATCCGCATTACATAACGAATATTAATAAAGCCGAGAAAGTCCAGAAATATTTCACAAGAAGAGTTCTCCACTCCTCTACTCATAGCAGAATACCTTATACCACTAGACTTGAAATTTTAGACCTAGCCAACCTAGAATTACACCGCCTTCGATCTGATCTAAGTATAGTACATAAAATTATCTACTTGTCAATGAATATATCAGCTTCAACCACAACAACAGCACACAATAGATACAAACTCAACGTAAATCTCACCAAACTTGACTGCAGGAAATACGACTTTAGCAACAGAGTGGTTAATGTCTGGAATACTCTACCTGACTCTGGTTTCTTCCCCCAAAACTTTAACCTTAGACTGTCTACTGTTGACCTCATGCCTTTCCTAAGAGGTCTGTAGGGGGTATGCATAAGTGCACCAACATGCCTACCGTCCCTGTCCTATTGTTTCTTTTTTATTCGTATCTATTTCACACATTCATAACCATGCTTATACTTATACCTGTTATCTAATACTTGCTTGACAAATAAATAAATAAATAAATATATTCTTTAAATCCTTGAAAGAAGCCTCACTTGCCACAAAGTGTACTGTACAAATACACATTACAGAGTCAAAACCACAACAGGATTCACTCATTCCTCAGAAATCATAAGTCAATGTGGACAGTCATTACCAACAGACAGTTAAGTCAAGTATAATCAAGCAAGAATTGAACTGCATTCTCAGCATGAGGCAAATGACCAAATCTTAAGAGAAGCAACAACAGCCTTTTTTTTTAGGGGAAGAAGGCAACAATCTTTATGCATAAGTTTGACACTCTATAACATAAGTTATAGAGCTTATACATAAGTTTGACACTCTACACTGACATTCTATAACCAAGATAAAAATCAGAAATAAACTGATGATGCTAAAAGATAGAACAGTGTCATACATCTATCCTTTTAGACCTGTTCTAATGCCCCAAAATCTAATCAGATTACTAATTATTGTTGACCATTTGGTACCCTATTTCAGTGGTCCCCAACCTTTTTTGTACCAGGGACCAGTTTCACGCAGAAACACTTTTTCAAGGACCGGCAAAATCAATTCTTCCCCAATAGTAAAGGGCTTCTTTACTATTTCTTTACTAAAAACATATTTTTATATATATTTTAATCATGATTATTCATTCTTTGCGGACCGGTACAAAATGATCCATGGACCGGTACTGGTCCGGGGCCCGGTGGTTGGGGACCCCTGCCCTATTTCATTCACTATTGGAAAATAAAAAACGTATTGAAAAGTGACTATCCTCTTTGTCAGATTATAGCCATTTTTCAGGATTCTAAAATCAAATCCTGTTGTGTTGTTGTTCATGGAGGTGATTCATTTAAGCCAAGAAAAGTCATGCCTTTTATACAGGAATGAGATGGTAAAGGATCTCTGCCACAGCCACTTCTACTGCCAGAGATAACCAATTTAACTTTGTAAGTTGTAGCCTTTATGGTGAAAAGTGCCTCACTCTGACAAGTGACAAGTATTGTGAATTTCATAAAATCCCTTCTTAGCTTCACAATAGTCTCAAAAAGGCCATCAGCAGTCTTAGTAGGTTCTAGCATTCAGATAAAGAACATGGCAAACTGCATTCAGCAGTTCAGACCTAGCTCTCTACTGAAGCATCCTAGGAAGTTAATTGCTTTTGAATTAGAGCCCTACTGCATCACCTTAAGATGATTTTAAAGCTTTCTGATATCACCGTAGTTTAACAGTCTATTGGCTCTAACTTTCTTTGGTTCAATGGTTCTTGAATTACACCTATATTCTAGGAACACATCTGGAATGCAATCTAGTGCAATTAGAAAAATTAGAAAAATATCTTCAAAACATCCATGTTTGACTGCTACTCATACCTGTTTCCTTGTGCATGATGACATCATGATAGGCAAAGAATACCCTAAATTCTTCGGGTCGATTAGCCATCACTTTAAACACATTGGGCAAAAATCCATTCTGAGAATCGAGGAGGGGAAAATAGATACCTTAAAACCACATTCAAGACTATTCAGGGAAATATTCAGGAGTCCAGAATTATTCTTCCCATTTACTATCAAAACATTCTGCTGGGACTAGTATTTCATGAACCATAATGTTCTCAGATTTGTTGTTGTTCTGATAACTCTCCTCTAAAAAATATCAGGGTTAGTTTTCGAGACAGCTACCTCCCAAGCCATTGAAAGAAGACAACAACTTAGATGGTGCTAATAACATTCCCTCCTAATTCTTCTGGATTCTCAGTTTGCACACATGATGATTAAATGAGGAAAAGGTTTAAGAGAGAGAAGTCAGATATGGATCCTGCATTCTAGCAGATGCTAAATAAGTCCTGAGAATATTTGTAAAATCTTTGAAACAATGTGCTGAGGTTCCCATATAAGGATACTGCTGAATGATCTCAATTCTCTCTTTGTGAGGCATCCTAGCAAAAGGACTTGAACTTTACAACTGAGGCTTTTTAAGCAAAAAAAAAAAACAATTTCTCAGGGGAAGGATATAAAGTAAATGGAAAGCAAATGCCAGTTAAATAATATTGGGCTATGTGGACAAATAAGCTGATCTGATCTGTTTTAAGGCAGTTTTATAAGTTCTGGCAAATATGCTTTGTACCAAAACAATAAGCCTGAAAAAGAACTAAGAGAACTGAAGCTCAACTGGTGCTCCTTCATCTTGGGAGTTTTCTGTTACCAGATGTTGAAGTTTATAGAAGGTTTCTGAAGATACAGGACTGATGTGCTTCTTCTGGCTTGGTGGCATGATGGGGCTACAATATCTGAATGACAACAAATAAATAGCACTTCATTGTCATGTCCCTTTTCAACTATTCTGTGAAAGGCAGCAACTAGCCTAGATTCTAGAAGAACAGAAAAGGGCTAAACAAAAGTATTTTCTTTCTGATCTTATTTCTCATCTAACCACAGCCTATTTTAAACCTCAGGGCATAACTTAATAAGGCATAACTTCAGGGCATAGCTGAATAAGAAACATGTATTAGATAGCATATCAAATCCTCATCTTTAATCGTTAGATTCACATGTAGAGTTAGAAACCTGTTGTCCATTAAGGTCTCTTTAATCTGATAATGATCAAAGTCTAATCAGGTGTATAGGAAGAACACTTATGTTGAAGGTTCATAAAGATAATACACAATTCCACAAACTGATTTTTTTTTCCCAACTGATTTTTACCGTCACTTTTGCTTCTTCCAGGTGTTCAATTATATCATCTGGTAGGTCTTTTTTATTGGGCATTGGATACCGCTCAGTTGGCTTGGTGCTTTCTCCTTTTGTGTGGTATGCATGATTCAAGGTTACACTTAGGTGTTTCCCCCCATATCTCTCTGGCATGGTTCGTGGCAGAAGCTACAATACAGAAATATAGAATACAGTATTGCATTTAATAAAGTAGTGAAATTGAAACTGCATTATTTGTTGCTTGAAACTCTGTATCACTGGCACTGCTGCAGGTAATGTTTATAGTTATCCACACTGCCTTGTTCAATGGGATGAATTCTCAGCAATGACAAATTTGCTTGAGAACTGGGAAAAATAAGTTACAAAACATTTACTAACTTTGAATCACTTATAAAAAAGGCAGAAAGCAAACTCAACTCACCCCACCCTGTCAGTAAAGTCCTTTTCTCCCAGAAAGATTTCATTTTCATAGGCTTTAAATAGGTTTTACTGTCTGTTGTGCAATGTTATCTAGGCACTGTATAACAGGACTTAAGAGATTCATGAGTTTGTTGGATTTAAAATGATTATAATTACTTGCCTCCAAGAAGTAGCAACAAAGGTGAATGAACACATAGGTTCAGAGAACTGCAACTACAGTTACTCCCCATTTAATGACCATTCTAAGTTGCAACAGTGCTGAACAATGGTAGTTATGACTGGTCCTTGCAGTGCTCCTGTGGTCATGTCATCAAATTTGGGCACTTGGCAGACTAGCCGTATTTTTTAAAATTGCTTTTAAAATGGTGACACCTAACCCATCCCCCACATAAATAAAAATACATAGACAAAGAAAAAATATAAATAAAAATTCTTTTTTAAACGGTTAAAAAAATACCTTGGGAAAAAAAAATTTTAGGTAGTAAGTTATTGCATAAGAGCTGTTCCTGCTTTTTGCCAATGAAGCTGATATTTGTGATATTAGGCTAACAAACATTGAAGATTCCTTTTAGGTCAAATGGAAAAGAGAAATGGTAGACGATGGATCAGAATAAAACCTGCAGTGGACATAATTCAGGCACACAGAAAAAAAAATGTGTCCAAATCCTTCCTGTTAAAAGATTAAATTAGCGGAGTCTAAATTATGCAAACTCTCTTATAACTAAAATTGTCCCTGTAGCCTTCCCCATTCCTCACCCTCTTAATATAAATAACGTAAAGTATCCAATCTTCAGATGATATTGATACACTCTGATCATAGCCTTGAATCTGCAAACAGGTATATTCAGACAGTATCAGAACATTTAAGTGGTGCAATTTTGCAAAGTCTTAAATTGGCATGCTTTATTGAATTATATATTTAAATTCACACAAAAACTATTTAAACATTTTGAGTTTTGAACTCAGTGAATGTTCACATATACATTTTTATCAGTCTGTAGACACTTCTAATTATCTGCTTTGGCAATTTTAATAACGTCCCGGAAACTCTCACTCAAATCCAACTTTTCCAAAGAAAAAAATGCAAGAGGGAAGATGAACTAGAGCAGTGGTCACCAACCTTTTGGACCTCAGGGACCACCAAACTCATAATTTTAAATCCTGTGGACCAGAGACCCTGGGAAAATCTCCCCAAAAGCCTGCAGTAAACTTCCCCACCCTGTTTTCCTACCAATCAATCATTCTTTATTTGGGATTGCAGGATACCGTCTCCAGCTCCATTCGGGGGGGGGGGGAAGAGATTTTTGCCTTCATGCAAGATAAGCAGCAGAAGTCTTTCTTTCTCTCCCCAAACTCCACCAGAAATGAGTCGACTTGTGCCGGTGCAGCCTCTTGGAGCAGAGGATGCCTTGCAGGGTTCCAAAGGCTCATTTCTGGTGGAGTTTGGGGGAGAGAAAGAAAGACTTTTGCGGCTTTCCTTGCATGCAGCCAAAAGCAGAAGAAGAAAGAAGCAGAAAGAAGCAGCCCGGTGGCCAGACAAGGTGCATGGGGCGAGTGGGGCAAGTTTTCCCCCTCTGTTCTTCCCCTCCTCCCCTCACTACCTCGTGTTGTTCACAATGCAAGCGTTGTGTTCCCATGGGCCATGTGGGCAGTGCAGCCTTGTGTTCCTATGCAGCCTGGAATAATTGCTTTGGGGGTGAAATTTCTCTGCAGACCACCAAAATTTTCTTGTGGACCACCAGTGGTCCTTGGCCCACTAGTTGGTGACCACCGAGCTAGAGTCACACCTACAGTACTTGCAAAATGCAGTCACCTCTTGCAACACTCACGTTTTCCAATAAACGGTTCTAAGTATTTTTTTTTTTTAGTGTTTGTTTGATTTGTCAATCGCTTACAAGATACAGGTATAAGAATAAACAAAGTTTTGAATACATGAGATAGATACTTATAAGAAAAATGAAAAGAAACAATAGGACAAGGACTGTAGGCATGATTGGTGAGCTTATGCATGCATCAATGCATGCAGTTCACCCAGTTTCAACAACTGCTGGGTACAATCTGTTTCTTAACGCAGTTATGTTCTGAATTTTGCCCTGAATTATTCTCATCCAGAATGAAGACATCACCTGGGGCAATCCAAGATGGCTTTCTCAAGCTAAAACCAACAGGAAAACCTCCTGCTGCCTGTCCCTATAGCCTCATTGGCCCCGCTCTCTGAGAGTCTGAGGTGGCTTGTGGGCCAAAAATGAAAATCAGAAGAGAATGGTGTCTACCTGTTGCTGTTTTACATTCCCAGCCAAAAGCACCCAGCCCAAGAAAGCTCATCCCCCAGCTCCCGTTTGTTTGCTGTACCCATCTTAGATTCCTTTCCTGAATCACAGCTGGCTAATTCTCCAACTCAAAATAGGTCTTCTGCCCGGCACAGTTTTGTACCCACCGCTGCCCTTTACAGCATAGTTGGACCCTTTAATATTGGGTTTCTCAACCTCAGCTACTTTGAGGATGTGTGGACTTCAACCCCCCTAGTTCCTCAGTGCCTGGGGGACTCTGGGGGTTGAAGTTCCCACATCTTCAAGGTGGACAAGGTTGAGAAACGCCGCCTTGCAAAAAGAATCCAAGTTGCAAAAACAGATGTTTTTTTTTTTTTTTTTCCTGCTTCGAAAAAGATTTCCCCCAAAGATTGCACCGCATATCTGGAAGGGACTTTGGGAAGAGAAGTATAAGAGAACTGAAGCAAACGGGACATTTTTTTTTTTTTTTTGGGGGGGGGGGGGGGGGATTCTCGCTGGACAAGAAAAGCTAACTGGAGATGATCAAGTCCTGCAGAAGTGGCGAAATGGAGGAGGGTAACACTCACCGAAACAGATCCTCGAGGCCAGAGCTGCAGGAGGCTGCTGAGAAGCGGCTTCATTATGGTGTTTCCCAAAGAAAGAGCAAGAACAGAAGTTTGGGACTTTCAGGTTTCTAGTCTCGGATCGCAAGGAACCGCGTCTACCAACCCTCCCCTTTTTCTAATCGGAACGAGAAGAAGAAGAAGAAGAAGAAGAAGGAAAAAAAAAAATCACCAGGAGCAAATCCATTACAACAGAAAGGGGGAAGTTGCGGGATTGCAACCAATGGCAGGAAAAAACCAGAGGGAGAGAGAGTTATGCAATGGGTGGAAATCGGAGCGAGCCTCTCGCTTTTCCAGCTTCGATTAATAATGGGATTTTCTTCTCTTTGTAAGTGACCGTAGGGTTTCAAAAAGCGGCTTTCAGATCAAAAGCCACGCTGCTGTTTTTCCATCTGGAACACCTTTTAAGTTATTTTCGAATAACTTATTATTAGCGGTTTATGAGAGTTTCTGGCTGCATGCACCTGTGTATGTGTGTGTGTGTATTTATATATATATATATATATATGTGTGTGTGTGTGTATGTGTGCTGTTCAGCTTCCTTCGGGTATTATCCGAAAGCATAAATACCCGAAAGCATTGTAGTGCTTTTAAAGTTGTAGCAACATTTCGACAGAATCCCATCTGCCATCATCATCAGGCTCCTGTGCTGAGTTCGTACAATGAGAACACAACCAATGTGTTCTCATTGGTTGGGGGTTTGGCTGTGTTCTGATTGGTAGGGAACACACAATGAGAATACACCCCCACCTAATCAGTCTTTATATGTGTCTTGTCTGCCAGACTGAACTATGCACCCTGACTAAAGTACTGACAGCCAACGGCTTCCACAAAAACAAAATCACCAGCTTGATCCACAAAAACACACCAAGACATAACAGAGACCCAGAAGATCAACAGACCTATGGAACAGTTGTCCTGCCCTACATAAGAGGTACGACAGACAAAATCAGGAAGATACTACACAGGCATCACATCAAGACTGCCTTCAAAACAGACAAAAAAATAGCAGCCATCCTTAGAAATCCCAAAGACAAAATTGACCTGGAAAACCAAGGCATATACGAAGTTCCCTGTGCATCATGCCCAGCCACATACATTGGACAGACCAATAGAAGAATAAGTATCCGCCTGGTTGAACACAAAAATGCAGTAAAAAAGCTGGAACACACCTCCTCACTAGTCCAACACATGAAAACCACAGGTCACAACATCAACTTCAATGGCACCAAAACTCTAGCCACTATAGAAAACCCCAGCCACAGAATCATCAGAGAAGCCATAGAGATTGAAAAAAGACCTGAAAGCATGAATAGAAGAGATGATTCCAGCAGACTGTCAATCATTTGGAAGCCTGCACTCTCAAATAGAAAGATCTCCATGCCACAAGCCAGGCAAACACCTGGGCACAAACAGACTCCCTCTGATACCTCCAGCTCAAACACACTCCCACCAGGCACCCAGATGAAACCTAGCTTCCTAATAGATAACAGCCGTCCTTTCACACGAAGCCAAGCTGCACTGAAAGCCTCCAACACAGGAACACAGTGTTGCCAGCCAATCAAAGCCACAAAACAGACAGAAGAAACCAGAAACACCAATCAAACAAACTCCAAGTCCAATAAACACAGACCAAGACTCCCAATCAATCAGGATGTAGAAAAAAACATCCTGGGACAGCAGTATGCTAGCCCCAAATTTAAAACTAATGGTTGTGATAGCCTGACCCACATACCAACTCAATACAGAAGCCTGATGATGGCAGATGAGATTCTGCTGAAACGTTGCTACAACTTTAAAAGCACTACAATGACGTGGGATAATACCAGAAGGAAGCTGAACAGCACACATGTAAGTACCCGCGAAAGCCTAAGAAAACATATATATATATATATATCCCCATATATCCCCATTAAGGGGGGGGGAAATCTAGATTTATTGTGGGTGCATCATGTGTTTTGATAGGTAGTGGCAGTTTTAGATGTTTTATTATGTGAGGTAAAGATACAGAACAAGGTGGGGAGTTACAAATTAAAGGTAATAGCATATCTAAATCTGTAAGGAAGCACAAAACCTCTGGAAAGAGTCGAGCTATCCTAATCTATGGTTTACTAGCATGCAGGTGGCAGCTTGTCGGGTTAGGTTTCAGTCTTAGAGGAGAGACCTAGCATATTACGTAAACACTGCAATTGTGTGAATCTTTATTCACCTGAGTGAATTATTCAGTGAATTAAGGGGTGTGCATAAGCGCACAATTGTGCCTACTGTCCTGTTTATTCGTATCTATTTCCTGTATTCTTACTCATGTTTATTCTTACACCTATTATCTTGTAAGCGATTCACAAATCAAATCAATCAACAAAATAAATATGTGCACTCAGAATGCGTGGTTAATATATTTCTGCTCCTCCCTTTGTAGGGCATAGGTGGTTGATGCATACATGAAATGGCATTCAAATCACAGACAGATCGCCTGATTTCTAAATTACTGAGCGACTTATAATTAAATAAATTTTTTTAAAAAGATAAAAAGAAATCAAAACTGGCCCGAAAAACAATAAACCTGCGAATAGGCTT
Organism: Laticauda colubrina; assembly: GCA_015471245.1. Taxonomy (NCBI): domain Eukaryota; kingdom Metazoa; phylum Chordata; class Lepidosauria; order Squamata; family Elapidae; genus Laticauda; species Laticauda colubrina. The sequence continues at coordinate 14,352,853 of BLBF01000004.1, read as the reverse complement.
CGGAAGGGAAAAGAGTATTTTTGCTTTCCCTGTCGAAATCCAACTCAGGATGGCATTTCAGAACGGATGGCCAGCGAATCCAATTCACGTTCCGCCCACGATGAAAACTACCATTCCCAGAATGCAGCTGGTTCCCGGTAGAGAGAGGTCTCATTGGATGATGCCTTATGGATAGACAGATGAAGGAAATAGCTCAGCGTGGAGCTAATTTTTGGTAATTGAATCAAAAAGTGTCCGGAAGAGTAAAAGCAAGGCTAATTGAGACATTGCTATGAGAGGGGGAGGTGAGTAACAGACGTTTGGTCTGAAAAATAATTCATGACCCTTAAAAGTACTTGAGATCTGTAAAGCACATTTTGCTGATCTTTTTTGTGTGTGTGTGTGTGTGTGGGGGACAGGACTACACACTGATTTTATTTGTGCAATGAAGCCTTAAGTAGAAGACATGCCTTTAAGACCTTATATGGCAGGAGGAATTGCATGAGTCTGAAATTCTCAGGCAACGCTTGAATACCAGTGAGTCTTTTTTTACATATCTGGAATTGGCAATGCATTGTTCTTCCCTTTCCCTGCTATTAATCAGCCCCCGTGAAGACTGGTTCACACCCTTTCCCCTTTTCTGAATAAAGGATGAATACACAGAGTGAGTTATATACTTTTCGTGTTTCAATGTTGGATTACTACAACATGCTTACTTGAGGCTCATTTGAAAAGTAGCCAGAAGCTGCAGTCCGTACAGAATAAAACTATCCTGCTTTAGAATGAGAGCAGTTTTCACTTCTGCCAATTAAATTCTGCGGACCAGCATTTAACGTCATTTTTTTTCTACACTTTCACAGCAGTTTGGACAAACAACAACAACAACAACAACCCATGACTAATCCTGAGAAGAAAGCAGAGGAAAGCATCTGTGGAGATTGTGATCAATACAGAGATGGATATGGGGAAGATCTCTGGGATGCATTTGAGCTTCTGGAAATTGATGGGAATGATGAAAGATCCAGTGAACAGGTTACAGGAAATGAGAATTGGTGTTCGGTATGCAAAGTGGCCTTCAGCCATTTATGTCAAAAACAAATCTGGGCAATTTTAATGTGGTTTCATATTATTGTATCCTATGACTATCATTAAGTGTTGTACCTTATGATTCTTGACTCTTGACAAATGTATCTTGTACACTGAAAGTATTTACACCAAGACAAATTCCTTGTGTGTCCAATCACACTTGACCAATAAAGTATTATATTCTATTGTGAATCTCGGTGTTTCACAGGGATCGTATTTTACATTGAGGAAGGGCTTAAAAGTCTTATAGCAATGGCTTTGTTCAAAGGCATACTTGTAGATATATAAGGTACCGGTAGGTACTTACACATTGTGAATGAATACTCTTTTTATCCCTACTTTCCCGGTTTGTAGGAAGCAATGAATGTTTTGTTTACTTCAGTTTCCCTTTAGTTTACATATTTTGAAATAACTCATTATTGCTCTTTAGCTAAAAGATATCAATACAATAGGAAGAAAATGGGAAATTACCATAATACATTACAATGACCATTTAAGCAACACAAAACACATTCAAACAAGAACCAAAACAAATTTGCTCTCAAATGTCTGGCTCAATGGAAAAGTTTTAAGCTGGTGCCAAAAAGTTGTCGTGTTGACATCAGCTGAGCCTTTCTCTGTACCAGTGGCCTAAAGATCCTTTAACAATAATAACCAGAGGACCACTTGAACACCATCAGCATTGACAAAATCATTGTAGGTCAATTGCAAAAGGCAGCTTCATTTGGACAATTTACATCCTGCGATGATATCTTTAACACCCTCAAGCAAGGAAGACTCAAAAGAGGGATAAAAATGCCAAATCTAGTCTAAACATCTGGCTGACTGTGTGGCCAATCATAATAATAAACAGGGCCTTGGGAGAAGCTAAATTGATAGATAAAAATTCCAAATCCAATCTAAACTAAATCCAAGCTTAAAAAGCATTAAGAGTTGTAAATTTAATTTTGCACTGCTTTTTTCCTGGAAATATTGTATTGCTAATTAGAGCTTATAAAACTTATGCTAGATCAATCTTAGAGTATTGTTCAACAGTTTGGAATCCCCACCATATATCTGACATCAATACAATTGAGCGGGATTAGCAGTGAGAAAAGTCTTGCACTCTTCTGTACACAATAGAATTCCTTATGCTACTAGGCTCGAAATTCTCAAGATTGGATAATTTAGAACTGCATCACTTGTGGTCAGACCTAGGTACTGCGTACAAAATTATACGTAGCAATGTTTTACCTATAAATTAATTTTTTGTTTTAATCGCAATAATATGCATGCAAACAACTGCTTTCAACGCAGTGTAAATGGTTCTAAATTTGACTGTAAAAATATTATTTCTATAATAGAGTTATCAAAGTCTGGAACATTCTACCTGATTCAGTTGTTTCAGCTACAAATTTTCAGTTTCAGTCACAAATTGACTTCCATGGATGTTACATCATACTTAAGTGGTTGGAGGGGGCGTGCCTAAGTGTACTAACATGCCTATCGTCCCTGCATTGTATTTTTATTCTTTTATTCTTGTTCTCATTTTTGTTTGACAAATTCTAATAAATAAATAAATATATAAATAAACATCTGGCTGACTCTGTGACCACCATCATCAGGTCCTTGGGAAGAACTAAATTGATGGATAAAAAAATGCCAAATCCAATCTAAACATCTGGCTGATTGTCAGCCAACCATATTAATAAAAATGTTGCTACAAAAATACTTCTACAACAGAACTTTCCTGGATTTCCACAAAGATCTTTTATGCATTTAGAAAGGCAAGCAGTGTGCCAAAATGCAATTTACACATAACATTTGCTATTGACTGAAAGCATTAAGCAAATAATACTGTACTCCCATCATTTTTAGTAGCAGAAAAAGATACTAACTCTTAATTATTCTGTCATTTTTAATAGTTATCTGGGAAAAAATACAGCACACAATTATGTATTCCTTTCTGTGTAAAATAGCTGTAATTTGTAATCGTTTCTGTGTATGAGAGTAGAAAAAGAGGAGAAATAGTTACTGTGTAAGCTGCATTAGATGTCATATGCAAAGTTTGGGAAGTTTAAACAATGGAATATATTCACATACAAACACATATACACCCCCTAATATCTAGTTCTAATAAGAAAAACTTTGCAAATGGTTTCTTTTCCTCCCTTATATGTCTGTTTTTTCTTTATATTAAGAGAAATGTTCTAAGAAAACAACGACACTGGGAGAAGATTGTTTCTGCAAAGAAGGATAAAAGAAAATGTGAAAGAGAACGACGTAAAGCAAAGCATGCTGAACAAAAAGGTACAAGAAACAGTATAATTTCTGTGTCCATCTTCTACAGAAAATAGTTTGCTCTCTACTCTGAAATTTCAGGGAACTTCACTTAGGTTTTCTGTGAGTGGTGGTCAGGTTTTCTGAAACAGGCTTCTCTACTACAGCTAATATTTTGTAATGTTCACTTGGAAGGAAGTGTAGGCAGCCTGGGAAAGATATATTTTGGGAGAGATTTTGATTTATAGGCACTGAAGTGCCTTTCAATAAAAGCAAAATCATGGCTTATGCCTGTATGTTTAACATCGTTCAGTGGTGAGCAACTGGATGATTTTGTTTTTTCCTTCACTTTTCTCTATTTCAGGCACTGCTCCTCAACTTAGTAAGCGAGATCTAAAAGCCATTGCAAAAGATCGGCTTCTAGAAGCCAAAGCAACAGGTCCTCGGCTGTGTATTGATATGAGCTTGACCGGTCACATGACTCAGAAGGTAGTTTTATATTTTTTGCTCTTTTTAAAAAAACATGGAATTTGCTTTTCAGCACTGGTGAGTGTGCCTCAGCTCTTGAGTACTTATTTCACAATACTTTGAAGAGGTTGCATTCAATTATTTGCTATATTGACTGAAAAAATTGTACCCATAAAAATTAGAAATGTGGATGTTGAACATTTGATTTTTCCTCATGAGAACAATAGAAAGCTTCCTGAACGTTTAGGCCCAGACTGGAATGTAAGTGGTTAGTTCTATAAGTGCAGGAAACACCACCTCTGCAACATCCACAGAAAATGATTGAATGATGGATGAAGAAAAAATATTCTGTGAGAGATTTTATACCTTGCTTGTAGTTATATGACTACGTTCTCTTGAACTGAGGAAACGTTGGGATTGGCCAGATTTTAAGCATATTTTCTAAGATTTACCTCTTGGATTAGGTGTCCCAGAAGTGGAATGGAGAGGACTTTAGGGCCACTGAAAGGCAATAGATGGATGGAGTGCTCTTTATTAAATTTGATGAGGACAATGTTGCAAGATCAAAATGTGTATTGCAATTATATAGGGCAGAGCATGAGATCCAGTGTTTTGAGATGCTCATAAGCAGGGTTTTTTTTGGTTCCTTTGAATTAGTTTTGATTCCTGGAGATTGCCTTGACGCCTGCAGTTTTCTTGGCAAGGTTTCAAAAATGCTTTGTCCTTGCCTGCTTCTTAGAGCTGAGAGAAAGTGACTGGCCCAAGATCACACAGCTAGTTTTGTGCTCACAATGGGACTAAAACTTACAGTGTCCTGGTTTGTAGCTGGGTATCTTAAACCAGGGGTCTCCAACCTTGGCAACTTTAATCCTGGCGGACTTCAACTCCCAGAATTCCCTAGCCAGCTTTACTGCCTAAAACAGTATCCCAAATTGGCTCTCCAAACAGCTCAGGAGGAAATTTACATCAGCCTGAAATAAAATGCAAAGTTCTTCGATTCATATGCTTTGTGAAATCCCTCCGTAGCTTTTGCCTGACTCAAGTTATTAAATATGTTAATGTAAATTGGTATGTGGAAACTTAACAAAGATGTAAATATAATGAGCTACATTTCCAAATTCTCATATAGAATTTGATACTTTATGGAGAACTCTTCAGTTTGGCAGAGAATTACTGTACCTTATTAGAAAGAAATGTATAGTCCTCCTGTTAAATAATGGGTTCCAGACTTATGTTCCCAGTATAAGCATCTAGAGCAAAAAACAAACAAACTCACTTGAGGCTTTTCTTCCTTCTTCAAAGGAAATAAGTCGGCTTGCTGCACAGATTAGGCGGCTTTATGGGTCTAACAAGAAAGCTCAAAAGCCCTTTTGGCTCCACCTCACAGGGATTGTGAAAAATAGTCCTATTTATGAAGCATGCTTGAGAATGAACGATGGATTTGCCAATTATCTGGTAAGTATATTTCCCCTCTTTCTCTCTGCTTTAGCTTTCTCCAAGTGACAACACTAAAGGAAAATACTTTTTCTTCAAGTTGCTCTTATCAATAGAAGATAAAACACATAGAATTGGTAGCTTTCCTTTCCTTTCCCATAATATTCTCTCGATGGTTAATGTGGTACCTTCCAGAGTTGTAGTCCCAACGTGAGTAGGCACAGAATAGTTGCTTTTTAAGAAATCCTGTAGTTTAATATCTTCAACAGTGTTGTAAAATATTATTATGTTTAAATTGGGCTAAAATGCTGTTTTGATTCAAAATGTGTTTTTCAGTAGAACAGTAATGGATAGTCAATTTTTTCCCAAAATTGCACACTAATTCCTGCACAAGTAGTCTTTCTAAAATGATTTTTTGAAATTCCATTTACATATGTTACATTCTTTTTCAGATGGATGTTACTGCAGAAAGTTATCTTGACCTATTTCCTTTGGACATGATTGTATATCTCACACCAGATTCTGATCATGGTATATTGCAACTTTGGGATTGTTTAAAATTTGTTATTATTATTTTAAATGAGTAATAGTTGGATTTGGGGTTTCTTAATGTATGTTTCAAATGAGAAACTTGTTTCCACTTATTTTACATCCACCTCATGAACTGTCAACCAATGCTATATATTCTAGCGTTCAGCTGGGGCAAGCAGCTTTATATGCCAAACTGAGCAACTGTTATGTGAATTCGGTCCTTGGTAGTAGCAGAATTGCAGTAAGTAGGGATAACTATAACTCAGCCAAACCTAATGCAAGCTTGTGGTGGTTGCATATGCACTTCTTTCTCTAAATACTGTGGCTGGGAACCAAAACTTAGTCTGTTTTGATTGGTGGGGTGAGGACTCGCAATTAAAGGTTTTTGCAGCACTGCTGAAATAATACAGCACTGGACTCTTACTAACACTTAAAAATTAACATTAGATAACATAAAAGGACTATAAAATAAGATAAAAAGTACTATAAAATGAATTTTAAGTAAAATCTAAATCTAGGTATTCAATCAGTACAGTAATGCAATAAATAAACCACATAGTTATAAATTATATTTTAAAAACTAATAATTTAAATTGTTACTACATTGAAATTTATTTATATATTTCCAAAAATCAGTGGAGAAAGTATGATCGTATTGCAAGACTTTGTTATATTATTTGTAGTAAAGCTTTTGTTATCTAACAGAAGGGAAATAATATAAGATTCTTCAGATTGATCTGGGCATGTAACAACAAAGAAAAATGGAATCTTGTTGATATGAATGTATGGATGGATTCATGGAACCATCACAAGAGAAAGTCTGATCAGCTATAGGATCTTGTATTAATTCTCCTATATAAAAATGCTAAAGGCCAACTATTGACCTTGCTCTGAAGAAGAGTCTTTGTTGAAATGGGGAAGACAGTGAGTCAGCATAATTAGCTGACTTCCATCTAGGGTGGTTAAACTGTAATGGGATAAATTTTGAATAAGACCTCTCTCATTCTAGTATTTGGCATCTAAGAGCCTTTGTTTGATAACTCCCAGCCACCATAAATTTGAGGAAATTCGGAAATTGAGAAATGTTCTAAAATTCACTAGAATCCAAAACAACTGGAATTTATTGGCTAATGGGATCAACCCAACTGGAAAATGAATAATAAGGTTATTTCTTCATCTGGCCAGCTTTTAGCCATAAAATTACATTGAATACACATTTTAGAGCTTTAAGAACTGCTGTAATAGACTTAGTTTGTACTATTTCCTCAAAAATCATCCTATAATTTGGGTAAAATGTAATGGAGATCTATAAGCAACTGAGCCAAGCATTGGTCAGTAAATAGTTTTAGGGCTGAAAAGTGTGGGGAAAAAAATAGAAGAGCTGAAGAATCTCTTTGAGGCCACAAGAATACAGATTTGACACCTGTATCCCATGATCCTGAGTCTTGAAGGTCTACACCTAGATATTTAAAACTCCCCAGTGAAACTTCCTAAATGTTTTAGGAAAGATAATTTTAGATAGTTTTTGAGTTAAAAGCATAATTGAGTCTAGAATTAAGGTTATATATCTTGATGGTCATTAAATGAACACTGTGATGGTTAAGAGAACCCATTATACCCAAAGGACATTTTTTGCTGGAAACCAGACGTTAATACCAGTTTCCAGCAAAAAAATATTGCAAGTTGCGATCATGTTGCCTGTTGCCAAGTTTCCAAAATTTGATCATGTGATCTGGGCGGGGGGAGTAGGAGGCTGTCAAAACCAGGTTGTAAGTAACTCTATGAAGGTCCATAGTAATTTCTAACAGTCACTAAACAGTTTTAAGTCAAGAATTTGTCTGTATTTGTCTTCTGGAAATATATTCCAAGGTGATTTTCCTTGCAGTAATGCACAAAAATATTAAGTGATCATCTGAGGCCAGTTGAAATTCTTAAAATGATCATCTCCACAAAAAAAGAGTGGGGACTTCATCTCTGTTACTCGCGAGGGTTGAAAGTTTAGATTTGAAAATTTCTTTGACTATAAATTCATGTATAAGTTGAACAAGGAAGGAGCTAAGTTAATAGACCTTGTGAGTAACATCAAATTCCTAATTCTAGAATATTTATGAAACTCCTGGATTAGGAAGAATAACTGAATCTAAAATACCAAGCCTTTCCTATCAAGGAAATATAAAAAATGAATTAAATATTGATTTAAAATCACTAAAGGCTGCCTAAACAGAAGCTACAGATCTTCTACTGCAGGGATCCCCAACCCCTGGGCAACGGCCCACCACTGGGTTGCACCCTGTTTGGAACTGGGCCACGTGAATGGCGGGCAAGCGCATGCACACAAAGCCCACTCACACAAGTGGTGGGCCCTTGCACTCACAAACAGAGTGCTCTTGAGTGGTGGCCGTTTGTGCTCACACACGCAAAGTTCCACTCGTGAGCAGAGGGGGCTTGTGTGTGAAACTCCATTCATGCAAATGGAGCTTTGTGCGCAACGGCCTCTGCTTACATGAGTTGAGCTTCGCATGTGAGCACAAGTGCCCTTCTCTCACACGTGAATCTCCATTTGCTCAAGTGGAGGGCATGCGTGCCTACGTCTCCCATCAACAGAGCTGTGTGTGCCTGTGTGCACCTATCACTCACATGCCTCCCCCTGCCATGCCAAAGTGGAAAGGTTGCACTGCTGTTCTGATGTTATCTTTCAAAAAGATCATCAAATAATATAGACTAGCATGGAATATATAGTAACCTTTGGAGCAAAAATAGAGCTAATTACTACCAACAATTAGAAAGGTATATCTCAAAATAGAAAAATCTATAATATTACGCAGATGGTAGTTTAGTTTGATGCAGTTTAAGCCAGAAATACTCTTACTGGAGATATGAGAAAATGATAGTGTAATGGTATCTATAAATAACATTGTTCCCTTCATTTCCAGTACTCAAGTACCAGCACTTCATATTTTATTTAGCCAAAATAACATCACCAGCTAAACACAAGCTTGCTGAGAGCACCAGCAAGCTTTGGTAAACAGCAAAGTTTTGCAGACAGATAAAAACATAATTAAGAATCATTTTTTTTAATGAGGAAGGAGAATTCTTCAAAAGAGTCCAGTGAGTAAGCTTATTGGAGCTGGGAAGGAGAAAAAAAACCCTTTACAAAGCAGGCAAGGAGAAATTGGGTCAGATAGAAACCATAATTATTACAATTATTCTGCATTGTATATTTTATAGATTTTGTTGGGCAGAATTTTAACATATTTGAGCATACCTAGATATTTTGTTTTGAACCAAGGCAGAGGACTAACACTTAGCAGCCATTCTATTTCAGTCTTTCTGATTTTAGTCATTTTTTAAAAAGATTACTACACAATTCAGAGAATTAAGGAAGAATAACATATTAATTTTTACTGCATGCTTAACTGGCTCAGGGAGACAGTTAATGTATTGTAGCAGCACAGAGAGGAAGCAGTTACCTTGCCCCCCTCCCCTACAGACCCAACTAATTCCACCAAATCAGTTGTATTATAGAACACCTAAATCCCATATTTTGACCGATTTTGTGGAAGTATTCAAAGAAAAGAGAATTTGATATAAAGAGTGGTTAGAAAGCCTCTCCATTACAAAACTACCTACAAAGTTTAGCTATATAGTAGAGAAGATTTGGCTTGTCTGGGCTACATTGAGTGAAGAGGAATTGTCCTGGGACACATAAAATACTGTATAGACAATATAGCTAATGTACAGTATATAGATCACATAATATTCAAAGGTTATAATCTTGGGAGAGCTGCATGATCAGCTATTCAAAGCTGCTTGGGTTGCTGGTTGGCCACACCTACTCTAAAACAAAGCTCCCACATTCTGGATGAAAAAGGAAATGGAAAAAGGGTTAGTCGTGTCATGGAACCTTGCTGGAATAGTAATGGGGCAGATGCTGTAGGAGGTGACCAAGCTGAGGCTGAGGAAGGGGTCACACACATCATCAAGCCCACAAGACATGGTAGGCCAGCCCACCTTGAATTCCTTTCTATTTTTAACTCCTAATTTCTCTTGACGGTTCCTAGTTCAGATTCTTGTAGAGAGCTCAAGCTTATAATAAAGCTTTATACACATTTGAACTGCCTGGATCTCCTGAAATCTCTGGGGCTTTGACAGATGCAATATATGGCATTTCTTGGAGAAAGTGGACAGAGATTCTAAATCCCCAAAATTTTGAATTTTTTTTGAGCTAGTTAGTAGGACTATGTTGCTGCCAAAGCCGCCAGTGACAGCAGTTAGTGCCTAATTGAGTTAAACGTATTACAAAAAGAGACTGACGAAGTTTTCACCCACTCTCAACATCACATTTAAAATTAAAATAAAAATCAATCTATTGTTCTTCTCCACTTCTTGGCATATGATTAGATAGTTAAAAACATAAACAAAACTTGAAACACATCACACCCAGGCAGCACACATATTCCCTGCAATAATCCCCTAAAATGGGGTTCACTTAGCTTCTTGACCATGTCCAGGAAGAAATCTAAAATTTTACTCGCCATTGGGATTTAGGCCTTCTGAATTTTGGGATAAGTAGTAGATTGTTCCACAAGCAGACACAACAACAGAAGTTAAGCTTCCTAGATACCAGTAGATGTTATTGTGTAATTGGATGAACTCAGAACAAGCCTACCTGTCAGATCTCATGGAATTGGTAGAAATAAGGATAGATAGGAAGTCCCACCAGTAGTCCAGTCTTATACTATGAAGGTTTTGGAGGTGACCAACAGCCCCTTGAACTGCACCCAGAAACATACTGGGAGCAACTCAAAAGTAGTGGAGTTTAATTATCCTACCGAGGAGATATTACATCAGTTTTGTGCATCTGTAGTTATCAGTGCTGCATTCTGAACCAGTTGCAGTTTTTGAATGACTTTCAAATGTAGCTCCATGTAGAGGGACAGTGTACATTTTGAATGCTCCCCATTCATAATAATTTATAACTTTACTGCCAGTTTTGATGTTCTTTGTATTTCTTTGCCTTTATTACTGGCTCTTGCTAAAGGTGTTGTGGATAGGCAAGACACAACAAAATTATGAATATGGTAATGAGAATGATATAATGCAATCTGTCTTTATTACTAGATGTTTGTTTGTTTGTGTCCTTCTCATTTTAGTTCTTGAGGAAGTTGATCCACAAAAAGTACATATTTTGGGAGGGCTGGTGGATGAAAGCATTCAAAAAGTAAGTATATTATATATATAATGATATCCTTACAGAAATAGCTAGGCAGATTTTAGTGGTGAACTGCAGGAACATATCGAATCCCAAATATAATTTTCCTGTGTATAATTCACCAACTTGATTAAAATTGAGCTTCTGGGTTTGGAGGATAGGCATAGTAAGCTTTTTAAAGAATCTAATAAGACAGATGTAGTCCTTGAAAAAAAAACTGGCATAAAGAATCATTTCCTTCCTTCCTCCTTTTAGTATATATAATTTGTTTTTGTAGAAACTCACTTTCCAAATTGCCCAGGAAAGACATCTGCAGACAGCACGACTGCCCATTCAAGAGTACATGGTAAAAAACATCAATGCAAAAAATTACCATTCAACAACCTTAGCAATCAACCAAGGTAAGTAATGCACACACCTGTTGATAGAATTCACTGCCATCTATTTGCAGGCATGGTATTACCATCAGATTTCCTATTCAATTTATAGTTTGAATTAGCTGTTGCAAATCAACTCCTGATAACTTGCATGGATGATGTTGATCCATTTTTTTTAAAAAATTACATCTTTCTGACAATGGTTGCACAGTTAATTTATGCACACTGGAGTTTTGGACTCAGACAGAATTGATCTTCATTTTTGTTTATTGTACTTTTTAGGGCACAAAATTTTGTATCACATGAAATGTTCAAGAAATTGCTTCTGAGGTAGATTATAGTCCTAACATACCCGACTTGTCCAATGAGAAATGGGCAAATAGGCATTGAACAGTAGAGGTCTACCTTGAGCAAAGTACGAAAGCCTTGAATGTCATGCTATATTAAAGACCACAAATCTTGCACACTCCTTATTAACACATTTAAATTATTGTTGGAAAATAAGAGTCTAGAAATACAGAGGATGGCTATTGTTTCTATAGAAGCTCTGTTATGCCATGATTGGATTCTGTCCTCCTTGTAATGTTCATGACTTTTTTGTAATTATCCAGTGTATTTCTTTTAGTGTTTGATGCCTTATCAACTTTCTATGATACAAAGAGTTGGGAAGAAGCGCTTAAAGCTGCAGTTTCTCCTGGAAAGGGATACATATTCAAAGACACACAATGACAAAAGGGTTCTGGATACAAATATGAGAAAACAAGATTTGGTCTGCTTTTGGTAACCTACAATAAGTCTCCTTTACTCAATTGTATTCCAGATATTTTGGAGTACAGTGATTTAAAATTTCCAGTTGTAAATTATGAAGCTTTGACTCCAACATTATGTATATAGACATGTGGGGAGAGTAAATGATTATTTAATTGATCTTCATTTCTTCTTACTGTACTTCTTGGGGAAAAGACTGGGTCCCTCATTGGTTATTCTTGGTGAATCTATTAGAAGGGTTAAAATATTGTTTGTTTTACATTGCAATTAACTGCACTTATTACTGATTTGCACTTTTTTTAAAAAACATGACATTTGTGCTGGGAATTTTTGCTGAAAACAATGAATCTTTCATTATGAAATGAATGAGTAGCTTTTCCTGCAGTCATAGGCAAAGGAGCTGAGGTTATATGTCAATTTATTAAAAAAAAAACATAAATGCTTTATTGCTCTAATTTCAGATTAAATCTCCTTGCCACCATTATTTACCCTTCCAAGCATAGCTGAGTTGACTAATTGTGTTACTAGGGGCATTCTAAAATTAAGGATAGGTATATTATAAAATGCTTTGTCGTGCTTGCCTGCATAGGCACTCAAAAACAAGGCTTCTATAGTAGAGCTTACTTCCTGCTAATTAACTAGGTCTTTATTTATTAGGTATAATAAAGAGATGCATCACTTCCATTTTCAGTGAGTACAAAAAATTCAGCAATTGGGTGAAAATACTGTTTAAAAGTTGTCTTCTATTTTAAAGGGGAATATCCCTTTACGATAAAAAGGAAAAGCAACTTGTGAAGAAAAGCTGCTACACCTGTTATAGGCTGTGAAAACAATCCTGGGAAACAGAAGCCAGGGCCATTATGTAGACAGCAGCTCTTCTTCCTGTTTCCCAAGGTTCTTCTTGCAGCCCATTATACTACTATACTGCCTGTGGCGCTTCACTGCCAGTGACCCTTGGCATGTCAGACAGTTTGGGTTGAAAGAGTGAGTGGTCCAAAGTTGCCAAGTGAACCTCTATGGCTTAAGTAAACAAGAATCAGGGTCTTCTTTGGTGTTAGTCCAGCATCTAATCACTTACACATCAGTGAGTCTTTTTTTAATATATCTTTGAAACACACTCCAAGTGCATATATTTAAAACACCAGAAAGAAGAGTCCCACACAAAAGATAGATACCTATGATACGGATTCTTTAACCTTGATCAACATTTCCACCACTTGGCACACGCTAACATTGTAAGATAATATGTTCAGCAGATCTGTCCAGTTTGACTTACAGCATACATACTCTCTGAGTATTCTTAAGGAGCAATTATCCACAGCAATTAACATTGAAAAGACCTTCAGAAAAGATTGATCTCGTGTCTTCTTCACTTAAAGGGAAGGGGGGGGGAAAAAAGTAAAATTGGATGTGAATTATGCTATGACTTTTATGAGAAATGATTTATTCCCTTGACTTCATGCAAGCTTTGACTATTAATATCCATTCACAAATAAAACCAAACGATTCTCTTGATTCCTTCAAGCCATTCTTTTACACATCCCCTGTTTTTATTATAATCTCCCAGGGTTATACATTAATCAGGCTGACTCAGAAGGTCACAAAATATGCAAGTTTTCAAAATAGCTAATTCTCTTTATAATGAATTTAACAATAGTTGTACTGTTAGTGCAAAGAAAGGAAAAGCAGGAAGAGACAGCTTAACAAATCCATCTCATGTGCAGGATGAAGCTTTGAACTGCTGTACAAGGCAGAAAAGGGAAGCGGTGAGGGCCGTATATTGACACACACATAGTTTTAATCTTAGGCTGGAGTAATCCTTCTCATGAGTTTGCCGACATGCCTCCAAAAACTGTTGATAGCAACATAAAACATCCCTCAGGTTGGTTTTAAGGTCTGTGTGCCCATTACTGCAAAAGCCACAGTCTGTGAACTGTAGGCATACTTCCATCAATTGGAGAAGGTTTTGGAAGGTCTTTTGAACTGTCGCTGATGTCTCTGGAGAAGGCCCTTGTGCTTTGATAATCTTCTGACAATTGGCTAACAATCTCTGTGATTCCACATACAAGGCATTCTTGTTTTCTGAAAAAAGGGCAGTGCATTGATCCTCTGGATGTTTCCTTTGGTTTCCTGAAGACCGCCTTAAAATTTCCTTTAGCTCTACTACATCCCCTAATAAATGGCAGAAGTTAAATGTCGAGACAGACCATTTTTCTTTCATATCGCTCAGTTCTTTGATAGGCAATTCTGGGAGGTATCTGTCATTTTGAGAATCTCTGGGGGTCCTGTTCACATAAGTATGTTCTCGGAGATGCCTGGTGGGATTAAAATCTGAAGGCAGTGAGTTTCTTGTTGAAGGTGGACTTGTTAAGGGTCCTTCAGATATGCTACTTGCGAAGGGTTTGGTGCTGTCTAATTCTGCTTCATTTTCTACCCCATGGAAACAGCTTCCATAAGACAACTGGCAGCTGCATCTCTCCAGTTTATGTCGGGTTTCCTCAGAATTCACTAAACCTGGCAGACCTGTGTCACTGAATGCCACTGCACCTCCAGTTGCATTGTCAGAAGACAGAAAGGGTAGATCTGAAGTACAGTTTTGCTCACTGGGTCTGGCAGTCTTAGGCAAAATGTCAAACGAAAGGTAACCCTGTCCAGCTGACTTACCACTTTTGCTCTGTTGTACGTTCTCCTCTGAGGAAGCCCTTAGTGAACTGGATCTTTTGTTTTTATAATCTGTAATGAGAGCATTTCCTGTGAGGTTTTTCCCCTCTGTTTTAAAGTCATCAGCAATGTCTGTAGATTGGCACAGATTATGAGATATACTCACGGCTGATAAGTGGGCTGGGACTTGATTGATAACACCATCTTTTAAAGATAAATTATTAATGTCCAGGCCATTTTGGCTAGTAATTCCTTGGCAATCATGACCTACTTGATGACAGATTTTTGCATTTTCTGCTGCTGAACTGAAATTTGGCCAGCAAATTTGGCCTGATGTATCAGTTACAGTTGAAATCCACAAAAGTTTTTCATCTCCCGATTTCTGCATAGCACCCTTATTTGACAATTGGCTGACACTTTCTTCAAGTATTAAGTCTCCAAGGGCCTGGCTGGATTCACACAAGATGGAGTCACTTTTGACTCTCTTGCAAGGATCTAGCATAACCTGTTCCTGTTTCCCAGCTTCCTCTGCAGGATGAGAATCCAGGTCCAAGACTGGGGCGAAAGACGAAGGTTTGTCTTGGATGCTGTTTTGAGACCCTGAAGGTTTGGTGGTAGTGTGTATTATTTCCTCAATCAATACATAACTAACTCCTGTTGGAGGTGTAGTTTTGATTGTTTTCTTGTCAAATGCTTGCTTTACGGAACACTCTGCTTTTACTTCACAATGTCCCTGAACCTGTCTAGCTATTTCTGTAAGCTTTTCTGCTTTTTCTTCACAAGTGGGATCAAGACCATCCGGCTGAAAATTAATTTCTGGTGCACTTAAATGGTGACTCTGATGGGAGGGCACATAAAAGGAATTTAAAGAGCAATCTCTTGAGTCTAAACTTCCTCCACTTGCCTGCGCAGAGGCCAGGCACAAGACTGAATTGGGTACTGATGAAGTCTGCCCCATTTCTGGTGAATCAAATGGAAAGGTTGAATTTGGGACCATCTGGGTTTTCTGTGTGGCTTCAAGAAGATTGAAAATTTGCTGGGATTCCTTCAATAAACTCTCACCTGTGGGGTTTGAAGCTCCCGAAATGGTAGCATTTTTACTGCAACCAACATTGGTTTCCAGGACATGGGGTGAAGCTTTGGGGAAACTAACTTGGGAAGTAAAATTTGTCTCGAGGAAGGACCTTCTTTTTCTCAGTTTATGGGCACACGTTGGGTCTTTTTCGGGCCTGAATTTCACCCTTCTGCTTTGTCTTGACAGGATGTTTTCATCCAAACTGCCACAAGTTGGCAACTCTGGGGAACAATGTAGGGGTAGAATTTCAGAACCTAAAAAATAAAGAAGAGGCCATCAATATGGAGAATTACTTTTTTGTCCTATTTCAAAAGTTGTTTGTGAAAAGATTTATGTTGCTGCTGATATGTGTGTCTAAAGGTGTGTTCGATTCATTTCTTTCTACAAGCTAATAAAGAAACTAGGGAAATGTCAGGCATTATCTGATGGCCTTCCTCTCTCACCTTGTCACTGAAATTTAATCTATTGTAACCAGCTCAACAAAGTTGGAGATATACTTACCCATCATCCTCTTCCATCCACTTTTGTATCTTTTTATGGCACAAAGGGATGAAAAGTTGAGAGAGACTAGGGAAATTCTGCTATCACAGAGTACTACTTAGTAGTAGTTGTAAATTTCTAAGTTTTTTTTTACTACATTAAAACATTCTGACACAAATATTCCGCCATTTATAGTTTCATGAACACAAACAGTAAGTACCACAACAATTTATTTCCGTGTATTGGTTCTTTTAGCAACTAAAAGAAAAAAAAATCAGAGGAAATGTAATAATATGAAACATTGAACTGGAATTTTCTTTGCAATGAGTTTTGTGGAATAGCACCCATGCCTAAATGAAAACAAAATATTGGGCAGATATAAGGAATAATATTTTGAATATGAAAGGAAAAGCTAATAACTGGCGAGATTTCAGTAAGTGACTTAGCTTTAATTATTCTAAAGGCCTCACATTGATACTATAGCACTACGACGAGACACCATGAGTAAAACAGTGTGAAATATGGAAAAGACCAACAAGGATTGCCAAGATAGTCAAAATAAAAGACCCTGGGAGGTTCATACCACAAAGGAGATACTCCAGGGGTTATCTTTTAACTCACCTGTTTGTGGCTCTTTTGGAGTCATCTTTTCAGTTCCATCACAGACTTTATTATCTGAGTTAGTCTTTTCAAAGCCAGGGGGAGATCTCAAGACAGAAACAGGAGCCTGGCCCTCACTGATGTTCTCATGGTTTTCAGGGTCCTGCAAAGAGCAGCTTTCAGGGCTGTCACTCTGAGTATTCTTCCCTCCACTGCTGGCTGGAGAGAGGTTGGCACAGAGACTGTAGTACTCCATGATGTTGCTTTCGGCCAGCTTGGACTCTAGAATACTCACACCATTTTCTCTTCTGGATTCCTCTTCTGGCTGTGGAAGACCTGAACTGGATACCAGGGGTGGCAGGAGGAAAGAAAAAACATTTTCTTGTGATGTTCCGCTTTCCTCATCTCCATCTGCCTCAAAAAGCACCTTGTCATTATTGGCCAATTTTTGAAGAGCATAGTTACAAAACTGAAAAACCTCTGTCCTGCTCGCTGAGCATGCTTCTAAATCATCTTCTTCCAAGGCATCCAGAGAGTCACTTGAGCCACTGGACTTCGGCCCTCTGCTTTCTGTGTTGGCTGAATCGGAGGCTTCTGAAAGGCTATCGCTTATGTTATACCCATTGCAAAAGCTCATTTCTTTGGCCTCCAAGGTTGGTCTGCCTTGCTCCAGCTCTTGTTGCTCTCCTTCCTCCTCAACTGGGGGACTAATACTGCTGTACTTGGGTGAATGTGTGCCTGAGAAATGGTCCAAGGAGGAATCTGGCTGAGAAGATTCTTCAGAGTCACTGCAGGTTCTAGATTCGTATCCTGAAAACACATATAGACAATTTCCTTGCTTCCTTCCAAGCAAACTTGGAAGTTTGAAATTGAAATAAAATTGAAATAAATTGAAATAAAAGCTCCCTAAAAAGACCCTTAAGATGACTGTACAGCTAAGAAAAAGGATTCCTCTGAACATATCCAAAATACTGTTCTCAGCAGAATCATTTGGGTAGCCAAAGGATAATGGGCTAATATTCAAACACGTTTCAACCATAACAGGGTCTCTCTCAGTGTGTGGAGACTGTGGGGATCTGGATGGGGGAAAGTTGGCCCAGGTTCACCTATAGGAAGCCTGATAAATTTTGATTGCATGCAAAATTAGGACTGTGTCTTGAATGGTATCTTTGGCACTGGTTCATGCCCCTGAAATTAGATGAATTCTCATTCAGATGTAACAGAAACATCTCCCACATCCTTTCAGTGTATCTCAATGACCATTTCAAATGGGGTTTCTAAGAATCCTTTTGCTTTTGCCCCTACAAATGAGGCAATAAAGCTGTATAGAGAAGAATAAATAACATGGAGACATGCATGTATTTCTAGTAACAGGTGCACTACTGAATTTGGAACACTCCTCTCCTTTACTTATTTAAGGAAACTTGCTTTTTACCTTCCTCAGCAGAGATCCGGTGCATTTGAGGTTTTCTCTCCTCCCAGATAAATATGGAGCTGCTTGAATCTACAAACATTCTGTAGTAACCACTGATGAGACAAGCCAGATCTTTGGCATTGTTGGACTCCAGTAGCAGAGTGAGCACCTTGTACAGAAGAAGGGAAACATGATGAGCTGAAATGTTCCTGACAGGGTAATACATCAAAATTGATATGAAATATATTTACCTTTATATCTTGGAGGTAGATCTTCACCATGCTTACTTTGTCAGATTCTTTAGTGAGTTCCAATCTGCTTATGTTAGCAAATTCTGCCAGCAAGGTTACGATATTGAGTTTGCTATTAACCACTTGACTGATTCCGTATTTGGCTCCCACCAGCAAGGCAATGCATGTCTCTCTGTCCTGCAGCTTCATGGGGGGAAAGCAGCTTATGACCAAACTTAGAAAGGAACAAACTTGTGCCTGGCTACACTATCTATACAGTATAATTTGGACATGTAAAGAAACCCACACAAATGAAGTAACACAATTTGAAATTTCACAACGTTATTTTTAAATACATGTTAATCTCAAGGAGACATTTCTCATCAGTTCAGAAGGGTTTTTTAAAAAGTATTCTGTATTAACTAACAGTTAACCTTTTCTCATTCTTGCTTTGAGAAGAAACAATAGACACCTAGTAAAGAATTGGATCCTATAGAGAAATATCTCTCTCTCCCTCCCTCCCTCTCTCTCCCTCCCTCCCTCTCTCTCCCTCTCTCTCTCTCTCTCTCTCTCTCAAATAATGGCTTACATCTGTGCTGTCTAAACAATGGTTTAGAAATGTTTAGGGTATGTGAAATTGCCATTAATTCAGAAATATGAAGTTAAATAAACATCTTATGTTTTATGAATGCAGCCAAAAGTTTACAAAAGCATTACAAAAACCTAAATGGGAATTGAACAGCTCACTTTAACATAATTCACTGTTTTATGAAACTTACTGGCCATAATTTATGCTGTACTGTAGAGAGGAAAGCAGGAAATTACTCAGTTGTTTCATTTATTAACTCCAACACTGGATGATAGCAGCAGGTCTATTTTTTCTACATTACTGATCAATTCAGGAAATTACTATTTCCACATAATTGCTTCTGACTGAACATTTTTGGATTATCATAGCTCATCTTAACAGTTGTGATCAAGCTGTGGGCCCCTCACAATTTATGCCTCTGAGAAATGCTCACAGCTTTTAAGGTGACCGGCAAACTAGTTAATTGGCAGGAGTGTGTTAGGCTGATCCTGGGAACAAATGGATGGAAGAGACAAGTGACTTCATCTCAAGGTTTCAGATGGTAGGCCTTCCTGGACTGATCTTATGTGATATCTATACACAGATACACTAATGTGGAAAAAAATGAATTCAGAGGCTCAAAATATAGACACTTGACCTGATACCATCAAACATGCAGCAGCCTGTTTGCCATCTGACTTTATATGTAGCATCAGGCCTCTTTCTGAATGGTTATGATGGGTCTATTTATTTCCTTGTCAAGCAAAACAGAAATAGTGTCATGGGTGGACCGCAGGAAAAACAGGTTACTGGTTATTTCAAGGTGAGAATCAGAAAAAACTTGGCTTGACATTTCTAACACCAATATTGAATTTCAGAACTCTTAAAATAACTGGGCCTTGTGTACCA
Organism: Laticauda colubrina; assembly: GCA_015471245.1. Lineage (NCBI taxonomy): Eukaryota > Metazoa > Chordata > Lepidosauria > Squamata > Elapidae > Laticauda > Laticauda colubrina. Next base: position 14,332,802 of record BLBF01000004.1, on the reverse strand, counting down.
CAAAGGGCATCTTTGTGCATTGTTTATTGCTATGCATTAAACATTAACAGCAAAAAGTATTTCTGAAACTTGCTGCAGTCATGGACAATTGTTTCACCTTGGACCAAGGCTAAACAAAGTCTTCTTTATCCCCACCTCTATAGTTGCCAGCACAATTTGAGGTGCTAACAGTTTAAAACCCTTCTTGGTTTACAGCCTGTACATCTTCAGGATCACTCTTAGTCCCACAACTAACAACTGTCCAAGATGATAGAACTACTTCATTTTTTTATTAGTGTATAATCTGAGAAATCTACATGGATACTATTTTATTTTCATCTTGCCTTTCCTCCATGAATTCAAGATGGCCCTCCCATTCCTACTGCAAAATCACCAGATCTCCATCAGTCAGGAAAGTAAAGGGGATACCTCAAAGTAATAGCTGAACAATAGCATTACTAAGAGTGACAGCTCCCCGCTCTTGCTTCAATTTATGAATTATTATTGTTTCAGAAAAGTGCCACTCCTTCTTTCTTTCTATAATGGTATCTATACACCACACAGGAAGCAGGGAACTTCTTCTGATGCAAGCGGTGAGAGATGACTTAACATTGCCACACCCTAGGTTGTGTCATTGCATCAGTATTGCAATCTGTGATGTATGCATGTGTCCTGGCATTCGATCACTGAATTTTATTTTGGCTCATGTGGCAAGCAGTTCAGTTCTAATCAATAAACACCAAATATCTGCTTTTTTAATCCATAAGAAGTGCAAATGATGACAAGGTGTCTGAAAAGTCATTTTAAGACAGGAGGCCTAGCTATTTCAAATAAAGGATTCAAACTGTTTCCTTGCATCATGACATTCTCAATGACCTTGAGAAAATCCCCAAAATTACAGAGATGATCTAGCTTTCATGCTGTAACATGAAGAGTTGAATGAATGGTGGAAAGGTTGAGACATTCACTAAAAATACTATTTTGCTGTAAAAACGAAATCTTCTGTTGGGTCCTTGATATTTTTTGAGCTTGGATGTTTTCTTGCAGATATTTCATTACCAGGCTGCATAACACCATCAGTGGAAAGGAGAGCTGCTTTTTATATATGTATATTAAGCATCTTGTCTTGCCAATCTTTGTGTGGGTGTGGCTTCCTTTTTAATGGTTCCTTGATTAAGGTGTTATTTATCCCTTGAATGTTTATCTGGTCCTGTTTTTTTTTGCCAATCTGGGTGTTAGCTGCTGTGAACAGGATGTGTTCCAGGATGATTGTTTCCTTTCTAGGCTTTTGATTATGTCTTTTGAATAGTATGTAAATAGAGTTTGTGTGTCTCTTGGTGACTGATATGTGTGAATGTCACATTCCAGGAGTTCCCAAATATTCTAAAATGTTAACAGAGTCTTAGTATAAGCTATGGTCAAGTCTATCTATGTGTTACAAGATTAAGGCACTGTTCATGTCTTCTTTCTGCCATTTGATGTTTGTGGTGCAGTCTGCTATCTGTGTGGCCTACATAGTGGCTGTAAAAATCCTTCCATTAAATGGTGTACATAACTCCTATTTTTTCTTTGATTAATTCTGTTAGGTTGTAGATATAAACAGCCAACACATTGTGCTGGCAGCAGAAAAATGTGAGGTAAAGAAGAAATTGCCTACATAAATTGTTTTCCCCCAACACCCCTCCTGCATCGCAGAATGGAGAAATTGAAAGGGAAGAAATTTCAAGACCAGTACTATAAGCTGTTTGAATAGCATGTAGCTTTTAGGCCCAGACTTCTAGTGTGATTACATTGCTTTCAATATTTAGAAGACCAAACAGTTTATTCCCCTGTGATCCCTTCCTCTCCAATATCTCTCCTTATGGGAAAAGGGGGAAGGATCAGGCAAAAGAGAGATTGCCAATGAAAATCACTTGCTTTCCCCCCACCCTTCCACCTGCTCTCCCTGCAGAGGAAGAAGATTGGAGAGGAAAGGATTTCAAGACAGCAAGTTGTTGAGTAGTGTGCCCATGGCACTCACATTGCTTTTGATGTGTACAAGACATTAGCAGGTACTCTAGTGATACAAAGGTGGGGAGTAGTTGGAAGGCAAACAAAAACCAAAAGTGTGAAATTAATTAATCTTGTCAATTTTAAGCTGGAAAATATAGTTGCAGTCATGTGATTTCCCACTTAGCAACTGCTTTGCTTAGCAGCAAATTGCTGGTCCCAAGTAGGACTATCTGTATCTACAAGAAAATTACCAATATCAGAGAGCACCAAGAAACCAATTATATATATTTTATTTTCTATTAGACATCATAAATTTACCATGAGTGTGACATTAAAGATTTTCCCTCCATAGAGTTTCAGGTCTCCAAGAATCTGCAGGTAACACAATCGCACTTGGGCTGCTGAAAGGAGATGCTACAATTGTGGAAAAGCAAAGTTAACACAACCAGATATTCACAATTGGTAGACCCACAGCCTCTTATATATTATTATTCTCATACAATAAAATTTGGGGTCAATAATAATATGGCAAGCTACTACTACCATGACCTACGTTCAACTGGGGCAGACGTTCCAGTTGTCCACCAGTATTATAGGGCATCCCTGAATCAGAAATATAGGCTGTTCTTGTTTACTGACTGCCTCATTTAGCAATCATTCAACAATTACAACAGTGATGAAAAAGTAACTTTATGACCTATCTTTGTATTTATGATCTTCACAGGTCATAAAGAAAATGAAAGCTGACATAAGATCATAAGCTGTAGTATCACCTAGGGATTATTTTATTTAGTGATCAAATTGCTGGTTCCATTTGTGTTCACTAAATGAAGATTATCTGTAGTCTTGGGAACAGTCAGTATTTCTGAAGGTATCACAGAGTAATACTCAGAACAGAAATATTGTGTTTCCTTTTAACTAATAATGTTATCCCAAGCATTGAATACAGTAAAATATGAGATTCCCAATAAATACAAAACCATATTCAAATCACCAATTATAGGCAATTATTGACTATCTATATAGATATGGTCCTACTTTTTTTACCGACAGCATATGCACATCCTAAAATTCCCCATGGATCCATCATTGTGCTCTTGGAACATTAGTGTTATTATCACATTAATTTTTCTAATGAAGATCAGAGAGATCAAATCACTTTTTTTAGTCAAGGACCAGATCATTTGTATTTATACACACAGCCGCACAGCCCCCCCTTTTTATACTTTACTGACCACAAATATTTTCTAGTCTCTCCCAGTGCCAATGTCTGAAGCATCTTCTAGCGCTTCATCTCGGTCCCACTAATAAAAGAATTGATTTTATTATTGTAGAAATACATTCCCTATTCTTCCTTATTCTTTCCAACAGTAAAGATAAAGATTTCCCCAGTTTTTATCTGACTCTAAGGGTCAGTGTTCATCTCTATTTCTTAGCCGAGGGAACCAGCTTCTTTCCTGAAGAAGCTTCCGTGGTCAGTTGGCCAGCATGACTATCTGATGAGGCACACGGAATGCTGTAATCTTCCCACTGAAGTGGTACCTATTTATGTATTCACATTTGCATACTTTCGAACTGTTGGATGGGCAGGAGCTGGGGCAAGGATTGATGCCGACCCTGTCACATGGCGCTCGGGTCTCAAACCTGGACTGTTAGAGCTTTCCAGCTAACAAGCTCAATTTCTTCTAACCACTGAGTCATTGTGCCCCCTTGCTTTCCAACAGTATATACTGGTATTTGGGAAAGGTAAAATTAGGTTCTATAAGAGTAAATACAGGAATAAAAAGGACCTAACAAGGAAGATGATGGCAGAGTCAAGGTCCATTGGAGGGTGACCTTCCCAGATATCTTAAAGCCACTTTACCTTTTGCCTTGGGTCCATCAAAAGATGATTCCTCTTCATGTGGAAACTAATAGCTTTTTTGATATCTTTGCCTCTCATGTTTCGGAGTAGAGTTGGAGAAATAAAATTCTCTATTCCCCAATCCTTCCTGCAGCATCAGGAAAAAACAAAAACAACCCTACCCTGAAATGATCATCCAGGAGAACTTGCAGTGACCAACCTATAATCGTTACAGAAGGATTTAGAGTACAAGACTGCAATGTAAGTGTCAGCAATTTGCTAGCCTTCAGAACCAGAAGTGGCATTGTTCTCAACCACAGGCATCCACCTGAGGTGGGTGGCCAAGGAGAGCAAATGATACAAATGACCCAATAAATAAAGACCAAGCTATGTGACAGATTGTCTTTGAACTCGTTGGCTTAATGTTTTTTTTTAAATGCCATGTATTTTCCTTAAAAAAGTTTTAAGTAGACTTTACAACTGAATGCCTTTTCACTTACTCAATATACTTTAGTGAGACTTTCTGTGGCTGAGCACAGGTGATTATCCGTTCTTGGATGTGCAAAGCGGCCAGCCGTAACGCAACACTGCACTTCATCTCAACAGCGAACCTTTCTTGAAGAACATCACTACAGCTCTGAAATGGACAGGGCCAGGTTAACAAGGGGAGAGAAGAGACATGCACTTGCACCAGGCTAGATTAAACAGTATTTGCTCTAATCCTGTTATTGTAAGAAGTGATTTCTACTGTTAAGACTGTTGGGCAATTATGATGGTTGCAAAGCCCAGTGTTTAATTAATTTCTTTTGAGTTATGTACGATTTGAGACTGGTTCACACATGCAACATTCGCTGGATAGAGAATTTATAACTTCTGAATCTGGAAACCCATGTCCAGTTTTTAAGGAGAGATTGGACAGTCATTTGTCTGGAACATTATAGGGTTTCCTCAGTGATGGGATTCAATTTTTTTTACTACCAGTGGTATGGGTGTGGCTTGGTGGGTGTGGTGTGGTAGGCATGGCAGGGAAGGATACTGTAAAATCCCCATTCCCTCCCCATCCCATTAACCTGCTTTCCAGCTCCGTTCTCCTGTGCAGGGCAACAAAAAGAAGACCCAGCTGATCGGCTGGGACTCGGGAGGCAGAGAATAGATGGGGGCGGTGCAGAAGTGGTTTTTGCCGGTTCTCCAAACTACTCAAAATTTCTGCTACTGATTCCCGAGAACTGGTCAAAACCTGCTGAATATCACCTCTGGGTTTCCTGCTTGAGGAGAGGGTTTGACTGGGAGATCTCCCAGGTCCCTTCTAATTCTTGTTATTCTGTGTTCTATCACCTATGTTGATATTAGAAATCAAGTGGGATATGACATGCACATGTCAACCCAATCCAGATTTTTCAGTCCACTTTTTCTCTATGTAATTAGGACAGAAAGAGACTGACCAAAAGATCCATGTGGAATATTTATTTTAACATTTCACATTATAGAATATGTAGATGTGCGTTAGAGACGGGTTTATATTTGTTTTCAAACATAATATTCACCCATGGTTTAAATTTGACCATATTTTATTTAACAAAACAAAGGAAGTTTGGCAGATTATCAAAACAATATTCTTATTATTTTGCCAGTTGAGTTACTTTCTTTCCTATTTAGCTGCTTTTGACTTAGAGCATTGTGACTTATATAGCTAAGCAAAGCAGGAATAATTCTAGAAGCCATAAGCCACCCATTACATTCCTACTGGGACATTATGTTAGGCAATCAACATACAAACAAGTACCTACTGTAGAGTGTAAAACTGTGATTTATTTTCATACAGTAAGACAATGCAAGCACATGATATAAAGTTGAATGTAATGTGGTTGCAGCCTCTGTGTGTATCTGAGTAGACATAATATCGAGAAATTTCTATGTAAGGTTCTATTCATAAGGGTATTATCTTTTTTGACATAGCAATTGTAATACCACTTAGACTTATATAGTGCTTTATAGTGCTTTACAGCCCTATCTAAGCAGTTTACAGAGTCAGCATATTGCCCCCAATAATTTGGGTCCTCATTTTACCCACCTTGAGAAGGATGGAAGGCTGAGTCAACCTTGAGCCTGGTGGGATTTGAACTGCCAAACTGTAGGCAGCTGGCTATAGAAGTAGCTTGCAGTACTGCACTCTAACCACTGCGCCACAGAGGCTCCTTAAAGTATGTTAGAGAGCAGTCACTGCTGAAGAATTTCTTGGACTTTTTAGTTTGTTGTTTAATTTTTTTTTCATTTATTCAGTGAAGAACAAGGCATGATATTGAAAATATAGGGTGGAAACTGAATCCAAGGAAAACTGAATATTGAAGTGAAAAGCATTTAACCAGATTCAAAGTATACATTATCCCCATCGAATCAAAAGCTAGCTTTCTCAAAACCTGAAGTGCAAATTAAGTCAATAATTGATGGCATTAGGCCCTTAAGAATGCTTTCTTTTCTTAATGACCTGTTACATTTATCAAACCTCTTCCTATTCTCACAAAGAGAACTGTACCCAAAGAAAATTATCTGCACTCTGAAACAATTATCTTTAAAACTACAGTATACTGAGCAGAAATAAATTAATACAGAAACACAAAGTGCATTATTCAACCTCAATTTACTATACAATCCTCACCCATTCTTATTTCTGCACATGTATCACATTTGGACACACAATGTGGCCTTTATTTTTTCCTGTTTGTTGCTGTAATTATAAAATGCATGTAAAAATTAAAAGTCAAAATTTCTGAAATAGATTAAATCTTGAATGGTTCCAAATATGTTCAAATAACTGGAAAAGTATTATTAGTGTTGTGTAAGTGTTGTGTTATACACATCTGTATGTTCCCTATATGTAAAGGCACCAACATTATTATGGATAAATAAACTTGTTTGATACTTGGGTTTATGCTATTTATTGATGAAACCTAACCATGTCAGAAAAGTTCATAGTGTATTCCCATATCACCTGCAAGTAGAGATATTCAAAAGCAACTGGATCTTCCTGCAAGAGATGCAATGGATCCCTGGGGATAAAGCAAACTCTGAAGAGGCATCGATAATCATGAGACTCTTTCTTCTGAACCACCTGAAACAAAGAAGAAATGATAGATAGAGAGATAGGTAGGTAGGTAGATAGATAGATAGATAGATAGATAGATAGATAGATAGATAGATAGAAAGAAAGATACTGGTAGATCAAGGGTGTCAAACTCAATTTCATTGAGGGCCACATTAGGGCTGTGGTTGACCTCAAGAGGCTGGATGGGCCTGGCTAACTAGGCAGATATGGCCAACTGGGTGGGCATGGCCAGCTTGATGGCACTCCCCAAACTGCTCATGTTACCTCTTTGCATTAGGTAGACCATGTCAAAGCCATGTTGGCCCAATGTTTCCTCTTTGAATTGGTTAGATTGGGCCAAAGTGACGTAGGCCAGCCTGATGTTTCCTCTTTCAATTGGGTAGACTGGGTTGAAGTGATGCAGACCGGCCTCTTACATTTTCTAGGATGACCTCATGGGCTAGATCCAGCCTGAGGGCCTTGTGTTTGACACCCCTGGTCTATAGCATGCTACCACTATAACAAAAGTCCTTAAAACTGGAAACCAACCTCTAGTGATTATCTGCTAAAATATTTTGATAAACAAGGTATTAAATACTTTATAGCTGCTCGGACAAGTCTGGATAATTTCCAACAAAAAGGCAGATGGATTTTATTATAAAAAGTTTTGTGTTATAAAGTTTTGAGTGATCAATGGAATACTGCTTCAGAATCCCATCTAACTTCTTGGCCATGGATGGTACAAGCAAAGTAAATTGTGCAGAGTTATATATATTATATATATATCAAAATAAATTACTTGCAAATTACTTGCAACTGCCACCATTCCTCTTTCTGGTAACAAAATCACCTAGCAATCACCACTATTTTGATTTTCATTTTGGCTGTGTACACAATTTTGGAAAGCAATCAGATAAAATGAGCATCTGTGATTCAATCATAAAATGATAAGATAGCTGCTTAGAGCAACTCATCTTCCAAATTCAGATAGAGTTGCCAAGAATGAGGGGTGGGATTTTGCATTACTCAAATCTTTCTAATCTATGTGGATCTCATCAAAGAAACCAAAAGGATGGAAATTCCTGTCTAAAAATTTCAAATACTCAATCATTCAGTATCTACTATTATAACAAGGAGAGTGCTTGTCATTCTGGAAGAAAGAATGGAAGAAACAGATCTTGTATGACAATCAGTGTATTATCTTCATCTCAAGATGATTCATTAGGGAAGCAATTTATATTAAATCCACTTCAGCATGACTTAAGTATAATTCAATGGTACTTTAAAGAAATCAAAGCAGTATCAAGTAAACATTTATGGGCTATCATTAGTAATAAGATTATACAAATTCTAAGAGGGTGTTTAAAATTTTACTTTGAATAACCAATTGATAGCTGTTAACACTATTGAAAAGAGTTCATGAAAATAGATTCTAGGGAAACTGATATTCATATCAAATCAAATCCTTATTATGGTAAAAGACCAACACATGAAAACTGGGATTATTTCAGTAGGGCTGCTGCTATATAAACAGGTTTACAAGCATGCAATTTTCTGAATCAATCGCCTCAGTTTTCCATCATCAGCCATATATTTTGAAGGGATACATATTTCCACTTTGGAAGGTGGGAGACATGGTTCTATTAATGTGACTGATCTATAAATACCATTTCTGTGACTACTAGCCATACTGGCCAAGCTGATAGTCGATAATTGGACTTTGTACCCTCCCTATCTATGGATTATGAAGCACAGAAGACAAAACGCCAAAGTGAGCGATTCTAAGCTCCCTGCACTGGTCAGTATCCCTGGGCAAAAGTTTATTAATTTGTCCACCACCAGCAGAAATGTCCTAAAGCAGTGAAACTCACCTGTTCAATGAGCTCATCGTCATGCAGAAGATACATCTTGAGCACATTATACTGTTCTTCCAAAACCAAGGCAAAATGCTCAATGCTTCGAATGGATAGCTTTTCTTTCAAAGTAAGAACAATATCCTACCAATTACGGGTGTAAAAAAAAATCACAATTTCAACCACATGTAGAAAGTATCTAGGTCCACACAATGATGTCCTTGGAGAGCTTAATTGTTCACAAGAATAATTGTACATGTTAGGAATGTAAGTCACCTACCAACTATTTGGGTTGAAAATATATAAACCAGGATAGACATTTTAAAACTGTATCTTTAAGAGAATCCTAAAAAGTGTAATTGGGTGTGGTTTCTCAAACAGCCATAAGATGGAGCCAGAAACCTGGGTTGTTTTGGTTTTAGTCTCAGAAGAAAGCATGAGTGAATTTCAGTCTCTGTTTTTCCTTCTGTTGCTGTTCCTCCATTTTTTCTAATTGACTGATATTAATGGATTTGATGTAAGTCTGATACTGAACTGTTTTTGATACTGGACTATTATTGGATTATCTCTGGATTGAAAACTGACTGATTTACCTTGTGAATGACTTTTGGATTGCTTATTTTGAACTTTGCCTAAAACCTTTATTGAAAGTAAAAAAACCTACATTTACTGTACAGTGTATCTGTGTGCTGTGTGTGTATTATTCAAACACTACTCTCAAATACGTCTCACTGTATGCGCTCATTCTCCTAATGGGGAATTACCTCAACAGTACACACATCATAAGATATGGTAGATCTGACCCATGATGAAGAAGCCATTCAAATGCATAAAAATTCTTTGGCACGCAATCTTGGCTAGTGTAGCTTACTGACAACGAATTCCCAATGTTGACTGCAATGTAATCTGATAGCAATTTGAAAAAAGAAATACCCATGTGGATTAGACTCAAAATAGAATACAATCCAGCACAGAGATATAGAGGATTAAGATTTGTACTATTTGTACTAATTTCTCTGACAGTTAAGTAAGTATTACTATACATTAGAAATATAGTCATAAAATTTGCAATGAAGGGCATTAACCATAGGCTGCAATAAAATCTGCTACTTGGCTAAATGTGGATCATGTCCCAACCAAATTTATAAGCGTTAAAAAATACAGGCAACATTGTGGATGAGGCAAGTTGACTACTTGATTGCTTTCTTATTCTATTTTTAAGTCACTTCAGCAAACAAAAATACTGAACTCTGTTGTTTGGTTCATGAGGATCCAAGAGTTTCCATCTTATACCAGATTGTTACTTGACCTGCCCACAGTATGTTTTCCATTATTTTAGTAGATGCTGCAGCAATCTTCTGGCTTTCGTCATTGAGTTTAAAGGGCATCTCGTCTCATTTTATTCAATTTCTCTCAATAAAACATCTTGCAATATAGAGGAGAGTTTGAGAAATATTCACAGGCCCAACTCTTCAATGGCCACCATTGCCAAGTGAAAGTTTCTAATCCAACATTTAATCACAATATTATACTTAAACATACCTTGACTGTTGTGTTTGCTTCAAACTTGAATGCTTTAGTCTGTCCATTTTCTAAATAGACTTTGAGAACATTGGGCATACACAGAAGAGAACTTCCCTAGACAAACACACAAATGACAGCATCCAGTGAATACTTTTGACTCTCATATTATGTCTGAAATATGCAGCAATTTACTGAGGAACAAAAGGAGTTCTTAGCAGAAAATAAAGTTTGCTGAATTCTGGGGATTTCTCTTACTGGCTTTCAAGGCTTAATAGGGTTTGAGAACATTTACATTTTGTCATGCTGAGGTGCTGTTGTATATTTAGTTTTCGGCATTTATTTTACTGTATCGACATACAATTAAAAACACAGGGAAGCCTGCCAGCCAGAGGTTACAGAGCAGGAAATAAATGATGTTAAGTAAAGAATTAGCCTTCCTGTTGCTTGCCTTTCTGTTGTCTCTTGGGTGCAAGTGAGTCAAATCAAAAGATTAAATTTACTTCCAGTGCTATCAAGCAGCCTTCTTGTGGGAAAGTTAAAGCATTGCCATATACTTTGGAGATAGTAAAAAGGATAATTTGTGATTTCCAGATTCCAGCCGTCCTCCCAATACCTTAGTTTATTGCCTTATCCAGAATAGAGTTTATTATTCTTGTTATTGAATATTATTATTCTTTGTTATTGTTTTATACTGGCAGGATTCAATTAATTCAGCCAGTTCTCAAGTCAGCAGTCATGGTTTGTTTTGCTTGCCAGTGGGATCAGAGCCTTGAGAAATCTCTTTTACACAGGTTCCATTGGTTTAAAGACTTTGAAGAAGATATATGCCTTAATGAAATATGAATATTTGGTAAATTTTGCAATGCCAAAGGATTTTTCTTTAGCTCAACATTTTACATGGTTTTAAGATCCCCCAAAGAGGTCCTTTTTCAAAATTTCTTCATAAAGAATAATGAACTCCAGAAATAAGGACTGATTTTCTAAATGCCTTAATGTCTTCCTGGCACTTGAATAGCTCAAACAACAATTTTAAAAAATGTAAAAGAATCTTAACACACTATAAGTTTACCCTTTAATTTTGCATAGATCTAATCAGAACAAAAAGCAAGGAATAGGGTAGAGGGGCTTTTTTTTGGTCTATATCTGGTATTCTCAAGGGTCTTCTCCAACACCAACTTTCAAAAAAATAAATAACTCTTTTTACCCTTTTTCTTCAAAGTCCAACTTTCTGTAGGGTGTCACTAGAAAAAACATGTCATGCATGATCCCAATTGTTTAGGGTATAGACGTGTCATAGTATCTGAATATCTTTTACCAAAACCTTTACTATTATCGTACCAAATGTTGGTCGGTGTCATATTTCTGGACCTTTGGTTCCTTATCATTGACAGTTGATCTTAAAAGGCAGAAACAATTCTCTTCTTCAATATCTTCTGACTGAAATTCCAATCCATTTCAATTCGCTGACATCTAAGATGTCAAGGTGTAATTGATTCATCTTTTTCTGCGTTGGGCTTGTGTTATGTTCCCACTGGAATTTTATCTTTGTAACTTTAGATTTTCTTTTCCTGCATGGCAACTCCCAAAGGGCTCTGCTCTAGCCATGTGACAAACACAACCAGCTCTTCTTCAGTAGCGTATTGGGTGCTCTTTGACCCAAGGGAGGCCCATAATTCACTACAGGTACTTCTTGACTTACAATAGTTTGTTTAATGACTATTCAAAGTTACAACAGCACTGGAAAAAGTGACTTATGATTGTTCACACTTACAACCGTTGCAGCATCTCCATGGTCATATGATCAAAATTTGGATGCTTGGCAATTGACTCATATTTATAATGGTTACAATCCCCTGTGGTCACACGATCACCTTTTGCGATCTTCTGACAAGCAAAGTCAATGGGGAAGCCAGATTCACTTAACAACCATGTCACTAAGATAACAACTGCTGTGATTCACTTAAGAACTGCAGCAAGGTCGTAAAATGGGACAAAATTCACTGAACAGAAATTTTGGTTTAATTGTGGTCAAAAGTCAAGGACTATCTGTATTATGTAATCAATCACTTTATTGTGTCTATCCATGGGGTTTTCTCAGCATCGTGTGGAAGTGACTCATCTTTGCATTCTCCCACACATTATGAATGAATGCTGGAATCCACTTTCAACATCTTTCTATATTGCTTCTGGCTAATATAGGTGACTGCTTGCTTTAGCTGGGTAGCTGGGATGACCTTCAAGCCTTCGTAAGCCTACTAGGGTTATTATACTCGTGGTATATTCTCCCATTATTCTTTGTTCATTCCTCCAGGCATTACCATCTCCCTTCCCATCATGAGGCAGCATAGCAGAACTGAGGGGAGACCATCATTTACACAGCCAGATTCCTCAGATGACTCGTGCAGAAGATTGCCATGGGGTGATATACAAGCCTTACCTTGGAAAAGTAAGGTTTAAAAGCATTTCATCTCATCAACAATTTATGCCTTCAGGCCAATACTGTGAAAGCACTTCTGGGATTTTTCCAAAAAAATCTTACTTCAGCTTCAGTAATATTCCATTTAAAAGGACTACTGTGATGGGCCCTCCTGCGAAGGTTGCTGTGCCATTTGGAAAAGTACTATAAAAGTATCTGGGAAAGTTATCTTCCTGCATGGATAGAGCGGATGGACTTAGACAGATCCCTATATGTAAAACAATGCCTCCTATTATATATTCATGAGCTCATAATCCTTGACTAAGCTGAAAAATAAGGCTAGACAGCGAGCAATGTGATTATAAATGGGAGAACAATAGGTCTGGTTTGCATCGTAATGTAAAACCACTGATTTCACATTTTCCAAGAAACACACGTTTGGAACCGCAGTGATATTCATGCAATATTTGAATTTTTTCCACATAGCTTTCAAATGAAAAATATGCATATTAAATATTTTGAAGAAAAGTATATTGCCTCAGTGGACATGATATATGAAGATTGACTGCATTAAAGAAAGCGGCAGATAAAATGTGTCTTCCAGAAACATGTCCATGCATATTACCAAAAGATGCACACAAAAGCAGATAGGAATATTTGTGAAAACTTCAAACTGAGGTCAACTTAATTAAAAAAAAAAAAAGGGGGGGGGGGGGGAAACTGAGCCAAAGCAAAATGGAAGGTTTTATTCATCTCTGCCAGGTATGACCTGTAGCAAAGTGTTCACAATTTTGTAAACAAAAAGGGAATGGGGGACAAAATAGTGTTCTGTTAATACCCCAAGCGGATGAGCTTCTCAATTATATCTGAATTCCCAGCAACAGCAGTCAACTTAGCCAATAATGAGAGGTGCTGGAAACTATTGTTTAACAAAACTCGGAGAAACGCAGATGATCTCTACTTTTTAGACTGACAATTTTGCAGTTACATTGTTTGTCAATACCCCAGCACGGAAAAATTCAGGAATATCTGCAAAGGGGTTACAAAAATTTAAGATGGCTTCTGTGATTGTACAATTGAATTGTATATTTTTTTAAAAATCCCTGTACTTCAATTCACGATCATGGTTACCATTTTGACTTTTTTTGACTCTCCCATTCCCCTGTAGATGTCCCTGTTAACATTGTCATTCTATTCCATTTTCTTTTTCCAAGAATACCAAAGACCAGGGGTGGGATTCTACCAGTTCGCACCTATTCGCTAGAACTGGTTGTTAACATTCTAAGCAGTTCAGAGAACCGGTTGTCAGAAGAAATTACTGGCCTAATCCTGTAAGGAAGGCAGAAAAGAAACATTCTGGTGTTGCTTAAAGAAACTGCCTCTCCCTTGACCCTAAATACATTCTTGGCAGGACTAGACTTCCTGTCTCAGGAACGTCTCTGGAGTTTTTTTCCCCTCCTTTGCTGATACTTTGCTTGTGTGACCATTCAAAGTTACATGGCACTGAAAAAAGTGACTTTTGACCATTTTTCACACTTATGACTATTGAAGCATCCCCACAGTCATGAGAGACCAGGTGAGGAGATGCATGCCTCAATGTGAGTGGTATTGAGTTGGCTACACCCAGCCAATAACATGACTACCAAGCGATGCCCACCAACTAAGCCACACCCACAGAACCAGTTGTTAAAAAATTTGAATCCCACCCCGCCAAGGACAATTTGATTTCAGTGTATTTACTGTATCAGGTTGAAACATATATTTTTAACAAGCTTTTTCCTTCTAGCAAGAAATAAGAAATTAGAAATTATTGAAGAAATAAGAAATAATTGAAGAAATAATTCTTATTTTTCTTATGGAAAATGCTTATTTTCATTGGCAAATACTCGATTCAAATGACCTCGAGCCCATGAATCTATCTAACAAAGTGCTAATGTATTTAATTTGGAGTAGGTAACAGTTGTGAAGAGGCCACACTGTCTTCATTTCATGATCACTTTCAGCCAGTGCAGTTATCTTAACACAGCATGTAATTTGGTTTACCTGTCAAATTTGAAAGCCAACTATTCCATTTGGCTTGGTAATAATAGCATTCACACAAACCTGATTATGTCCATTCATGACAACCTCTTCCGCAAAACGGACTTTAACAGGATTTGTTTTTAGCCTGGCTCTTTTTTCCGCTGTAAGAAAGGATGATTTATGGCCACTCTGAAAAACAAAAGCACTGGGTTGGCAAACTATTATACAACATGGTAACAAATTCTGAGATCTTTTAATGCCTTCTCACAACAGAAATTGAAACAGAATCACAAGAAGAGTAAGGCCATCAAAAGTTCGCTAGACCAGAGCAACAGACCATCAAGTACAAAAGGTAGGTAACTTGGAATCTTCCCACCATTTCCTCTTTTTTAAAAAAAAAAAAACTCCTGCATTTTTTTCCCCTTTGTAATCCCTTGCTTCAGTGTGGGGGGTCAGGGTGAGGGAATGGAGCTGAGCATTTACTGGCGTGATGCCCTTCCTGACACCTATGGAAAGTTTGCAACAGATATTTTCTCTTTGTGCCCTGATAGACATATTTGCCACTGTCTAGGATTGACTTCTCAACCTTCCAAGTGAGAGGCCAGAGTCTTTATCTGTAGATCACCATGCTGTTCCAACTCCTAGAATATTTTATTATTTATTTTATTTTATTCTATTTTTTATTCTCTGTCTGTGTATCTATAGCTATCTATCTATCTATCTATCTATCTATCTATCTATCTATCTATCTATCTATCTATCTATCTATCAATCATTCTATCACATTTCAGAACAATCCATCTCCCTCAACAGACCATAACCACCAGGAACTAACAGCAAGGTTTCATGTATTTTTCTTGGGTATAAACATGTGAAAACTAGATCATAAGCCCTAAAATAGGCAACATAGTGAAGAAAAATGGATTTCAAGTCCTCAAAAAATGTTAATGGTGGTCTCTGCCCATCAACACTGGCCCAATCTCCTCCTGCAATTTTTTTTAGAGCAGCCAGCTCTAAAGTTACAATTCCCTTTAGCCCAACCAACATGGTTTGCATGAAAGAGTACAACTTGAATTCTTAGAGCAGCCTTTCTTAATAGATGATTTTTAGATGCCCAGGATCAGAACTCCTAACCTTATCCTCAGGACCGATGAGTTTCATTAACAACAGTCAAACAAAACACAGCTCACATTCAGCCTTTGAAGAAACTCTTCTCAACTGGGAGCACCCATTGTAATTCTCAACAATCCCAGCTTGAAATGAATGAATGGGATGGGTTACGGCAGGAGTGTCAAACTGGTGGCCTGCGTGAGCTGGATGTGTCACACATGACCACACCCACCCCAGCTCCTCAAACGAAAAAAATGTTGTGAAATGTTGTGATGGCAATGTGATGCTGCAGGTTTCCACCTGTGGGCGAGGGTAACATAAAACATCTGGAAGGTAGTACTATAGGAGTTAGAATGCCTGTTCATAACAAGTGGCACATGGAAGGATCCTGCTTTTAAAGATGGAATCTCTTCATTGTCATGACTAATTGCTATCACAGTGACAGTTATTTAGCGCAGGGGTGTCCAACTTTGGCAACTTTAAGACTTGTGGACCTCAACTCCCAGAATTCCTCAGCCAGCTGGCTGAGGAATTCTGGGAGTTGAAGTCTACGAGTCTTAAAGTTGTCAAAGTTGGAGACCCCTGATTTAGTGGCCATCAACACTGCCTTTTAGTAGACAAAATTATACTGTATGTTATTAAGTGAAGACAAGCCAGCGTAATCTGTTTTTTGTAATGATGTGCTGAGTGAAGATGTGTATCATCTTCCACTATTCAACTCATCACCAGAGACACCCTGAATTCTTGCATTGTCTTAGTTGGGAGGGGAAAACACTGGTTACTATCAACACTGCATTTATCAGTTTCTTTCATGTCTCTTCACTGCAGTGGTTTTCAGCAGCCATAAACTAAACAAATTACCCGGAATTACCTGGAAACAAATTGAACTTTTGCTGCATCCCACCACAAATATGGATGAACATCTTGCGATGCCAATTCTCAATGTCTTCTAAATTTCTATCATCCCTTAATACATGTACTTCCTGAGTTAGGGCTGATAGTAAATTTTTAATTGCAATTAAATCTATCAAAAAATCAGGAGAGAAAGGGAACATCCCAGAACCATGCAATCTCTGAATTAGCAGGTCTAAGAAATCAATGCAAATGAACAGCAAAGAGGGTCGAGTTCCAAGTGGTTGGTTTCACATATGACCCAAACAGCTCAGAACTCCTATCAATACTGTACAACTCACCAGAGTGAACAGAAAAGAAGTTTATTTTACCACCGTCAGTTTACCAATTATTTCAGAATAGGTTTGTATTTTATTACACCCATAGATACATTGACCAACCAGTTATTCTCTTTCCCCCAACCAAATATGCTCCAGCTTATGAACTTTACTTTTTAATAATACCATCCAAGATTTTCTATCTTTCAAACAACCCTTCCTTCCTTCCTTTCTCTTACTTGAAACAGCCTCCCAGAATACTTGCTAGATATCCCTACCAGTGGTGGGATTCAATTTTTTTTTACTCCCGGTTCTATGGGAGTGGCTTGGGGGACGTGGCAGGGTAAGGATACTGTAAAATCTCCAGCCAGAGGTGGTATTTGCCGGTTCTCTGAACTACTCAATATTTTGCTACCGGTTCTCCAGACTGATCAGAACCTGCTGAATACCACCTCTGATCCCTACATATGCTACAAATGTCTTCTCAAAATGCATGTTTTCAGGAAAGAGTTTGGCACTAATGTCCTTCCTAATTTATTTTAACTTGAATCCAACTAAGTCTTGATTCCTCTTCACCAACTTAGATAGTGCTTCCTAATTTTCACATTTTGATTTCTGTTATCTCACCTGAGCCAACGTTGAGACTGCAAAGTCTCAAGGCAGTGTTATTCTCCGTGAAATGCTATGTACCCTGATGATGTTACTTTCCCCATAATTTCAGAATAGGTTTTATTTTATTACCCACAGATACATCTGTACACAAAAGCAAGATTTAGGGCACTGTTTCGTGAAATTTTTCATGATGAAAGATCTCAAGTTCTATCTGTAACATCTTCAGCTTTAAAGAATCTGGAGTGACAAGTTGGAAGCCCTTGAGAATTGTGCCAGTTGGGATGGACCGGGGCCAAGCAAGCCTTCTGCAGCCAGGGCAACACTTTTTATTTATTTGATTTGTCAATCACTTACAAGGTAACAGTATAAACATGAGTAAGAATACAGGAAATAGGTACGAATAAATGGGGACAATAGGACCAAAAGGGCAGGGTGCACTACTGAAAAAGGCAGCAGCACAATTCCCTGCATCTCCCTCCTGTATTAGGCTGTCTAGATTATTTTAAAGAAAAACTCAAATAAGTGTGTTCTTAGTGTTCTTATTTTGCTTCTAAATTTGCAATTCTTTGCTGACTGAACACACAGAGTTGCAGTTGCATATTCTTGGGGAACAATCCTGCGCAAAATGGTCCAAATGGTTTAATTTTCTATGAGAGTGACTTCGTATGTCTGTATGGTGGCACTCAAGTCATTGATTGCTTGAATGGGGACTCCAGCATTATACAGGAACCTGCAAATTATAGAATACAAATGTATTTAAATGTTAGTTTAAAAGCATGTTTATATAAGAGAAAATTGCCTCTGGAAGGAGATGTTGGGATGGACTGCAGTTATATTTACCTACTACAAATTCATATTTTCCTTTCCATCAATCCATTCCTTTCCTGGATGGATTTAAATGAAGACATACATACATATATTTGGACTTGTGAGAGGCAATATCTAGCCAGACTTGTTTGGGCTAGAAAGCTAAGCAGGGTCAGGCCTGTATTTCAAAGGTAAACCACTGTGGTGTGTGTGGGGGGGGGGAGGCAGAAAAGTTCTGTTGTGGCAGCAAAAATGATATTTTCAGAATTTGCAGATGTACAGTGATTATAGTGCAGTGTAAGTATGTTCTCAGCGGCTGAGATCAGTAGAGCCATAGCTGGAAGGAATAAAAATTCATCGGATGTATAAAAAGAAACTGATTGCAATGTAATCAAATATATACTACCAACATTTTATTGTTACAGAATCTGATACAGATAATCAGAGTTGGAAGGGACCTAGTAGGTCATCTAGTCCAACCCCTTGCCCAATCAGGAGATCCTACACCATTTCTGACAAATGGCGGTCCAATCTCTTCTTGAAAGCCTCAAGTTAAGGTGCTCCCACAACTTCCGAGGGCAAGCTGTTCCATTGGTTGATTGTTCTCACTGTCAGAAAGTTTCTCCTTATTTCCGGGTTAAATCTCTCCTTGTTCAGTTTCCATCCATTATTCCTTGTTGGGCCTACAGGCGTTTTAGAAAATAGCTTGACCCCTTCCTCTCTGTGGAAGACCAGGGGAGGACCAGGGGAGACATGATAGCAGTCTTCCAATATTTGAATATTGGAAGACCGCTATCATGTCTCCCCTGGTCCTTCTCTTTACTAGACTAGCCAAGCCCAGTTCCTGCAACTGTTCATTGTGTATTTTAGCTTCCAGTCCCCTAATCCTGGTTGCTCTTCTCTGCACTTTTTTAGAGTCTCAACATCTTTTTTATAATGTGGTGACCAAAATTGGATGCAGTACTCTAGGTGTGGTCTTACTAAGGCTTTAAGTTTTTAATACAGCAGCGTTTACCCAGCTGGGTCAGATTATCTAACTGATCTTGGATGATCTGAAAAAAGTAAGCAGGATCAAGAGGTGATTAGCATTTATATTGGGGGTTTCAAGGAAACCCAAAAGCTATAGGTTAGAAGAGAAATCGAGAATACTTTCTATAAAAGTGGTGACTGGAAATCTCTTATCATTTTTTGTATAGAAATGAAAAAAAATGAACTTGTGATTTATGGCTTTGATGATTACATGGGCTAGATTAAAGAAAGAAAGGCATTATGATGTAATTTTAGAGAGAGAGATTAAAATATAATTGTACTTATAACTGGTATGAAGAATATCAGAAGTCACTATTCTTTTTCTTTCTTTTCTATTTATCTTTAGCTTTCCTTTCCCTCCCTTTCCTATACTTTTTCTTTTTCTTTCTCCTTGCTTTTTTCTTACTTTATATTAATTTGTAGTTGCTTCTATTTATCTATCTATCTATCTATCTATCTATCTATCTATCTATCTATCTATCTATCTATC
>BLBF01000004.1:14246800-14312864 GCA_015471245.1 Laticauda colubrina | reverse complement strand
ATCTATCTATCTATCTATCTATCTATCTATCTATCTATCTATCTATCATCTATGTAAACAACATAGACATGAAGTCATTGGGAGTTGAGTTTAACTTTGTCATTTTGATGCTTTATTTTACTCCAAATATATTTTGAGGGTGATTTGAGTGGGTTTATAATGCATTGAAAGCTCTTGGATAAGTATGCCCTGTGCCAGGTACCTTTTTAAAATTTTTTTTACTGTCTACTCTTTCCAAAATAAATTTCCCCCATCTAAACAATCTGACAACATCCCGCTCTGCACATTTGCATGTAATATATAGCTTGAATCCAATTCCAACACTCTGCTTGATGTTGCAGACTGGGTGACAATAGTCCAGTGATGTCAACATGGCCACCCTTTAAACCCTTTTACCTCACTTTTATTGGCAAGCATCTCACCATCTTTGCCCAAGATGCATCAAGTCCCTTATCTGGGCATATTTTCCACCCATCGTATCTCTAAGATTACCTCCTGGAACTTCATATTTGTGATTCTCATTTGCATACCCATCGGGAGGCCAAACCTTACCCTCCAAGGAGTAACTCAAACACCAGTGGTACATGAGGGCAATTTACCGAGGTGCATCGCAGAACTGTAAACTGGAGAGCGCCTTGCGATTTCCTGTTAAGACAATACAATAAAACAACACAAGTTTGAATACACAGGATAGGAAACAAGGAGAACATCCCCCCTTCCCCCCCCCCCACTAAGTGGCTTTATCTGAAGACATTGCTATAAAAGTCAAAAACACTGTATCGTTTTCAACAAAGGTAATCCTCGACTTACAGCAGTTCATTTAGTGACTGTTTGAAGTTACGATGGCACTGAAAAAAGTGACTTATGACTGTTTTTCATACTTATGTCTGTTGCAGTATCCCTATTGACACATGATCAACATTCAGACACTTGGCAACTGGTTCATATTTACGATGGTTGCAGTGCCCTGGGGTCACATGATTACCTTTTGCAACCTTCTGACAAGAAAAGCCAATGGGCGAGCCCACTTAACAATTGTGTCATTAACTTAACAACTGCTGTTATTCACAAGAAAGGTCCTAAAATGGGGCAAAACACATTTAACAACAGTCTCACTTAGCAAAAGAAATGTTGGGTTCAATTCTGGTCGTAAGTTGAGGATTACATGTTCCTCTAAAGGCAGGTGATTTCCAACTCTGCCTTTTAGCCCCCAGACTCCCTCAGTTCCATCCATTTTTAGCCTGGAAGTAGCTATCAATCTCAATTAGAGAAAATATCTTGCCACCTCCTTCTTTCTCTATACTCTCTGTATTCAGCAGCAGTATTACAATTCACCCTGTTGTACATTCTCATAGTTTTGGATTAATCATTTGATGCCCACATGTACAGTCTTTCAAATTACATCACTTTCCTTTTAATAACACTTTAAAAGTTCCTCCAGGAATACTTTGGGCCAATACCTTCCTAATCTTGCCTAAACTAAATTTAGGCAAATTAATTGATCTGATCTTACATTGCTCTATTCACATGCCCAAACCATGCCCTATTCTCATTGCTCTGGTCACATGATACTCCTTACATTGTGATAATGTCTTCCTGTTCATTCCATAGTTTAGTACAGGTTTTTTGCTCTAAATTTCAGTGTCCTTCACAAATAGACCAGCCAGTTCTTCTCTTTCCAACAACCAAATAAGCTCTAGCTTATGAACTTTAGTTTTTTTAATGCCACCATCCAAGGTTCTTCTACTCTTTCAAACAGCTTCATCCTTTCTTCCTTCCTCTCTCTTACTTGAAACAGCCTCCAAGAATACAGTACTTGCTACCCTAGATGCCCCTACATGTGCTACAAATGGCTTCTCAAAATGCATGCTTTCAGTGAAGAATTTGGTACTAATATCCTTCCTAATTTATTATAACTGAGCCTGTAACTAATTCCCATGCAGCTTCAGCAACTTTGTTAATGCTTCCTAATTTTCATCATTTCGATTTCTATTATCTCACCTGGGCCAAAGCTGAGACTGCAAACAGTCTCAAAGCAGTGTGGGAAACCTGCCTTGTTATTCTCTCCGAAGTGCTATGCATCCCGATGATATGCTACATAAACAAATACACACATTACTGCCAAACACCACAAAAAAAAATGGATGTTCCTATTTTCATACTACAATTCTCTGTATTTAAAGACAAGCCAGGATCCAAAGAACTGTTAAATTATTTCAGTTAGGTCAGAATGCTTTAAACGTGTTTCTCTTGAATAGCATTATTTCCTGTGAAACTGTTATCCCTGCAAGGTAGTTCAAGCAGGAATACTGGCTTTATCTTTGTTGTAAGATTATATAACATGTTTTTGCAAGACTAAAAAGTATTTCTCCGCTCTTTTCTTTTTACTCTCCAGAAAACCAGGGAGAGTCCCTTCTGAAACACTTCCCATGTCCTCCCTCCTTCGGTGGGCTGAAATATATTCAGCAGGCTATCTACACCTCTACCTCCTGTCTCTCAATGTTATTGCCACAAATCATTACAGGTAGTCCTCAACTTACAAAAGTTCATTTAGTGACCATTCAAAGTTACAGTGGCACTGAAAAAAGTGACTTACAACTGTTTTTCACAGTTATGACCTTTAAAGCATCCTCGTAATGATGGGGTCAAACTACAGGTGCTTGGCAATTGGCTCATATTTATGACAGTTTCAGGGTCCCAAGGTCACAGGATCTTTTGCGATCTTCTGACAAGCTGAGTCAATGCTAAAGCCAGATTCGTGTAACAGCCAGGGTTACGAACTAAACATCTGCAGTTTTTCACTTAACAACTGGCAACCTCGTAAAGTGGGGCAAAACTCATTTACCAAATGTCTCACTTAACAACAGAAATTTGGGGCTCAATTATGGTCGTAAGTCAAGGACTACCTATACCAAAATACCTCAAATGCTTTTGAGTATAGCATACCAGCCTCAAAATAGAGTATGGTTTTCTGGGGTGCTCAACTGAAGAGAGGAGAGAAAGCGAAGCTCTTGCAAGCTAATATGGCACGAAAGTCAGCCTCTGATGTGAAGTTTAGCCATCCCCCTTTGCCCTGGGGGAGACTCCGCATACTGCACCTTAAAAGAGCAGCTACTTGTTCACTGGTAAGGTCTTCCGTTGCGTCATTGTTTATTGCAAGGATGCGATCCCCTGGTAGAAGCTTCCCATCAGCAGTGCTGCCTGCAAAACATTAGCCTTGTCAGGGAGATACTTGGCATTTCCTGTTTACAACATCACCCCAAAACAAACAAATGCATGTGTGCTCTTTTGAGAGTGTGCATGTAAAGAAACCAAAGCCATGTAAGATGACCTGGCATTGCTTGCCTACAATTTGGAAATTTGAATCCAAATTATTGAAAGCTTCTTAATGGGTATCCTTCAACGAGCCCACACTGGCCTTGTCATCAGCACTTCCTTTCTAGCAGAACTAATGGCAGGAAGGACAGTCTCCTTCTCAACATAACCTGCCACAACAATCTGTTGTTCCAAATGCTATTTTGTTCTCCACTCCTGACTGATGCAAAGCACTCAGGGGCTGGCAATACTGGTATCTGCTTAGATTGACATCCCAGCAAGATCTAACTACCAGCTTCCCTCTGGCGGACTGAAAGGAACAGTGGTTAGAGTGCAGTACTACAGGCTACTTCTGCTGACTGCCAGCAGTTTGGCAATTCGATTCTCACCAGGCTCAAGGTTGACTCAGTCTTCCATCCTTCTGAGGTTGGTAAAATGAGGACCCAGATTGTTACGGGCAATAATATACTGACTCTTAGAGAGGGTTGTTAAGCAGTATGAAGCGGTATATAAATCTAAATGCTATTGCTATTGTGCCCAATTCTCTATTCTTTCAAAAATTCTAGAGCCTGGATTCAGCCAGTTTTCTCTATCTGACTATGTATATTAGCTTGGGATCAAGACAAAATCAGAGATCAGCATATTTTTAAGGCATCTTTCGTTTCAAAACCACAGCTTTGTATTTCTCCAGACAATTTTCAACATCAGGAAAATGTGAGAAGGGAAAACTGTTTTCTACCTGCTGCAACTGATGTGATCAAGAGGGGGAACTTATGAGAAACTTCAATGCCATAATGTCCATGTAGCACATCTTTTTGAACATCCACTGTGAATTTGACATGACTTGCAGGTTGCCTATTGTCATCGGATGATCTATCACTCACTGATGTTCTCCCTCTGCAAATTTAGAGTGGAAAAAAAGCCAGTTTTTTTAAAAAAGATCCAGTGTTTCCAATTTCCTGAAATCTCAGCTTTTGCTTTGGAGATATTCTTACATCAGTGCATACCTAGTGAGGAAAACAAACATAAGCCAGTAAACAAGAAAGATGCTCTGATAAATATTGTGGCTGGAGTGTTTATTGTCAAATGTATGAAGTGTAAAGTAACAATCTGATAAATATTTTAAATAGTACTGGGCAGATCCAGAAAAGATACCCATAAAGCTGAAAAGTAATACTGATGCTCAATCTATATATAGAGAGATCTTGACTAATATGTGTGGGTTGGCCTCAGTTAATCTTTCTTTTTGTCATTTCTGTTTCTCCATTACTCTGTTATTACTCTATTTCCTTTTTCTGTTTTGAATGTTTGTTATATTATATATTACTGCATCCCATTTCTATTTCATTGTTTTCATGTTTCTGCAAATTGTAAGGCAGCAAGAATGGCTAGGTGAATTGGGCAGCCCTATGGATTTAATGAATAAATAAATATTAGCATGCACATTTAAACATGGAGGCTATATCTGGATCTTACAATTTAGCCGGATATCCCTATATTCAGCAAAAAGGCTATGCATGGACAGTTCTTACTACATAAGGTCACTTGATATGAGTGGACTAGTAACATAATGGAGTTCCTAACAAAGTGGAAAATCCATGTGGACATGAAGTGAACATGAATAGGCTTGATGTTATGTACCAGTGCTGAAATGTTGCCTTGCTTTCAAGATAGCAATTCCACAGTTTGGAACAACTCTGTAAAAAATTGAGCTTCATCTATCTCAGTCAAAAAATAATTACAGTAAATATTGTACAGAAATAAACCAAGCTTAAGATAGCATTTACAGTGATATATAGTATCTCGTAAGTCCAAATTAAACCAGGATGGAAGCAATGCTGCCTTCATGATATCTATCACAGAAAAGCCACAAATTTCCAAAGTCATACAAAAAAAGCAAAGGATTCATATTGGCCATCAGAAAATTGACAACATTTATATTAAGGCAAAATTAAGGCATTTTATTTTTAACAGATTTGTTCTGCAGTGCAACAAACAGGTAAATATTTATGAGTGATTTTCTTTCAGTGATACTTTCAATGATATTTCCTGAGTGCCATGATGTTCAAATTTTGAAATGACATTTGAGTATTTAGTGTTTCAGCAAGCATGATGCAGTGACCTTTCTAATCAGGAGAAAGTTGGTGTGGAGTTCCTTGGAAATTACTGAGGATTTTTCATTAAAAAAGAGGGATAATTCTGCATCTGTTTCCCTCTAGCATAGCTTGCCTACCAATTACAGCAACCTAAAGTAATTCCCTGCAATGCGCATCTGTCAAAAAAAAAAAAAAAACATTACAGGAGGTTCATTCCAGACCACAGGATGATAATTCACTCTCACAGGTAGCCAGAGGTGGTAAGCCTAAATCCAAGCTTTTTTTCCCTGTGCTAAAGTTTTGTTCCGCAATAAATTGTCTAAAAAAATATTGGTGAGACTTGATAAAAAGTAACCTATTTTGTGCTATTGTGCCCAAAGTGGCGATGGAGGTCACAGCCATGCAACAAATGTTTCTTTTATGTGTATTGTGATGTATGGGTAAGCTGTCAAATGTGTGGTGTATGATATATGTATCAGTTTTTCATCCTGCTACCTGATTTTCCCATAGTTGCTAAAGGCTGAAAGGGCAGGCAGATATTAACAAAAGCCACAAAAATGGCAATGAGGTCATTTTGTTTTACTAAAACCCAAATTTACAACCCTCCAACATCTGGAGAAGCTAACAAAGGTAAGAATGATACCCAGAGAGACTCATGACTGGGTTCTGATTAGAAATTTGGTCTGGGAAGCAAATCTCGATGGAAGAATCTGGCAATTTTCACACTACTTTCAAATGGACCTTAGTAAACAATATATATATATTCCAGCAACAGCAAGAATAAGCTATCAGTGACATGCAAGCCCCCCCCCCCCCCGCAGCTCCTTGCCTTCTCTCCTCTCAAAATTGCCCTTTCAGTTGTTTCTTAATGGCAGTATTTCCCACCAATGTTCAGTGGGAAATCAAATCCAAGAGGCATGTTAAGCCTCCACAAATTCTGGACATTGTTAGCTTAAAAAAAAAGTGGGAAATGCAGTTCAATTTCCATCTTGTACCCTCTGGTGATGTAGTTACTTCATTGCCCTGCTCTTTTCGGCTCCTGGTGCCAGAATTTTTTTTTTAAAATAATACCAAGGAAGCTGCAAAATGGGGGTCAGGAACTCTCACTCCCTGATGTTAGCTCAATAAATCCACCATAATAGTTGGTTAGCAAGGATGCCAATCATCCTAACTCTAAATTTCTTCCTCCCCTCCAGCTTAAATTTATATATGGTTTTTCTTTTGCAGACTGCTGTGAAACAACATTACAAATAATTTTCATTTCTGCTTTATTTTTCTCTTTTGGCTTTAATTATTTTAATACTGGCATCCCACCCTACATTTATAGCTAAGGCTTTGCCTTGGCACGAGAAACTAATGCCAACTTTAATATGTTTTCTCTGCACCTGAGATGGCACTTTGAGCATACTGATATGTTAGAACAGTTGCAGTTTTGGAACTACCTTCAGGAGTAATCATATACAAAGTACATACTAAAGTCCAAAAGTTTGCTATGGTATTTTACTTGAGCTAGGAGATAGAAGGATCAACTTAAGCAACATAAGCCTTCCTGGCTGCAAAACAGCTTTGGGTGGCAAGACCAGATGTAAGCAAAACGTAAGCTACTGAACTGCATCTCACACCCAATGAAAACACTTTACTGTTCCATCTAATAATATTACATTAAAATACATACCTGGCTGAATTATCTCGTGATCGACGCAGCCATTTTGCTACCATCTGCTCTATCCTGCGTGCTTTGTGTGTTTCTAGATCTTCCATTTACCTATGGCAGAGAAAAAAGAAGTTATGTATTTATTTACTAAATTTATTGAATTATTCACAGCCGACTCCCAGCAAATATTTTCCGCCTCCTTTTCCTCTTCCTCTTCCAAGGAGCCCTCCAAATTTATATGGCTGGATTAGAGTCTCTTCAAATACTCATGTTTAAATTACTTAGAAAAGCACATCCAAAATGTTATTAAGGAACATACAGTAATTTATTAGATGTAACAGTATAATAACAGAGTCATATAGAACAAAGTCCTCTTAAGTTAATATTTTCAGAAAACTTTGCAGCCTAAATATGTATGTTTTTCTCAAAGCAAAACAGTGGATAAAATTTCTATTTATTAAAAAATATTTGTATTAGTTTCATGAAATGTTTCTTTTCATCAACACAGTTGAGATCTCTTACACTGCATGAATCTTTATAATTAGTTTAGATACGATAGATTTAGATAGATTTGAAACAGATAAAAAACTTCAAATTGTGTTTAAAGTGTTTAAAATATGGGTATAAGAGAAGAACTGGGGCAAAGAAAGGGGAACAAATATTTTTTCTAAGAAATATCTCAGGCTTAAAGAATCATTATATTTATAAAATATGGGAACTGAACTGCAGTCTTCACATCAGCATCCCAATATCTGGTACCATCCAGATATGTTGAACTTCAACTTTCATAAATTTTCAGCCGGCATATCATCTGCACAAAAACAACTGAAAAGTCACTATCACACAAGGAGGACCCTTTATTGGAGAAAATTCATGGATTTATGAATGACACTGAAATATAATTTTATCATATTTTATTTCTAAAATGATTGCATTTTATTCCATTTTCATCTTAGACTGTATTTTATTCCAATTTCATTTTAAATTGTATTTTAACCAATTCCATTTTAAATTACTTTTATCAAATTTCAGCCATAATTCGTTTCTGGAACTCTGCACTTTGATATGGCCCAAGGGCTAATCAATCAATCAATCAATAAAATTGATTTATGAAAAACATGGAAGCCACTTAAAATTGGATCTGGCTATAAGTTTTTTAATTCAATCTTACTGATTCAGACTAGCAAAATGTCTTCAGAGTCTCGGGCAGAAAATGTGTTTTTCAGCCCAACTTCTGATTTGATCCTCCAGGAACTGAAGACACACAGAAGCATGTGCTTTGCTTGGTGTTCCATAATTCCCTTGGCAGGAGCAATGCTTCTGAAAAAACTTTCTGGGATTATTGTACAATCTTTCTCTCAAGCTGTTCTGACCCAACCTGGTTCCAAGAGAGCAAATACAAGACAAAGGCAGCAGCCCCCAGCTTTTAAGGTTTAATCCACGAATTCTGCTAAAAGACTGACAAAAGGCTGCTTCCAACTAATTAGCTCCGACAAGAAATAACCTTGCCAAGTTGTTTGTCAAGACTGCCAAAAAGCTAGAGATAAGAACTAGTTTACAAGTTACTAATTTTCAAATACTAACTATGATGTCCACAAGACTGAGTTTCAGAGCGTCTTTGCCTTCTGCAAGGAACGCTTCTTCAAATCTGGCTTTTATCCTCTTGAGGGAGGGGTCATTATCTTGCAGCCTTACTTCCAAGTCACCTGTGCTGCTGCAAATGCTCTCTCCTACGATCAATCCTGCGTGCATGTGCACTTGGCAAAGGCTCCTCGGGAACCTCCTCATCGCTGCTGCCAGCCCCCACAATCTCTGAAGGCAGCAGTCCACTCCCTAATGGTCCTGGCCCCTCATCTGAGTCCTCGCTCTCCTCCACTGTCTGCACCTGCTGCCAGCTAACCACAACACAAGCACACTACCTGTATATTAATATTTATCAGCTAGATATCTTTTGGTTCAGATCTCACTTCAGTGCAATGTCATTGCCTGATCTTAGGGACTAAACAGATGGCATTCATTTGTAGTTTTGTTAAACTCCTGTACAAATAGGCAGGAACATCCTGGAGTCAACTACTTCCCATTACTCAAATTCCTTTTGGTACAAAACTAATTAATACAAAGTGCATTGGATTGCATAATCTTCCTTCTGTTTGTCCCTTCCTTACAGGAATCTTTAAAAGTGAGATAATGCATTTATAGAGAGCCTGCTTGGCCTAGTGGCTGAGGTGCTGGACTAGCAGTAGGGACATCTATGTTTAACAGATTTAACAGATTAGCAGAGTTGGAAGGGGCCTTGTAGGTCATCTAGTCCAACCTCCTGCCAAGCAGGACACCCAGCACCTTTTCTGTTCTTCTCTTAGCTTGTTGTATGACTTTAGATCTCAGCCATATGAAGAAGGCAATTGTAAACCACTTCCAAAAATACAGCATTTGCCAAGAAAATGCCAGGGACTTGTCTATTAGTCATTGGGAGCTGAGACTTATTCTTTCATCTCCAATATGTATCACTATATAATAGATGCATAAGTACAGATATTACTGATGAGATAGATGGGAATGTTCACTGCTTAATTGAATATTTCAGGTTAAAGACAGTACAGGTCCTTTAAACTCATTATCTTTTCTATACTATTTTCAGATTCATTTGTTTAATGTTGTTTAAACAAACAAACAACAATTACTACTTAGTACATCTACAGAAAGCCACTCTGGTGTTGTAGGTAAGGAATCAGGATAAAAACCAGGAGACTGTAAGTTCTAGTACTGCCATGGTCACAAAGCCAGCCAGGTGACCTTGGGTTAGTCATTTTCTCTCAGCCATAGGAAGTAGGCAATGGCAAGACACTTTGGAAAAAATATATTATATTATTGGGAGAAATGGACACTAAGTGTCATAACGTAATCCTTAGTAGTGAAGCGCAGTATCTTGCAACCATGCAATAAGCCAGAAAACATCAGCAATGTCAGGCAATAGCAAAGAAACACACACACACACACACACACACATCTTTGAAGAGCCATGTTGGTACCAGGATAGAAACTAGGAGACCATGACTTCTATCTATTCCTAAAATTTCTTTCTTGTGGGTTGAGGATAAATTTGTATCTAATCAATAATTTCTATATTATACATATTGAAAATGCAAAAGCCACAACTCTTCTACCCATTTCAATTCACATTTTATGGAGGAGGGTAGCCTTCTAAGCACTTTGAAATTCCATCAGTCCTCCAAATTGTAATGAATACACTAGAAAGAATACCAATCCAGAAGGTTTACCGCAATGAAGGCACCATTTTCAATAGAGATTAGGCATTTTATGGAACCAGCCTTTGTTTTCCATTGAAATAATAAAAAGCACAACTGTTCTAAATCAGCGCTGCATCAGACTGTTAAAAGCTGCTGTATAATAGTATCCTTTGACAATAACTCTTCTAAGAATACTTCGATCCTGTCTAGGAGTCTCATCCCTTGGATTTTAGGTTTCAAATCTCAGATCCGTCATGGCATCACATTTAAACTCAAAATCCAGACATAAGCTGTTCCTTCTCTATCTGGAAGAAGATTGTCTTCTGAGTTTGCCATATATGCTACAACCCAGCCCTTTTAAGTTCCCATCAAATTCATTTGTAACTCTAAGAAAAGAGTTTTAAAAGTACTAATTCAATATTTGTACAGAACTTTCATGAAAGAACAGGAACATAGTGGCAAATGATTGTGGGCCAAAATGTTCTCTTTCTCCATAAATATTATATACACCGAATCTTTTTTCAGGAAGATACACTCTTTCTGGGATGCTTTGCAAAAGAGAACAAATGTAGGGTCAATGCAGATCTCTCTCTGCTTCTTGTCTCCCTCTCTCCCCCTCCCCTCATGCCTCAATCCAGGACATAATGGAATGGAAACAACCCAATTGTTGCTTTGGAAACTCTAATTAGAAAAGTTGTTTGAATAAAGGATAGTTTAAAAATGCTAGTCATGACCTTGCCAAAAAAACAGCTGTCATTAAGCAAGCAGAAAAGACAACATTCAAGTCTGATTCACAGAGCTAATTTCATCAAGATATTATTTTTCTAAAAACCCCTTGAAACACATGGGTGTTTAACTAAATTTTCACTCAACAAATCATTAGAAATCAAGGTGGATGCCTGATCCAGATTGACTCTGCTGACAGAATAGTGGAAATGCCTCTAAGACAAACTCTATTCGCTCGGTGTTCGACAGACATGTCGAACATGTCTACATGTTCCAGCTTTTATTTTTGATTACAGCTCCCATAATCCTCCTGCTAGTGCTCCCTGCTTTAGATCACATTTCTAATAACTAATATTATTGAATAGCAATCTTGGTCTTGGTCCTATCACCATTTGGAACAAGAATAGTAGGCATGATGGACAGAGTCTTTTGATGAAGTACATTGGTATCCATGAGGGGTCTTTTTGAAGCATGCCCTTCCAATGGAATTATTGAAAAAATACCCATCCAAACAAGATTACTGAGATAAATTAAATTCTACAATAGAGATCATGTATTTTATGGAACAGATTAGCTTCTATCCATTATCGTACAGTCAAATGAAGTATACATCATTTGTAAGGTGTTATTTTTTTTAAAATGACAATTCAGATCAGTTATGCATTGCCACTCTGGTGTTTTAACGACTCAGCTAAGATTTTAGCAATTAACTCTGACTCTCCTGTAGAATATTGCTTCATTTCATCAGTGAAATGTATTTGTTTACAATGAAAGTTCATCAGACCAATAAGGGCCCATTTAGAAGGGAAAGAGAAACACAATGAAGGTATAAATAATATGGACATAACCATTAGTATGACTATAATTACTGAAACCATGGATATTGTTGCTGAGCACAGGACTCTCATGAAATATACCCCAAGGCATTTTATACTGAATGGAAATTCAGAACATGGAGCAACCATATCAACGTTCTTATTCTTAAGTTTCTCAGTGACTGCAGAAAATCAAACCACGATGCAGTGGAACAACTGTGCAAATTAAAGTCGAAAAATCCAGCAGCCACAATTGATTTAGGCAGGGGACTTGCACTAAATCCTTTCTGGTCATTCCTACCCTGGTGTTGTAATCCTAACGGATGGGAAAGAAAACCAGGCTGAACTTGTCATTGATGACAATGAAACCAGGGTGCCTGTTGGCTGCAGCTCTGACACACTGCACCTATGGAAATCAATCAATATTAGTGGTTATGGAGAGGATACCTGATCTTCCTGTTTGGATACTGTTAATGGCAGGCTGCTTGTTTTTGCTGTGATTTTATAACCAATATATTTCTTTGACTTATGGTTTCATGAGGCATCAAACCCACTGTGTTCTAACTGGGGTTTTATTTTGTGATAAATTAACCTGCTCTGCCTTTCAACCAAAGCAAGTGCTCAAGGCCACTAATAATAACAACATTATTTTTTCCTATACATACACAATAACATTGAAACCCTCTGAATGTAATAGCTGAGCTCGATTATCTATCAGTGAGAACAACAGCAGTGAAGGCAGCCTTTGAGTAAGTTAGGGATCAATAATGCACAGCACAAGTTACCCAAGGCTTGAAAAGAATATGTTCAAGAATATTTGCTAATCTAACAGAGGTAAAATTTCAAAACAAAGGCCCAAGTTAAAAAACACTGAACACAGGCCTAATCCAACTGGAACTTTCTCCCACAGGGTGATTAGATTATTATCTGTGTTTTGCCTCTAATTCTATCGCTGACACTCTCCCATATGCTCTGTCCAAACATTACAGAGGTTACCCGTGATATATTTGTCTTCAGAACTATGGAGAAGTTGCTCTTTCATGCACAGATTTATATCTGCCTTTAGGCTTAATGACATCCTTTTGGGATGGCAGAAAGGTAAAGAGATGCTTGGAAGTGGAGTATCCTGTCCATGCAATTTTTTTTTGGCAATGGTATGCATCATTTATCCTTGCCTTCTTCTGGGTTGTTTTTCAACTTTTGCATCTTACTTGGACCTGTATCATTTTTTGATGCTCTCAAAGAAAGGGAATTTAGAGCTGGTCATGGGGAGATATGAGTGAGCCATTAAGGAGGTTTGTGGAAAAGAGATTTTCCAATCCTGAGACAGAGGGAAGTATGAGAAGGAAATTCAAAACAAACCTGCCTTGATTTGGTTCACTATAAGATGGGACCGAGAAAAACGCTGAATAGGATTCAAGATTTTGAGATTCTACCTGACTATAATAAACAGCACTCTTGAATCTCTGCTGTGCCATCACTTTGCTTGGAAGGACCAAACTTCCTGCTTGCTTCCAAACACTGTCAAGGACATCTGGATGCTGACAGACTGGATAAAATCCCAAAGAAGGAGCTAGAGCTGAAGCAGTATCCATTAAATGGATGCTCAGAGTGAAATAATAGTTGAATGTCCTTTCCGCACTTCTGTAGTGTTGCTGAACAATTCTATTTTGGCTAGAGATTAAGAGGCTATTTATCAACTGTTTTCAAGGAGCATATAACACCACTCTTCCCAGACTGATTGCCTTAAAGCTGTGATAAGGAGGCCACACTTCTATTAATGGAATTTATGTGAAGGCACCAGCTTTTTCCTGGGAGAAGTCCCAGGAAAGGTTGGCACCAGTGGCACCTTTCAAATCTAGAGAAAGGCATGATAGTTCAATCACTGCAGCTTTTAAAACATGCAAAAAACACATAATGCAGTCGAATAAGTAAGTACAGAATGTTAAGCTCTTGGGAGTATTTATACCAAGCCTATCAATCACAGAAGCTGATCTGTACACTCCTATTTCCCTCTGTGACTGTAGATAGTGATGAGTAGTGACAGGCAGAGAAATTAACTTGTACTTTATTCTAGTGCTTATTTCAATTTGACTAACAACAATATGTGACAGAATTTTGAGGAGACAATAGGAATGAAATCCTTATTGCTGGAGTGTGATATTCTTACACTTATTTAATTGTAAAGTGGCCCAATATTGTGTATCTCCTATCATTCATCCTATAATTATCTCTTCTGGAGTCTGCAACCCTCTGGGCTTTCCATAGTCAAGTTATATCCCAATGGAAGGCAAGGTGAGATAACTTTGTTGCTGTATTATCATCAAGGAATGCTGAATAAATTTGTCCAAGAATTTTTTGGAGAAATGGAGGAAAGGATCCACCCAATTTCTCTATCTCCAAATTGGGGGGGGGGGGGGGAGTTTGAATAGGCAATTTGAGCAGGGACAGGACTCAATAAAAACCACCAGAGAAAAATGACAACACTGTATCTTTATATTGAACAGCCAATTGTATAATATCTAGACAAGAAAGGGAGGGAGGGAGGGAAGGAGGAGGCATTACTTTGGAATGGCAAGCTAGAAATTCCTGCCTACTTCTTGAAATTAAAGTCCTTTTAGCTGTATATTTATTAGGCATGTAAAGGCAGCCTTTCCACGGAATCTGTTTGAACTTTAGGGTGGCATGGAAAACATAACTCCAGCACACAGCAAGCACTTTTTATATATGCTTTTTCTCCCTTCTCTTTGACAATGCATGTATCTCCATCCCTGTTATCTTTGTGCTTTGCCCCTTTTTTCTCTTTTTTGCTATTAATTAAAAAGCAACAAAAAGTGAATAACCACAAACACTCACCGTATGAATCCAAACAACATCCTTCAAAAAAGCAACTGCAGAACATTTTGGAAACAAGCAAGAGAGAAAAGTGGGGGGCAGTGGATGACTCTGTAGCAACTTCTGTCTTAGAGGAGAAGATAATACTTGTGTGACCTTATCGCCATTAAGTATGACAGCTGACCGTTTTCTAGGTTGTTGGATGGAACATTTCACATCTCAAAACAGTAGGCTTGTCTAGCCAGTGTTCTGATAGGGAATTCCTGCATGCACAGGGCAAGGGGGTTGGATTAGTTCAGGGGTGCTTAGATCTCACCCATGGGGCCCATCCTGGAAACAACAAAGGACCAGCCCGCGGTACTCCTGCCAGCAAAAATAGAACTCAGAAGTACCGCGCACGTCCTTTTTAAGCTCCATTTTCACTGGCAGAAGGCCGTTGTGGTCAAAAAAAGAGCCTTGATGAGTGATGTTGACCTGGCCATGCCCACCCTGGCCAACCTCCCTGACCCGAGGTCAAACAAAACCCTGATGCGGCCCTCAGTGAAATCAAGTTTGACACCCCTGGATTAGATGATCTTCAAAATCCCTTTTCAGTCCATCTCCTATGTTTGATGATATCGTACAGAACAGGGGTCTCCAACCTTGGTGACTTTAAAACTTGTGGACTTCAACTCCCAGAATTCCTCAGCCAGCTTTGCTGGCTGAAGAATTCTGGGAGTTGAAGTCCACAAGTCTTAAAGTCGCCAAGGTTAGAGACCCCTGGTACAGAATACAAGGAGACATTTCTCACATTATAACTTTCTAACTGTCCAGAAGGCTTTGTTAGTCTGGCTTTCCTTTGTATTTTGGGAGTCTGGTTGGTACTTTTCTAAACAAAACAAAAAACAGCAATGCCTGGAGTGTTTGTAGGTCTTCCACTTTGGTTATATTTCTATGGAATTCTTGAATATCTGATATTTATTTATGTATTTATTTATATTGATTTATACGGTCACCCATTAATGCAGCTCTGGTCTGCTAACAAACACAATAAATTTAAATAAAACACAATATAAATTTATTTATATACAAATAAATAAAAATAATATAACTATATTAAATATATGTATAAATACAAGCCCAGCTAAAATATAAAGTCGCTGCAGTGCAAATGATACTCGACTGTGCTAAACAATATGGGATTAGTCTCCTGATTGAATCTGAATTTCTGAATTGAATTGAGTTGTCAATTTCAGGTCAAATTGATCACCTCTCAATTATGGCATTTTACCTCTGTACCAAAAAGCTTTTTTCCCTTGCAAATCTGCTTTGCAAAAGCAGCAACAAAGTTTGCCATGGGCTGAGCTTTGCAACAGACTCTTGGAAATAAATGTACCATTCATCATCTGGGTGCAAGATGCTGTTGCATAATTTTTCATTGTCTGTCAGGTGCCCTTTCGCTCCTGTTTAACCAGGAGGTCTAAAAACAAGCATCTATTATAAAAAGATTGTAAGGCTATTATGTGCTTCCCCTGCTATGATTCTTTAACTAGTTAGCTATTAATTTCTCACACTGAACTACCAGCAAGTTGCACGGACAATCAAAGAATTCCACTAAATGATGGATGTGAGTGTTATGATTTCTTCAAGCACAATGTGTAAGGTTCTTAATGTGCACACACAGGATTTTTGATTTGGATTTTTTTTTAAAGCGATGAGAAGAAAGCAACAGTGATAATGATGTTGAGCCAGACAGAAGGGTGTGAAGAGTTCAGAAATCTGCACCTGAATTTTGGCATTTTCAATCACACTGGTGAAGCCAAATGACCATTACACTTCCTACTCTTCCTCCCTTCCTTTTCCCCACTTTATTATTATTATTTTTAATAAATAACTTAAGGCAGACCACATACATAATACTCCTTCCGACTCCTATTTTCTCCACAACAACCTGATAGGGTTGAGCCCAATATTTTACAACTTTGGACTGAAACAGAACGACTGGCTCAAGACAATCCAGTTGGATTTCATATCTAAAACTCAGTCTCTTGGCTTTTAGACCTACAACCACTTCATCAGACTGGCCCCTTCCCCTCTTCTTCATTCTGAAGATCTATCTTAACAGCTACATGATAGGCAAGAGTAGCTCAATTTTCCCCCACTATGCACACAGTCATATCATCTGAACTTGGTACAAAATTAACAAATCGAACAATCTAAGATAAATTCATCTTTGCCTAATCTCATCAATCAACTCTGTTTAGGAAAAATGAGGTAAGAGATGGCATTTTGATGTACAAAACACATTCATATTCTGGTAAAAAGAGAAAATGGCTTAGCTCCTTTGAGATGTTTCTGAGGCCAAAGCTAGATTACAGCACACAATCCTAGCAAATTGCTGAATCAAGTGCATTCTCCTGTGGTGAGAGCTCAGCATTTCAGAGAATATTGATCATTATATCGTAATCTTTCCAAAGCTCTTATGGTTAAAAGATAGGATAGCTTATGCTTGTTTGTTTGTTTTTCTCCCCCAGGATGTAGCTACTTAAAGTCAGAGAAGCACAACGTTGCTGTGAGAATAACCATTTGGAAACTTTTTCTTCTAACAGAAAGTTTGAATGTCCCAAGTCAACCAGAACAATGAGGTCCAGACTCCTTGACAAGGATATAAATCTATGTATACTTGGAGGGGGCAGATATAAAAAGAAAGGGAGAAGGACAACAGCCAAACATTGATCTTCCCAAGAAGAGTTGTACAAAAATAAATGTAGGGCAGTAATGAAAGAAGTGCATGACTGTTACAAAGCACAAGTACCATATTACAGCATTATAGGACAGTCTATTATTTTTTGGTGGTTGTCCAGAATTTTGCAGCCCAGTCTGGCACCCCCTCATCAGATTTAGGTGTTGGTGGAGAGGAAGAGAACAGGCTACTCTTTGCCACCCTGAAATATAGTTTCCTAGACTTTGTGGACTGAAGCAAGTAAACAATGCTGCTCAAATTACATGCTTAATCATATAGGTCTGCTCCCAGCATGCCTACCCAATTGATTTTAGTGGGTCTGAAACCTGTTTAAATAAGCAAATCCAGTAAATCTTAGTAATCTCCAAAGGCACAGTTGGAGCTGTGGAAAAATCAAGTTTGCAGTTAAAATTGGAGGAGGAAAAAAAAAGGAGGAAACAAATATATTGATTCCAACAGTTTGCCAAAACTTACGTGTTTGTTCCAGCCAAACCACTCATATGTTTTGCATTTTAGGAACTCCCAGTTCAGTTTATAGCTCTGGGCATCACCTGTTGCTGAACAGAGGAGACATCAACCCATTTGCCTTTCAACCTGTGGCAAAAGATAAGCACAAAGTGAGGGTTCAGGCAGGATTTTCCAGTAACGCATAGTCTGAGGATGATCCCTTCCCTTCATGCTTTGTGGACTTAGCTGTTTTTGTAAGGCAGGACAAGGACAGCTATGACAACATAATAAATACCTTGCCATGTACGCTTCCTGTTTCTAAGTGGCTATTAGCACTTCTAGAAGCACCTCTCGAAATTCACAAGCAGGACATGAGATAGATATTTCCATCTCTAGAATTTGGTATCTGGAAGTCTAATCATTCTGGACTTCAAGATTCCATGTAGCAATGATGGTGGCCAGTAGTCAGATGCAAGCAACCAGAGCCATGTGTAGAATTCAAGCTACTTCATTATATTCTGCCTGTTATACAGAAATCCCGCAGATTGCTTGCCTTCTCTTGGGAACAGATATGGTGCATGGGGATGGGTGGTGGGTAGAAGGGTGCAGTCCTGAATCTCTTGCAAATTCACAATTCAAGGCTAATCCTCACTTGAATCTTCCTCCCTGCCTGGGCATTTCTCAACAGTCAATGAATGTGTCTGTTAATTTCTTCAAAGCCAGTTGGGGACTTAGCCAATTCCCATTCCCCTGGATTGGCAACTGGTGGGGCAGGCCACAATAGTTGACATGCTGGCAGGTATGGCAGACATAACCTTAGTGGTTATGTCTGTGTCTGTGCCTGGCCACCAGACATAACTCCTTGCCAGTGCCTTCATTCTGGCAATACCTGATGTCCTTCATGTAAACTATCAATTGTTCCAGGCATCAACCTTCTAGGGACAATGACAGGGCAACTCCATAATAACCACCTGTGCTGGGTGGACATCTGATGCTGCCTGGCTCTAAAAGGTAAGAATTTGGTGTCTAATATTCCTTCAGGCCAACTCCTTCTCACCCAGTCCAAAACCTGTAATATTACCTGGTCTCTCGATGAACATTGAGCAATATCTGTTGCAGTCAGAGGTAATTGTTGATCATCTAATGAGAACACAGTTAATGATGGTGCGGAGTCAATTACAGGGGTTGGTAAGGGACAACAGCTCAAAGCATCCGCATAACTAAGGTGTTTCCCAGCTCTATGTATTAATGTATATGAGTAGGAAGCAAGGAATATTGTCCACCTAGTCATTCTTGGAGACAATACTGTACGACTTGGATGATTCCCCAGACAAAGTACCTAATAAAGATTTGTGATCAGTCACAAGCTGAAAATTCTGACTGTAGAGGAACTCATGAAATTTTTTGACGGAAGCGACTGCTGCTAGGGCTTCCTTATCGATCTGTGCATAATTCCTCTCAGTACTTGATAAAGTTCTGGAGAAATATGCTATCAGTGCTTCCAGGCCATTTGGCAATTTGTGTGTCAGCACTGTGCCTATCCCAAAAGAGGATGCTTCACAGCATAGTACCAAAGGTAAATCCCTGTCAAATTGTATTAACACACTATCAGATGACAGCAGAGCTTTAACAACATTGATGGAAAAGTCCCCCCTGGGCCCCCATGTCCAAAAAGCATTCACATCCAATAATCTGTGCAACAGCTTCGCCACTGAAGCCTTATGAGGGAGAAAAGAGCTATAGAAATTTAAGCCCCTGTCCCACTGCACCAACGGATGCAAAGAGGATGTAAAACGGGCAAAAAAGCTTGCCATCCGTTGGTTAACGCGATGTATCCGTTCTGTACTCACTGCCTCCGTTTTGCTTCCTCTCTATCCGTCCAGCATTCGTTTATGGATGTTTCATCCGCTCAGAAAGTTTTGAGCTGCTCAAAACTTTTGAACGGAAAATGTATCCAATTCATCTGTTCTGCATCCGCTAGGCATCCGCTAGGCATCCGTTCTGCATCCGCTATATCCGCTAGGCATCCGCTGTGCATCCGCGCAACTCGCATCTGCTCGAATGCAGGGAGGAAGCGGAACAGACGCAGAACGGATGCAGAACGGATGCCTAGCGGATGCAGCACGGAAACAAAGCATTTAAAACGGAAAAAACGTTCGCAGAGGGGACCTATCTCGGATATTAAGGATGTCTAGAGGATGCCTAGAGGATGCAAAAGGACACCTAGGGGAAAACCTATACTGCCTATAAAAAGGGGGAGCAACTCATCTGGATCTCACTTTCAGACCAGCAGACCAGCTGTGCAGACCTCTGCAGCTTCATCTGACTCTTGCTCTTCCACAGCATCCAGTCATGTCCACCGTGGATCGTAACACAGTCCTTTTGGCAGCCACCATCCTTCTGCAACAGTGAGAAGCCATCTACAGGCTCTGTGAACTCTACTACGGGAAGAAAAAGAGGCGGCCAAGAAGCGTCTGGGTACGAAGATGGTTCGCCAGAAGAGCAGAGGACGGACTGTATAACAAGCTGATGGTGGAGCTCAGGAACGAAGACACTTGGGCATTCCAGAACTTCATGAGGATGCCTCCAGCCATGTTTGACAAAGTTGTGCAGCGGCTGACATCCAGGTTGACCAAGGCAAACACCAACTTCCGGCCCAGCCTGGAACCTGGGCTCAAGGTGGCACTCACTCTGCGCCACCTGGCCTCCGGGACCAGCTACAGGAGCATGCAGTACGGCTGGAGGGTGCCACACAACACCATCGGCATTGTAGTCAGAGAAGTGCTGCAGGCCATCATCGAAGAATACAAGGAGGAGCTCCTCCAGTTCCCCTCCACTGAAGAAGGATGGAAGAAAGTTGCAGAGCAGTGGTATCAGAGGTGGAACTTCCCACACACCGTTGGAGCCATAGATGGCAAGCACGTGGCCTGCAAAGCTCCAGCCAACTCAGGGTCCTCTTATCACAACTACAAGGGCTTCTTCAGCATCATCCTCTTCGCCATGGTCGATGCTGACTACAAGTTCATGTACATCGATGCTTCAGGCTACGGCTCATCTTCAGATGCCCAGGTATACAACGGCAGTCACCTCAAGGAACCTACCTCATGAAGCCCTACACCTCCAGACTCCTCACCCGTGAAGAGAGGATCTTCAACTACAGGCTGTCCAGGGCAAGGCGGGTGGTGGAGAACGCCTTTGGAATCCTGGCCAACAGGTTCCAGGTACTTCTCACCACCATGCAGCATCGCCCAGAGACCATGAGGAACATCGTGAAAGCTTGCTGCATCCTGCACAATCTCATGCGCACCCGCTACCCAGTCTTGCAGAACAGGCTTGTGGACCTCCAACAAGCCAATGGGGACATGGAGCCTGGGGAATGGAGGCAAGAGCGAAACCTGATCGACACTGAGGATATGCAAGGCCCCAACAGAGCCTCACATGAAGGGAAGAAGCAGCGCAACCTCCTGAAACACTGGTGCAACTCCCCAGCTGGAGCAGTGGAGTGGCAAGACAGGATGGTAGATGATTAATGGATGCTTCCTTCAGCCTGTCTCATCACACTGATGAGATTGGGCCATGTATGTTGGGTGGGCCTACAATGAACAGAGCATTTAATAAAAAGCTGTGTTTATGTTGACATGTGTGGATGATTGATTACATTGTTATTGATAATAAAGGGCCATAGGTGTGGCACCTGGAAGGGTGGACCATACAGTCCCACTATGCTTGCAGTGGAGGTTTATCTATCCCACAGCTATTACCCATCCCAAAGGTATCCCTGCACATCCCACAGCTATTACCCATCCCAAAGGTATCCCTGCCCATCCCACTGCTATCTCAACCCATCCCACTGCTATCTCAACCCATCCCACTGCTATCTTAACCCATCCCACTGCTATCTTAACCCATCCCACAATCATGCAAAGGCTTAAACCATTTCTAAAAGTTTCCACCAAGACTTTATTAAAAAAAAGAAATGAAGCAAGTGTGTGAATCAAAAATAGACTTTATTAACAACAAGCTATAAAACAAAAATGAATCTGTGGCACTCCTCTTGGTCACTCAGTCTCAGGGGTGAAGGGTCCAGGTGCTGTGGACGTGGCTGGTGCTGGAGTGCTTGTCTGATCCCCCGCATCATCAGCTCCTCCAGAAGCAGAAGCAGCAGAAGCCCCAGCCGCAGAAGAGCGAGCCCGTGCTGCAGAAGCCTCAGCAGAACCAGAGTGAGGGCCAGGGAGCAGGATGGTAGCCCTGTCCCTCTTGTAAGGGCTGGTAGCAGATGGCTGAGGCTTTCTGTTCTTCACCATGGTTGTGGGGTTGCTGGCTGGCAGGGAGGCTGGCAGGAACCAAGGCTGGCAGGAAGGCTGGCAGGGAGGCAGGCATCAGGGCTGGCAGGAAGGCTGGCAGGCAGGCAGGCACCAAGGCTGGCAGGAAGGCTGGCAGGAAGGCAGGCACCAAGGCTGGCAGGGAGGCATGCACCAAGGCTGGCAGGAAGGCTGGCAGGCAGGCAGGCATGAACCAAGGCTGGCAGGCAGACTGGCTGGCAGCAAGGCTGGCAGGCAGGCAGACAGCAAGGCTGGCAGGGAGGCTGGCAGCAAGGCTTGCAGGCAGGCATGCAGGCAGGGCAGGCAAGGCTGTCAATCCGTCCGGCAGCAGGTCTTTCCTCAGAATGGTGACCTGCTTCCGAGCTGCTTCCCTTATATCCGCGGGGCTTACGCAATGCATCCTCCCCGCATGCGCAATTAACGCTAGGCATCCATTAGGCTTCCGCTGTACATCCGCTCGGCTTCCGCTCGGCTTCCGCTTCATCCGCTGTGCATCCACTTCATCTGTTCCGCGTCTGCTTTGCTGAGCCCCCCCGGAAGCCTTGCGGATGTGCCATCTGCTCTCATCTTCTTCCATCCGCTGGGCTTCCGTTCCGCATCCTCTTTCCATCCGCTCTGCGTCCTCCCCGCGTCCGTTCCTTTCCGTGTTATCCGCTCTGGTTATGCAAATTTTTGCTCCTTTTGAGAGCGGATAACAACGGATGGAACGTTTTGCTCGTCCGCTGTGTCCGTTTTGCATCCATTGGGCAGTGTGACAGGCCCTTTAGGAGCCCCAAAAACGCCTGCAGCTCTGTCTTGTTGGATGGTTAGGGGCATCCTTAATAGCTTTTACCTTTGATTCAATGGGATGAATACCTTTAGCATCTATGTGATATCCCAAAAAATCTACCTGGTTGACTGCAAATTTGCATTTGTTTTTCTTCAATTTCAAGCCTGCTTGTTTGAAACATGTAAGGACCTCTGAGGCATTTGAAAAGTTTCTCTTTGTTGCATGCAGAAATAAGAATGTCATCAAAATAGGGTATTACCCCCAGAATGCCTTGAAGTGGTCTCTTTATAAGGCATTGGAATAACCTTGGTGCTACTGAAACTTCAAATTGTAATCTTGTACATTTGAAAGCACCATGATAGGTGAGAGTAGTCTGTGCCTCCGCTGTAAGTTTGTCAACCAGTAACTGTTGATAGGCTTGGGCTATATTTAGTTTTGTAAAAATAGTCCCCTTTCCCAGTGAGTGCAACAGATGTTGAATTATTGGCACTGGGTAAGCATTGGTTTGCAAGGCCTTATTTATGGTACTTTTATAATCAGCACAAATCCTGATAGAACCATCATGCTTCAAAGGTGTCACAATAGGGGTTTCCCATTTTGCAAAATCTGTGGGTTCGAGAACCCCTTGGGCTATTAGTTTTTTCCAATTCTGCATCAACTTTAGGTCTTAATGCAAAAGGAACTCTTCTAGGTTTTAACCTGATGGGTGCTATATTAGGGTCCAAGGTAAATGAGATTGGAGTTCCTACATATTGATCTAATTCGTCACTAAATACCTCTTTAAAGTCATTTAATAAGGCTTATAAATCCTGATCCTGAATGGAATGTATTCCAGATACTGTAAGTCCCAAAGATCTAAACCAGTCTAACCCTAATAGGCTTGGTAAAGTGCCTTCTACTATTGTGAGAGGAAATAGTCCCTCAAAATTTTGAAATTGGACACGAAATTTTCCTGTGCCAATTACTGGAATAGAGAGTCCTTGGCAGTCTTTTAGAAACAGTTTGCATGGCTGGAGACGTTTCTTTGTGATGGCAGGAACTAACCTTTTTAAAGTGCTCCAAGATACAATGGATAGCGATGAGCTAGTATCAACTTCCATTGGACACTGCTTTCCTTCTAAGGAGACAGTTGCATGAATTTTGTTAGTGTGAATCTGGTTAGAAAAATTGTTAGGTAACTTAGAATTGTAAGAAGCCCTGGTAATAGTAAAACATTCTTCTTTTTGCTTTTGTAATCTAACTTGAGGCTGGTAATGTGGATTAAAGTTTTTTCCAGATTTGCAAACCCTAATTCTGTGTCCCTTTCTTTGGCATTTTAAACAAATTATATTTCTAAATTTGCATGTGGATCTTAAATGATTACCACCGTAACTCAGGCAGGTTGTTTATGGTTGCATAGGTTTGTTATCAGGAATCCAATTCTTTCACTGTGGTGTGGGCTACCCTCTGAGGCGATTTACATCTTCATCGGTTTCAGAAATTTTGTCAGGGAAACTGTCATCGTAATGCATGGCAGTACTCGGTTTGGTTGTAGCATTGCTATTAGAGCCTTGTATCTCAGCAGCAGAGATAATTGACATTTCTGCTGCTTGAGACTCCTCAACAGCCATCTTAAGGGTTTAATTGCCCTTGGCAAGCAAGTGTCTTTGAAGCTTGAGATCTCATACACCACATACTAATTAATCAAGCAATTGATCCTCGAGATTCTGGAAGTCACAATGTAGTGCTGCTTTTTGGAGACGGCCATGTAGATACTGATAGTCTCTCC
The DNA here is from genome assembly GCA_015471245.1 of Laticauda colubrina. Taxonomy (NCBI): domain Eukaryota; kingdom Metazoa; phylum Chordata; class Lepidosauria; order Squamata; family Elapidae; genus Laticauda; species Laticauda colubrina. The sequence continues at coordinate 14,288,147 of BLBF01000004.1, read as the reverse complement.
CTCAGCCTGTACTTGTCTCCTGAATGCGTGCCACCTCACAATCCTAGATGGTTTAGGTGAGTAATGATTACTTAAAAGTTCTTATAAATCTTCCCAGGATACCGCTTTAACAGTCTGAGGCGCCAATAGCACTGTAGCGGTATCAAAAACTGCAGCCCCGTAAAAGCCTAGGAAATACGCTTTTTTCCTATGGTTTGAAATCTCAGACAAATCAGCAGCATCTGGGAAACAGTCAAAACGATTAATGTAAGATCCCCAAATTTCTGACAATGGGTAGAAACACAGGAATGTCAGAGGAGTCAACATCTTGTCTATCCTGAGGTAACAAAAAGCAACAACACTACCTCCAGCTTTGTACTTCCTCAGCTTTCAGACTGGCATCCCATCCTCGTCATCAATTTTGTAGTCTTTTTTAAGAATGAGCTGAGGCAAGCATTAACAAATGATCAGTGTTTATTGTAACAAAGAAACAGGTTACCCGCGTCAGCCGATATGCTGCCGAGCTGGCCAGCTGATGGGTAACAGCTGATGCCATCTGATAGCATCCTTTTATAGTTTGCTGTCAGGCTGTTCTGCCAATAGGAACACACAAAACTCCTGCTTAAAATGCGGACCAACAATGTGTATTAGGCAAAGGGGGTGGCAAATTCAAATTGACAATTAAAGGGGACAACTTTTGGATTACTAGAATTAGAATGGAACCTATTGAACAATGAATGGAATAATAGAATGTGATAAAATTGCAAATGTGACAGATAAAAATAAATATGTGTAATGAATATAGAAATGAAATAAGAAATTTAGATAATATTGTAAAACAAGATATGAGAATATTTAAAGAATATTTAAAGAAAAATGAAATAAGTTATGATATGAATTGGAATTGGATAAAACAAGTATAATTAATATAAGAATATTTGAGAATATTTAAAGGAAAATGGAGTACGTAATAATGTGATATGAAACTGAATATGAAAGATGAATATGTAATTATGGTCATGTTTGTATTGAAATGTAAAAACCTGGAACCACATTGTTCACCAAAAGAGATCTTTTTTAAAATAAAAAATTCATTGGGAGGAAAAAAAGAAGATAAATCATCTTATTTGCAAAGAATCTAGCAAACATGTCATAGAGACCAGCAGAAGCATTGCCCTTGACCGAGGTGGGATTCAGAACTTTTTAATAACCGTTTCTGTGGGTGTGGCTTAGGTGGTGGGCATGGCTTGGTGGTCATGTGACTGGGTGGGCGTGCATCTCCTCGCCTGGCCTCTCATGACTGTGGGGATGCTGCAACAATCATAAGTGGTAAAAATGGTCAAAAGTCACTTTTTTCAGTGCCCTTGTAACTTTGGTCACTCCACGCAAGCAAAGTACCAGCAAAGGAGGGGGAAAAAACTCCAGAGAAGTTCCTGAGACAGGAAGTCTAGTCCTGCTAAGAATGTAATAAGGGTTAACGGAGAGGCAGTTTCTATAAGCAACACCAGAATGTTTCCTTCCTGCGTTCCTTACAGGATTAGGCCAGTAATTTCTTCTACCAACCGGTTCTCTGAACTGCTTAGAATGTTAACAACTGGTTCTAGCAAATAGGTACGAACTGGTAGAATCGCACCCCTGCCCTTGACCATTCCTTCCCGAAAAGAACAAGTCATCCTGACCACTGGGCATAATTATCCTTTTAATTTTCCAATGGGGTGCATAGTCACTATCTTTCCAAAACCACAATTTTCCCCTTCTCAAACATTCTTGCTGAATCTTATTTTTGTAAACAAAATTGGGATCATTGTCAAATGAAGTGTAGTTGTATTTTTAATACAAGATGACCCTTCCCCCTCCCATGATCAAATAATGTTATGGATTGGGGTCTTCCAATTGGTCAACTTCTCAATATATCTCACTTGTTTCAATGGATGGTTAGTTTCTGTTTCAAGGTCAAACACCACTAAATAAAGCAAAAATAAACAGCCTAAATTTGCTAACTGACCAGGATATCAATTAATCAATGAAAAACTGATCTACTGCTAATTAACTTGGATCAATTTCCTTCCTGTTCTATTTATGTGGACTACTCTATGAAAGGGAAGAATCGTAAGGAAGTCACTGATGTACAGGGGAATGATCTAGAAAACACAATTGCTCAGATCAATGTTAGGCGTACCGCATAGTAGAATCAGGAGGATTGTGATATACAAGCATTGGTTCCAAAAAACAAAACAAAATCCAATCAAACATCAATTCTATGATATTGAGTTCCTCAGGTGTACATTTTCATGAGAAACAATTGGGGTTTCTCTCAAAGAATTGAAAAGCAATTTTCCTGCTGTATCAGGCTCTTGATCTCTCTTCAGAAACAAATAATCCTTAAAAGCCAGAGCTTGCAAAACAGTTCTAAATGAACAAAAATTCTAAAAGTGCAGCTGGCGAGCTTAAAAGCTTTTGTTCAAGAGTTGCACTGCCTGCAATAATTACCATCCAGAGGCACATGGTGCTTTTCCATCAACTTTAGGACATGAGCTACAAGAGCTGTGAAATCCCATTTGAGCTGATCCCTTGCATTAGCCACACCAGTTGTTAGAAATTCATCATGTATCATTTGGAAAGCAATCTGAGGCAATCCAGCTGGAACCAGTAGCTTCCTTGGCTTCCAAAGTCATCTTTCCACTGAAAGGCAAAAATGGGGCAAGAAATCACAAAACAAGAGTTTGTGACGTTGATAAATCGCACACAATTCTGCTGGAGTGTTTTTTCTTTTCTGAAAATATTTTCTATGTACAGAAACTGGAATTCCTCTTGGAATATAAATTAATCTAGTAATAATATTCATTTTGAGAGTGTTCAACTATCCCCAAAGAGAGTTAATGACTCCCATCTGTGAATATCTGAAGAAACCCCTCTCTCTGTTTTATTTATATTACATGTTGATAATTCGGTTGTCTTTTTGATACAAATGCCTTTTTGATACAAATGTCTAAATATTAAATTGATTCAGTAAGAATACAGAATTGATATTCCTTAAATGGGTGTGTAAGCCAATTTTCACCTATCAGCATCCATTTCAATTCGGACCGGCAAACAGAATAGATGCTAAAGGCACCTATCTTTTGCATTAACACGGGAATAATAGTATGAAGTTTAGAAACAAACAAAATAATGTTGTCAGAAAATAAAATCAACTGTGTTCAACTGAGTTATATATTACTCTGTAGAGCATTCTGTGTCATCTAGTAGCACAAGCCAAGAGTTCCTTGCAGATATTAAAAAGCAAGGGTGGAAGTGGGAAAATAAAGAGGAAATAAGGGTAAGAAAAAAACTTGCCTCTACTTTAGATGCAGGCAACTCACATAATATCTTAATTCATATTAAGATATTAATATTTTCAGAAAAAAAAATTGTTTAGAAAATTTCTATGGAGTTCTTTCAATTTCCAGAATATCTTTATAGAAAATGCAATTATCAGTTAATGAGGGAGACTTTGATGTTCTGAATCTGGAGTTATATCATCATGCTTTCTATTGTCAGCAGAGCAGATATGAATGCAATTTGTAATGATTAGAACAAGAGTGCTATATGCAGTAACTAATATATAAAGTTTGGGGTGAAGCAACCATGTTTCTTCCCCTCTCCCTCCATGTTTCCTCTCCTTCTATAAATATCTGATAAACATGTTTTCCTTCCAGAACATTATAAAACACCACAGATTTCATTGCAAACAGTGGGCTGCACACCATCAGTTTAAAAGAATATCACAATATTTTCCTAGCAATAGCAATAGCACAGTGCTTTACAGCTCTCTCTAAGCGATTTATAGAGTCAGCCTTTTGCCCCCAACAGTCTGAGTCCTCATTTTACTGACCTCGGAAGGATAGAAGGCTGAGTCAGCCTTGAGCTGGTGAGAATTGAACTGCTGGCAGTTGGCAGAATTATACTGCAATACTTCATTCTAACCACTGTGCCACCATGGCTCGTTCTCTTAACATACTTTTTCACATTAATGGTATTTTTGTAGACAGAATGCTTGATCTGGAGTGTTTTATTTAAAGATTGCATGCATATATTGCTCACTTGCAGGGAAAAACAGTATACCAGCTAATTTTTAAAAGATCCCAGGTTTTGAAGGGACTCATGATAGAAAGGCTGAAAAGATTAAAATGTAAGCCCATTTTGGCTTACATTGAGAGGCTGTAAGAGCAAACAGAAATGTCACCTTCTTATCTCTAACTGAAATGGAGGCTCTGGGCACAACCCTTCTTAATTCTGCATTATTCAATATCATCAAAGGCAAATGGCTCTAATTTTCAAATTCTGCCCTTCTAAATCCTTATCATATTAGAGGTAAGCCTATAAGAGGTGGGTTTCAAATAAGTATCTCTTCTCAACTAAAGACAGAAGAGTGCCTAAGAAAAACTTCCCCCTGCGCTATGTCCTGACTTATTCATCCAGTAAGATGGAGGCCCTTGTCCTGCTCAAGAGCTGCACATTGAATTTCTGGCATCTACAGCTTTTATACAACTTTTTCCTACTATGTGCATTTTCCAAGTACTACTTAGTAAATCTAACATGTAAATCAGGAACCATCTAGACTAGTAACTTCCATAGGCTGTGAGGCTGCTTTATACAGAGATATCATATGTGGCTAATTCTGGGCACATTTGATTGTGCAATATGCATTTAAATCAACTGCAGCCTGAAGAAGATCATAGTATGTCCCAAAACCCAAAAGGGTTCATTGATTGTTTACAGAACAAATCAGGGGTGGGTTTCTACCAGTTTCTGTCCACCTCTGTAGAGCTGGTAGCTCTGAAGAGCAGCAAACAGAACTGGTTCTATGTCTGCTGATGTTTTTGCCCACCTGTCCACCTGGGCTCTCACCTGGGCTCTTTATTTCCTGATTTTTCAACTTCAGCTGCTGAATGAGGCACAGCTGCAGTTAAAAAAACAAGAAAAGAAGTCTGTTTCAAAGGCTGCTTCTTGGCACGCAGTGTGCAAATGACGACTTACAGGCGCGCTCTCGCAGCATGCAGTGAAGTATATCATAAATCACCGAACCTCATAAACCACTGAACTGATAGCTAACCCTGTCATATCCCACCCCTGGAACAAAACTCTGCTAGTTCAAAACTAGTTCTGTCCGGCAGCTTTGAGAAAACTGACCTGAGCTTCCAACTACTAAGATTTACAAGAGTTTGATCAGAGCTTGCATATATTACCAGGGGCAAGACCAGCAAAGTACCAGGCTACTTACCTACCTTCCCTCCTTCCTTCCTCCTTCTTTCCCTCCCTCTGTCCCTCCTAGAGCCAGATGGAGTGGTGGGTTTTTTTTTATAGAACTCTGCATTATTTTGGACTTGAAAGGAAAAAGTGCTTTGGGTTACCTGGGGGCAGGTGTAGCACTGGTCAGCAACTCTTTCAACTGCATGCATCTTTTTCTGGGCTTGTGTGGTAGCTAGCCAAACTATCTTGGGAAATTAGGCAGTATACATGTGCTGTATAACTAGATTGAAAAGGCCCATTTTGACAAGACTCTGGCGCTCATATTATAAATGTTTTCTGAACCAACCCAGGTCATGATCTTACCCATGTACCATAGGTTAGTACTTGTTGCAGAAATGTTCCTCTGGTTTTAGCAGAACATCTAAGTTAGCTGCACCTGTGCAGAAGTGAAACTTGGAAAGTGTCTAAGAACAAAACCAGGCCAACCTTTGAAGAGCAGGGGAGGTGATGATTTGTTAATACTGGCAAGGAGCCTCTTTTGTGTGTAAGGCATTGTGCCAGTGGTAGTTTTCCAAAAAGCAACTAGCACTCATTAAGCAAACAGCCTGACAGTGAAACACAATGTCCACTGTGTTCGAACAGGAACAGAATGCAAATATCTTGAAACTCTGAGCAATGGAGGAAGCACCAAGAAAGTTGTAGGTTGTTCATGACAAAAAGGAGTGATAATTGCAGATTGAAGTTCCTCCTGGTCTTCTTTGCTATGTTGTGTTTAGTCCTTACATCGATTTGTATGATAAACAAATTATTTATATCATCATAATTATCAGATCATTATTCATTTACAGATCCAAAGCTATTTTGCAACATGTAATCCTTTTTCATTTACTGATACCTTGCGGAAAGCAGATATTAGAGACCCTCCTGCTTCCCATTATTCATTCAAGGCCTCACCCATTTTATGAACACTTTCTGCATCTTATGTGTGTCCTTACCGTAATCTAGTCAGTTTCAATCTCCAAAGTCCAGGTTTGATTTTCCCACAAATAAAATGAAGAGCACCTCTATCTTGAAACACACTGGACATTGCAATACACAAAAGTCTCCATTTCTTGAAATGTCCATCACCAAACAAGTCAGGGAAAAATAGTTTTTTAAAGAGTTAAGATAATGGTAAAAGCATGAAATGAATGTTCCAGGAATTAGATAGTGATAGCTATATGATGGCTGTAACAACACCGATACAAATCTTTCCACTACCGATTATTTCCAAACATTTATACTTTTTTCTGAACAGTGGCAAGCTCTAGAATGCTTTTAAAGCATAATTCCACAGATTTTATGAATGGCTAAATATCAGCAGAGTAAAAAGCAGTGAGTGTTGCAGAAATCTGCCTATATTTAAGGAACTTTACAAGATGTAGGTGAACAATCGAAGTATGTACCCCCTGTAAATGAATGTGGGTCACTTAAGTATAAATTGTGGGGAATGGAATGGACAGCTAAAGTAAAACATAAGTAATAAGGGAAGATGCCTGGTTAACCTACCTCTTAAGCAGTTAACTCCTTACTAAATAAGCTATTTATATTTTATTTTTCTCCCATCTCATTTTTATTAACCCTTTGCAGTTAAGTCCCCTTCCACTTTCCAGATGCAGTTTTAAAATGTCAAGACATCGTGGTTCCTTTTTTTATTTTTTTGTTTTTAAAGGATGAGTTCAATTTATGTTTCAGTGTAAGCCCATTAAGCCATGAACAAATTTTGATGCCAGGAATTCCCAACACTACTGGTCTGAAACATATGTCTATAATTTGGAGATTATGTTATAGGAATAATCAGAAAATGACAGAGTTGAAGATAATTATCATCATAAACTTTGCAGGATCCAGCACAAGTCCTAAAACTCAGAAGATAAAACCTGTGGTCTCAGTGACTGACTCAGATTGGATCCTGAAACACTATCCTGGGACACGTATATTCACCTTCATTATATCATTAACTTTCCCCACTGCTGAGCTGAGGTATTCTCACCTGTCCATTAGCTGGAAGAAAACTATACCACCACGAGCTTAAATCTTCCTGCTCTCCCTATCTAGCTCTTTGTTTCCTCTGATCCATGTGTCACGTAACCTCCTTCCAAAGCAATAGGTCCCAAAGCCTAACACATTTGTACACTTTGAGGCTGCCCTTAGTGTCAAGAAAAGAATGCTTGTATACCAGTATAACTAACAATAACCTAAGCTGTTTTCTTCCCAGGATAGGATGAGAGGAAGGTACCAACATGAAAGCTCATTGCCAGGATATGCTTATGCTATGGTTAGATTTAAGTAGGGAAAGGTCAGCAATATAGGTTACAGGGATGCTGACTTTGACCTAGACCAGCGGTGGCTAATTTTTTGGGGCCCCTGTGCCAAAAATTTTGTGCATGCTTGCGCACGCACAATCACATGCCAGCTCCTTGAAGCATGCGCGTGCAATCGTTCCTCTTCCCCCACCGCCCCCTTACCTGCACTGCACTTCACAGCTGATTTTCGGCCCATTTGAGGCCTTTTTCAGCCTCCCAGAGGCTTGAGGGAAACCTCTACAGCTTTTTCAGGCCGAAAAATGGGCCCGTTTCGTCACTTCCGGTATTTCCAGAAGTACAGGAAGTGATGAAAGGGGCCTAATTTTTGGGCTGCAGAGGCTTCCCTCAAGCCTCTTGGAAGCCAAAAAAGGCCTCAAATGGGCTGAAAATCAGGTGTGAGGTGCACGCCTGCGCAATGAGGTAAGTTTTCCTGGGCTTGTGTGCCCACACAAATTCCTCTGCGTGCTACCTATGGCATGCAGACCATAGATTCGCCATCATGGACCTAGACAAAATAGTCCTAATTAGATGAAACCATTTCTTCTGTCCATATGATGTTCTGAATTTTACTGGGCTGTAATGTGACTGTAGATAATTTGCAGTGTTTGACTTCTTACTACACATGCTGTTGTTATCACACAGGTGACCACTTGCCTATGAAGACAGCATGGGGGGATGGCAGTACCATTTAACAGCAATTCTTTGGACCCGTTCAATCTTTAGTCCTGTGATCTTTCCATGGGTGGCTTCTGAACCAAGATATTTCCATTGTGCAATTATCTTGCAGATGATCCTATCTTCTATGAATGATCTTTGTTTTCTGCCATTTTGTTTTTAAGAAGATAAAAATCCATTAAGGAAGGGAAAGTGGGATTGTTGTACAGTTATCTTTTTGCTTGGTAATGTTAACAAACCTGCCTGAAAGCAACCTATAGCTATCAGCTGTGATGGAAAATTATTTTAGCACAACTCATACAGCTATGTTCATTTCACAGTGTCACAGAATTTCCTATCCTATTGGCATCTCTTTTCAAACTGTGCTCTTACCTTCTAAACTGAGTGGACATTAACTATTCCTTTTTTAATGAACAACGTGGTCCCTCTTGTCTTAATTCCACATTGTATTGATTTTTCATTTCTTCTTCCTCAAGTACTTTCTACATCTTCATCCAAGAAAAGCAACCTTTCTGGAACAACAACTTTTTCTCCAAGTACAGTCTTTGATAATTACACATCTCTTTAATCGGATTAGAATCTGTATTTTTGCATCAGTTACTTATCTAATCATCATTATTTTTTCTGCCTTGGCCTAAATGTGATTATTTTGGTACCCAAGAACAATTCACTTTTATGAAATTTGGACGGAACAACAGGTGGGAGAAGTTCCTTTTGAAAACTTGGTTTCCAAATAAACTTCAAGATGGAAGCAGGTTCACCTGGACACAAGTTATGGTTCTGCACAGGACAAGAAGGAAGTGTCATACTAGAGAAGCAGGAACCTCTGCATTATTATTTTAATTATGGATAATTGGTGATGCTTCGTCGTAGGAGAATGTCATTTAGCCCAACAACTTTGCAATCCAGGAACTTCTGATATAATACAGCTCTCTGCCCTGGCAATATTACATTTGTCCTCTTGAGAGCTCTCCTGATGTAATAGTTTCAGTAACTAAAGCAAAGCAACTTCATATTCAATCTGCATGAGAGAAAGAATGACTATAGTAGCTTTCAGTGGGTGGTTATTAGAAAAACATGTTGAAAGCCCTTCATATTATGTGCTGAGTCTGAGTCTGAGTCTTTTCAGCTGTCACAAGAGGATACTAGGCAGTGCCAAAAAATGGAGAAGCCAGTAAATAGAAAGGCAGCGTGCTAGATAGAAAGAGCTGGAGTTGATCACAAGGAGCTACTATCAAATGGGAGCTGCTGATATTTCAACTGGGTTAATTTCTCCTACAATGTTCAGGGTGATATCCTGTAATCCTGGTAGTATGGAAATGAACTGCCCTGTTACTGCCAGGGTAAAACCCATGTCACACAGCACCAACGGATGGAAAGAGGATGTAAAACGGAGAAAAACACTTGCCATCCGTTGGTGAACACGGTGCATCTGTTCTGGACTCACTGCCTCCGTTTTTCTTCCTCTTTGTCCGTCCAGCATCCGTTGACTGAGGTTCCATCCGCTCAAAAGGTTTTGAGCTGCACAAAACTTTTTGAGCGGAAAATGTATCCAACGGGTCCATTCTGCATCCGCTACGCATACGGGGAACATCCGTTCTGCATCCGTCGTCATCCATTACGCGTCCGCTACATCTGCTAGGCATCCGCTGCGCATCCGCGCAACTCGCATCTGCTCCAGCGGAAAACGGACACAGGGAGGAAGCGAAACGGACGCAGAACGGACGCGCAGCGTTAGTAGCACGGACGGAGAAAGGATGAAACCGGATGCAGCTCGCATACAAAGAATTAAAACGGAAAAACCGTTCACAGAGGGGACCTATCTCGGATATTAAGGATGTCTAGAGGATGCCTAGAGGATGCAGAAGGACACCTAGTGGAAAACCTATATTGCCTATAAAAAGGGGGAGCAACTCACCTGGATCTCACTTTCAGACCAGCAGGCCTGCTGTGCAGACCTCTGCAGCCTTCGTCTGGCTCTTGCTCTTCCACAGCATCCAGCCATCTCTACCATGGATCATCACATACTCCTTTTGGTAGCCACCATCGTTCTGCAACAGTGAGAAGCCATCTAGAGGCTCTTTCAACTGTTCTACGGGAAGAAAAGGAGGCGGCCAAGAAGCGTCTGGGTCCGAAGATGGATCGGGAGAAGAGCAGAGTACGGACTGTACAACAAGCTGATGGTGGAGCTGAAGAACGAAGACCCTCGTGCATTCCAGAACTTCATGAGGATGCCACCAGCCATGTTTGACGAAGTTGTGGAGCGGCTGAGACCCAGGTTGACAAAGCAGAGCACCAACTTCCGGCCCAGCCTGGACCCTGGGCTCAAGGTGGCACTCACTCTGCGCCACCTGGCCTCAGGGACCACCTACAGGAGCATGCAGTACGGCTGGAGGGTGTCACACAACACCATCAGCATTGTGGTCAGAGAAGTGGTGCAGGCCATCATCGAAGAATACCTGGAGGAGCTCCTCCAGTGCCCCACCACTGAAGAAGGCTGGAAGAAAGTTGCAGAGCAGTGTATCAGAAGTGGAACTTCCCCCACACAGTTAGAGCCATAGATGGGAAGCACGTGGCCTGCAAAGCTCCAGCCAAGTCGGGGTCCACTTATTTCAGCTACAAGGGCTTCTTCAGCATCATCCTCTTCACGATGGTCGATGATGACTACAAGTTCATGTACATCGATGCTTCAGACAACGGGTCATCTTCAGATGCCCAGGTATATAACGCCAGTCACCTCAAGGAGGGGCTGGAAGGCAACCTCATCATGGGCTTCCCAGATCCAGACCCCCTGCCCAATGACACGCAAGATGTGCTCTACTTCATCGTGGGGGATGACGCCTGCTCCCGCAGAACCTACCTCATAAAGCCCTACAGTTCCAGACTCCTCACCCGTGAAGAGAGGATCTTCAACTACAGGCTGTCCAGGGCAAGGCGGGTGGTGGAGAACACCTTTGGCATCCTGGCCAACAGGTTCCAGGTACTTCTCACCACTATGGAGCATCGCCCAGAGACCGTGAGGAACATCGTGAAAGCTTGCTGAATCCTGCACAATCTCATGTGCACCCGCTACCCAGTCTTGCAGAACAGGCTCGTGGTCCTCCAACAAAGCAATGGGGACATGGAGCCTGGGGAATGGAGGCAAGGGCGAAACCTGATAGACACTCAGGATGTGCAAGGCCCCAACAGAGCTTCACGTGAAGGGAAGAAGCAGCGCAACCTCCTGAGACACTGGTGCAGCTCCCCAGCTGGAGCAGTGGAGTGGCAAGACAGGATGATAGATGATTAATGGATGCTTCCTTCAGCCTGTCTCATCACACTGATGAGATTGGGCCATGTATGTTGAGTGGGCCTACAATGAACAGGGCATTTAATAAAGAGTTGTGTTTATGTTGACATGTGTTGATGAATGATTACATTACTATTGTTAATAAAGGGCCACAGGTGTGGCACCTGGGAGGGTGGACCATACAGTCCCACTATGCTTGCACTGGAGGTTTATCTATCCCACAGCTATTACCCATCCCAAAGGTCTCCCTGCCCATCCCACAGCTATTACCCATCCCAAAGGTACCCCTGCCCATCCCACTGCTATCCTTACCCATCCCAAAGGTACCCCTGCCCACCCCACTGCTATCTTAACCCATCCCACAAGCATGCAAAGGCTAAACCATTTCTAAAAGTTTCCACCAAGACTTTATTTACTAAAAGAACTGAACCAAGTGTGTGAAGCAAAGATAAACTTTATTAATAACAAGCTGAAAAAGAAAAATGACCCAAGTAAAGTGTCCAAAGCAAAGATAAAGTCAACACCCAATCTCTGGCACTCTTCTCAGTCACTCTGAGGCATTCCCATCTTCTCAGGGGTGAAGGGTCCAGGTGCTGTGGAGGTGGATGCTGCTGGAGTGCTGGTCTGAGGCGCCATTGGGGTGCCTGGCCCCCAGAGGACAACAGGAGATAGTGTGTTGAGGAAGCTCTCAGACAGCTGGCTCAGCCCCGTGATGTTGAGAGCCCCTTCCTCCATACATGGGGTGTCAGCCCCAATACCGATGACAGATGTTCTGAGGCCGGGCTTGGCTGTGGGGTGGAGGAAGGAGCAGTGTAGTGGGGCTGTCTGGTCTGCAGCTGGGTGAGGACTGGCATGGGTGGCATCAGTGGCATGGGTGGCATCTGTGGCTTGGCTGGCATTGGTGGCGTGGGTGGCATCAGTGGCATCAGTGGAACCGGTGGCAACGATGGCGTCCGATGAACCGAGCACCTCCGAAGTGTAGCCCAGACTCTCCGCCTTCTCTCTCCAAGCAGCCTGCTTCCTTTTGGTGTCTCGGTAGAGCCTGTGTCCCTTCTGCCAGAGATATTCATTCTCCCTGAGCCATTCAAGCACCTCCTCCTCATGTTCCTCTTCTATGGTGTATTGTCTCCTCTCCCGTTCACGCGCCTGCCTCTTCCTTCCTCTGGCAGGGCCATCTGGGCCCTCATCAGAGGGGCTTTGAGGTTGTAAGGGCTGCTCCTCCACACCACCACCACCACCACCACCACCAGCCCCAGCAGGACCAGGAGCACCAGCAGGACCAGGAGCACCAGCAGGACCAGGAGCACCAGCAGGACCAGCAGGACCAGTAGGACCAGCAGGACCAGGAGCAGCACCAGCAGAGTAAGCACCAGCAGAAGCACCACCGCCAGGAGCAGTGCCAGCAGAGTAAGCACCAGCAGAAGCACCAGCACCAGGAGCAGTGCCAGCAGAGTAAGCACCAGCAGAAGCACCACCGCCAGGAGCAGTGCCAGCAGAGTAAGCACCAGCAGAAGCACCAGCACCAGGAGCAGTGTCAACAGAGTAAGCACCAGCAGAAGCACCAGCACCAGGAGCAGCACCAGCAGAGTAAGCACCAGCAGAAGCACCACCGCCAGGAGCAGTGCCAGCAGAGTAAGCACCAGCAGAAGCACCACCGCCAGGAGCAATGCCAGCAGAGTAAGCACCAGCAGAAGCACCACCGTCAGGAGCAGTGTCAACAGAGTAAGCACCAGCAGAAGCACCACCGCCATAAGCAGCGTCAGCAGAGTAAGCACCAGCAGAAAGCACCACCGCCATAAGCAGCATCAGCAGAAGCAGCACCTCCAGAAGCAGCATCAGCAGAAGCCCCAGAAGAGCGAGCCCGGAGAGCAGAAGCTCCAGCAGAAGCAGAGTGAGGGCCAGGGGGTGGGAGGGTGGCCCTGTCCCTCTTGCCAGGGCTGGCAGTAGATGGCAGAGGCTACCTTTTCTTCCCCATGGTTGTGGGGTTGCTGGCTGGCTGGCTGGCTGGCTGGCTGGCAGGCTGGCAAGCTGTGTCTGGAAGCAGGTCTTTCCTCTGAATGGTGACCTGCTTCCGAGCTGCTTCCCTTTATATCCGCGGGGCTGACGCAATGCATCCTCCCCGCATGTGCAGTGAACGCTAGGCATCCGCTAGGCTTCTGCTGTGCACCCGCTTCATCCGCTCAGCATCCGTTCCGCATCCGCTGTATCCGTTCCGCGTCCGCTTTGCTCTGCTCCCCCGGAAGCCTTGCGTATGTGCCATCCGCTCTCATCCGTTCCCATCCGCTAGGGTTCCATGGAGCATCCGCTTTCCATCTGCCCCACATCCTCCCCCATTCCGTTCCTTTCCGTTGTTGTCCACTCTGCTTATGCAAATTCGGGGCACTTTTGAGAGCGGATAACAACGGATGGAACATTTTTCTCGTCCGCTGTGTCCTTTTTAAAACGTTTTGCATCCGTCGGCCAGTGTGACAAGGCCTTAAGTAAAGAAGTCTGCTTTAGACAAGCCTCTTGCAATATACGCCCCAGATATCTTTAGGAAACAGTTATTTCAGTCAGCTAAGACAGGACTAGAACTCACCATCCCCTGGTGATTGGCACAAAGTCATTCAGCCAGCTTTCATGACTACGGTGGGATTTGAACTCATGGTCTCCTGCTTTCTAGCCTGGTGCCTTCACCACTCACCCCCACACCTTGTTCACTCCATTTGTAACAACAAATTTTCTGATGAGAGAGACAAGGATATAATATTCACTTATATGTTTATTTAATAGATTAAATTGGATAACCAGTATAGTGTAGTGATTAGGAGAGGGAGCTACGATTAGGGAGACTTTGGTTCCACCCTCAGCCATGGAAATTTACTTTAGGCCGGACACTCTTTCTCAGTCCAATTTATCTCACAGGGTTGTTGTAATAGGGGAAAAAATAGCAGAAGAGAAGGAGGGAGGGAGCTCCTGAATGAAAGACTAGATATAAATCTAGCAAACAAACAAATAGGCTTGCAGTTACTTGCAACAAATGCAGATGTGCTTTTAACACATTGTCAGCAGCCTCAATTCCTTAGACCAAACATGGCTTTTCTGCAGATTGTACTATAGCTGAGAACAGATGTATGATTCCAGAAAAAAGACCCAGCTGCTTCAAAGCCAGGGCAAGCTGCCCAAGTCAGTGCATAATTTTTTTTAAAGAAAGAAATGGCTCTAAAAACTTTAATACAGCTTTTTTTTTAAAAAAAGGTTCCATAGCTCAGAATGGAGGGATCACCAACCTGCCTTTCATTCAACGCTTGAACAAAGCAGAAGCTTATTTATGTCTTGTGCAGCAATTAGGCTGACAATGGTTTGTATCTTTAGTATTTAATATTTTTTTAGTATTTATTTGATTTGTCAATTGTTTACAAGATACAGGTATAAGAATAAACATAGTTTTGAATACATGAGATAGATACTTATAAGAAAAATAAAAAGAAACAATAGGACAGGGACAGTAGGCATGATTGGTGCGCTTATGCACGCCCTATTATACCTCTTCCTTCCATGATATAAACCAAGAGCTACATGGAGAGCATGCAGTATTGAAATTTTTAAAAAGTAGAAGCTAAAACTCTCTAGGAGGGGGCACTTTGCCGGCCTTCTGTTCCTAGCAATCTTTACAAAACGGAATGGCTTGTTGTTGTTGCTGACAATCCTGTGAAAAACTAAAACGCCAGGCATGTTTTGGTTGTGGCCAAAGGCCCTTGCAGGGATCTGGTTTATTTCAGAACACAAGCATGGGAGATAATAGGAATATTGATGCTGAGGTCATGTTACCAAGAAGACCAAAATATAATTCTAAAACAGAAAAGCTGGTACGTGAGGGCTAGGATGGATGGAATCAATAGGCTGCCTTCTTAAGGGTTTTTGGTTCTAAAAATACACCTATGTGAAGTGGGGGAGAGATGGCAGTTTCTCAGGAAGGGGATCTGGGAAAAGAGTGAAGAGACACGTTTTCTGTTCTCTGACCATCTATCCATCATTCACTGCGGCAGCCAACACAAGAAAATGTAAATCACTCTGGGACCCAACCTGGATTTTGTGTCTGCCACAACAACAAAGTAGCACCAAAAGCCAAAGAATAAAGCACAGCTATAGAATACAGCTTGAAAAGTTATTTTCTAATCCTAAAATCTGCAAAACTGTTCTTGAAATGCATTGAAAGCTACGAACAACCAGAGGGCTGCAACTTAGATAGAGCTGTATAGCTGTGTCCCAGTTCCATAGAATATAGTTTTTTAAAATTTTATATTTCATTAATTCTTCTGAATGGGGAGTTCAGGAAAAGACTTATACAGGTAGTCCTCGACTTATGACCACAATTGAGCTCAACATTTCTATTGGTAAGTGAGACATTTGTTAAGTGGTTTTTGCCCCATTTTATGACTTTTATTGTCCCAGCTGTTAAGTGAGTCACCGCAGTTGTTAAATTAGCAACGAAGTTGTTGAATCTGGTGTTCCCCCATTCTGACTCTGCTTGTCTGAAGGTCACAAAATGATCACATGACCCTATGATATAGCAACTGCAGAGGTGGGTATTCAGCAGGTTCTGACCAGTTCTGGAGAACCGGTAGCAGAAATTTTGAGTAGTTCAAAGAACTGGCAAATACCGCCTCTGACTGGCCCCGCCTCCATCTATTCTCTGCCTCCCGAGTCCCAGCTGATGGGCTGGGTCTTCTTTTGTTGCCCTGCACAGGAGAACGGAGCTGGAAAGCAGGTTAGTGAGATGGGGAAGGAATGGGGATTTTAGAGTATCCTTCCCTGCCATGCCTACCACACCACACCCACCAAGCCACACCCATAGCACTGGTAGTAAAAAAAAATTAATCCTACCACTGAGCAACTGTCATAAATATGAATCAGTTGTCAATCATGTGAATTTTGGTCATGTGATCATGGAGATGCTGCAATGGTGTAAATGTGAAAAGCAGTCAAAAAAATCACTTTTTCCTGTGTCATTGTAACTTTGAACGGTCACTAAATGGACTGTTATAAATTGAGGACTACCTGTACTGTACAAGGAGGGAAAGACAAGCTGTTAGTGGGTGTATGGTGGGAATTGAAATTTCAGTGACAAGAAAAATAATCCATGCTGCGGATACATCCAAAAGGCTTGGATGAAGCTGGGGAGGATTGTTGCCCAAAAGGTTGAACATCAAAAACAATTAAAGTGCTTCATAATAAAGACTGTTCTTCTTGGGTAGCTGATTACTGGGCCACTCACCCCACAGCAATTCTGCAAGGAAAGATTTTTGTCTGACAATCTGGTGGGCACAGAAAAGCCTCCTCCTCAATTTAATTTGTGTATCAAGTAGCTGTAAATACATTGGAACAACAATCGGTCTCAAACAAATAACTCCTAAGCCTGGGTTGCTTCATACCAAAGTTGGAGATCATCGAATTAATCAATCTTTGAGCCCTTTATGGAATATTGACACCCCCAAAGAGTTGGGGAAAGCTAGTTATGAAATCTGAACGCTGCAGTTAAACAAAGTTTGAGAAATTATCCTGCCAGTTCATCAACCTCGCTGCCCACTGTGATTATTCTTAACACTGCCTGTCCTGCAAAAGTCTCCGGGAGTGAATTTGCAAACATTCCAAGCAATGCACAATCCCTGGCAAATGAAAGTGGATGAAAATGCTAGAGGGCTGAAACAGAACACAAAGGGACTGTTGTCCCAGCCTTGGCAAGAATTTCTCCTCTATCTACTCCTTCCCCAATCCAGATTTAGTAGCCAGACTGTCTGCTGGATATAGCAAGGACTTAATCAGCCTCCATCAAGAATACTAAGGGCTGTACTGACCACAGTGGAAGGTTTTTTTAAAATCAAGTATCCGTGCTGTCCACTCTTGACATTTTAGTATAGGTAGTCCTTGACTTACAACCACAATTGAGTCCAGAATTTATGTTGCTGAGAAATTTGTTTGCTCCATTTTACGACTTTTCTTGCCACATTCGTTAAGTGAATCACTGCAATTGTTAAGTTAGCTTCCCCATTGATTTTGTTTCCCAGAAGGTCGCAAAAGATGGTCACATGACCCCAGGGCACTGCAACCATCATAAGTATGAATCAGTTGCCAAGCATATGAATGTAAATCACGTGACCATGGGTATGCTGCAGTGGTCATACATGTGAAAAAATGATCATTAGTCACTTTCCCCCCAGTGCCGTTGTAATTTTCAACAAATGAATTGTTTTAAGTTGATGACCACCTGCAGTAGCAAGGAAGAGAACAAACTATCTGTTGACCAGTCAAAGGTACAAACTCAAGATACCTAGGACTTACATCAAATGTGGCAATCCTACAGTCATGGCTCTTACTACAGTATGGCCAAATATTACAAAGATACCCCATAAACTATCTTATTTCTTAAAGAGGGTTTGAAGATAAAGCTAAATTACACATGTTGCTGCAGATAAATGAAGTGTGTCTGAACCTCTTCAACTTCAAGTTATAGACTAGAGGTCCCCAAACTTGGCAACTTTAAGACTTGTGGACTTCAACTCCCAGAATTCTGGGAGTTGAAGTCCACAAGTCTTAAAGTTGCCAAGTTTGAGGACCCCTGGTGTAGACACTTGAAAGTCAGAAACTGAATTATAAATAGGTTCCTATGAATGTGGGCCTAATTAGTACTTGAATAAAATACTTGGAGAAGGCAATGGTAAACCAATTCCCTATTGTCGCCAAACAAATGAAATGAACATGCCATCCAGAACTAAGGTTGACTCACAAGAGAGTTTACTTTTTAGTTTTTTTAAAAAAAATCAGGTTGTAAATTTGTCTTTTTGCATAGACATGAATCATGTCAGCTGCCTCTTGTTTTTCCATGTCACCAGTGAATAGGTGCACTTTTAGTTCTGCAGCAAACATTAATCTTATCAAGTTGCCACATATGGACAGACATACCAGATTTTTTTTTTAAAAAAAATCCTGTGTAAAGTATCTCGTTGGTTACTGGTAACAACCAAGCACAACTCTCTTTTTTATTTTATTTCCTTCTGCTTTTTGCATGAAGTGCTCTAGCTCTTTTCTTTCAATCCCATCTATAAAGGGAGCAGGTATAAGCGCACCAGCGTGCCTACTGTCCCTGTTTTACTGTCCCCATTTATCTATATTTACTTCCTTTGTTTATGTTCATACCTATACTTGTTATCTTGTACATGTTTGACAAATAAATAAATAAATATTTCTTGTTAGCAGAGATATATTAGTCATTTGGAAGACCTTAAATCACTTCTGCTCTTGAGTCACTGGTCAAGAATCAATATGGCCAAACAAGGGCAACCCCTTGGATCAGAGATGTGTGAGACAGACAAGCAAGAGATAGACTACACAACTCTTTCTTTCTTTTTCTTTCTTTCTTTCTTTCTTTCTTTCTTTCTTTCTTTCTTTCTTTCTTTCTTTCTTTCTTTCTTTCTTCCTTCCTTCCTTCCTTCCTTCCTTCCCTTCTTTCCTTCCTTTCCTTTTTCTTTTTCTTTTTGCTATCCTTCCTTCTTTACTTTTTATTTATTTATTATGCTATTTATTTATTAAATTTATATGCTGCCCATCTCACTATCAAGCAGCTTCTGGGCAGCTTACAATATCATGAGGACAGACAGTTTCATGCTGCAGGACAAGTCAGGAGTTCCTATGTGTGGACAATGGTAGAAAGCCATTGGTGAGTGGTCATGAGAAAGTTCCACCTACTCAACTCCACCCAGATGTTGAAAGCCCAGCAAGAAGTTTTAAATTAAATATTGTGATAGTGACCATAGTTTCCTGTCCATGGCAGCTCCATCATAGAGGAGCCTCACTGTTAAAAGGGATGGGATGGTCATCAGGCAAAAGACAGGAACCAGAGACAGTTGCATATTTTCAAACTGCTCACCTAGTGCTGTAGGATCTCAGTTTATGGAAGAACTGATGATACAAGCTACTATGTAAGACAAGGAAGGAAGGAGGAAATTCGCTGAACACTAAATGGACTGGGTGTGGGAAGATATAAACAGGAAAAAGAAAATTGTTGAGTGATAATGATGAAGAATAAGCAGAATGGGAAGGTTTGCAAGTGATTTATAAGACATTAAAAATGCATGTGTAATACATAGAACCAAACTAATATATATTATGCATATTTTTCCTGAAAAAGAAAAAAATGTGTGAAGAGGATTGAAAAAAAAAGAAAACTATAGGCATTCAATCAGAACTTTTTTCATTCAAGACTTCTACATTTGAAAATTATCTCTGCCGTGGAATATGCTCTTTAACCGTCCACCTGAGAGTTTAGGAGCTTAATCTGGATTAGTGTCCTAACAACTACCTTCTACAAAATAAAAATGGCTAGATTTTCAATCCACCAATTTCCCAAGTTTGTTAGTTTCACAGAAACTGATAGAAGTTGAAGTCTTCTATCCTGAATCTGCATATCATACAGATCCTAATTCTTGGTTTCCATCGATACCATCAAGTTAGGTGTCCTGAAAGCAGCTTCTGAATACAAAAAGACCGGACAATGGAAGAATCTGAAATAAGCCCATCAAGTCTTCTTTACTAGAAAATGAGTAGGTTTGAATGTATTTATCAGTGCTTCCTCCTTTTCTCCCTCAGCTCTCTTCAAATAAAGTGGATGGCAACTACGGATAATCTGGAAGGCCCATATGGAGAAAGCTAAGCAAATAGGAGGAAATTGCATCTGGAGTAATTACCGATTGCACAAAGGCTATCAAATCTGACATAAGGCAGGGTGCCCCGTCCTTTAATAGCTGTAAGAAACATTCAGCAGATCTGGATGTCAATTCTTTTTTCTGTTGTTTTGGATGTGGTGTTCCTCCAGTATCCTGAATTTTGTTCTTCCTCTGAGAAATTTCACATGTACAGTTGGTATTAAAAGCACAGAACCAGGTGCATCCAGATTTGATAGCTCTTCCAATATATTTTGGTGTGGAAACTGAGACACAGTGGTAAACTATGAATTAGTCCTACCTATGAGCAATATTTAGAGCTCACAACTGATAGAACTGGTTCAAGGGAAGGGTAATTTTGCAAAAAAATAAACATACAGATGTATTCTTCAAAAATTTAAGGAAGCAACAGACAATTAATATTATTGTAATGGTGATGATGAAAAAAGTGCTTCTCAGGACAAACAATGGTAATTGTTAGTCATTTTCTTTTGGCAATTTGTATTTCAGCAGTACATGAGAATAAAAAGAGCTTTTTAAAAATGCATAGGCTTATTTAGTGGTATGCTTGAGGCTCACACCAGTTTATGAGGTCAATTATTAGACTTTTTTCTTTTGAGAGCTGGTTGAGAACCGAATCATACTACTTAGCACACTGATCAACTGTGTTTGGCAGCTAGTGATAAAGTATGGTGGTGGCAATGGAACTAATTGTTAAACATTTAACACACTCCTGGCTCTACCTATTAATGGTGACCTCCTGATTAATTAAGTAAAGCTTTAATTAATTCATCCACAGATAAGGAAATGGACTCACTAATAAGACAGTGATATAAGAACTGGAAACAAGCTTTCCTAAGATCCAATTTGCTGAAAATATTGTGACATATACAGGCTTATAAATTTGCTTTGAAAATTGAAGCCAACACAGAGATAAGCCACAAAGAATATTTCATCCAGTTAATGCCGTTCTTGACAAAAACATAACTTTGATCAATTACTGAAATAAAACTATTGTTATATTGTTCATCATCTTTCAGCCAAAGCACTCTTGGTGGTTAGGGTAAATGATAGAGATATTCAACTGATTATAGCAGCAAATAAAGATCAATCTGCTTTTTTGGCTTACCTTAATTGCCCTTATTTCATCATAAAGCAATGTTGGTACAGATGAGGAACTAAAGGCCCGGTCCCACTGGCCGACGGATGCAAAACATATGCATAAAGGACACAGCGGACGAGCAAAATTCCGCTCCAAAAAGTGGTGAAAATTTGCATAAACAGAATGGAAAAGAACGGAAAAGAACGGACGTGGGTAGTATGTAGCGGGGATGTTAAACAGATGTTCATAGGAAGCCTAGCGGATGGAAGCGGATGACACCTTTGAAGGGGTTCCGGGGGATAATTGCGAAGCAGACGCATAGTGGATGAACCTCTTTCCGTTTTCAGCTGCAGCGGATGTGAGTTGCGAGGATGCCCAGAGGATGCAGAGAGGATACAGCGGACGTTTAATGGATGATAAACGGACATAGAACATTTGTTGCTCGTATGTCACAGATTTACATCGTACACGGCAGAAAGTTCATCCGTTCACAAAGTTTTGTGCAGCTCAAAACTTCTTGCGCGGATGAAATCGCAGTGGACAGATGCTCGACGGATAGAGCGTATGAAACACGTATGCAATGAGTACACAATGGATGCATAGCGTTTTCCAACGGATGGCAAGCTTTTTTTAACGTTTTACATCCTCTTTGCATCCGTAAGTGCAGTGGGACAGGGCCTTTACATAAAGATGGAGAGATCTTATAAAAATCCTTAGTTCAAAACTCTACTCAAATCCCTCACTAATAAACTAATTATTCTTCCTTAAAAGTCTCATGATGAAATGAAATACGGTTATCAGTGCAATAATCTTCCAGGTAAAACTATGGGGAGGGAGGGAGGAAAATAATTTGTATAACAATGTCTATCAAGCCTTCTACCTTCTGGAAAACTTTGATGGATAAAATTATATCCAACAATTTTTGCGTGTTTATGAGTGTGTGTATATTTTATAGATAGAAACACCATCATACCTAGGTTTGAGAAACTAGAACTCAAATACTAACTTGGCTGCATTTACTATGTGAGCATAAGGATTCTCTTTTGCAGTTTGATTCTAACTTGATTCAGATAGATAGAAATCAAGTTTCTTCATTGGGGCCCTCTTCTCCATCAGTAAATTTAAAATAATGCTATTATCCCGTGTACCAACTGATGGTCTATAGAAGAGATTCCAGATATTGTTTCTCAGCATCATTACTTGACACTTTTTAAAAGAAAAGCTATACTTGCAATTCCATCTTTAATGAAATGAGTAGCTTTATCTTATAGTCCTTTAAGTATTCTGAAAAACAAAACAGAGAGCTATTGGTAAACTGCCTCATAAGAGTCATTTCAGGAAACACTTGCATTCCTAAGCACCCAGTCAATGACCCTATAATTAGTCCTTGAGCCATCTTTCCTTTCTTGTACAAAGCATCAGCTAGTGTACCTTTAAAATTATAAACTCATAAGAACAATATAGAGCAATCAGCCAATCTGACAGAATGAACCAAATCGTGTGCGCATAAAATGGACTTCAACGAAAGCCTCTAGGAATAAAATGGACATCACCAATGAGAAATACCAATAAAGTGGAAAGAGTAGAATATTTAAATTGGTGAGGCATTATATGATTGGACCCAACCTCTAAAAGCATCTTCTTTCTAGGATGTATATCCCACCCTAAAGGTAACAGAAATAATTGTTATAATTAGGGAATGGCAGGAGAGTATCAAAGGTGATCCCGAGGCTATTTGGAGCCTAAGTCATGTTAATTGCTAACTACCAATACTCTGTGCCGTAACCAGAAGTATATTGGCAACCAACACAGATGTTGCAGAATACAGAATAACAGAATTGAAAATAACCTTGGAGGTCTTCTAGTCCAATCCCCATCTCAAGCAGGAGACCATATATCACTCCACTGTCCAATCTCTTAAAAACTTCCAGTGATGGAGCACCCACAAGTTCCAGAGGACGGTTATTTCAGTGATTGTTCTCACTGAGAGGAAATTTCTCCTTAATTCTAAGTTGGGCCTCTCTTTGTTAAGCTTCCATCCACTATCACTTACCTTGTCCTCAGCTATTTTGGAGAATAGGTTGACCCCCTTCCTCTCTGAAACAACCGCTCAAATATTGGAAGACTGCTATCATGTCACTCCTCACCCTTTTCTTAATTAGACGAGACATTCTCATTTCCCACAACTGCTCATCCAACCTATCTGTAGGTTGCGCATAGTATGGTTCAAAGGTCTAGGAGTGTCAACTTCTTTGAATGTTACCAACAAGCAAGGATCTCAGAAATCTTAATTTAATCATGTCATTCCAGGACACAAGCAGGAAGAGAGCTATTGGGTGCTTCATTCCCTGGTTTACAGCAGCAGGCATGGATGGCTTACTGAGAACTGAATCTGTACATGTGGGTGGGGTGAGAGTCACAGGACTGTGGTAAACCAAACAATGGTTATGTGTGTGTTTTGTGCTGCATATTGATTCAATGCAGCCAATATAATTTGTGAATTATGATTTGTGCCTTAGCACAAAGAGGGAGCTCAGCCAAGAGTGGCTATGAAAGAAAATTATGGTTCAGTAAATTGTAGCTTAGCACAATGTCTGAACTCAGTCACTGGGGAACTTGCATTTGTGAAATGCAAACTGTGATAGCTTTTCAACTCATCGTTTGTTGCTGCAGTCCCCCAGAGAGGAAGATACATCCACAAACGGAAGGGACTTAAGCTTCTGGGGATCATCTGTGCCAAGGGGGGAGGGCAACCTTGCTTATCTACATTCCTGATTTAGAGTGATTCAGATTTCTCCAGCACCATAAGGCTATATTATAAGAGCCATTAGGCCAATGGGGTATTATCATTATATTCCAGAGTGCAAAATGGGCTCCTTTCTGTAAGAAAATAATTCCACACCCTTTCTGATCACTGCTCATCACAAATCCAACAATATTTATTCTTTCCATCATTATGACCGAGAACATGGCCAGAACAATCACGATCAAATTATCTCTTTTTTTTACGGCAAGTTACTAGGATTCAGCAGATGGAGATGTGCTACTTCTTGAAAAAGACACTATGCTTAATTATCTGTTCCTATCTCTTTGATAGCAATAATAACATAGAGGAACTAAGCTAGTGAAAAAGCTCTTGCAATAACACATTATAGCCATGGCAGAGAAAGCTTCATATGTTAAGTTTCTGCATGTCAAGTTGTTGATGTAGAAATAAATCGGAGAGCGGGGGAGAAAGAGAGAGGGGGTAGAGAGAAACTTATGACCATTTAGGTCCTGGACTTGAGTTAACATTGGCAGTGTTACAAAACCAAAACTATGCTCTTTCTGACCTCAACCTTGTATGAATGACACAATGATACAATGGCTGTTTCTCTCTACATAACATCCCCAATTAAATAAAAGGCAGGATATTAAATCCGACTATTATTAAACATCCGAACTTAAAAAAAAAAGAGCAGTGGCTGATGTATGCTTCTTTAAGAAAGGATAATCATAGCTTTTAAATAATTGATGTTATGATTCCCAGTTGGCAGGCTGACACAACAAAAGTACAGTACTGTATGGGCAACACTGCACATGGATTTCTATTCTGGCAAAATGCAAGATTGGAGATCAGAATGTGAAGGTTCAAAAAAGGAGGCAGAATTCATTTTTGATCAGAGGATCAAAAGGGAGATTCAGATTGGTACAATTTCACTTAATCTTCACTTCAAAATTAAGTTTATTGGCCTTCTGTTTATCAATGCACTCCAAGAAACAGATCATAATTAATCCATCAAAAAGAATGGGGGACAGAAATAAAAAAAATGAAATCCCCTGATTTTTGCAGCTTGGCTCTGAGAAACCTTTTTCGAAACTCTAGCAAAATGTTACTGCCAATCAAGATTATTATTCAACTTTATTTATTCAACTATATGCGTTAATTGTATTAATCTTATGACTCAGGGCAGTTGTACAACAAAAGAGAAATAAGACAAAAACAAACATCATAAAGCAACATAAAATAATTATGTAAATGTAAGAATGGGCATCCTCAGCAGATAACAGGAGCCAAAGCTGGTTGGACTGGGGGAATTTTAATGATCTTCTAGAATATCAGAAAGAAGGAACTATTCAAGATTTTGGGGATAAAATGCTTCTTAATACAGAAGTTGACACAGTAAATTTGCTGCCCTGTTCAAATGCTTTGGTTTTCAAAAAAAAGGAGGGACCTGCAGTTGAACCTTTTGAAATGTCTGAATCAGAAGTTAACTTTGGCAAGGAATATATTCAGTTTATGTCCCACATTCATTCAGGAGCTCAGGCTGGTATACTTTTGCCCCCCCCCCCCCAAAAAAAAAAAAAAAAAAAAACCAGTCCAAAATAGGATAGAGAAAATACTAACTGGGCCAAGATCACCCAGTGAACTTCTGTAACTAAGGGAGGCCAAAAAAATCTGGATTTCCTACTCCACATCTAACATCTTAAGAATCGTATCACCCTGAGACTGTCAACGGGAGGACTGAAGTTAAACTGAGTTGGAGAAGCCAGGCAGAGGGGGAAAAAAGTGAACCAATAATGTGATATACTGTACTTACACCTTCAAACAACTCAAGAGGGGATGAGAAGCGATCTTAAGGGCTTATACAGACTGGATTTAATACCCATGCAAAGGTAGGCAAACAGCAAAGTCTACCAAACTCTAAGATAAATAGAGAGATGCATGACACATCTCCCGAGCCTACAGGCTCAGAAAGAAGGAAGCCACTTGAAGTTTCTCATCCTTCCTTCTGGAAGAGAAACTCTGTGTCTGACTGCTCATAGAAACTGAGCCACGCACTTCATCAAGTTACTCAACCGTAGGCAGCCCTTCTAGTGGGATATATTTTCCCTGCAAAAAGGGGGGTGAGGCTATGATATATTGACATTAATTTTATTGACAAAAGTTATTGGCCATCCATCTTACCATAGGGTAACCCTTTGGAGGCTTACGGTTACATATATACAGTTAAAACATTAAAACAAAAGATGTTGTTGTTTTTTTTCCAAGAGGCCACTGGTTTTTCTTCTGCGGACCTTTCACTTCTCCTCCAAGAAGCTTCTTCAGCTCTGAGTGAGAATCTCCACAGTCAAAAACTATGGTCTTCACCTGACCTAATTCCCCCTCACTCTCCCCCCCCCCCCAAATCCCCCTGCCTTTATGGAAAGAGCCATGCACCAGTTGACTGACATTGTTATATCAGCGCATGTAGGCGCTCATCGCATGACTTCTCTGAGGAAACCTAACCTGCTCCCAAGGGAAGGCAGGATGCCCAACGACAAAACTTTTGAACAGAAAACATACGATTATTGCCCATGGAGATTTTCAGTCAATCAGATCACGGTTGTCGTTCCCCACCAATCCAGTCAGAGCCGAAGAAGCTCCTTGGAGGAGAAGCGAAACGTCTTCAAAGAAAAGCGAGAAAGTCCAGTTGAAGGGGGGGGGGGAAACAAAAAAACAAAAAAACACCCCACTTTTGGAAGAACATAAGGATGGTTTCAATCCAAACTCTGAGGGACGACGAAGCAAACAGGACCCCCGCTCCCGGGCAAAGCAGGATTGCCGGGCTACAAAACTTTGGACGGAACATACGGTGGTTTCGATCCACATTGAGAGGCTGAAGGCTTTGGAGGGAGGGTCGGGGAGGCCTCGTCACCTTCCTCCGGCTCTTCCCAACCTGACCTCCAGCTTCCAGGAGGAAAAGGCTGCCCGCGGCGCTCGCCTGGCCTTCGGGACACCCACCGATGCCTCCCCGCTCCGCTCGCTTTGGATGATAAGTAGGGCAGCGGGCTGAGTTTTTGAGTCCCACCCCCCAAAAAACGCCCTTTACCTTCGGCGTCAGCTCCCTCCAGAGCGAGGCTTCCAGCGGACCGGACGAACCCAGCGCGCTTACCTCCCTGCCGGCTCTTTTGCAGGGGCGAACTTTGTTTCGCCTTGCGCGCTCGCCAGAACCGAGCGGGAATTACGGTACCCGAGATTGTCCTTTCTGCTTGCGCGGCGGCGGCGCGAGCCGAGCCTCTCTGCCTATGCCTCGCCGGCAGCAGAAGGCAGCAGGTGCCGGCGGCGCGCTGAAAGGGGCGGGGTTCATTCGGCAATAACCCCGCCCCTTTGCTTCGCCTGCCCGGAGCCTCTGGCTCCCTTTCTCCCCCCCCCCCCCCCCCCCCCCCCCCCCCCCCCCGCAGAAGGCGGGGCGGGGACGCAACCCCCCCCGAAAAACGCCCCCCCCCCCTGTCCTTCGAAGCCCCGCCCTAACGCCTGTATATGGTTTATAGACCGGGGGGGGTTTTCTGCAAACGTCCCGGGGGGGGGGGGGGGGGGCTATTCGTATGACTCCGTCAAGAAAAGAAGTTTGCCTTTCTTGACGGAGTAATACGACAGCGCCTCATGATGGAGCTAATTCAGCATATGGGAGCAGTAACTCAACAGGTGAAAAAAAAATGAGCCAAGTCTTCAAATGATTTCTTTTTTTTTCTTCCTTTGGAATTATTAATTTACATGTTTAAGATTCGTGAAGTTATTCTCCCAGTGTTCCTTATAAGGGCCTGTCACATAGGCCGACGGATGCAAAACGTTTGTAAAACGGACACAGCGGACGAGCAAAATGTTCCATCCGTTGTTATCCGCTCTCAAAAGTGCCCCGAATTTGCATAAAGAGAGCAGACACCAACGGAAAGGAATGGACGGGGGGGGGGGGAGGACGTAGCCAGGATGTAAAGCGGGTGCTCCACGGAAGCCTCGCAGATGGAAGCGGATGGAAGCGGATGGCACATCCGCAGGGCTTCCGGGGGAGCACAGCGAAGCGGACGCGCAGCGGAAGGAACGGATGCCGAGCGGATGCCGAGCAGATGCAGAGCGTTCACTGCGCATGCGGGGAGGATGCATTGCATCAGCGGATATAAAGGGAAGCAGCTCGCAAGCAGGTCACCATTCAGAGGAAAGACCTGCTGCCAGACACAGCTCCAGCCAACAACCATGGGGAAGAAGAGGAAGCCTGTGCCTACTTCTGCCAGCTCTGGCAAGAAGGACAGAGCCACCATCCCACCCCCTGGCGCTGACTCTGCTTCTGCTGGGGCTTCTGCTGCTGGTGCTGACTCTCCTGGTGCTGGTGCTTCTGCTGGTGCTGCTCCTGGTGCTGGTGCTTCTGCGGGTGCTTACTCTGCTGGCGCTGCTCCTGGTGCTTCCACTGGTGCTTATTCTGCTGGTGCTGCTCCTGGTGCTTCTGCTGGTGCTGACTCTGCTGGTGCTGTTCCTGGTCCTGCTGGTCCTGCTGGTGCTGCTGGTGCTTACTCTGCTGCTGCTGGTCCTGGTCCTGCTGGTGCTGCTGATCCTGCTGGTCCTGCTGGTGCTGCTTTTGCTGCTACTGTTATTGTTGCTGCTGCTGGTGGTATGGTGGAGCAGCCCCTAGAACCTCGAAGCCCCTCTGATGAGGGCCCAGATGGCCCTGCCAGAGGGAGGAAGAGGCATACGCGAGAACGGGAGAGGAGGCAAGACTCCATCGAAGAGGAACATGAGGATGAGGTGCTCAAATGGCTGAGGGAGAACGAGTACCTATGGCGGAAGGGACACAGGCTCTATCGAGACACCAAGAGGAAGCAGGCTGCTTGGAGAGAGAAGGCGGAGAGCCTGGGCTACACTTCGGAGGTCCTCCTCGGGTGGTGGAAACACATGCACACCTGGTACGGGAAGTTGCACCTCAAGAAATCTGGCCAGGCCACGGTCAAGCTCACCGACCGGGAGACCTACGTGATGGCCAAGTGCAGCTTCTTGGAGGGTGAGATCCGCCACCGAGGAGCAGTCCCTCTGTCTACCCTCACTCTCAGGCAGCCCACAGAGAGCCAGTCCTCTTCTGGCCAAGAGTCAGCTCCTGTGTCCAGGCAGGTATCTGTGGAGCGTCCCACGACGGAGACCCCCCCAACAGCTGCACTCCCCGTGGCGGACCGCGTGGAGGACCCCCTGATGCAGTGGGAGCAAGGAGAGGGCACTTCCACCAGAGACCAAGCCACCCCCACCCCCAGATCCACCTCCACAGAAAGCAGGCAGAGAGCCAGACCGGAGGGGCAGAGCCACACTGTCCTGCTGGAGATCAGGGACACCATCAGAAGCAGCGTAGATCTCCTCTCTCAGCTGGTACACATGGACATACCATCCTCAAACCGAAAGCCCTTCCTCACCTACGTCAACCAGACCCTCATGGACATGTCCGAATCACAGTACCAGGTGATAAAGGAGAGGATCACCGGTCTTCTGCACAACCCTCCAGACCCAGCTGAACCTGCTCCCACCCAGTCCAGGTCTGCTCCTCCACCCCAGGTGATGTCACAGCCCTTCCAAGGCTTTCCACAGGCCCTCACCTACCAAGGCTACGGCTACCAGGAGGTCCAGCAGCACAGGCAGCCCTTCCCAGTCCAGGCACAGGTACATCATATGCCACCAATGCCACCCACGCCACAGATACCACCCATGCCACAGATGCCACCCATGCCTCACCTCGCTCACCTGCAGACCAGACAGCCCCACTACACTCCTTCCTCCACCCCACAGCCAAGCCCGGCCTCAGAACATCTGTCATCGGTCTTGGGACTGACACCCCATGTCATGGAGGAAGGGGCTCTCAACATCACAGGACTGAGCCAGGTCTCTGAGAGCTTCCTCCACACACCATCCCCTGTTGTCCTCTCGGGTCCAGGCACCCCAATGGCACCTCAGACCAGCACTCCAGCAGCAGCCACCTCTACAGCACCTGGACCCTTCACCCCTGAGACTATGATCACGCTTCAGAGTGACTAAGAAGAGTGCCAGAGACTGGGTTGCTACCTGTTGACTTTATCTTTGCTTGGGACACTTTTCTTGGGTCATTTTGCTTTTACAGTTTGTTATTAATAAACTTTATCTTTGCTACACACACTTGGTTCAGTTCTTTTAGTAAATAAAGTCTTGGTGGAAACTTTTAGAAATGGTTTAAGCCTTTGCATGCTTGTGGGATGGGTAAGGATAGCAGTGGGATGGGCAGGGATACCTTTGGGATGGGTAATATCTGTGGGATAGATAAACCTCCAGTGCAAGCATAGTGGGACTGTATGGTCCAACCTCCCAGGTGCCACACCTGTGGCCCTTTATTATCAATAACAATTTAATCATTCATCAACACATTTCAACATAAACACAACTCTTTCTTAAATGCCCTGTTCATTGTAGGGCCACTCAACATACATGGCACAATCTCATCAGTGTGATGAGGCAGGCTGAAGGAAGCATCCATTAAGCATCTACCATCCTGTCTTGCCACTCCACTGCTCCAGCTGGGGAGTTGCACCAGTGTCTCAGGAGGTTGCGCTGCTTCTTCCCTTCACGTGAAGCTCTTTTGGGGCCTTGCACATCCACGGTATCTATCAGGTTTCGCCCTTGCCTCCATTCACCAGGCTCCATGTCTCCATTCCCTTGTTGGCGGTCCACGAGCCTGTTCTGCAACACTGGGTAGCGGGTGCGCATGAGATTGTGCAGGATGCAGCAAGCTTCCACGATGTTCCTCACGGTCTCTGGGTGATGCTACATGGTGGTGAGAAGTACCTGGAACCTGTTGGCCAGGATGCCAAAGGCGTTCTCCACCACCCGCCTTGCCCTGTACAGCCTGTAATTGAAGATCCTCTCTTCACAGGTGAGGCATCTGGAAGTGTAGGGCTTCATGAGGTAGGTTCTGAGGGAGAAGGCGTCATCCCCCATGATGAAGCAGGGCACATCTTGTGTGTCGTTGGGCAGGGGGTCTGGATCTGGGAAGCCCATGATGAGGTTGCGTTCAAGCCCCTCCTTGAGGTGACTGGCGTTGTATAACTGGGCATCTGAAGATGACCCGTTGCCTGAAGCATCGATGGACATGAACTTGTAGTCAGCATCGATCATGGCGAAGAGGATGATGCTGAAGAAGCCCCTATAGTTGAAATAAGTGGACCCTGACTTGGCTGGAGCTTTGCAGGCCACGTGCTTCCCATCTATGGCTCCAACGGTGTGGAGGAAAGTTCCACTTCTGATACCACTGCTCTGCAACTTTCTTCCAGCCTTCTTCAGTGGAAGGGCACTGGAGGAGCTCCTCCAGGTATTCTTCGATGATGGCCTGCACCACTTCTCTGACCACAATGCTGATGGTGTTGTGTGGCACCCTCCAGCCGTACTGCATGCTCTCCTGTAGGTGGTCCCTGAGGCCAGGTGGCGCAGAGTCAGTGCCATCTTGAGCCCAGGGTCCAGGCTGGGCCGGAAGTTGGTGTTTGCCTTGGTCAACCTGGGTCTCAGCCCCTCCACAACTTCATCAAACATGGCTGGAGGCATCCTCATGAAGTTCTGGAATGCACGAGGGTCTTCGTTCCTCAGCTCCACCATCAGCTTGTTGTACAGTCTGTACTCTGCTCTTCTCCTGATCCATCTTCGGACCCAGACACTTCTTGGATGCCTCCTTTTCTTTCCGTTGAACAAGTGAAAGAGCCTGTAGAGGGCTTCGCACTGTTGTAGAATGATGGCGGCTACCAAAAGGAGTGTGTGACGATCCATGGTGGAGATGACTGGATGCTGTGGAAGAGCAAGAGCCAGATGAAGGCTGCAGAGGTCTGCACAGCAGGGCTGCTGGACTGAAAGTGAGATCCAGGTGATTTCCTCCCCCTTTTTATAGGAAATATAGGTTTTCCGCTAGGTGTCCTTTTGCATCCTCTAGACATCCTGCAGACATCCAAAATATCCGAGATACATCCCCTGTATGAACGTTTTTTCCATTTTAATGCTTTGTATGCGAGCTGCATCTGCTTTCATTCTTTCCACGTCCGTGCTACTAATGCTGCGTGTCCGTTCCACGTCCGTTTCACTTCCTCCCTGTGTCCGTTTTCCGCTGGAGCGGATGTGAGTTGCACGGATGCGCAGCGGATGCCTAGCAGATATAGCGGATCCGTAACGGATGACAACGGACATATAACGGATGTTCCCCGTATGCGTAGTGGATGTATAACGGACGTGTTGGATACATTTTCTGCTCAAAAAGTTTTGTGCAGCTCAAAACTTTTTGAGTGGATGAAATGTCAGTAGACGGATGCTGGACGGATAGAGAGTGTGAAAAATGGACGCAGTGAGTACAGAATGGATGCATCGCGTTAACCAATAGATGGCAAGTGTTTCTCTCTGTTTTACATCCTCTTTCCATCCATAGGTGCTGTGTGACAGGGACTTTGCAATGGCCAGTAGAACAGCACGTCCCTGCAATGTAAAAGCCTTAATTATGATTATGAACGCAGATATGGATAAGGGAAGATGAAAGAGCATGGGTTATTGTAGAAAGGTGATTCTACAGTTAAAATAATATTGAATTGAGCAACCTGGGCTGCTTTTGTCACAACTACTCAGGTAGCCTCCGATTACCAGTGTGCTCCAGGTTAGTGGTAGCCAACCAGTGAGCTGGTGACCACTGGTGGTCTGCGAGAAAATTTTGGTGGTCTGCAGAGAAATGTCACCCCCAAAGTACAACCCCCCCAAAGCAATCAATCCAGGCTGCTTGGGAACACAAAGCTTGCATTGCTTACATTGCAAACAACACGAAGTAGTGAGGAGAGGGGGGAAAGGGAGGAGGGGGGAACTTGCCCCACTCGCCCCATGCACCTGGCCTGGCCACCCGGCTGCTTTTTCCCCCCACTTCTTTCTTCTTCTGCTTTTGGCTTTATGCAAGGAAAGCAGCAAAAGTTTTTCTTTCTCTCCCCCAAACTCCGCCAGAAATTAGTTTTTGGGAGCCTGCAAGGCATACTCTGCTCCAAGAGGCTGCACCAGTGCAAAAGTCTCACAAAGACTCATTTCTGGCAGAATTTGGGGGAGAGGAAAAAAGACTTCTGCTGCTGTCCTTGCATGAAGCCAAAAGTCTCTCTCTTTCTCTCTCTCTCTCTCTCTCTCACAGAGAGAGAGAGAGAGAGAGAACTGAGCTGGAGATTATATCCTGTGATCCCAAGTAAAGAATGATCGATCGGTAGGAAAATGAGGTGGGGAATTTTCCTGCAGAATTTTTGGGATTTTCCCAGGGTCTTTGGTCCATGGGATTTAAAATTATGAGTTTGGTGGTCCCTGAGGTCCAAAAGGTTGGCGACCCTGCTCCAGATGGACTGAGGCTACAGTTCTGAATGTTGATGTTGAATGTCAGATCAGACCCTTGACTAGATCTGTCTTTTTCAACCTTGGCAATGTTAAGACGTATCATCTGAGAAATTCTGGGAATTACAGTCCACACATCCTAAAACTGTCAAGGCTGAAAAACATTGGACTATATTTTAAATGACAGCTTTGATGTAGGATGCATATAGCTAGTATAGAAACTATCACTAAGTAAAACAAAGCAAGACAGAGAACTTTCATTTCTTGGATGCTATCCAATGGCCATTTGGATCATTGAAGCCCAGATCTTGAAGCCTTAGGCATTTGAGGCAACTTCAACATATTCTGAAGGACAGGAGGGAGAAGGGAGGGTGTAGTCTATCAGCATTCCATCCATCTCCAGGTTACCAGTTTGTTTAAACGTCCACTTTGTTAGGATTATTCAGATCCTTGTTACTTAGATATCTTATCTTCTATTTCCGTTGCATTTTTCAATCTGCTTTCCAAGTCAATGATCATAGAAAGCCAGGGAGATGATCTTGAAGTATGCAAGAACTGGTACCTAGGCAAACAGACTGAAACATTCCTTAAGTCCAAGAGAAACAAGATAGTGTTCAGTAGAGACTCAGACAAATGCCTCCCTGATTCATTGAGGTATAACAGGGGAAATACATTCCCAGCAGTCTTGCAAGATTCTGTTAGTATAGCCTATTTCAATAAAGTGTCATTTTGGTCTTCCGGTAGAGTTGTTTTTCTGGTCTGCTCTACCTACCGGCACTGACAATAGGAGAGCTTTCCTGGATGCTTCACTTGTATTTCTTGGTGTGTTTTATCATTTCTTGATTTTTTTCACCCTCTTGACACCAAATAGCAATAGCACTTAGACTTATATAATGCTTCACAGTGCTTTACAGCCCTCTCTAAGCAGTTTACAGAATCAGCATATTGCCCCCCAAAATCTGGGTCATTTTATCAACTTCAGAAGGATGGAAAGCTGAGTCCACCTTGAGCCTGCAATGCTGTATTCTAACCACTGCACCATTAGAGCAATAAGGTATATGTCCCTCTCTCTTATTTACATCTTGACTACAAGTAGAAGTAATCATCACCATGCATAATTTAGAATGTTGTCCTGAATGTATTAATGGGGAATAGAGTCCATGAACCAAGAGGAACTTTATTTTTTAATGAATATTCATAAGATCGTAGTCTACATATCACTTTCACATTAATAGAATTTCCCTACGTTTGGATGAAAAACTGCTAACGCTCATAGGTAAAAATTTCTTACTTTCATAGGGATTTCAAAATGCATTTGTTCCAAAAACTTAGTTCCAAAAATTCCAAAATCCAGCATTAGTCCTGGGCTACAGGACTAATTATAGAATTTTAAAAAATCATTTTATCCACCAAATTCAATCCCACACTTGGTGCAGAAATCCAAATTAAAGTTTCCTTGGCAGGCAGCAGATATGTTTAGTTTCTTTGTGTACACAGCAAAGAGGAACTCATCACTCACCAGTTTCTGAGTAATCAGTTCCTTTATGAAACTTTTGTTATTGTTGTTAGGAAGTTTTTCATAACTTTCAAACACAGTCTGCCTTCTAATAACTTTGAGGCCTTTATTCTGTATCTTATACAAGGAAACAATAGCAAACAGATTTTTAATATATTCTTTGGATACTTAAAACATAGATAGATAGATAATCACTGCAACCGTCATAAATGTGAGTCAGCTGTCAAGCATTCAAATGTAAATCACATGATCATGGGGATGCTACAACAGTCATAAGTATGAAAAATGGTCATAAGTCACTTTGTAGTAACTTCGAACAGTCATTACACAAACTGCTGGAAATTGTTACCTTAACAACTACATGAAACTGGCTCTCATACAGTTTAATGTGCTGTGTAAAATGTATTAGGTAAAGAAATAAACGTAAAACGAAATAAAGTAAAATGTATTAGGTAAAGAAATAAATTCTGCATTCAAATGCAGAATTTCTTTAACTCCACAACCTGAATGATCAAACAATTTGCAATTTCAAAGAATTGTTAAGAGTGTGCATTGTGCCTGAAAAATAGCTTCATTGTTTACTTTGTAGAAATATCGGAATCAGAAAAGATAATCAAATATCACTTTGTCCAACCTCTTGATGATACAAGGAAACCATTGTTAGTGCACATTCTACCTCTGGCTTTTCAGTAAAAGAAACATATCATCTTTCAGGGCAAATTGTTCTGTTGATTCATACTGTTCAGAACATTTTTCCTAGTATTTTGTTAAATGCTGTAATCCACCATTAGGTGGGCTGGGCAATACCAGAACCTCCCTAGCAATGTTTAACTACACCAAGCAAGATCCACCACAGATCAGGTTACCTCCAAGATTCCATATTGTCCAGATGCTCCAGGAGAATAATAAGGTCAATGGCATCCAGCAGAGCACTTCTCCTAGTAACACTTGCCAGCTCCCAGCAAGCCTTACCATTATTGTATGGTCTCAGAAACCAGACTGAGAAGGAGCCAGATGATTAGCATCCTCAATGAAAGACTGAATTAAAACAGTTCATTATCCCAGAAAGCCTGGACGAGGAACCTTATTTTAAACAAAAAGAGAGAACATTTTGTATTCTCAGTGTAATAGGCTTCTGTGATATCCTAGGTTTATTTACACAACTCTCTAGTAAAGAAGCATTTCTAATCTCTGGCACATGACTCAGCCATCTTCCCCTACAATTCTTACCAGATTTCACCATAATTTATTCACATCTAGATTGGTATGATTAAAAAGGGACATGGTGACAAAATACAATAAAACCAACCATCCTTCAAAACAGAAGCAGTTGATGCCATCACGATCCAGAATCTGTCTTCAGGTGAGATGGATGTTGAATGGAAGTATGCCATTTTGCAATACACCCCCCCCCCCCCCCGGTGGCTTGTAGAAGAATTCGCCTCACAATTCTGATATCCAGAATATAACAGCACCTCTACCTTTTGAAACAATTGTCTTGGAGAACACCATGTTGGTAATGGTGGTAAAATAAAAGAGAAATATTACATCAAATAAATAACCCGGTCCCTAAATATACTTTCTCAGAGAAACTGAATTACCACCAGTGGAGAACACATGCAGCATGGGACTTGAATCGTTGGTGTTTTGTGAATTTGCTCCTCTTCCTGAAGACATTTCATGACCAGACTGTGAAGTATCAGTTCATGGGACAATGAAGTTTATTGATTGTTATATGTTGTAACTTGTCACTCAGGCATTGAACATCTAAAGGCTTGAGTACTACACTGCAGTCTACATGGGACTGCCCTTGAAGATTACCCAGAAGCTTCAAATGGCTCAGGATTCATTGCTTTGGGCAATAATGGGCATGCTTTGCTATGCCTATGTAACACCTCTACTTTGCGAGCTCCAGTGGTTTTTGGGTGTGATTCAAAATATTGGTCATTACCTATATAAGCTGTTTGCGGCCTAGGATCTGATTACATGAGAGACTGCCTGCCTGGCTCCATAATATCTACCTGGTTAATACAATCTGGCAAGGTTGGTGTGCTCTGGGTTCCTTCAATTAAACAAAACGTTCTTGAAGTACCCTTGGAGTACAGCTGTAGCTGTACTTTGTCCTCTGGAATAAGGTTCCCCCACAAGATTCTGCTAACTTTCTGCTTAAGCTTTCATTGCTCTAGAGACAGTTCAGAAACCCATTTCTCCCAGAAATACAGTGCCTAAAAACAATCATATCTCAATCATCTATCCAACTGACATATCAATCGGAATGACAAGATCACTAGATGTAAAAGTTGAAAGACCTGAATGTCCTTGATTCACCAGGAATCTATTAGTCTTCTTGGCAGCACCATATTAATCAGTGCTTTATCTTGTAGTGCTTCCAAAATCTAAAATATTTAAATGCTAACTGTTGTGTATGGAAATTAGAAGACTCCAAATAAGTAAAACTGATTGGCCGAACAGGCCGCTTTCGGATTGGTCAATTAAGTACTATTTTGATTGGCCCGCCTAATGGTGGGAATTCTTAAAGAACTGTCATTGGCCGCAAGCCGCA
The DNA here is from genome assembly GCA_015471245.1 of Laticauda colubrina. Classification (NCBI taxonomy): domain Eukaryota; kingdom Metazoa; phylum Chordata; class Lepidosauria; order Squamata; family Elapidae; genus Laticauda; species Laticauda colubrina. Next base: position 14,250,614 of record BLBF01000004.1, on the reverse strand, counting down.
AGCAGCCGCTATAAGAAGGGCTGCCGCGGCTTCAGCAAATGTTCTGCTACAATGTTCTGTTACATAAAGTTGTTTGATGGGAAACTGGTCTCGCGTACCTTATTATCCAAACGGAACACTGGCGACGAAGGTGGGATCATCCTAGAAGAGCGAGACCGAAGCACGCGGCAACCAGAACTGAGCAACCAAGATGGCCGGTAACAACGCGCCGCCTGTACCGTTCAACCCAGCTGAAGAAGATTGGGAGTCATACATTGATCGCTTTCTGATGTTCTTGGAAAGCAATGAGCTACAAGAAATAACTGACCAGAGGAAGAGAGCTGTATTCCTCACGCACTGTGGCCCTGCCGTTTTCAAAATGGCCAAGGCATTAGCCAAACCATGGGACGTAAAACAGATGGCATGGCCAGAATTAAACTGAATGCGACGAGCCCATTATGTGCCTGTGGTCTCCAATCTGATCAAAAGGCACGAATTTTATAAATGAGACCAACGAGAAGACAAGAGCATCGGAGATTTCGTAGCAGCCCTAAGAAATATTGGGGGAGCCTGCGAATTTCAGAACATGGACGAAGCCATGAGAGACCGCATGGTCCTGGGATTAAAGGACACTACGCTCCAAAGCAAACTGCTAAACAGACCGAATATCACAGTGGCTGAGGCCATTGCAGAAGCCACCGCCGCTGAAACAGCCAAGAAATCCACAGCCATCATGCACCAGATGAATTCAACAAATGCAGAACCACCGAACAAACCCCAACAAAAGAAGGTGGAAGGAAACCAAAAACAGCCCACAGCGACTGCCCACCATGAAGACCTCGACTCCCCGAGCAACACCGATGATGACAACGAAGACATACATAGGCTTCAGTCGGAAAGAAAATGGCGGGAAAAAAGAGGAAGGAGGCGAGAATTCCAGTGTGCTGAGTGCGGAGGGGATCACTCGTGCTCCAAATGCAGATTCCTGGATGCCATTTGCAGATTTTGTGAGAAACGGGGGCACATTGCAAGGGTCTGCCTAAACAAAAAGAGCTATAGTCCAAAAAGACGCAGCGGCACCCCCCCCCCCCCCAGAAATAGAGAGAGACAAGCCGGAAGTCGATGGAGCTGAGAGAACAGAAACCGGCGAATGAACGACAGAGAAGAAACACATCAAACAATAATCATTGGAAATGCCAGGGCAGCAAATGCAAAAAAGGTCCGAATAAATGTGAAAATTGAAGGAAAGCCTGTGAGATGGAAGTAGACTCTGGATCATACCCGTCAATGGTTTCATGGAACACTATCAGAAACTTGATACCAGACATCAAACAAAATGAACTGGAACAGCAAAAGCTAATACTTAAAGATTACCAGGGAAACCGAATCCCGGTAGTGGGTCTTGGACATTTCCTAACAGAATTCAAAAACCACGCTGAAGTACTTCCTCTGACAATCATCGACTGTGATCACCCTAGCCTGCTGGGTATCGAATGGTTCACGCACCTGGGAATCGGAGTGACAGGGATCAACAGCTTCGCTGAAACCAATTGGGAGGAGAGCCTGCTGAAAGAGTTCCGGGATGTATTCAATGGGACCCTAGGCAAGTACAAGGGGACCCCAATAACATTCAGCCTAGATCCTAAGATTGCTCCCATCAGGCTCAAAGCTAGACGCGTTCCCTTTGCCTTAAAACCGAAAATAGATGAGCAGCTTAACAAACCCATCGCACAAGGGATGTTAGAGCCAATCGACCATGCCAGGTGGGAAACTCCCATTGTGACTCCTGTCAAACCAGATGGGTCAGTGTGCATCTGTGGTGACTATAAGGCTACCCTAAATCATGCACTCCAGCAAAGTGCATATCCTGTTCCGGTAGTTCAACACCTGTTGCATTCATTAGGGGGAGGAAAAATTTTCACAAAGCTTGATCTCGCGCAAGCATATCAACAGCTGCTGGTTGACCCTGAAACTTCAGAGGCACAGACTATAGTCACGCACAAAGGGGCATTCAAATGTAACAGACTTCAATTTGGTGTTAGCGTTGCCCCAGGTGTTTTCCAAAGCCCATGGAGCGCCTTCTAAATGGAATAAAAGGAGTCATTCCCTATTTTGATGATGTATTAGTATCAGCAAAAAATGAACACCAATTAGAAAATAGACTGAGAGAAGTCTTGCGAAGATTCAGGGAAGCAGGGCTTAAGGTCAAAAGAGAAAAATGTAAACTAGCCACCAATCAAGTCAAATTCTTAGGCTACCTTATAGATGAGCAAGGGATATACTCCACTGAAAAGAATATAAAGGCGATTAAAGACTCACCCAGGCCTAAGAACAAAACAGACTTACAAGCGTTCTTCGGTCTCATGAACTTCTACAATGTCTTCCTGCCCCAAAAGGCAACCGGAGCAGAGCCATTACATCGACTATTAGATAAAAAAAACTGTCTGGAATTAGGCCACGGAGAACAAGCAGCATTCCAAAACATTAAGGACTTATTAACATCCAACACCGTTTTAATACAATACAGCAACACCCTGCCTCTGATGGTCACCTGTGATACATCGCTTTTTGGAATCGGCGCCATACTGAGCCACAAGCTACCAGATGGCAGAGAGGCACCAATCGCCTTCTATTCCAAAACACTGTCAAAATTTGAAAGGAACTACAGCCAACTTGACTGAGAAGCCCTCGCAATCATAGCAGGCATCAAGAGATTCCACGAATACCTTTATGGTAGGACATTTTCAATTATCACTGACCACAAACCCCTGCTAAGGATCCTGGCAGGTAACAAACCAACCCCGAACATCCTATCGCCAAGAATGATGAGGTGGTCAGAATTCCTCGCTGCATACAATTACACATTCATCCATCATCCAGGAAAGACCATCACCCATGCGGATGCCTTGAGCCGTTCCCCGCTGCCCGACAAGGAAGGCGACCCAACTCCTACCATCTCCACTCTTCAGATCAAGACATGGCCGAATCTGCCACTAACCGCAGTAGACATCGCTAAAGCTACTGCGAAAGACCCGCTGACAGCTCGAATCCTGCATTGGGTAGGTAAGGGATGGCCGGATGAGGATAGAGGCGAGACTTTTAAACCTTTTCACACCCGGCAGACTGAACTGTCCATTGAAAAGGGCTGTATACTGTGGGGAGACAGGGTGGTAATTCCAAAAATGTTGCAGGAGGAAGCGTTGTGCATGTTGCACGAGGGACACCCGGGCATAGTAAAAATGAAAGCCCTGTCCAGGAGTTACGTCTGGTGGCCAGGGCTGGACAAAGACATTGAAAAATGGGTGGCAACATGCCAAAAATCAAGGCCTACACCCCCTCTTGCACCAGTCCTGCAATGGGAAACTCCCAGAGGCCCATGGTCGAGACTGCATATTGACTTTGCTGGGCCAATGAAAGGGAACACATATTTTATAATTGTTGACGCTTATTCGTACTGGTTAGAGGTTATTCTTATGGCATCCACTACTACTGAAGCAGTCATAAAACAATTGAACAGACTTTTTGCGACACATGGACTGCCAGATGTAGTAGTATCTGACAATGGCCCCCAGTTTACTGCTTTAGCCTTCGAGCAATATTTGGCCACACAGGGCATCCGACATGCCCTGACAGCGCCGGCTCATCTGGCTTCAAATGGACGGGCTGAACACACGGTTCGTTAATACAAAGGAGGGCTACTTCTGAAAATCTTGCCAAAAAAACTGCAATTTGTCCAAAAAACTGAGTTAAGACTTACCTAAAATATCTATCTATGGTATTCAGCTTTTTATCTATCTATCTATCTATCTATCTATCTATCTATCTATCTATCTAT
>BLBF01000004.1:14192300-14246790 GCA_015471245.1 Laticauda colubrina | reverse complement strand
TATCTATCTATCTATCTATCTATCTATCTATCTATCTATCTATCTATCTATCTATCTACCTACCTACCTACCTACCTACCTACCTATCATCTATTGTGTTCTACAAAAGGTCTATTTGTTGATCCACATTTTGAGCAGAAGTTTTGTTTGTTCCAATATTGGTGAAGAGGATGTGATTCCTGCCTGAAAGCTGAGGAAGAACAGAGCTGGAGGTATTGTGTGCTTTTTATTTTTTTTATGTCAGGATAGACAATATGTCAACTGCCCCGACATTTCCATGTTTTCATCCAGCAGGGCTGAAATTGAAGGAAAAAAAATGCAATTTTGCAATCAACCAAGTAGATTTTTTGGGATATCACATAGATGCTAAAGGTATTCATTCCACTGAGTGAAAGGTAAGAGCTATTAAGGATGCTCCTGTACCATCCAAAAAGACTGAACTGCAAGCATTTTTGGGGCTCCTGAATTTCTATAGCTCTTTTCTTCCACATAAGGCTTCTGTGGCAGAACCATTACATAGATTATTGGATGCAAAGGCTTCCTAGTGATGGAAGCCCAAAGAATTCTCTTTCAATGCTGCCAAAGCTCTGTTGTCATTTGACATTTGTTAATACAATTTGACAGGGATTTACCTTTGGTACTATGCTGTGATGCATCCCCTTTTGGGATAGGCGCAGTGCTGGCACACAAATTGCCAAATGGCCTGGAAGCACCGATAGCATATTTCTCCAGGACTTTATCAAGTACTGAGAGGAATTATGCATGGGCTGGATTCGGCCCAGAGGCCTGGAGTTTGATACCCCTGCTTCACAGGAAAGAGGAGCAACATACCAACAGATTTTTACATTGATTGTTTTGTTAATCCAGACCTGCTGGTTCCTCGAATCCAATCCTGGGAACTTTTCTTTCCCTAAGTAATACATGCAGGTGGAAAATGCTGTGTTTATGAATGTGTATACATATTCATCAACAAAAGCTATATTTCAGAAAAGCCAAAATAAAATAATAAAATAACCAAGGATTAAAATTTCTTCACTGTAAAATCATCCCATTTATAAAAATAATTGATCCTTAGAAAAATGATCAGAAAAGATATCTGGACAGGAAACACAACAAAAGATTGAACTGCATATTTTCCAAATAATCCATGTTCTTCAGCAAGAATGTCTACAGTCTACAGAATGTCCATAGGACATCTCATTCTTTTTCTTCTCTTCAACATTTGCTTCAATTCTTCTCAGTTGATATAGGATATCTCACTGCATGTAATTCAGAAATAATTATTCTGGAGAAAAAGACTTGTATTGCGTATGGAATTTAGTAATATAATCATTTTATTTCTGTGTTCTTGTTGAAGCTCAGAAAAATTTAGAAAAGGATTTTGAAAACTATGAAAGAAAAGCATTAATAGTAAAATAAACTATTTGAAGATCAATAAAAAAATAGGTTAATTTTAGATTAATTCAAAATAAAGCCATCCAGGAGGCATCCAGGTTGCACAGAACTGCAATTTTTATTGAGAGAGAATATTAGTAAAGATATGGAACATAAAAATATAAAGTGCAAAAATCATGTAGTTATGTTGATGGAAAAAGTCTAAATCTATTATAGTGATAGCTTTATTGCACTAGTGAACAAAATCACTGCAAAACGTGATAAAGAAAAACATGGCTGGTTTCATATCTGTTTTACATTGTTTATATTTTATGTTGGGGGTGTCAAACTCAAGGCTTGGGGGCCAGATCCAGTCCTCAGAGTGCTTATGGCCCCGCAGGGCCACCGTGGAAACAGCAAAGTGGAAACAGCCTCTGCCAGTGAATATGGAGCTTGGGACGGCTGCCCTCCCAAGCTCTGTTTTCGCTAGCAGATGGCTGCAGGAAGCTGTTGTAGCCGAAAAGAGAGATCAGGAACCCATTTACCCTGGCAGAGTGCTTAGGCCACCACAGGTGCCCCCCCAACACAAGTGATATCATGCTGGCCACACCCACTCTGGCCATACACACCCCGTCCCCCCCGAGGTCAAACACAACCCTGATGTGGCCTTCAATGAAATTGAGTTTGACACCCCTGTATTAGATGATATGGTGGGCAGCTTTTAGACTTCCAAATTGGATCTTACATTGTACAAAACAGGTTCAGATATATTGCAAAACAGCTTGTCCAAACCCTGTGAGAAAGAAGGAAACAAATGTCCATGAAATCACCATTTCTGAAAATAGAAATTCAGCTCATTTTTCTCCCATCCCATTATAGTACATACAATTGTAGGATGGTAGAAAATGTACGAGAAATTGATAGTCTTTGCAACATCAATTTTAGATATAATTTATTACTCTAGGTAACAAAGGTGAGTTTACACTAATTAGTCAAGTGTGGCTCCTTGTTTGAAAAATGTAATGTGCCCCAATTCTAGCCACAGAAAATGCCTAGAATAAGACAGACATTCTAGCAATTAATGAGGTGTTTCCAGAGATTATATCTGAAAGTTTCTTCAATTCACCTAGCCCAGGGGTGGTAAACACAAAGGCGGGGATGTCCTGGAAAATGTAAGAGGCTGGCCTGTGGCATTTCAGCCCGTCTACCCAATGCAAAGAGGAAATATTGGGACAGCATGGCTTCAGCCCATCCACCTAGTGCAAAGAGGAAATATGCCAGCAGTTTGGGGAGTGGCATCAAGCTGGCCATGCCCCGCCAGCTATCCCCCCCCCCAAGTCAACTACAGCGCTAACATGGTCCTCACTGAAACTGAGTTTGACAACCCTAACCGAGGCCATCAGACACTTTGATTTTTTTTGTGAGTTTTTGGAAAGGAAAGTAAAATGTCTAAAGATCCCACTTTTATCCTTATCTCTTAGTATCATCTCGTTTCATCTTAGCCGTAACTGTCACAACTCTATGAGCAGTCTGTAGAAGCTCTCTGTTCCTCCACTATCTTCTCCCAAAGGCCTAACTTTCTGGTTCTGTAACACTTCTAATTTTTTGCCAACTGAATGAGTGGGAATGAATTATACATAAACATTAATTGCCAATGTATGAATACTGCTTCCTAGATCTTCCTTTCTCTATTTTAATGCGCACCTGTTGTTCTCAGCAGTGACAAAGCACTTTTAGGATACCACATAAATTTCAAAGAGATCCTAAAGCAGTGAGAAGACAAAATTTGCAGTTTGCATAGCCAGATACCTAACATGTACATGTTGCATTCAACTCCCAAATCTCATCCTGGGAAAGTTAGAGAAGAGTTATATCATGTGCTTCTCCTTCCCATACTCACGTAAAACATAGAATCAATGGTAACCTGACTTTTAAGAGTGGTTACATCAGAGTGTAGACACAAATTCTGAGTCTTTCTTCATTAACTATTTGTAGAACCATTAGAATGGCCTAGGAATCCCAGTTTTACCTCTTCTCCTCATAACTTTACTTCTTCCCTGCTATTTTCTATGTCTCAAACCATGTAAGAGTGTAACAAGAATTAGGAGAATGAAATTCTATGTTGATTGTCCTTTCAACTGCTCAAACAACAGCTTGGTTTCATTAATGATTGTTGTAATGTAAAGCTCTTAGAGATCATTGACTCTTGTATCAATCAGCTGCCCAATTAGTTTTTTTACAATAATTTTTATTAAATACATTTTAAGAGAATAAAAGCAATGCAAATTTTGGAAAAAAGAGTAAAGTTAATAAGTGAAAATATGCAGTAAAAGAAAGGAAAAAAAGAAAAATATTTATAATGAATGGGCTTCCAACCCATGATTTCTTTTTTTCAGCAGAAAGTCCAAAAGGTATTTCTGATAATTATGCCAACTTTCAGTTTTTCCATTTTTGTACATATCATAATTTTGCAGCAGTTACAAAAACAGTTGCCCAGTCCTAAGCTTTTTCAACAGCATAAGTGAGTGAAGCTGAGGAAGATAACTGCCATTTTAAATGTTCCATCATGTTTTGTAACACTTGATGTAGCATTGGTGGGGTTTAAAATGGTGAACTTTTTTTTTCCAGAATTAGAAGTTGTTTCTTGAGAATCATCAGCAAGGCAGCTCTACTGAGAAGCATTTTGCCAGCTGTTTGGAGCCAGAAATATTTCTTTCCTATTTGTAAATTGGATGGCAGGCAATGCCATATTATATGTAGAGAGCTGTGAGACAGCTGATTTGAGAGGACATAAAAATATTGATGGTAAAGATGATTTACTGTCATGGATGAACTACCAATGCTGCCAACATTTTACTGGCTTTAGATACTGTGAGCTTTGGTTTGAGAATGGGGTTCTTCCCAATCAAATAGTTACCATTTGTTGTTCTTCTGAGGGTAGCAAATTGTCTTGGGCCAATTCTGAACAATGCCTGAGTAGTAATTGCTATTCAAATGTCCATTAATGGCTCATTATCATTGCAAACATCGAGAATAAATTCCACATTGTGTCACAATCCAGTTATAGCCAGATTATGATATTAGAACATTCACAGGGGGTGAATGCAAACCTATTCTGCAGGTAATTTGTGATCAAGATCACCAGGATGATGGAATTGTTTTCCAATTTGTTATCTATCAAACTGGCTAAGTCTATAGATGGATTGGGTATGTTCCACATGTGCTTTATTCTATACCTAGAATTCTTTACCTTATCCTGAAAGTATCTTCTTTTTATTCTTATAAACAGAAGAAAATGAAGAAAAGCTTGGGCCCACGAGGATAACACACTGCTCAAAAAAATAAAGCAAACACTTAAACAACACAATGTAATTCCAAATCAATCACACTTCTGTGAAGTCAAACTGTCCACTTAGGTAGCAACACTGATTGACAATCAATTTCACATGCTGTTGTGCAAATGGAATAGACAACAGATAGAAAGCATAGGCAGTTAGCAAGACATCCCCAATAAAGGAGTGGTTCTGCAGGTGGGGACCACAGACCACTTCTCAGTTCCTATGCTTTTTGGCTGATGGTTCGGTCACTTTTGAATGCTGGCGGTGCTTTCATTCTAGTGGTAGCATGAGACGGAGTCTACAACCCACACAAGTGGCTCAGGTAGTGCAGCTCATCCAGGATGGCACATCAATGCAAGCTGTGGCAAGATTTGCTGTGTCTGTCAGCATAGTGTCCAGAGCATGGAGACGCTACCAGGAGACAGACCAGTACATCAGGAGACGTGGAGGAGGCTGTAGGAGGGCAACAACCCAGCATCAGGAGCGCTACCTCCGCCTTTGTGCAAGGAGGGACAAGAGGAACACTGCCAGAGCCCTGCAAAATGACCTCCAGAGGGCCACAAATGTGCATGTGGCTGCTCAAATGGTCAGAAACAGACTCCATGAGGGTGGTATGAAGGCCCGAGGTCTACAGGTGGGTGTTGTGCTTACAGCCCAACCCCGTGCAGGACGTTTGGCATTTGCCAGAGAACACCAAGATTGGCAAATTCGCCACTGGCGCCCTGTGCTCTTCACAGATGAAAGCAGGTTCATGCTGAGCACATGTGACAGGGTCTGGAGACGCCGTGGAGAACGTTCTGCTGCCTGCAACATCCTCCAGCATGACTGGTTTGGCAGTGGATCAGTAATGGTGTGGGGTGGCATTTCTTTAGGGAGCCACACAGCCCTCCATGTGCTCACCAGAGGTAGCCTGATTGCCATTAGATACTGAGATGAGATCCTCAGACCCTTTGTGAGACCATATGCTGGTGCAGTTGGCCCTGGGTTCCTCCTAATGCAAGACACAATGCTAGACCTCATGTGGCTGGAGTGTGTCAGCAGTTCCTGCAAGACAAAGGCATTGATGCTATGGACTGGCCCGCCCGTTCCCAGACCTGAATCCAATTGAGCACATCTGGGACATCATGTCTTGCTCCATCCACCAACACCCACGTTGCACCACAGACTGTCCAGGAGTTGGGGGATGCTTTAGTCCAGGTGTGGGAGGAGATCCCTCAGGAGACCATCCTCCACCTCATCAGGAGCATGCCCAGGCATTGTAGGGAGGTCATACAGGCACGTGGAGGCCACACACACTACTGAGCCTCATTTTGACTTGTTTTAAGGACATTACATCAAAGCTGGATCAGCCTGTAGTGTTTGTTTCCACTTTAATTTTGAGTGTAACTCCAAATCCAGATCTCCATGGGTTGCTAAATTTGATTTCCATTGATAATTTTTGTGTGATTGTGTTGTCAGCACATTCAACTATGTAACGAACAAAGTATTTCACAAGAATATTTCTTCATTCATTCAGATCCAGGATGTCTTATTTTGGTGTTCCCTTTATTTTTTTGAGCAGTGTATTTTTCAGTTTCAACTTCCCAATCTATATGGCAAATAGTCATTGCAACTTGCAGCATACTGTTGGATATAACACTGAATCGTTTATGGTTTTTTTTTTTTTTTCTCATCGCAGAAGAATTATAAATATGCAGTTAGAGCATCTTTATGTTTTTTTTTTTATTGCAGATGGAAGGAGGAACCGAAACGTTGCAGCTCAGTAAAGCTGTAATAAATCCGCACTCTCAATCTTAATTTTTAAAACAGCATTACCTTTCTGCTGAGAACTGGGGGGAGTTTATATTTACATAATAAAGAAGAGAGAGGAAAAAACGAAAGGTGAAAAACCAGAAGAAGGGAAAAAAAACCACTTGCAGCTTTCTACCATCCCTAAAAAGAAACTTTCTTTCCTCTCGTATTCAGGATTCGAACCTTCCTTCGGCTCCGGAAGTCAAGAATTGAAAAGCGTTCTGGACCGGAAATGTAAGAAGGGGGCAATAACCATTGTCTTTTCTCCTTGGACGCCGACCGGAGCAAGAAACTTGTCCCTCAAGGACATCCGTAGGGAGGGCGGAGTTACTTCGAGAGAGCCCCTGAGTCGTTTTTTTTCGGAAGCTTCCCTGGCTCAGGAAAGGAGCGGTGGGCGCCGACGGGCAGCAGCTGAGACCGCCATGTTCCGCCTTGAGGGTCTGGGGCCCAAGCTGGACCCGGAGGAGCTGAAGCGCAAAATGCGCGAGGACGTTCTCTCTTCCATCCGCAACTTCCTCGTCTACGTCGCCGTGCTGCGCATCAGTGAGTGCCTCCCGCGCGCGCCTCTGGGGCGGCGGCCACGTGCTGGGGATCATTTCCCCGGGAGCTCTGCTGCAAAGCAGGGGACTTCGTTAACGTCGGGGAGGGGGGAGGTTTAGGTGGGAATGCAAGGAGGATTTCGTGTCATCAGAAGGCGCGGGGCGGAATCGTGGCTAAAGGGTTTGAAGTAGATCCCGAGAGGAATTGGACTTTAACCTTAGATTTTCTACCATTGACCTCACCCCCTTTCCTAAGGGGTCTGTAGGGGGCGTACATAAGCGCACCAACGGGCCTACCGTCCCTGTCCTATTGCTTCTTTTATATATTTTTTATTCTTATTTGTATCCATGTATTCAGAACCATGTTTTTACTTGTACCTATTATCTTGTAAGCAATTCTCTCTCTCTCTCTCTCTCTCTCTCTCTCTCTCTCTCTCTCTCTCTATATATATATATATATATACACATACATATACATATACATATACATATACATATACATATATATAGGCCAGGCATGCCTCGGTCCGGCCCTAGTGAGTTGTTTTCGGGGAGGGGGAAAGGGGAAAGGTTGGAGTTAAGAGTAGATTGTTATTTATTTAAATATATTATTAGCTGCCCATCTCCAATGGACAAGGGATGAGATACTCGTGCAAGGAAGAATACATGCTAGCTTGTTTTAAATAAGTAAAGTTCGTGGAAATATTTATGCGGCTGTCTTATCTGAAACCAAACTCTTGGGGAAGTCGCAACCCAAGGGTAAAAACTATGTAAAATAATAATAATAAAAAAACTCAGAAAACCATAACCGGGAAAACCTGGTGTTTAACCGCTAAATTTTCTGATGGAGCAAAAAAAAAAAAAAAAAGGAAAGACAACTGTAATTTAACAGATATCTTCATTTTTTGCAGCTGAGATATAAGGACAGTACTCTGTAATGCAGTGTTTCATAAAGCCAGAGGCTTGGACTGTTGGCAGTTCTTTGAATACTGCTACTTGGCCCAAGTTCCAAAAAAACATTTTTGACACTTGAGAAATCATGCCCTTCTGTTTTGTTTTGCATTTTAAAAATATCTCTAGTGTTCATGATTTGTACACATGTATTATATAACTTTAAAGTTAGGTATTGAATGCCTTAAGAACAATGCAAGTATTCAAGAAGTGGAAAACTCAAAATTTATTTTCAGTGCAGTTTTCTTAAATCTGCATTTTCAAGATCAGATCATTTACAGAGCTTTGTGGCTCATCACCATGGGGAAAAACTAAGCAAAAAATATTTACTAGAAAATTTACCATGGTGTAGTTATACCTATATAGGACATTCATTGTCAGTTACTAAGAGAATACCATCATTTTCCTGCTGATTTAGCTAAACTTAAACCAGGAGTTATGATCTAAATGTCTTCTTTTGTTTGTTGAGAGCATTACTGTGTTTCTTTCCATAGCTCCATTTGTTTTAAAGAAGCTGGACAGCATATGATAAGAGCTGCTAGGATTGCCTGCATGGAAGACCAAATTGGCTTTTCTTAGAATGGACTATAGTTAAAGTGACTCTATATCCTAACAGATGGATCCTGAACACTTCCATATGAAGATTGTAGAGCAGCTGAAAAAGTAAAATATTTTTGTCACTTTTCTTTCCATGTGCCAGACTTTTGTTCTTGTTTTCATGTTGGTGCAATCTTATTCTTATTCAGAGTTTATAATCAGGCCCGATTTGGGAAAGCTGCCAAATATGCATTGAAATATAATTATATCTGAAACGTTCATGGTGATATTGTTGTCATTTATACAGTGTCTATGTGAAACCTTATGTATATATCCTGAAAGATTAAAATAAATGGACTATATGTTCTAATTATAGTATTATGCTATATTTCCAGTCAGATTAGTTAAACTCATTCTTTCATACTGCATCCTTTTTGTTAAGTTCTGACACTTCAGGATAAGGAAAAAAAACACACTATACAGCACTGTGCTTGAAGCTTTTCAAAAGATCAAAAACAGGTAATATTAAATTGAGCAAAAAGCAAAGCTGACAATTCTTGTTTGCGATGACACTGAGTTTTGTTAAGCAATCAAGCTTAAAAAAAAAGGCATGGAGTAATAGACAGAACAATTTGGTTATGATTAAAATATGGACTCATCTAATTAAGTTGCTTGTCAGGTCAGAGAGCAAAGGAAGGAAGAATACCAAACAATGACGACTTATGTAATCACTGGTGCTAAACGGGGAGAGAGGTACTAGTTTAGGCATGACTTCCACATTAAAGATAGGAATTGTGGCCACATTGATGAGCCTGCTGCCTAAAATCTTGATTTGAAATGAAACAAGATCATAGTCAACCTATTGAAACTGTCTCCCTTGAGAGCAATGAAGAAATTAGGCATAGCTTCAGAAGTTTTCTTTTTGCTTTTTAAATGTTAAATTAATGGAGGCTAGGTCAGCCACATAACCTAACTGGAAGACAACAGACCTTAGTATCCAGATGCCATGTACAAAAAGGAGAAGATGCTCTCTTTCATATCCATGTCAGCTTCTTCCAGAAATGAGCGATTAGCAGGGGCTTTCATTTCATTCAAAAAGCAATCTGGTTTATGTATATGAGGTAGTTCTTTTCCTACTTTGATTTCTCTAATTGGTTAGTGACAATTCAAAATGAAATCATGTGAATATATCATGTGAGCATTTCCATGAATGAAAGCAGCCACCAGATGTCAATGGCTAAGTAGCAATCTTTCCTAAGAAAAGTGTGGTGTGGTCATTTTTAAATCGGGGTTTCATTTGTGGTTTCATGATTTTTTTTGTTATTTCAACAATCAGATATGAATTTTTGGGGAAGAGTTCCCCCACCCCAAGAATACCTCTAGGTTCCATCAAAATCTAAAGACTATTTTTGGAAAATAAAACTAAGTAGTCGAAGTTTAAGGATTGTTTTGCGTTGAAGTGTACCAACCTAATCAAAATATAAAAGTAAACACAGGAATGAGAAGATAGAATAACAGGAGTTTGTCTTCTACTAAATGGGTATAAGCATGCAGGAAACTGCAGTTTAACTCTGAGTTTTCATCTTTTCCATTACACTTCAAAACCTGTCATAATATCTTTCACCTTGGGCAGAGAATATGGCTGGATTAAAGGCATTATTCTATAATAAGGCAAGCAATGAAGATGATAAAGATGAAACAGTATGTTCTCAAATTTAGCGCACTTTTAAAGACGTAAGAGTAAAGGTATAACAGAACTGAAAGATCTTGGAGTCTTCTAGTTCAGTCGCTCTACACAAGTAGGAGACCCTATCGCATCCTGGAGGGATGTGCATGTGTGTATCATATTGACACATGTTCTAGGTTCTATAGGACAGGGGTTCTATTCAGAATCCACTTCAGAATTTGTAATGTGCCAGTGTATTGTTTGAACTGTTGGGCTAACACAGTGAAGACAAGATTCAGTTCCACCCAAGCCATGAAAACTCAGTGGATGACTTTGAGCCAGCTCTTCGTTCAATCTACAATACAGTGTTGTGGTGGTTATGTAATGAAGGGAAGTTCATTATAAGGGTCTTGGAAGAAAGGTGAATATAAACCTTTGCAACCATTCAAGTGGGTAAACTTATGCATCAAAATACAATATTGTTTTTGATATTTCTCATTTAGTAGCCCGTTTAGTTTTATGGACAGAAATGATAGAGAATTGATTGCTTAGTGAAGGGAGAGCTCAAATGAATATTTTTTTCATGTCTCAAGTTTAAATGGCCTTGAATACAGTAATTACTATTTTGCCAGTTAATTTGTTGCTATAGTAAGTTGTAATGTTTTCTAGATGTACTTGAGCGTGCCAATAAAAACATTAAAAAAACCATGCTTTTATTATGTCTTCATTCCATATTAACTACATGTTCAATATTCATCAAACACTAAAAAGGGGGTACAAATATCACCATTACTCAAGAAAAGATTGAGATAGTGTCTTCTAGTCTTCAGAAAGTAAGAAAGCAATCACTAATCCATCCATTGGTGTCTAGATTGTGTTCAATTCCGATCCCACTGGAGGAGGTCTAGACAGATGTGGGGGAAGGAAGAGAAAAAAATAACTTGTGGCATTCACAAATAATATTTGTGTGCAGTTTTACAGAAAATTAATGTGGAGGATTTTGTTTAGATTCAGAAGGCTAAATTACCCTTCAGTGACAAATAATTGGTTTTATTGACTCATTCTTAATTGTTTTTTTTACACACATTCCTTATGTAATCCACCAATTTTCTTTCTGTGTCCAAAGTGCATACTCTTTCTCTTTTCATTCCTACCTTTTAGCTCCTATTCTTATCAGACCCTAAAATGCACTTTTTCCTGTTCCACCATATTCCCATCTGTTCTGGTTCTCTTTTCCTTTTAAGGTGAAGAGGAAAAAGTGTTAGATTTCAAATTTGGTTGGCATGCACTGATCTTGCTTTGTGTAGCAGCTTTTATAGCCAAAGCTATTTACACAATGTAAATGAATGTGGACTGTTTGCAGAACAATACTCTAGCAGTCATATGCCTGAAAATGTGCATCAGCTGCTGACTTCTCAAGCACATGAACTAGTTTTTGGAAAAATGTAGAATAGTATCACGAATACTGTTGTTGAGCAGGGGTATCTAACTTTGGCAACTGGACTCAACTCCCAAAATTACCTAGCCAGCCATGCTGACTGGGGAATTCTGGGAGTTGAAGTCCATAAGTTTTAAAGTTGTCAAGGCTGGACAACCCTGGTATAGAATGTTCATATAAGGAACTACAAATACAATAAGAAAAAGTTGCAATTTACTCATAAACTCTTATTTTGGCTTACATCAGCATGTTTCTGTGCAGTTAATAGATTAAAGGCACAAAGAGTTATACTACAATAATAAAAAAAGGGGATGCTCCTGTCTTACACGTAGCCTAATAGGAGAACTATGAATGCTATCAATGACCTGTTCTCACCACTATCTGGTTTGAGCATTAAGCATTTAATTGCTCCAATAAGTCTGTCATAGTTTTCTCTCCATCCTTTTTTGAGAAAGTTAGTCAATTTATCTGCCTTTACAGGTATTTCTCCATTGAAACTCATCATGCAAACTATGAAGTTGAGGATAACAATTGCCAATTACCCCAAGATAAATTACCACTGAAAAAAGATTTTGTTTCTGAGATATTTCCATACTTTCAGAGATTAGAATTGAAGGAATGGCCATATAGTGGCAATTTCCAACATTTTCATAATTCTTACAATGCCTGTAGTAAAATGTACATTAATTCTGCTTGACAGCACGAGACAACAATACCAACTTTTAACTTTCTTTTTTAAAAAAATCAGAAATTCAACATACTCAATGTAGTATAAAAGCCTTTCAGAGAACAACTCCTGTAAGGTGAGTTCTGGGGAACAATGGTGTGCAAATTGCAACCGTGTGCTTATAAATGTTCCATGGAAATCAAGATCAATTTCCCTTAGGTTGAAACCGACTTGTAAGCAAGCCTCTAAAGCCCTTTTTGTTCATTTTATTATGCCATCCTTGTCTGAAAAAAAGGGCAGGCATTTATAGTCATTTAAAAAGGCATTATTAACATGGAAGACTAAGGTTACCTTGCTACTTCACGTCTTCTGATGCTGGGAAGTGATCCTTCTTATTTTTACTTTGGTGCAGGACTTTAATAGTCCCCTCTGCCTGCGTTTCTCCCACCATGTTTGTGGCATGACACTGATAAACACCCTCATCATCTTCTGTCAGAGGATTAATCTATGGGGAAATAACAAGCACACAAAACATTTTCTCTCTGGGGCTATTATTTTTTTGGCTCCTATAACTGCAGTGTAATTGTGTTTGCATACCTGTAATCCCTTTTTATATTGTTTTCAATAGAATCGGGGACTGAAAAACCTCTTCCCGATAGCACCATTTAGTGAATGTTTAGGTACAGCAGTTCCTTTCTATTTAAGAATAATAATTCTTGTGAAACAGTAAGTCTTTCCTTGTATGTCAGGTATAAATATGGTTTTGATCAGTCCAGAACAGACTTGATAATTTCCTGGCAATCAGTTTGGGAAAAACAATCTTGTCTACTGTTGACTGTCCCAAAGGTGCTTTTTCAAAAAGCAACTGGACTTTCTGGTTTTTCTTTGAAGCCGTTTTGCTTCTCCTCCAAGAAGTTTCTTCAGCTCATCTTGGATGAGAAGTGAAACGTCTTCAAAAGAAAAACCAGAAAGTCCAGTTGCCTCTTGAAAAAGCACCTTTGGGACAACCGTGTCCCGAATGACTGAGCATCTCCATAAACTTTGTCTATTTTTTATTATTTCAAGGTATACAGGTCCTATAGAATTAGTCGTCAACATTACATTTTAAAATCCAATAAAATCAGCTGCAATCGTCAAAAGTAAAGGCTCCCTGAGTTAAGATCAATGGTGGATCTCTTGGCAAAAAGGAGTGGTTTGCTAGGACCATCTTCCTAGCTGTTTTTGCATTCTGTTAGTCTATATACTAAATCTTCAAGAAATTTTTATCAATTTCCAAGTAGAAAACAATGAGTTCAGCATATTACTGTGTGCATATCCCAAGAGGGAGTTCTCCATCAGCGAAAGAGTGTAAGGATGGATAATCTTACTTGTCCGTTAAAAGGTACCGTGTTTCTCCAACAATATGGCCTCCCCCAACAGGAAGTCCCAGCATGTTTTATAGGCATGAAATGAAATTAAGCCCCTCCCTGCAATTAAGGTCTATATTAAAACATACAAAATGGGGGGGAATGGTATGCGGGCTTGCCGTTAGAAAGTACTTTTATTGCACACCCGGATATGGTGCTACCTCAGCGTTGGTGGGACACTTCGTATTGGGAGACCTTCCACCACCGTTGCTTTCCCTTCTCATGCTGCCATGGTGTTAGGAGCAACGCTGTGGCGTTTGGCGCAGCTATGTGGCATTTGGCACAGCCACACGGTGTTTGGCGCAGCCACGCAGCATTTGGCGCAACCACGCAAGGCCACCCAGGGCTCCTCCCTGTAACCAGAGTCTGGTGGAGACACTCGGCTTCAGGCGCTCCTGTCACCGCCTTCCCAGGCATCGTTCTAAGGCAAAGCCCATTCTTTTAAAAACGACACCCCACTACCGGTACGACAAAGCCTCCCCTGCCTGAGAGGGCAGCCCAACCCCAGGTGGGGAGGCGAATCTCCCAAGGCCATAGTGCAGGATCAGCCCACCCCAGGAGAAGTGCCCAGCCGCCATCCCTGCCTCGTGCCGGGCAGAGCGCGAAGAGCTTTGTCTGGGACACCCAGCGCAGCTGACAGGCGGGCCCTCCTGCCCGGCGGCGGAGCTCTGGCCAAGGCAGCAAGCACTTCCCTGCTGGGCCCTCCGCTCATCCCGCCAGTGCCGTGCCAGAGCTGGGTGGGCTGGGCAGAGCTGGGAAAGAGAGCCACGGGTGTGCGCCCGCTTGCCAAGCGAAAGAGCTGGGCTGGCCTGAGCTTGGCTTCCCAAATCCTTCCAGGCTGACCACAAAGGGGCCACTGGGAGAGTCTGCCCGAGGCAGTGATAGCACCCACCTGTCTGTGGACAGGCGGAGGGCCCAGCGGGGAGGCACTCGCTGCCTTGGCCAGAGCTCTGCCGCTAGGCAGGAGGGCCTACCTATCAGCTGCGCTGGGCGGCCCAGGCGAAGTTCTATCAGGCAGCTGGGCGCTTCTACCAGGGTGGGCTGATCCGCTGCATTCCCAGGAGACTCGCTTCCCCACGTGGGATTGGGTTGCCCTCTCGGGCAGGCTTTGTCGTACTGGTAGTAGGGGGTCGTTTTTAAAAGAATGGGCTTTTCCTCTGAATGATGCCCAGGAAGGCGGTGACAGGAGCGCCTGAAGCCAAGTGTCTCCACCGGGCTCCGGTTGCAGGGAGAAGCCCTGGGTGGCCGTGTGTGGCTTCACCAAACGCCGCGTTGCTCCAAATGCCGTGGCAGCATGGGGAGAAGGGAAAGCAATGGTGGCGGAAGGTCTCCTGATACGAAGTGCCCTACCAATGCCGAGGTCAACATCCAAGCCGTTGCCACCCGCCCGCCCAAGTATGCAAGGGGGGGAAATTAAGTCACCCCTAAAAGACGGCCTAGCTGTTTTTTCGGGGCTCAAAAAAAAAGACCCGGCTTTATTATATGAGAAATATGGTACTTGAAGGAGAATTGCATGCTAGCTACAAAGCCTAATGACTCCTTGATCTTCCTGCAAACAAATGATATATTTAAGCCAAAATAATGGTGCAGATCCTGTTCTACCCATAGATGCAGAACCTGTAGTTTCCATACTTATCTCTAGTATTCTTTTAGCAGGCCCAGAATATTTCTAGATCCAACAAAGCACCCCTGCATTTGGTGGAGTTAATACTTTTATCCCATTTTTTTAATAATTTGATGAGAGTTAAGAAGGAACTTCAAAAGGCAAAATTGGTCTTTTAAATTATGTCCAGGTCTAAGCATTAATTTTATGCCTTAATATTCCTGAAACTTTGCAACTGAATCAATTATTCCCAATTCTATTGTTTTACACTGCTAAGAAGGCTTCATTCACTATAATTCCCAATCCTACAAAGGCTTGAAAATTTAGCACTGCTCATTTGCAAGTTACATCCACTATGGCTCTCAGAAGGCTGTCTGTCTGTCCTTCCCTCACTCTCTCTACTTTTCTGTGTTTCCTCCAGGATTATACACAGCCTTTGGATGAATTTCAAAGCCTGTCTATTTGCAATCAAATCAGTCTCTGGCAAGAGCAACCTATCTATCTCCTGACAGTCTGTTGAAAAGGGTAGGATCATGATCATAGGAATAAATGGGATGATGCTTCCATCCAAGGAAAGAAAGGAAACAAAGAAAATGAAATAAAGAAACTACCAATACATTGGAGGGGATACTACAGAGTGATAGCAAGCCCCACTTTCCCCCTCACTCCCTGCTTACCCACCCACCCATCTTTTATTCTCATATCACTCTATCCTTTCTTTTTCAGGGTTTATTCTATTGTTCCTTTACTTTGCTACTGTTATATTTACACTTCTTTTCGTTTCTTCTTCATTATTGTTGTAAGCTGCTTAGAGTAGCCCCACGGTGAGATAGGTGAATAAATTTGACAAATAAATAAATTTGGCTTTTATACCACAAATCTCTGGGTTTAATGACACTCACTGATGACATACAATCCTGATGGATCATTCGCCAAAGAAATGAGATCCTACACATAAAAATCGTTCCGTGTCCCAGTAGCTGTCCCACTACAAATTGCCCTTCTGACATACTTACCAAAACCCAGCCTGTGCTCTCATGCTTAGAGGGACCACCTCGAACCTGAACAGCCATGTTAACTCTGTCTCCGGGCAATTCTTCTAAGAGCCTAACTCCCTTGGGGGACTCCGTGACCTATGGGATTTAACCAAGATGGCATATTGAAAGGGATTCATTGGCTTAAACTTATTTACATGTTTTATTTAACCTTTTGTGTATAACAATTTTTATTGAAAGAAAACTTGAGGCTTTGTTTAATGGAGAATATTTTGCAGCTCAAAGTTGAAATGAAAAGTCTTTGGTTCTCTCTGAGCTTAGTTATTTTCTTGCTTTGTTTAGTATTATGCCTCATCATAACCTTACATCCCAACACCCTAAGATACTTTGTTTGCTATAACTGCCATACTCCGTTTCCTAGCCTACCATTCCTCAAGACTTCCCTTTCTGGGATATTCATAGGTTTAACCATTGAATCTATGATGAACATTTGGAGCCCCCTAGAGCATTTTGGCACCCTCAGAGCTTCTTCTGGTACCTGCTGCCAAAAATCAAGAGCATCATGATAAAGGAAACACAAGGCATTTGTTGTACAAATCCTAAAATTGCCACAATGCAAAGATTTATTTTAAAAATAATAGAGAAGACTTGCCATACACATCTTGTATCATTACCTCATTCACTACAATTCTTCAGTCACCTACAAAATGGTACTGACTGTTGATCTAACAAAAAGGGTAATAATCTACCTCTATCATGATAATCTAACAGCATATATTCAAGAATAAACAGAGCTCACTGAATTTAAAATATATTTTATCTTCAGGACCTCAATGCTTTTGTCAGCTCCAGCAAATTAAGGGTAAAGAAAAACTGTTAATAATAATACATCCAATTAAGAAGTTGCTCTGCACTCCTGCAGGATTTTAATGGAGCTTTTAAGATCCAGTCTATGAATACCTCTATATCAGGGGTGTCAAAACTTGTGTTGTCATGGCAGCATCACATGACTTTTCAGAACTTCCCCCCCTTTGCTAAACTGGGCATGGCCATGGCCAGCGTGTGGACTGCGAGTTTGACAACCCTGCTCTATATTCTGTAAATAGATCTTTTTGGGGTTCTAGAAGATCCAGGATCAACTGAATATATCTCACAACCTACTCCCACAAGTAAGATATTGCTTTTGAGTCAGAAGTTTTCCTGGCATTGATGTAGGTTCCCAATTCAGCCAACTGGCATCTAGAAGGATCCTTAACTTACTTTCTTCCAAGTGATGATTGGTGTTGGAACAGCTTTCACCTCACAGGACAAATAGACCTGGGCTCCAGTTACATTATGAATCCTTTTTGGTGGCACAACTATAGCAGGAGCTGTAAGAAACAGAGATATATAGCATTTTAGAATTAGAATGTGAGTTGACTTACAACAGTTCATTTAATGACTGTTCAATGGTACTGGAAAAAGTGACTTATGACCATTTTTAACAGTTACAACCTTGGTAGCACCCCCATGATCATGTGACAAAATTGACATGCATGACAACTGGTTCATACGAATAATCATTCTTGTGTCCCAAAGTCATGTAATGCCCTTTTGTGACCTTTTCACAAGCAAAGTCAATGGGGAGACAGATTCACTTAATTAATGGGTAACTAACTTATCAACTGCAGTGATTACTTAACAACTGAGGCAAGAAAGGTCATAAGATGGAACAAAACTCACTTAACAAATGAAATTTCGGGCTCAATTGTGGTTGTAAGTTGAGTACTACCTGTACTGTGCTTCTATTTGGAAATAAATAAATATATTTGATAGTTGCACTTTTTAGCCTTGTGAGTTTTTCATGGAATAGAGATAATAAAAATACTTCCCTTAGTGCAGGGGTCCTCAACCACCGGGCCATGGACCGCTACCAGTCCGTGGATCATTTTGTACCGGGCCGCAAAGAATGAATAATCGTGATTAAAATATATATACAAATAAGTTTTTAGTAAAGAAATAGTAAAGAAGCCCTTTACTATTGGGGAAGAATTGATTTTGCCGGTCCTTTAAAAAGTGTTTCTGGGTGAAACTGGTCCCTGGTACAAAAAAGATTGGGGACCACTGCCTTAGTGAATGGTTGTCAGTTTAATTCTTTCCACTAATATCAGTACATTAAAATAAATTAAAGTGCCTTAAAGTTATATTTTATTTGCTAGCATGGAAATATAATGCTTAACGATTTGTGAAGAACAATCTGGAGCCCTGTAAAGAATTTGGATTCTTGAGAATCTTAAATTACTACTATGTATTTTTTTCATTGTCCCTTCTTCTGAAGTAATTGTAGAGATTGCGTCAGGAAACAATTTAAGAAAAAAAGGCTGCAGTTGTCCAGGATGTGGTGCTGTTGCTCTTTCATGGAATCCAATAGCGCTTGCTTCTCCATGAAGACTTTCTTAACTATTCAGAGTTCTTGTGCAAGAAAATTTCAAGGTCTGAAAAAAACCAGACTCTTAAAAAATGTGAATGAAGGATGAACATGATTACAGATGTACAAAGCAATAATCCCAGAAGCACTTGATCTGCAGCATTATACAACATTTGAGTTTTAAGGAATTGAATTATGTCCTGATCTGATGGATCCTGGTAAGAAAAAAAAAACAATCTTTGCAATGGAACATTCAGTCTGATGGTAAAACAGTCCACACTCCATCAAATGCAGGAACAGACAATCTGGGATTTTCAGATGTTGCTGAATTCGACTCCCAAGAGCTCTAACCAGTATAGCTAATGTTGGGACTTCTGGGAATTGTAGTTAAGCCACCTCCAAATTCCTAACACTAAATTATGATTCAAAGGAAGTTAGGGTGGAACTTACTTATCAAGGTTTCTAATAGCTTAAATGGTTTGTAAAAAATATTATCTTTAAAGTATTCTTTAATATTTTAAAATACATAGTTTTAAATATATGCATATATCTATTCTATGTCTGTCTGTCTAATTTATCAATGTTTGCATGTTATTAAATATTATCTAAGTATAAGTGTAATTCTAAATATCTAAGATTAACAAACTTGGTGATTTTAAGACTATGAAAACACACATTCCTCATTCAACCATATTCTATTTGACTGGATGGCTTTTGGGCCAGTGAATGTTTTTAATAATCTATTATTGAAATGATTAAATGCAAGAAAAGAAGATTCCCAGATATTCTGCTATGCACCCCCAAAGGGAAAAAAAAGGAATGTAAAATAGCTGTTTTATAGTATTTCTTAATTCTATGCACCCAAAGGATTTTTTAATAATTTTAATATCAGTATATTTCAACATCTTCTGAAGGTGGGGTGGGGTGGGGTAGTTCCAAAGCCAACATATGCATGTGTCATGCCCCTTTCAGAATCCAATTCCAAGGGGGAGACCAAGCAGCTGACAGGGAGTGGGAATGTGGTTCCTTTGACTGTGGAAGAAACTGGGGAAGGGCAAAGTCTGGCTGGGCAGAGGAGGGGAGAGGTAGAGCAAGGCAGAGGGAATTCAGAGTAAGACTCAGGGCCACCCCCTCTTCATCCTAGGGCATGCAGGGAGGAACGGAGACAGGAGCAACATGAGCTGCATGGCTTACACGGAGGAAAGGGCCCTGATTCCCTTCATAGCTGCAGCTGGAACACAAGTGTTAAAAAAGGGAAGCTATGCACAGCAAAGTTGTTAGAAGCAAATCGTGAATTATCTGGTGTCATGGAGGCTAATCTGGGTTCCTGGCGTCTTCCCAACCATGTGTGTTTGGCTGAGCTTTCAAGGTTGCAATATCCTTCTCCTACCCTGTCAAGTTAATTACTGCAGCGTGGTTTGTTTGAATGTTTAGTTACAGTTTGTATGTACTTCGTTTTCGGACTGAATTTTCTCCAGTTAAAGGCTGTTCCTGAGAGTTTTTCTCCAGCTGAAGATAACTTGGACATTGGGGTCAAAGTTGGAGATAATTAAAGGGACTCTTCTTGCTTGTTTAACTGTGTTGCCTTTGTCCCATGCCCTGGGTCATCACAGCATGGTTTTCTATATTGGAAAGGATTATAATTCCATGCTTTTATTCTCAAGTCTCTTTTGGTTCTGGGATACCCAGGTCCAGTTGTCAATAACTGTTCTTTACATCTTATTTCGTAGAAGTGAAAATAGCATAAATATACATCCCGGGAGTAGTGACTGCTCTTTTCAAACTAGCAAGGCAACTCAAAGGTTCAGATATCTTAATCTTTCCATAGTTCCCCTTTTGATTTCACGCAGAGTTCTCTCTTAGCTGTATCTATGGCAACACTTCAGAATGATGGCAAGCCTTCTGGGATGGAGGGAGCAGGCTTGTAAAATTAAGCCAATTTCCTTTCAGTTTCCCCAATTCACAAGGAATACCACAGACGGCCTGGATTCCCTTGCCATTAGCGCTGCTTCCCTTGCAGATGGCAATTATCACCCTGGAGGGTGGGGTGGGGTGTGGGGGAGAGGAGGGAGACTTCTGGATCAGCCTCTGAGAACACAATACAAAATCCTCCCCACGCCCCCACCCCCATTAGGCTTGGCTGTTTGGAACTGACATAGCAAGATGCATTCCACACCTGGCATGCTGGGAGAATCCCAAATGGAAGATGCCTGCAGCTAAAGCAACAGGGAAGACGGGAATGAGTAGCTGGCACCTGTCTCTTGTCACAATGTTCTTTGAAAACGATGGGAAAGCGAGGCAGCAAAAGGCCATCTGTTAGAAGAACTCCCATCTGTAATGCTTCAAATGAGAAATTAATGTCTGTAGTAATTTTATTTAACTGTGTCTGTAAAAAAAAGGTGAAATGCCCAGTCTACTAATTTCCTTTAGATGCCAGCATTACAGGTATAGTTATTGCCCCATTTAGCAGTTACAATGATGATGGAAAAGTAACTTGGCAACCAGTCTTCGCATTTACAACTTTCACAAGTCTGTAAAGCAAAGGAAAACGGAAATAAGATCTTAAAATTGTGATGTTTCACTTAGCAACTTATTTGCTTAGCAACCAAGCTGCTGGTCCCAGTTGTGGTTATTAAACAAGAAGTACTTATATAGCTGCTGAGGTTCTTCTGGTTCATGAATGAGGATGACTGTTTCCACACGTGCTTTAATACAGGTTGTCTATTAGAAGCACTGTACCTTTCAAGGATGAGGAGCAGTAGCAGGTTAATGGTAGATTTTATTCTTTATAACAGTTGGCTATAACTTTTTACAGTTCTTCCATATGTATTAGATTTTAAGTTAATGGACAGCACTGTTATAATCACATTAAGTCCCCTGCCAATGATTTTGTTGGGCAAAAAGAGAAAGAAAAATGTAAACTAGATTGCCAAGGAATAAAATCCAAATGGTCTGCGAAAGTATGACATTTAACAACAGATTTATAAACAAATCTCATTATCTAAAATCAGGTAAAAAATTGGACATGGATACTGGAGTAGAAAGATTCAGTAATATTTTTCTTTTAATAGAAGGGACTTTGGAGATCTTCAAGTCCAACCCCCTGTTTAAGTAGGAAACCCAATATCATTTCAGACAAAAGGCTATCTGATTGCTTCTTAAAAACTACCAGTGATAGAACATCCACAATTTCAAGTCATTCCACTGATTAGTTGTTCTAACCGTCAGGAAATTTCTCCTTAGTTCTAGGTCGGTTCTCTCCTTGATTAGTTTCCATCCATTGCTTCTTGTTCTGCCTTCAGGTGCTTTGGAGAATAGTTTGATTCCCTCTTCTCTTGTTTTATAGCCTTGAGAAATCATGTATTCTCCAGTTATATATCAGGAATTCTTTGTGACAGATAAAATTGATTTCCATTTGCATGGTCGTTGTGCATGATAAAAATCAACACAATTAGGATCAGCAATATTGTTTTTGAATCTTTTAGCCTGTAGGAAATGACAAATATACCACTTAATACTTAATACCACTTCCTTCTAAACCAGTGTTTCTCAACCTTGGCAACTTCATTTAAGACATGTGAATTTTAGCTCCTATAATTTCCCAGCCAGCTATGCTAATTTTGAGAAACACTGTTCTAGACAGATGAACAATGACATCTTAGACAGGCATTGAAAAAAGATGAGATAAAAAAGCAGAATCTTTTTCTGTCATTAATATTACTATGTATTCCTTATGTAGGGAATTTGGAAAGGGACATTTTTTTAAATAAAGGGCAGTAGATATTTATCAATAATGCAAAAGAAAAAAAATGTAGAAAAAACATTGCTGCTTTTGCTTCAGTGTGATCATTTTATGGTTTTCTATAGTAAAATTATTTTTTCCTGTTCATTGTTTTAAGAATCACATGTACTCTCCCTCCATCAAAAATAGAACAGAAAAGGTAGCTGTTTCAAAATACTAAAACACTGGGATTTCATGTAAAGAATTTCCATTTTCAGTTAGTTTTTCAAGGACACATAGACAACAGTAAATTTTTCTTACAGCTTTGATATAAGATTCTATCTTTTTGATTAAGAATAATAACTAAAAAGAATTAATAGACTATTTTTGTCTTTGAGTCAGTCTTGACTCCTGTAAACTGTCTGGATTAGTCCCTATAATTTTCCTGATAGTTTCAGAAGTGATTTCCTATTGCCTCCTTCCTAAGACTGGTAGAGAGTGACTGGCCAAAGGTGGCTTTGTGCCTAAGGCAGAACTAGCACTCACAATCTTCTAGTTCGTAGCATGGTGCTTTAACCATTATACCAAACTGGCTTTCTAATGAACTATACAGCATGTACAGTAAAGACCTAATTGAGATGCAGACATGAAGTTTCAAATAGATAAAAATATAGTTTTTTAATATAAAATTCAAATTCATAAAAAGTGTAGCTTAGAAGAAATAGCACTTGCTCATGACTATTTCCTCTAAGCTATACCTTGTAGAAATAATAATAATAATAACAATAATAATAATAACAATAATAATAAACAGGCATCTTTGATAAATACTACCATAAACTCCTTTGAATAAAGACAAGCCTTGGTTATAATAAATAATGGGCTAGATTTTTGTATTTTAATAAAAAGGATTGTGTCTGGATTTGTCCCGTCTGTAACCTGGCAGATCATTTTATCCACCACAAAATCCAATTACAAGGATGATTTTTCCATACTGCCCTTGTATCTGTTTGCTTTGTTCACTCCTCCTCCCATGTTTTCCGACCCCAGAATAATTTCCATGGGAGTCAAAATAAGTGGGATTTCCCAGACACCACTTATTCATCCATAGAGCTAAGCTTCACAGTTGTCAATGCAATTCAGCCTAGGCAAAATTTCCCACAGATGGTTCACAAAGGCTGAGCAAAGCCTAAACTGAAGCAGCTAGAATGAGCACTCAACTTAGAGAAGAGCTGCAAATCAGCATCTTTTCCTGAATCTCAGCCATTGATAAAAGACCTCGTCCCATCCCCCATAAACACACAAATACACACACACACACACACACACGCACGCATGGACACACACACGCACACACACACACCTCCTTTCCTTGTTAAGTCCTGGGCTCATAATTAAAACTAATTGAAAAAAAAAATGCCAACCAATAAGCGTATCTGAGTGGATGTGCAGCCCTTTACTACTTTACCTGGTTTTACCCAACTTGATTCAGGTTCCAAAATATTTTTAGTATTGTTAGGAGCCAAAAAAACCAGCCACTGAATCACTTTCATGTGAATTGAGCCAATGGACAAAAAGCCCCATTGTGAAAGATAAAGAGATTCTAGCAGTCTAGACCTACTTCATGCGCTGCAGTCAACATTCAGGCAGGAAAGAAATGTTTCTCTTCTCTCCATGCAAAAGAACAGCC
The DNA here is from genome assembly GCA_015471245.1 of Laticauda colubrina. Classification (NCBI taxonomy): domain Eukaryota; kingdom Metazoa; phylum Chordata; class Lepidosauria; order Squamata; family Elapidae; genus Laticauda; species Laticauda colubrina. The sequence goes on along the minus strand of BLBF01000004.1, from coordinate 14,222,667 downwards.
TGATGCTTGTTTGTTTCAGAGGAAGCAACTGAGGTGGATGAACTTCAGTCCATACAAGCCATTCAAACATGGTAATCCATATCATGATTTACAGAATTAACTAACTGCCCAAGCTCATACAGCTCATTGACTAACTGCCCAATCTAAGCTATGGATTAGCCAAACACATTTTTTTCCGATAAATTGTTTTTGGAGAAGAAAGCAGCTGAGGTAAATATGCATTTGGTGACAGTTGTGTATCCCACAGGGCCAAAATATGATTTTGGTACAGTCTGCTAACTGAACTCAGGCAATGTGGTTTATATTAGAGGTGGTATTCTGCAGTTTCTGACCAGTTCTGGAGAACCGGTAGCAGAAATATTGAGTAGTTCAGAGAACTGGCAAATACCACCTCTAACTGGAGATTTTACAGTATCCTTCCCCTGCCACACCTACCAAGCTACACCCACAGAACCAGTAGTAAAAAAAAATTCAGTTTCACCACTGGTTTATATGCCTTGTTTTAATTGTGATGGTTCTGATACGAATAAATAAATATCTTCCTTGTACCCTTTCCTATTCAAAGGGCTGAACTATCCAAGAATGACAGCTGGTTGCAAATGAGAAAGGACAGAATTGCAGGAGTATCCCAAAAAGTAGGACACTCAGGAAGTCCTTGTTTAGCAACCACAATTGGGGCTGGCAACTCAGCTGTTAAGCAAAGCCGTTGGAAAGTAAAACCATGGCTGTGTTTGTTTGTAATCTTACTTCAACTTTCCTTTGCTTTACAGACCTGCAAAAGTGATAAATGTGTGGATTGCTCACAAAATTTTTATCACTGTTGTAACTCCAGTAACTAACTGAGGCAGTCGTTAAGTGAGGACTACCTGTAAAAGTAGTAAAAAAAAAGATGGAAGATGTAACCATGAAATCCTACCCCCCCTTTTATATGCATCATAATGGGTTATGGCTGCCATATTGACTTTTTTACATCTCCCCCTCCCAGAGATAGCCTTGTAGATGGAGTAGTGTTAATGGAAGCCATGTAGTAACCCACTTAAGTTTGCTCTTGTAAACCATTTATTTTCACAAAATCTCCTATGCTAACCCCACTCCTCCCCCAAATCTGGCCCCAGTTGAGGACTGTAGCCAAAAAAAGTGTAACGCGATAGGTTTTGCAATTGAATGGCCCAAGGCATTCTATGACAAAGAAACATATACTGTATAGTGGTTACTGCCACCAGCAGCTGGCATATAGCAATATTTTAGATTCCCCAGAAAGAATTACCAACCCCACCTACCTCGCAAACTGTTTTTCATGACATCTATACCAATAACTCTTTGAAATAATGCAGACTTCTGGGGCAACATCTGCAGCATGACAGTTTCATAGCGCAAATGTAAGCAAACAAGCCATTCTTAATTCTTTTCAAACCATACAATATGACACCTCAACGTGTGTCAGCCTCTTTTCTGTTATTTTATGCAATTCCTGAGTCAATTATACTGTCAATCTCCCTGTCTATGGAATATTGTTATGATTTGAGCTTCTTAAAATTTAACTCTTCACTAACCTACACCACAATTCCTATTCCATAATTCACTAACATACTCTACAATTCCTACTCCACAACAATTGTTTTACTTAATTGCTTTAATTAATTTTCTAGTCATTTCACAAGAACTCAAATCCTCCCAAGATGGCTTACAGCATAAAAAACAGCCAATGTTTTAAAAACAAGGATTTCAAATGCAACCTGTTAATGTAAAATACACTTTAAACTAACCATTAGAAGCAAATACCACAATTTATCTTGAATTAGACATGAAGGAAAAGTGAATTCTCAGCTCAGCTCTTCATATCTCTTGGAAGGGAAAGGGCAAAAGCTCTTGGGGAGGCAGCCAACAAATAAGATTTTGAAACTGGCTTTAAAAATGAAAAAAAGGGGGGTTCATATGGGCCATAGATTGGTTTTAAACCAACTATGTCCAATGAACATACATAAATGCAAATTCAACAATATTCAGCTCATATTCTGAATATTTAATTAGGGCCAAATCCCTACATACGCAGCAAGAGCTTTTAGGTTTTAATGATAAAAGTCTCTATAAATATAAAGAATATAAAGAATGTCAGTCATGCTAAGTAGTATAAACATACAGAGTGCTCCCAATAGGTAACATTACATACTGGCATAAGACAAACTATAGTTCGAGACAAAGGTTGCATTTGTGGATTGTTGTGAGGAAAATTGGAGGCAGGAGCATTAGGTTTGTTTACTCGCTTGAGTTATAGATAAAAAGTGTCGGGAAATGATAACAATAACAATTAGTGCTCCCTGCACATTCTGAATTCTTTCTTCCAAACCAAATCCAAAGCATTGCAAACCTTCAGCATTTTCTTTCTTTGGATAATAGTAAACAGTACTAAAACATCCCAACTATGTCTTCTGAGAATTTCACGGCTGCATTGATATATACAATTGCTCTGAGCTTGCAGTGTTGCCATGAAAGAGAAGCACATAGTACAAGGTATTGTTGTGTAGTTCCATGAAATTATGCTCATCTCCCTTCATTTTTGTGTTGGGAATACACAATAAGTACATGGTTTAAACTCTACTATACTAACAGAGTAAGTGCTATGCTGGCAAAGTGGGGCCATAAAGCTCAGCTTTGTGTAATGTCTAAATGTTGCCTTAGCAGCAGAAAGCAACTACAACTTGCTCTTAACTATTTTAAGACACTGCTGAAATACAAGCACAGCAGCACCAGCAATATTTAGTTTCTACTTTGGTGATAACTTTAAAAAAAAATATGATAAAGAATTAAAGTTTGAGAAACTATGACTTGATTCTCTATTTTATTTATTTATCCATACAACCATCCCTCCATCTGATTTATATGGTCACCCATCTTAATAAGTGTCTCTAAGTGATGAACAGAGTTAAAATAAAAACAATTTTAGCATTTCAATAGTTAAAATCCAGCGGCTGAGCAGCATCAAGCCACATCACGAGCAAAACCAAAAAAAAATGGTTCCTGTACATCGTTGGGGGCCAGGCCTGGCCACAGAACCATATTTTACAAAAGGCCAGCAGCGACACAGCTACCTTGGTCTCTGGAGGAGGACTGTCCCACAAGGTGGGCAGTGGGCAGAACAGGCATGTCTTCTGAGCCCTGACAACTGGCATTCTTTGTCAGACATGATCTGAAGCATGCCCCTCTGGTCTGACCGGATTGGATAGGTAAAAACATTTGGGGAGAAGTAACTTGGTTCTAAACCATGAAGGATTTTAAAACCAACACATTGAATTGCATTTGGAAGCACCTTGGCAACCAATGCAGCCAGGGTCCAATGCCCACAGAGTAGTGGTGTTACAGACACTGAGTAAGCAGAGCCATTTACTACACTTGCTGCTACATTCTGCACCAATTGAAACTTCCAAATAGCAATAGCACTTAGACTTATATACTGCTTCATGGTGCTTTACATCCACTATCTAAGTAGTTTATAGAGTCAGCATACTGTCCCCAACAATCTGGGTCCCCATTTTACTGACCTCGGAAGGATGGAAGGCTCTGAGACAACCTTGAGCCAATGAGAATTGAACTGCTGGAAGTCGGCAGAATTAGCCTGCAATACTGCTTTCTAACCACTGCGCCACCACAGCTCACAATAGTCCAGATGAAAGATCACAAGGGTAGGAGTGACAGTGTGCAGGATCCCCCAATCCAGAAAGGCAGCTCCAAACTTCAGTGTTGCAATTGTGTTGGCAATATTCAAGAGGTGAATTAATTTATCTGCAGATTAACTGTAATTGCTGTGAAGCCAATAGTTTCTTTTAAAAAACTGGGCTTATGGGCAGTCTCATTTTCCTCTGGAGGGAACACTTCATCCCAACTCCTGACTCCTAACTCAACAAATCACTATTCTCTTTCCCTTGTACAGTTTCAGTTTAGAACACATCTCCAGGGATATTATTTGAAAAAAATAAAACAATATATCTTGATGCTTTGTAGCATGCTGAAGAGCGGGAGACAAAACTCTTACAAATTTGGCTGGGCTACTATGGAGGAAGGAAGAGTGACTGAAAACAGTCTGGTGAGATTGGAAGTTGTTATAAATCACTAGCAGAGAAATGCTTTTTAAGTGAGATGCCAATTTTTCAATCAGAGGACCTAACTGAAAGCAATTTCTTTTTAAAGATCCACAGGTGAGTTGCAAAATCTCCTTAAATTTGTTGCCTGAGCTCACAAAACAATGTAGGTCAGTTCAGAAATGGTCTCTGGTGGCTGTGTAGCAATCACAGTCACTGAAAATCCCTTATGTGGGAGCGATGAATGATGAGTGTAAATCAGATGTAAAAAGCCCCAAAGCCTAAGATTTTCATATCTGGGCTATAAAACTCTGGATGACTAGAAGATGATATCAAAAAAAACCATACAGTTACCCACTCATCACAATTTTCTGCTCACTGGTGTTACTCAGTACAGATTAAGATTTCTCATTTTCCCTGTACTGTATCACTTTCTCACCTGTGAATATATCAACATATGCACTGAAACCAAGGACAGTAGAGTCCTTAAAACAGATCCGGAAAGATTTGTGAATACAAGCAGTCTTTGACTTGCCACCATTTGTTTAGTGACCATTTGGAATTACAATGGCACAGAAAAGAGTGACTTATGATTAGTCCTCATACTTACGACCATTGCAGCATTCCCATAGTCTCGTGATCAAATTTCAGGTGTTTACCATGGCCGCCAGCATTCCAGGACCGCATGATTGTCATTTGTAACCTTCCCAGCTAGCTCCGACACGCAAAGTCATGAGGGAAAGCCAGATTCATTTAATGACTGTGTGATCCACTTAAAAATGGCAGGGATTTGCTTGACGATCATGGCAAGAAAGGTCATAAAGTTGACTCATTTAATTTCAGGTTTAAGCAACAAAATTCTGGTCCCAATTGTGGCCGTACGTTGAGCTGTATTTATTGATAGAGAATCAAGATAACTCATAGCCCAAAAATTTGCCTACTATTATTAAAGAGCCTAAAGTGCATGATCATATGGCATAGAAATTCCATCACATAGGAAAATTTACAAATGTGTAGAAAACAAAACTCAGTATCCACAGCATCCCTCAAGGTTTCCAAGTGGCACTGGAGCGACTGGATTGGAAAAAGTGAATTCTTATTCATAAATAAAATTGATTAATAAATAAAAATAAAATCGATTGATCTCCAGCTCTTTTCCCTGTGTTGCTGTCTCTCTCTGGCTCCTCTTGCCTCCAAAGCATCATATCTGAGGGCATTTTCTGTAATTTTGTTAGTGGATTGGGAGTAGCTTATGCCTTTGAAAGTAGATAACTCAGGTGGCAAGTGGGTATTTTTCTTCTTACACCTAATACATTTAAAGTTGGGAATTGGGTTCAAGATGGAGTAATTAGGAGTTACTTGTAGACATATACAATTTAGAATTATATTTGTACTTGAAGAAAAATGTCTAAAAACCCTTTGTCTTATACAGGTTAAAAGATAACAAAAATGCATTTTCCCAGGAAGCCATCCAGGAAGCAAAATCCCCTCAAAATAAGGAAATCTCCTAAATCACAATACTATGTTAAAACCTCATAAAATTCTACTCCTAGGAAGATCTGAAATTGCTCTTTATCCAGACAGAAAAGATTTCAAATACCCAGGGCTGGCTGGAGCTGACAAAACCAAGGGAAACTGACTTTCTGTTTATGTGTAAACATGAATATAAATATGTTTATGTGTAAACAAACACAAACATGTGTTTATGTGTAAACAGTGAATTCCTATTGCAAAGTGACAAAGGACTACAGTTGGAAACTCCTTGTTACTTAACTGTAATAGCATGGCCAGATATTGTGATAACAATCAGAATAAGAAGAGGAGAACATCAAACAGAGGGAGGAATTAGAATCAAGATGGTGAGCAGATACTGTACCTAATGGGCAGTGCCCAGTGGTGGGTTTCAAAGAGGTTTACCACCAGTTCGGTGAGTGTGGCTTGGTGGGCGTGTTTTACGCACATGCACTCACTTTGCATGTGCATGCCAAACACGTACTTTGCGCATGCACAGAAGTTTCCTACTCACCTCCTGCAATCCCTGTAGCTTCAACAGCTGATGCATGGCAATCTGCTGTGCCATGCAAAGCAGCTGCGCTTCAAAAGCAGGGAATAAAGGTCAGTATGAGAGTCCGGCAGCAGCAGCTCATCAGAGAGAACTTGTTCTGTCTCAGCTGATCTTCGGTGCTACCGGTACACCAGAACTGGGCTGAACCAGTAGAATAGCACCACTGGTAGTGGTCACTTCCTTCTGCTTCCCCCCTCTCCCCAGGCACAATTGCACATTTCACAAGCCCTTTGATTTTTCTTCTGGCAGGGTGTAATCAGGTAAATGCTAAGTTTGGCTTTCAGTAGAATAGAATGGAATGGAATAGAAATAGAAGATAACAGGAAATAGGAATAGAATAGAGCTTTTTATTGGCCAAGTGTGAGTGGGCATACAAGGAATTTGTCTTCGGTGCATAAGCATAATATCTGTTCTTTTATAAACCTGTCTCACTAATTATTACTCAGGTGAGATTCCTGCTTTCTGATCCAAATTTCATACAAATACATAGAATACAATCTCCAATACCATCCACATAGTATTGGCAATACTACTTTCTCCTGGGTGTTTTTCAACTATCAGGTCCACAAACTTGGTATTCCTTGGTACTCACCCCTCAAAAACTAATTAACCCAATTCTTCTTAACCCAAATAAAATTGGCTGGGTGAACAGCCACTTGCTGAGTCCATTCAATGAACCCTGCCTAAAAGAGCGACAAAATCCTGGTTTAATGTAATGTGTAAATACAGCCATTGTCTGGTGCATCTGGCTGCATTAACTCGCAATACTCATTGTTTTCCCCATTTTTTGAAAACAAGGCATGTATAAGTCTGATGTGGGTGAACAAAATTTTGTTTTCTTGTAAAAACTTAGCTTCTTTGCAAACATAGTTGTTCCTGTGAAATTATGTGAGAACTAGTTAATGCCAAAGGGGGTGATTACAAATGAAAGATTATGCTCTCTCACTCTAAGAGACAATTTTGCATCAACATGTTGAGAAATGTCTAGAGTCTAGCACTTTATTTTTAGATTTCATTTCTGTAAGAAAAAGGTTTAGTTATTTAATTTACTTACACACACACATATATAGAGAGAGATCTGGTTGCTCTTTTATAAGTTGAAACACTTTACATTCAACTTGTAGTTAAGTTAAATCCACTATCCTATTCCTACCTCAGATTTCTAGAAAAAAACAGACCCTACAAGCATTTCTATTTCTTCAAAAAGTTTGTCTCTCAAAGATAATGGCCAGATCTAAAAGACATCTACTTCTTTTCCATTTTTATTTAGTTAGCCTCCTGTCTTTGGACCTCCTACATGTGTTGGGAAAATACACATTAATTATATTTTCCAAATTTCTCTAAACTTCTGTAGGCTAGTTACCTAGCTCCTTCCTTCAAATAGGAATAGCAATAGCACTTAGACTTATATACTGCTTTATAGTGCTTTACAGCCCTCTCTAAGCAGTTTACAGTCAGCATATTGCCCCTAACAATCTGGGTCCTCATTTACTCACCTCAGAAAGATGAAAGGCTGAGTCAACCTGGTGGGATTTGAACTGCCAAATTGTAGGTAGCCGGCTGCAGAAGTAGCTTGCAATACTGCACTCTAACCACTGTGCCACAGAGGCTCCTAATACTGCCAGGATCACCTTATTTACCTTCACAATAATCATAATTGTAAACCATTCATTCATGCATGCATTTGTTTATTTGTTAAGAAAATGTATATGGCTGCCCAAGTCACCCATGGTGAGTCTGGGAGTATTTAAGAAGGAAAATACTAAACACCAAACCCAATAAATCTTTCTCCCCACACCAGCAACAACAATCAAATCTTATATAGTTGCCTGCAACAGTTTACATGTCAACATGATGTGCCAAGTAACTTTCTTGATCAACAGATTTTCTGAGTTCTGCAACATGTTTTTCTCCAATAATAAAGAAACATCTTATCTTGGATCACTCTGCTCCTCCTATTAAGGGCAACCTGCTTACTCTATTCCACAGAAGTCTTATGGCTACTGCTAGAGAAAAGGGCTATGTGTAGCGCCACAAAACCTTGAGGGGATAACTCAAGGTATCCCTGAATAAAAGAGTATGGTTCAGTGAAAAACTGGGGAGAAAAATTAGGTGGGAAGGAAGAGCATCATGGTGTTTGATGGAGCTGAAGGCAATCAGGAAGGTTAACAAAGAAGAACGAGATACAATGTAGAGAAGATGAAATGTAAACTTTCAGAACATTGCAGTCCGCAAAATGGTAGACAAGGATATGCATGACAAATATATGGCTTCAGTTTTCCAAAAATCACAAGGATTCTCAGATAGCATACATCAAAGTTCACATGATGCTGGCAAGAAGCAGTCAAACTTGATTTTGAGAGTCCAAGCCTGGATAACTTCATGCAACTTTATCTACAAAAAGATCTACAGATTAATATGGGATATCTTGGAGGTCCTGCAGATGACCTTTCACACTTTGAACATCTCTGCTGAATGACAATAGAGATCATTTCCTTTTTATCATCACAGTCCACACAGAACAGGTTCTAAGTCAGGGAGAGATCAGCTATGATGCTTTTCAAACCAGAATTGTCACAATCTACTGGCAGCCTGGCTTATGGTGAGAGATGCTATCAATGCACATCAGAAGGTATGGCTATAAAATCCAGAAAGAGATGAAAGCAATTCCTCCTACCCAAAAGAGAATGGCTTCCAGCTCTTCCTATTACATGGGTGTGAGAAACAAATATAAGAATGTGGACAGGAATTTTATTATAACGAGATTAAACAGAAATTATCCACCTTTGATATATAGCAGTTGAAAGAATTATTTCCTATCTGATTTGATTCACAGCTTTTTTACAAAAAGTTCCTTATCTGAGCTTTTATGTCCTATTATTTTTGTCTTGTTAACTAGGCCTGACAAGATAGGATAGGAATAGGATAGGGTAGGGTAGCATACCAATACAATACAACACAACAGCTTTATTTGGCCAAGTATGACTGACGCTCAATAAATTTGTCTCCAGTACAGAAGCTCTACAGTTTCTTTACAAATTTCTCTAGAAATCTAGAGGCTTGCCACTGCTCTACAGTGAAGGCTTTCTTGGATTGAATCGGATCACATTTTCCATCATTTGAATTATGAGTATTTGAATTATATGCAAACTGTACACAAACACATATATTTAAACAGCAGACACTCATAGCATTATGATTAATTCACCACAAACCTCTTTGCTTTCAACAAAAACACTGCAAGCAGAAATTGCAGAGCTTTTGTTAGCATTTCTGACCTCAGCATGCTGGTACCTCGCTAATTGGCATTCTGGTGAAGAGGAAGAGTGATAATTAGCATGGCTGGTTTTGAAAACTGTCACTCATTTCAATAAAGGGTAAATGATTCCTTGAACTCAGTTCTTATATTACCACCACCACCCCCGCCCTTTTAATCAGAATGACATTTGCAGGTGTAGTCTTTCCTTTTGGCTCCGTTTTTTGGTGAACTATCGGGACAAACAGTAACAATAATCAGTGTGTTATTGTGGCTAAAAACCCTGAATGTTTTGTGCCTAAAGAAGAGCCAATTTCAGACTTACAGAGCAAAAAAGGCATTTACTAAACCATTATCTACAGCTGGAATCAGTAATATTTGGCAGGGAGGAACCACATCAGCAATGATTAAAAAACCCAAGCATGGATGCACTGTAGATTAGATGTGCTATTTTTTTTTTCTTTTCTTCTTTTTGGTTTGGGAAAGGATGGGAAATTGCCAGCTATTTTTAGAAACACTGCCATTAATTGTGATGCAATCAGATAAGGTTTTCAAGGCAGAAAAAAGAGACTCACTCAGGAGTTACTACATGGAGTTCTAGGCTGCAGGTTGCCTGTTCATTAAAGAAAATATTGTAACCATATTTTGCCAACTTTATAAGCCATAAAGGGAGGACTTGTCCCCCCTCCCCTGCAGTTTAGCCTGGCACCATGCTTTTGGCAGTTTTCATCCTCCCCTTGACACTTCTCTTATCTGTCGCTTCTGAATAAGCTAGTATTTAGTCAACACTAAGACACAAGTAATACTGTCCCAGAAACAGATAAGCAGAATCAGGTGTAGGAGCTCACTCTGTTTTTTGCTGATGTGGGCAGCACCATTGTGTGGGCACAATGTTTTTTAGCATCTGCCCTTGAACTTCCTGGATAATGTAGTCTAAGAAAAGCACTTTTTTCCTGTCCAAAGGCTGGACTTGGTCTTTGCCCTCCAAAATATAGGCAAGGTTGGAAAAAAGAAATGAATGTAGCCTGGATACAAAATACATTTGATTTAGTTTCATGCAATGTCAAGCTGATATCCATTTTATAATTTCTTTAAAAAAAAAATTCCTTGCCCCCCACAAACTGCCTTCTTTTCATGTGTGTGTATGTGTGTCTGTGTGTGAGAGAGAGAGAGACACTTTTCTCAGTGAAATTTTTCAGTTTATAATTGAAAGCATTACTTTTTTCACATTACTGTACATGATTTTCCATTGTTCTGTACGTTATTATAGAACAGGGTTTATAAATGTTCTTCAAACTGAACTGAAACCTCTCCTTGGATAGCAATTTCTTCACTTAATGACTGGCAAGAAAAGTTGTAAAATGGGAAATCTTTGGTTATGTTTTTGTATGTATGTATGTATGTATGTATGTATGTATGTATGTATGTATGTTTGTATGTATGTATGGTGGGATCCAAAAAGTTTTACCACCAGTTCGGTGGGCGTGGCTTGGTGGATGCAATTTTCATGCGTGCACACATGTTGTGTGTGCATGCACCAAACGTGCATTTTATGCAGGCGCAGAGGCGTTCCAACTCACCTCTTGCAAGCCTGCCCTTTCCCGGTCGCTTAAGCAGCTGCCTCGCAGCACTCTGCTGTGCAGGCGAGTGGGCCCAACAGCAAAGCAGCAGAGAGAACTGGTTTGGTTTCCGTTGCTCATCGCTGCTACTGGCTCAGCAGAACTGGGCCAAATCAGTAGAATACCACCACTGGTATGTATGTACATATGCATGTATGTATGTATGTATGTATGTATGTATGTATGTATGTATGTACTGGTATATTCAATTTATGACTGCTAGAGCTGCTCCTAAATTAATTTTGGGTGACAAAATGATCAATTTTACTTTCTAATTTTAAATTCATGATTAAAAGGTTTGGTCATTTTTGTATTTCTCAATTCAGACATGTATTAAATCATATCATATTTCATCTCTCTTATGCTGCAAATTGCATGATATTAACAATATTTGTAACAATTGAAATTTCACAATTTACATAACAGGCAATAAGAATCAACACATTTGATGCTTGGTTTCAAAAGTCTGTTGCTTTCCAGCAAGAAGTAGTGTGTATCCTGCACCCATGCATCCTGAATCTGCAGAAGAGGATGAGCTGGAGCTAGAGCCAATGGAGATCAAGGGAGTGGCTTCATTCACTTTGGTGGAATCTGAGGAGGAACAGGCCAAGGAAGCTCAGGGCCCTCAGGATTGAGACAGCTTGTTAGCAGGGTGGAATAGGGGCAGGATGATCGAGAGAGAGCAAGCAGTGGACATGAGGAGTTACAGAGCTCAGGGCATGAGCAAGGACTGCTCCCTCCTCATCCCCAAGCATGGAGAGTAGAGAGAAGGTGGGAACAGCGCAGGCTGACCCAACAACTCAGGAGGGCAGCACCCTGCTCCTCTTCACAAAGCGCACCTGGGGACTGAGATTTAAGAAAACGCTGTGTGGAGGGGCATTTGTTGGGAACAAATGCTGAATTGGTAGAGTCTGGTGTGCCACTAGAGACACTTGGAGTTTGCAAGATTGCTTGCTTCTTCCTTACTTGTGGACTCAATGCCTTCTTCCTGATTTTGTGGACTCAGTACCTTGTTCCTGACTTTGTGGATTCCTTGTTTGTTCCTTGGTTTGTGGACTCATTTCCCTGTTCCTTTGTTTTGCTGGACTGGGTGCAGCCAGAAGCTGCCATGTGTGTATGTGGGCGTTTTGCTGTGGGACTTGCCAAGAACATGGGACCGTTTTGAGGGAACATTTGGAGCATTAAAGGAGAGTTTGAACTCTCAGATGGCTGTGTAACCTTCGTGTCTTGTCCCGGGTCATCACAGTATGTTTTAAACTTAATATAACCCAATAATTCTCCCAGCTCAAAAGCATGTTATAGAAAAATAAGTTCATAGAAATGAGTTTATGAATTATAGCTCTGCAATTCAAGAACCGATTGACTGGAGTGGCATGGGTACAAAGATTTTGGAAAAATCCCACACTTCAAAAGAATTCTCATTTCTTTGTCTGGCTCCTGATGTGTTTTTGCTCATTAGGTCATCACTAAATCTGCTTACAGAAGCTTCAGTTTTTCAGGCAAATGCAGATGACAAAGCCAGGACAACAGTAGAAAGCATGAGATCCAACAATTTCAAAAGCAACAGAATACACCCGGGACCAAAAGCAGACCCTGCAAGACTAATCCAGACAAAGCTTTGATTCCTTCATTGAAGTGTTGTCAGTCATCTCTCTCTCTGTTTTTTAAAATCTAGCAATCTTACTGGATTGCTAGAAAGAATTTTCCTGCCTTCCCCCCCAAAGATGGTTGAAAAGAAAGAAAGGTACAGCTATTGCAACAAAAGCCTTACAAACGTACAAATAAAATTATAGAGCATTTGCTGGAGAATTTTGACAGATGCTTTCTGAAACAGGTATTTTGGGGAAGTACCACACTGGAGGTGGCTACTACATTGATAGCCAATCTCACCACCCTCTCTGCATTCTCTGCAAACCCAGGCCGCCCATCTTTTAATCTGTCATTATTTTCATTATTTAATTGTTTCACTGTTTTGTTATTGTTATGTTTACACTTCTTTTTGCTTTTACTCTTTTAAGCCACCTAGACAAGCCCCACAGCGAGATAGGTGGCAAATAAATTTAACAAATCATAATCTTATATCCTGCCACAGTACTTTTAAGCACTAACATCAACACCTATCTGAGGTCCTTGGAAAGGACTTGATAGGCAGACAAAAATGTCAAATCCAGTGTGAACATCTGACTGATCATGTGATCAACCATAATAATAATATTTCGAATAAACACCTGAAAATCTTCACATTCAGCAAGACAATCTAATACTATAACTTTGCATGAAACTCTCCTGGGAAATACTCTTATTGCTGTTGAACCCAGAGTTGTTCTTATGTCTTCCCCATCCTCTATAGCAGTGGTGGCTAACCTTTTTGGGCTCCTGTGCCAAAAACTGCAAGCACACCAGCATGCCCGTACTCGTGTGCCAGCACCCAGAATGCAATGTGCAGCCCCCTGCCCCATACTCCCTGTGCATGCACATGCAATCCCCACCCCCTTATCTGCACTGTGCCTCACAGCTGATTTTTTGACTGGTTTGAAGCCTTTTTTGGCCTCACAGAGGCTTGGAAAAAGCCTTTGCAAGGCTTCTCGGGCTGAATTATAGGCCCGTTTCATCACTTTCAGTATTACAGGAAGTGATGAAACAGACCTATAATTCGGCCCGAGAAGCCTTGCAGAGGCTTTTTCCAAGCCTCTGGGAGGCCGAAAAAGGCCTCAAACCAATCGGAAAAAAAAATCAGCTGTGAGGCACAGGCATGCATAGTGAGGTAAGCTTGCCTGTGGCTCGTGTGCCAGCACAAACAGCTCTGCGTGTCACTTGTGGCACGCATGCCATAGGTTTGCCATCACGGCTCTATAGATACATTTTAGTAAGAAAATGATTATGTGGTATCATTTTATTCAGCTTTTCCTTTCTTTCTAATAATAGTTACAGGACCATTTTACATCCTAGAGCACAGTAATCTTACACACTCTCTTTCATTAAATCTTTCCGATACCATCTCAGATTTCAGGGAATAATGCAATTATTTTCAGTTATTTGACATGTAGGATTTATCTTCATATTTTCTCCTTGGTTAATACAATGGTTTGAAAGAACATATTTGGTTATACCAAAAAGGATTGCCTCTGGATTTCAGGCAAAATAGCACATGTTGTAGAGCGGCGGAATAATCTGAGGCAAACACGGAGTGAACTTCGGCTTTTTACTTTATTGAAAAAATAAAGGGTTGCCGTGGCTGCCGCACTAACAAGGCAGCCAGCTGGTGGACAACAGCGGATGCCGTTTGACAGCTCCCTTTTATAGTTGGCTGTCAAATGGCATCAGCCAATAGGAACGGTCCATGTTCCCACTGGAAACACGGACTGGAGTGAAGACTTCGGCTTTAATCCATTGTGAACGCTACACTCCTTTCCCCCAGCACGGAGCATGCATAGTCTTTAAGATAGTTCGGGTGCTTGCGCAGGCGGCCAGATCTTCTGAGACCCGACAAAGTTGCTGCTGGAAGGAATTTTTCTGCTTTCCGGGCAACTTCTGGTGCCAACGAAGCTGGTGTCTCGGCTTCAGGCATCTCAGGATGAGGGATCGATGGCAGATCAGGAAGGCTTGCGTTCTTGTCGGGCCCGATGGAAGTTTCTGTGTGCGTCGGTCGTTTTTCTACGGCAGGGACATCTTGAGGGTCATCTGTAAACGTACTCCAACGTCTTCTAAGCTGGTCGATGTGGCGGCGCTAGATGCTCCCGTCTTGCAGTAGGACCCTGTAAGACTTAGGACCAGTTACTGCCACAATTTGCCCTGGCATCCATAAAGGGTGCCCTGCATAGTTCCGGGCATAGACCTGGTCATTCTCAGTGAACTCCCTTGCCTGGCTATTTGACCCTAGGGGTGTGACTGGGGCATAATGCAGATGGAGTCTATCTAGAGTGGTCCTTAGGCGTCTACCCATGAGAAGTTCAGTTGGAGACTTAGTAGTGGTGGCACAGGGTGTGCTGTGTTAGGAGGCACTTAGCGAGCCTAGAATGCCAATCTATAGGCCCAAACCTTCCCAGGGCTTCCTTAACTGATTTGACTGCCCTTTCAGCCAGGCCATTACTGGCAGGATGAAATGGAGCTGTAAGGGCGTGCCTTATGCCTAGGTTGGCTAGGAAAACCTCAAACTTACAGGAAGTAAACTGGGCGCCGTTATCAGACACAATGGTGTCAGGGAGGCCATGGGTAGCAAAAATCCTTGAGAGAGCCTTAGTGACAGCTTCTGAAGTTGTAGTGGTAATTAAGGTCAGTTCTACCCATTTAGAAAAAGAATCAATCATTACCAAGAATGTGCGCCCATGAACAGGGCCAGCCAAATCAATGTGTACATGGGACCAAGGAGTCCCAGGATCTTCCCACCTGCCTGGAGTAGATGTGGGTAGAGCAGGTCTGGGAGCCTGGCATGGTTGACAAGCATTCAACTAGTAATCTGAGCATCCATGCCTGGCCACCATACGTAACTGTGAGCCAGGGCCTTCATTCTGACAATGCCAGGATGGCCCTCATGCAGGACCTTTAAAAATGAGTTCTGCAATTTAGAAGGGATAACTACCCTAGATCCCCAGAGTAAACAGCCTTGCAAAGAAGATAGTTCCTGCTGGCGACTTTTGAAAGGTAGGAATTCAGGGGCATAAGGAATTGCTGACCACCCCCTTCCCACCCAGTCAAGAACTTGGGCGATTACCTTGTCCCTGGAAGAGTGGGCAGCGATATCAAGGGCAGTTATGGGGAGTTTGAGATCATTGATCTGTAAAACAGCATTTGTTGTTGCAGGATCCTCCACAGGAACAGACAGTGGACAGTGACTGAGAGCATCAGCATGGCATAGACTCTTGTCAGGATGATGAACAAGTGTACAGGAATAGGCAGCCAGAAATAATGTCCACCTGGTCATTCTTGGAGACAAAATCTGAGGGGTTTGTCTTTAACCAGACAGAAGGCCTAACAGAGGCTTGTGATCAGTGATCAGCTCGAAATAGTGTCCATAAAGAAACTCATGGAATTTTCTGACAGAAGCAACTTCAGCCAAAGCCTCCTTCTCAATTTGACTGTAGTTGCACTTGGCTGGGGAGAAAGTTCTGGAGAAAAAGGCAATGGGTGCTTCAGAACCGTTAGGCAGCCTATGACTTAAAACAGCACCAATGCCAAAAGGAGAAGCGTCTGCTGCAAAAACTAAAGGCAACTTGTCATTAAATTGTATCAGGATAGCATTGGATGTAAGTAATGATTTGATAGTGTGGAAGGCATGGGCTTGCCTAGGTCCCCAGTGCCAGGGGGATTGTTTGTCTAAGAGTCTGTGCAGCGGCTCTGCAACGGAAGCTTTATGAACCAAGAATGAAGCGTAAAAGTTAAGAAGTCCTAAAAAAGCTTGGAGCTCAGTCTGGTTAGTTGGTGTGGGTACCTCGTGAATAGCTCTTACTTTGGATTTGATTGGGTGAATACCAAAGGCGTCAATTTTGTATCCCAAAAATTCTACCTGTGGGGTGGCAATCGTGCATTTGTCTTTCTTTAGCTGAAGGCCATGCTGTCTGAAACAATCCAGGACTCATATGACTCTTTGCAGTAGCTGAGGCTTGTCAAGGGCAGATATTAAAATGTCATCAAAATATGGAACTATGCCCGGTAATCCTTGGAGAAGCCTTTCCATTAAGGATTGGAAAATCCCTGGGGCTACACTTATGCCAAATTGGAGGCGCCTACATTTAAAAGCGCCCCTGCGCATAACAATAGTTTGTAGTTCAGCAGCTGTGTCATCAACAAGAACCGTTGGTAGGCCTGTGACATGTCTAATTTAGCAAAAATGGTTCCTGGCTCAAAAAAATGTAGAAGGTGCTGGATAACAGGGACTGGATAGGTGCTGATTTGTAAATATCTGTTCAGTGACGTCTTGTAATCAGCGCAGATTCTCACAGTCCTGTCTTCAGGGGTGTCACTATTGGGGTTTCCCATTTTGCGAAGTCCACAGGCTCCAATACACCTTGATTAATTAATTTGTTCAATTCAATGTCCAATTTGGGGCAGATTGCAAATGGTACCCTTTGAGGCTTTAAACAGATTGGTGCTGCCTGAGGGTCCAAGTTGAAAGATATTGGGGTTCCTGAATAACAGCCTAGTCCCTCGCTGAACACATCAGCATAGTCATTAAACAAGGTGTCCACTTCAGCATTTGTAATAGAGTGGATTCCTCTTATATGGAGGCCAAGGGCAGGGAACCAGTCTAACCCCAACAGGCTAGGGAGGGTACCATCCACTACTACTAAAGGCAAGTGACCTTTAAAATTTTGAAATTGTACAAAAAACTTGCCTTTTCCGATGACTGGGATGGTTCTGCCTTGGTAATCACGTAGGGTTAACTGGCAGCTTGTGAAGCTTCTTCTTAGTCATTCTGGGAAGTAGTTGTTTCAAGTGCTCCATGAGATGATGGATAGTGCTGAGCCTGTGTCAACTTCCATCCTGCAAAGTTTTCCTTCTATAGAAGCAAAAACACTGATTTTGTTAGAGCCTTTGTTAGTCAGCTTGGCTTGATAGCAGTAAAACAGTCTTCAACATGTTTTTGGAAATGTTGGGTTGTCTGAGGCTTTTGAGCAAAAGTCTTTCCTGCTTGACAGATCCTGGCTTAATGACCCTTCCTTTGGCATTTTAGACAAATGGCATTCCTGAACCTGCAGGATGCCCTGAGGTCGTTTCCTCCACAGCTTAGACAAATGGGCTGGGACCGTGGAGGTAGATTGGGGCTTGGCCTGTTCTCCTTGACTGGTTCTTTGCTGCCTGAGGCAATTTACATCATTAGCCTCTTCATAGCCTTCTTCTGAGGAGGCTTCATCGTAATGGATGGCTGAGCTGCTCTGACTAATTGGATTTCCCTGAATTTCTGCTGCCGAAAGTGCTGATAGTTCAGCAGCTTGAGACTCTTTAATTGCTAACTTAAGGGTTAAATCCCCTTTAGCCAATAAACCCCTTTGTAGCCTTAAATCCCTGACTCCACGAACTAGTTGGTCTAATAACATGTCTTCCAGATAGTCTCTAAACCCACAATGCAAGGCAGCTGTTTGTAGGGCAGCCATGTACCCAGTAATCATCTCTCCCGCAGCCTGAATTCGTCCCCTAAAAGCATGACGCCCTGGCAATTCGGGATGGCTTAGGGGAATAGTGGTTGGAAAGAATTTCCTGCAATTCTTCCCATGGAACAGTCTTAATTGAACGTGGAGCCAATAATGCCATAGCAGTGTCAAATACTGTGGCTTCGCAAAAACTTAAAAAGTAGGACTTTTTCCTATGGTCGGAAATGTCAGCAAGGTCTATGGCATCAAGGAAACAGTCAAGTTGGTTTCTGAAGGACTCCCATGTTTCCACTGTTGGTCTGAAAGGCAGGAATGCAGGATTCGAAGTCATCTCAACTCAGGGGTGCCGGATCTGTCGAGGAAAGTTGAAATTCACGCTCACGAATAGTGACAGTAGCTCTTAAAGTGACATTCAGCTCAATAGTGACTTCGGCTCTTTTTTGTAGTGACTTCGCTCAGCGATTCTATGCCTGGTTGCCTCTTATATGTATCTCACCCTCATCGCCAGTGTTGTAGAACAGCGGAATAACCTGAGGCAAACATGGAGCGAATTTCAACTTTTTACTTTATTGAAATAATAAAGGGTTGCCGTGGCTGCCGCACTAACAAGGCAGCCAGCTGGCGGACAACAGCGGATGCCGTTTGACAGCTCCCTTTTACAGCTGGCTGTCAAATGGCATCAGCCAATAGGAACGGTCTGTGTTCCCACTGGAAACACGGACCGGAGTGAAGACTTCAACTTTAGTCCATTGTGAACGCTACAGCACATATATTTGAAAATAGAATAGTTACTTGCAAAATCATTTCATTTACTGAGAATTGGTTAGGAGGATTTTGTGTCCAAATGTGCTCTGGGGTGTGCTCTGAATACAGAACAAAGTCTCCCCTCTTCACAGATGCAGACCAAAATGTGGTTGTTTTCTGGAAAATTCTTTTTGGAAGGGGGTAGACACAAATAGGAAAAAGCTATGGGTAAGAGAAGGCACTGCAGAAATCAATGGCAGGTAGTCCTTGGATATGCTGTGCTAAGATAGGGCAATAGCTAGGGGAAGGAAACGGAAGGTAATAACAACAGAATAACAGAATTGGAAGGTCTTCTGCTCCAACCCCCTGGTGTAGCAGGAGGCCATTCTATACCATTCCAGACAAGTGGCTGTTCAGTATCTTCTTAAAAGCCTTTAATGATGGAGCACTTACAACTTCTACAGGCAAACCAATCTACTGGTTAATTGTTTTCAGTGTCAGGAAGTTTCTCCTTAAGTCTCGGTTCCTTCTCTCCTTGATTTGTTTTCATCCATTGTTTCTTGCCTTGCCTTCTGGTGCTTTGGAAAATAGGTTTCCTCCCCTCTTCTTTGTAGCAGTCCCTCAAATACCGGAACATAGCTCTTTTCTGCACTCTTTCCAGAGTCTCTACATCTTACTAAGCCTTTACAAAGGGGTATTAATACTTCACGTGATCTTGATTTTATCCCTCTGTTAATGCAACCTAGGATTGCAATGGCTTTTTGGCTGCTAGCTCATATTAAAGTGATTATCCACAAGGACTCCAAGATCTCTCTTGTAGTTACTGTTATTGAGCCAGGTTTCATCTAATCTGTACATGTACCTTTGATTTTAGCAGAAGAGATATTGTGTAAATCAGGTGTAGATTAGTGAAAAATGATGAATTGCATGCTGCTGAGACCATCAAAGAAGAATCACCTGAAGGAAGCAATTATGACATCACAGTTTCTGAAAGAGGGGAGAGAATGGACGGTCACCCTGCCCAACTCACTCCAGAATGTCCACCACAACTGTTTCATCTGAAGGTTGGAATAACTACAGGTAGAGCTCAATTTACAATGGTTCATTTAGTGTCCATTTGAAGTTACAATGGCACTGAAAAACTTATGACCATTTTTCACACATCCAACTGTTGTAGCATGCCCATGTTCACCCAATCAAAATTCAGATGCTTGGCGTCCGACTCATATTTATGATGGTTGCAGTGTCCTGAGATTATCTTTTGCAACCTTCCAAAAAGCAAAGTCAATGGGGGAGCCAGATTCACTAAACATGTGGCTAACTTAACAACTGCAGCAATCCACTTGACAACTGTGGCAAGAAAGGACATAAAATGGGGCAAATCTCACTTAAATGTCTCATCTAGCAACATAAATTTTGGATTCGATTGAGGTCGTAAGTCGAGGACTACCTATAAATGCTCCTGGTTTCGTTTCAAGCCACCATTTGGAATCATTCAGAAAATTTTTTGGATTATGATGTGTTTTTTCTGGATTTGAAACAAAACTTATTTCCTGATCCATGTATTCACCTACTGACTCACAATTCTACAGTGAGCTATCATTTCATCATTCAGTTTTAGCTCTGCACAGATTCTGACACCTTCCCTTTATAATTTCCGCTTCTCTATTTTTGTACTTTGAGCATTGCATATTGTATTACTAGCTACGGTCATCATCAGAATGTAAATATAGCTGGGTTCCTTTAGTAGATATAAATAAATAAACTGATGCTCATCTTCACCAGACTAAAGAGAGACTGGTAACCATGCCATCCGCTGGAGTCTTTGCTATTATATAGTTCATAATCAGGGGGAAAATTGGCCATCAAGAAGCTCATAAATCAGTAGGGCACTATTCCATTGCTAGTCTCATTCCTGTAAAGATCTATACAACCGATGAAACATATGTTACATATTAATATGTTCATTTCACACCATGCCAGTTTCCAAGATGAACTGAGCATGAGAAAAAAGCTTGGATAATAAGATTTCTGAATTTGCATGTACATGCTCTCAGAATAATAATAAAAAAAGCTTTGAAAATACTTATGGGAACAAGAATTCTGGAATACATATATAAAAGAAAGAAAATCCTATTAAATTGGTGCTTACCAAACCTGGGAAATTGCCCAAAATTGGGTAAAAGTGTTTTTTCTTTGGGTAATGACATACAAACTCATTACTCACCACAACAGAGACATATAAATTGACATAATGATTGCCACATTCACTAAAATATATTTTTAAAAATCTCCCAAAGTCAGATTCTAATAATAAGATGAAAACCAATGAAATTACCAAATGACAAAAAGATCATTTCATGATATTGTTACTGTCAAGCCTGGGTTCCCCAACCAGGGTTAGGTAGACAAGCTAAACAGAATGTGCAGCGTTAGTCAGATAGGCACACAGATAAATGAGTGAGCTAAGCTTGTATGTTTATTTACATACAGTAAAAATAACAGATACGCTTGTGCTATCAAGAATATATTTTATTCCAGTATAAGTTTATAGCATAATCAAAAACAGTCCAATATTCATTTACCATGTAGTCAGTCCATTCAGGGATATTCAGTTAGCAAAGTCCATGTAGAATATCCTATTGTCAGTTCACATAAATCAGTCCGTTGTTGTCTCTCCCGTTCGAGCAATGCAGTCTTGATTCCAAGCAGTAATCAGGGATCATCAAAGCCAGAGAGAGTGCGAGCAAGCTGTAGCCTTGCTACTTTTATATGGTTTTCATAACCACACCCATAGTTGCTATTTTTCAGTTAAAGCTGCATACACTAACTATGATTCATAGTTATGATTTCACCTAAACCAGTTAAGGTGAACAATGTTATCCCTAACAGTTACTATGGCACAATAGTATCCTCATGTTATGACCATTCATTCAGCAATATTAAAAGTTATAACGTTCTAAAGGACCTAGGACAGGTCACTGAAGTTCAGTCAGATTTTCTGATAAGCAGCTTTGGGTAACCAACAAAATGTTTTGGGAATCGCTGCACTAAATTGTTAATTAGGATTGCTGCAAGTGGTCATTCATTCTTTTAAAATATATCTTTGTAAACCTGTTTCTTTTCTTCAGCATTACAGTCTACTCCAGGGGTGTCAAACTCAAGGCCTTGGGGCCACATCTGGCCCATGAGGTGCTTAGATCTGGCCCACAGGGCTGTCCTGGAAACATTAAAGGACTGGCTCACAGTGTCTCTGGCAGTGAAAATGGAACTTGGGAGTGCCAAGTGTGGCTCCTCCAGTTCTATTTTTGTTGACAGAGGGTTGCAAGAGGCTGTCACAGCCGAAAACAAATGTGAAGCTGGCTACAGCCCCCCCATACCACACACACACACACCGGGCCCCTGAAGTCAAACTCAATCCTGATGTGGCCCTCAATGAAATTGAGTTTGATACCCCTGGTCTAATCTATAAGAGCTATGTCATCCGTTGATCTTTCCAGATATGTAAAACTGCAATATTCACATTCTTCAAACAGAAATGGATGAGAGTTGTTATCTAACAGATCTAGAGTCATCAGGCTACTTTGGGCAATAGAACTGTCTGGGTGTCAATTGTGTGTGCCTCTCACAAACAACCCTCCACACTTCTGTATTAACACCTTACAGATTTTCACAGGCCCCCATAGATATTGTCTCAATATCACAGATATTGTTTCTAGGATACTAGAAGGAAGGAAGAAGCCACTTTGGACAAAATATTTTAAAACTGGCTAAAGTTTAAATGAGCTCGGAATAGGAACTTTAAATCCCAGAAGGGTTATGTAAATGCCATATAAACAGTGATACTTTTCGACAGCCACAACATTCCAAGCGACTAGTAGAAAATTCAACTCTAATCTTCAGAAGGAGGAATGGGAGACTTCAAGGACATCATTTCAAGCATGCTAATGTCATGACTCTCAAGTGCTCGTGCTTGGATATACTTAGAAAAAATATTTGTACAGTATAAGCATAATCACACACTTAACTGCCACACACTACATTTAAATAGGAAAGTGAGGGTCAAATTTGCCCTCTACACCAAAGCAGACTCTGGAAACAGATGAAAAGCATTTTGTTCAGCGGTGGGATTCAATTTTTTTACTACTGGTTCTGTGGATGTGGCTTGGTGAGTGTGGCAGGGGAAGGATACTGTAAAATCTCCAGTCAGAGGTGGGATTTGCCAGTTTTCTGAACTACTCAAAATTCCCGCTACTGGTTCTGCAGAACTTGGTCAGAACCTGCTGAATATCACCTCTGATTTTGTCCCTTCTCCTTCAGGATTTCACTCCCCACCTGTTTTGTTCCTCACAGGAAAGTCACTCTTTGCTTAATCTTCCTTTTTTTTCAGCCTCAGTATCCCCACATTACACCATTGTTGAATTATGCTTCCTTCACCTGTTTTGTGCCAGGATTATGACTAATAAAAAAAGATGAAGTTTCTTCAGTCTCAGGTTGATAGTCCAATTTACTTGCTAGGGATGATTCAGTTTTTGATGAATGGTCTTTGACACCTGCACACCTGTTCCATCCTGGATACAGACAGGTGTGGCTGCTTTAGTGAGTCTTCAACAAGTGCTCTGTTTATGCTCTTGCACTTGCTAAATCTTGCAATCAAATCCAAAACTTTAAATATAAATATAAAACTGTCCCCAGTGTTTGCCCTGCTCTGATGACTTGCAGTCAGTCTCACCCTGCAGTGAAGTCATAGAAAGGTGTCTACATCTGCTAGGATTGTTCTGTTGAATTGTTTTTGCTCCCTTCATTTTTGTGTTGGGAAATCAGATGCTTAAATCAGAAGACAATGATTAAAGCTCTATTAATTTTGCATCAGAACACATAGAGGCCATAGTACTACTAAGCTGTTCTTTATATATAAATGCTATATGTAACATTTATAGCATGAAGCATATATACAATCAGCTGCAAAGCTCCAGAATAGTCTTTGAACTATTTTAAGGCCTGTTCAGAAAAGAATGTGCAGCAGTAATAAATGTCTGCTTTAAAAATGATTTTAAAACAGCCCCCAACTTTTCATTGTTCCACCTGACTTCTAAGCTAATTAAATTCTATTTGAGAAACTCTGACTTCATTCTTTTTTTTGTGTATTTTTACTTTTGAGTTTATGAATCACATTTTAAGGTTTTTATGATTGTTTTTTTTAAAAAAACCCTCAAATAAAGAGTAGAGTTGTCCAGTATTTCAGATTTTAAGACCAAAGGGTTTGGGTACATGCAGGAGCACATACTTTTTGCCAGGATTACATCACAACTACAGAAAATAGCTGTAGGGTGCCAGAAAAAGATGCAGCTGCTTTGAAGACTTGTGGACAAGGACAATGTGGATTATTCTATTTGCTCTGAAGCATTTCTTTCGTCTTCAAGTCCAAAGTGCTGCACTGTCATTTAAAAACCTCATGTCTAAAAGCCAGTTCAGTTAGTCCTCGACTTACAATTGTTCTTTTAGTGACCAAAGTTACATCACTGAAAAAAGTGACTTATGACCATTTTTCAACAACCGTATTACTAATTGAACAAGTATAAGTGGCTCACTTAACAACTGTGGCAAGAAAATTTGTAAAACGGAGCAATGCTCACTTAATACATTTCATTTATCAACATACATTTTGGGGTCAATAGTGGTCGTAAGTCAAGGACGTATTTTGAGCAATGAGCTTTTTCCTCAGTTTCATTTTTGTGAGAGGCTCTGTGTGTCAAGAGATAATTACCAAAGGTTCAGATATGGACAGGTTCATACAAATAATATTTATGTTTGAAATTATTAATTTCCAAGTTGAGGAAGCCAGTTTGTCACCTAGCATTGGGTATGTATGTGTTTGAAAGGAAGTGCAGACTCAGCCCAAAGCCAGAAGCAAATGGCCAAAACTCCTAAGGTATTTATGAAGGCAACCCTAATTCTCTCCTTGTTATACCTTTAATCTGAACATATCTTGAGTGACCTGGTTTTAAAATTATCCTTGTGAAAAAAAACACCTGCCTCATCCAGCATTGAAGCGAGGGGGAAACAGAATCCTTGATGATTTTGCCTTTTGCCTGGAGTATTATTATGATTCTGGCTTTGTTAACTTACTTTTGCCACTGCAGCAAACAACCATTATGTGAGCTGTTCTGAAAAACATCTGGCTGTCAAAATGTGGATCCTATATTCCTCCTGGATTCAAAGCTTTCAGAAAAGAAAAGTGAAGCAATGGCTTTTGGCAGATGGATAAAACCATATTGTAGTAATTGTTCAAATTTGGCAGTGGGGAGGAAAGTGACCCGACAAATCCACACAATAGGAACTGGAGATGAATATATGCATTAGCAATTTATTTCTATCACTTCTGAATGGTGGTAGGGACAGTAAAACTTTTGTAACGGCTCAAACTGTGGGAGTTCAACAGCCTGGGCACTGATGAAATGCTATCCCCACCCTCCATCCCCTCAATTAGGTGGAGGGAATAATGAGGGGCTCGTTGTATTCTGTGTATATTCTTAGCATGAACATCTGCAGAAGTGAAGATGACTGGGATTGGCTTTAAATTGCTTTTAAGGACTGGGAAGAAAACAGTTCACATGGAACTGGCTTTATGTCTACCTAGGCAGGATCCTGACTAGTGACTCACAGTACCTTCTACAGCAGGGGTATCAAACGCAAGACCTGCAGGCCGATCTGGCCCACAGGTGCTTTGAAACAGCCCCACAGGGCTGCCCTGGAAACAACAAAGGACTGGCCTGCAGTGCCTCTGCCAGTGAAAATGGAGCTTGGGAGGGCCGCGTGCAGCCACCTGAACTCCATTTTTGCCACCCGAGCTCCATTTTTGCTGGCAGAGGCTAGCAAAACAAAGTAAAAGCAAAACAAAACAAAAGGAGAAATGTTTCCCCTTTTGCATTTGAGCAACTAAGAAGGGACAGGAAAGGAGAAAGGGAAAGAGGAAAGACAAAAAAAAAGAAAAGAAAAAAAAGAAGGGAAGATGGGAAGAGAGCGAGGAAGCAAAATCAGGAAAGAGGGGAAGGAAGAAGAAAAGGAAGGAAGGAAGGAGATTATAATGAGGGAGGGTGGGTCTGAGGGAAGTCCTGCCTTAGCACTTTGCCACTGCAGATGCCCTTAAGCCCATGTCACACTGCACCAACGGATGGAAAGAGGATGTAAAACGGAGAGAAACACTTGCCATCCATTGGTTAACGTGATTCATCCGTTGTGTACTCACTGCGTCCGTTTTTCATCCTCTCTATCCGTCCAGCATCCGTTGACTGAGGTTTCATCTGCTCAAAAAGTTTTGAGCTGCTCAAAACGTTTTGAGCGGAAAATGTATCCAACGCGTCCGTTCTGCATCCGCAACGCATACGGGGAACATCCGTTCTACATCTGTCATCATCCGTCACGCATCCGCTATATCCGCTAGGCATCCGCTGCACATCCGCGCAACTCGCATCCGCTCCAGCGGAAAACGGACAGGGAGGAAGCGAAACAAATGTGGAACGGACATGCAGTGTTAGTAGCATGGACGGAGAAAGGATGAAAGCGGATGCAGCTCGCAAAGAAAGCATTAAAATGGAAAAAACGTTCGCAGAGGGGACCTATCTCGGATATTAAGGATGTCTAGAGGATGCCAAGAGGATGCAAAAGGACACCTAGTGGAAAACCTATATTTCCTATAAAAAGGGGGAGCAACTCACCTGGATCTCACTTTCAGTCCAGCAGCCCCGCTGTGCAGACCTCTGCAGCCTTCATCTGGCTTTTGCTCTTCCACAGCATCCATTGATGTCCACCATGGATCATAACACAGTCCTTTTGGTAGCCACCATCGTTCGGCAACAGTGCGAAGCCATCTACAGGCTCTTTCAACTATTCTACGGGAAGAAAAGGAGGCGGCCAAGAAGCGTCTGGGTCCGAAGATGGATCGGGAGAAGAGCAGAGGACGGACTGTATAACAAGCTGATGGTGGAGCTGAGGAACGAAGACCCTCGTGCATTCCAGAACTTCATGAGGATGCTGCCAGCCATGTTTGACGAAGTTGTGCAGCGGCTGACACCCAGGTTGACCAAGGCAAACACCTGCTTCCAGCCAAGCCTGGACCCTGGGCTCACGGTGGCACTGACTCTGTGCCACCTGGCCTCAGGGACCACCTACAGGGGAGCATGCAGTACGGCTGGAGGGTGCCACACAACACCATCAGCATTGTGGTCAGAGAAGTGGTGCAGGCCATCATCGAAGAATATCTGGAGGAGCTCCTCCAGTGCCCCTCCACTGAAGAAGGCTGGAAGAAAGTTGCAGAGCAGTGGTATCAGAAGTGGAACTTCCCCCACACCGTTGGAGCCATAGATGGGCAGCACGTGGCCTGCAAAGCTCCAGCCAACTCAGGGTCCACTTATCACAACTACAAGGGCTTCTTCAGCATTATCCTCTTCGTCATGGTCGATGCTGACGACAAGTTCATGGACATCGATGCTTCAGGCAACGGGTCAGCTTTAGATGCCCAGGAATACAACGCCAGTCACCTCAAGGAGGGGTTGGAACGCAACCTCATCATGGGCTTCCCAGATCCAGACCCCCTGCCCAACGACACACAAGATGTGCCTTACTTCATCATGGGGGATGACGCCTTCTCCCTCAGAACCTACCTCATGAAGCCCTACAGTTCCAGACTCCTCACCCGTGAAGAGAGGATCTTCAACTACAGGCTGTCCAGGGCAAGACGGGTGGTGGAGAACGCCTTTGCCATCCCAGCCAACAGGTTCCAGGTACTTCTCACAGCATCGCCCAGAGACCGTGAGGAAGATCGTGGAAGCTTGCTGCATCCTGCACAATCTCATGCGCACCCGCTACCCAGTGTTGCAGAACAGGCTCGTGGACCTCCAACAAGGCAATAGGGAAATGGAGCCTGGGGAATGGAGGCAAGGGCAAAACCTGATAGACACTATGGATGTGCAAGGCCCCAACAGAGCTTCATGTGAAGGGAAGAAGCAGCGCAACCTCCTGAGACACTGGTGCAACTCCCCAGCTGGAGCAGTGGAGTGGCAAGACAGGATGATAGATGCTTAATGCATGCTTCCTTCAGCCTGTCTCATCACACTGATGAGATTGGGCCATGTATGTTGGGTGGGCCTACAATGAACAGGGCATTTAATAAAGAGTTGTGTTTATGTTGACATGTGTGGATGAATGATTCCATTGTTATGGATAATAAACAGCCATAGGTGTGGCACCTGGGAGGGTGGACCATACAGTCCCACTATGCTTGCACTGGAGGTTTATCTATCCCAAAGCTATTACCCATCCCAAAGGTATTCCTGCCCATCCCACTGCTATCTTAACCCATCCCACAAGCATGCAAAGGCTGAACCATTTCTAAAAGTTTCCACCAAGACTTTATTGACAAAAATAAATGAAGCAAGTGTGTGAAGCAAAGATAATCTTTATTAATAACAAGCTGTAAAAGGAAAATGACCCAAGTCAAGTGTCCAAAGCTAAAATAAAGTCAACAGGTAGCCACCCAGTCTCTGGCACTCTTCTCAGTCAGTCTGAGGCATTCCCATCATCTCAGGGGTGAAAGGTCCAGGTGCTGTGGAGGTGGCTGCTGCTGGAGTGCTGATCTGAGGCGTCATTGGGGTTCCTGGCCCCGAGAGGACAACAGGTGACGGTGTGTTGAGGAAGCTCTCAGACAGCTGGCTCAGCCCCGTGATGTTGAGAGCCCCTTCCTCCATGACATGGAGTGTCAGCCCCAATACCGATGACAGATGTTCTGAGGCCGGGCTTGGCTGTGGGGTGGAGGAAGGAGCAGTGTAGTGGGGCTGTCTGGTCTGCAGCTGGGTGAGGACTGGCGTTGGTGGCATCGGTGGCGTGGGTGGCATCTGTGGCGTGGCTGGCATCGGTGGCATCAGTGGCACCGGTGGCATACGATGTACCTGTGCCTGGACTGGGAAGGGCTGCCTGTGCTGCTGGACCTCCTGGTAGCCGTAGCCTTGGTAGGTGAGGGCCTGTGGAAAGCCTTGGAAGGGCAGTGACATCACCTGGGGTGGAGGAGCAGACCTGGACTGGGTCGGAGCAGGTTCAGCCGGGCCTGGAGGGTTGTGCAGAAGATCAGTGATCCTCTCCTTTATCACCTGGTACTGTGATTCGGACATGTTCATGAGGGTCTGGTTGACGTAGGTGAGGAAGGGCTTGCGGTTTGAGGATGGTATGTCGGTGTGTACTATCTGAGAGAGGAGATCTATGCTGCTTTTGATGGTGTCCCTGATCTCCAGCAGGACAGTGTGGCTCTGCCCCTCTGGTCTGCCTCTCTGCCTGCTTTCTGTGGAGGTGGAGCTGGGGGTGGGTGTGGGTTGGTCTCTGGTGGAAGTGCCCTCTCCTTGCTCCCACTGCGTCAGGGGGTCCTCCATGCGCTCCGCCACAGGGAGCGCAGCTGTCGGGGGGGCCTCCGTCGTGGGACGCTCCACAGATACCTGCCTGGACACAGGAGCTGACTCTTTGTCAGAAGAGGACTGGCTCTCTGCGGGCTTCCTGAGAGAGAGGGTAGACAGAGGGGCTGCTCCTCGGTGGCGGATCTCACCCTCCAAGAAGCTGCACTTGTCCATCACGTAGGTCTCCCGGTCGGTGAGCTTGACCGCGGCCTGGCCAGATCTACACTGCTTCTGATGGTGTCTCTTATCTCCAGCAGGACAGTGTGGCTCTGCCCCTCCTGTTTGGCTTTCTGCCTTTCTGTGGAGGTGGAGTTGGGGGTGGATGTGGGTTGGCCTGTGGTGGAAGTGGCGTCTCCTTTCTCTCACTGCGTCAGGGGGTCCTCCATGCGCCCCACGGGTATTACAGATGTCGAGGGGTTCTCCGTCGTGGGACGCTCCACAGATACCTGCCTGGACACAGGAGCTGAATCTCTGCCAGAAGAGGACTGGCTCTGAGCAGGCTGCCTGAGAGAGAGGGTAGACAGAGGGGCTGCTCCTCGGTGGCGGATCTCACCCTCCAGGAAGCTGCACCTGGCCATCACGTAGGTCTCTCTGTCCGTCAGCGTGACCGTGGCCTGGTCAGATTTCTTGAGGTGCAGCTTCCCGTACCAGGTGTGCATGTGCTTCCACCAGCTGAGGAGCACCTCCGAAGTGTAGCCCAGACTCTCCGCCTTCTCTCTCTAAGCACCTGCTTCCTTTTGGTGTCTCGATAGAGCCTGTGTCCCTTCCGCCAAAGATATTCATTCTCCCTGAGCCATTCAAGCACCTCCTCCTCATATTCCTCTTCTATGGTGTATTGCCTCCTCTCCCGTTCTCGCGTCTGCTTCTTCCTCCCTCTGGCAGGGCCATCTGGGCCCTCATCAGAGGGGCTTCGAGGTTGTAGGGGCTGCTCCTCCACACCACCACCACCAGCAGCAGCAACAACAAGAACAGTAGCAGCAAAAGCAGGACCAGCAGGACCAGCAGCAGGACCAGCAGGAGCACGAGCAGGACCAGCAGGACCAGGAGCACCAGCAGGACCAGGAGCACCAGCAGGAC
>BLBF01000004.1:14151251-14181243 GCA_015471245.1 Laticauda colubrina | reverse complement strand
TCTGTATTGAGTTCATCAAATACCTGAAGGAAGTTGAACAGCACACATGTAAGTACCCACGAAAGCCTAAAAAAACATATAACAGCATGAATAGAAGAGATGATTCCACCAGACCGTCAATCATTTGGAAGCCTGCACTCTCAAATAGAAAGATCTCCATGCCACAAGCCAGGCAAACACCTGGGCAAAAACAGACTTCCTCTGATAGCTCCAACCCAAACACCCCCCCACCAGGCACCCAGATGAAACCCAGCTTGCTAATGAATAGCAGCTTGCTAATGAAGAGCAGCCGTCCCTTCACATGGAGCCAAGCTGCACTGAAAGCCTCCAACACAAGAACAGAGTGTTGCCAGCCAATCAAAGCCACAAAACAGACAGAAGAAACCAGAAACACCAATCAATCAAACTCCAAGTCCAATGAACACAGATCCAGGCTCCCAGCCAATCAGAATGGACCAGCCTCAACTTTGAAACCAGGAACTAACTCTATACAGAAGCCTGAGGATGGCAGATGAGATTCTGCTGAAACGTTGCTACAACTTTAACAGAACTACAATGATGTGGGATAATACCCGAAGGAAGCTAAACAGCACACATGTAAGTACCCGTGAAAGCCTAAGAAAACAAATATATATATATATATATATATATATATATATATATATATATATATAATTTATCTATCTATGTATTTTGTCAAAAAGGTTACAATACAATAGAAATAAGAATAAACATATGTTTAACCACAAGAAATAGGAACTAATAATTGGGCACAATAGGATAGGGACGGTAGGCACGATTGTGAGCTTATGCATGCCCCTTACATACCTCCTAGGAAGGGGGTGAGGTCAATAGAGGTTACTTTGACGATAAATGAGTAAATTAGTTTGAGCAGGTGACAACACAATCAGGTAGTGAGTTCCAGACATTGACCACTCTGTTGCAGAAATCGTACCTCCTGCAATCGAGTTTGGAGTAGTTTACATTAAGTTTATATCTGTTATGTGCTCTTGTGTTGTTGTGGTGAAAGTTGAAATATTCCTGAACTGGTAAGACGTTGTAACATATGAGTTTATGTACACTGCTCAAAAAAAATAAATAAAAGGAACACCAAAATAAGACATCCTGGATCTGAATGAATGAAATATTCTTGTGAAATACTTTGTTCATTACATAGTTGAATGTGCTGACAACAAAATCATACAAAAAATATAAATGGAAATCAAATTTAGCAACCCATGGAGGTCTGGATTTGGAGTTACACTCAAAATTAAAGTGGAAAAAAACACTACAAGCTGATCCAACTTTGTTGTAATGTCCTTAAAACAAGTCAAAATGAGGCTCAGTGATGTGTGTGGCCTCCACGTGCCTGTATGACCTCCCTACAACGCCTGGGCATGCTCCTGATGAGGTGGCAGATGGTCTCCTGAGATGGTCTTCCACACCTGGACGAAAGCATCCCCCAACTCCTGGACAGTCTGTGGTGCAACGTGGGTGTTGGTGGATGGAGCAAGACATGATATCCCAGATATGCTCAATTGGATTCAGGTCTGGGGAACGGGTGGGCCAGTCCATAGCATCAATGCCTTCATCTTGCAGAAACTGCTGATACACTCCAGCCACATGAGGTCGAGCATTGTCTTGCATTAGGAGGAACCCAGGGCCAACTGCACCAGCATATGGTCTCACAAGGGGTCTGAGGATCTCATCTCGGTATCTAATGGCAGTCAGGCTACCTCTGGTGAGCACATGGAGGGCTGTGCGGCCCCCTAAAGAAATGCCACCCCACACCATTACTGACCTATTGCCAAACCGGTCATGCTGGAGGATGTTGCAGGCAGCAGAACATTCTCCACGGCATCTCCAGACCCTGTCACATCTGTCACATGTGCTCAGCGTGAACCTGCTTTCATCTGTGAAGAGCACAGGGCGCCAGTGGCGAATTTGCCAATCTTGGTGTCCTCTGGCAAATGCCAAACGTCCTGCACGGTGTTGGGCTGTAAGCACAACACCCACCTGTAGACCTCGGGCCTTCATACCACCCTCATGGAGTCTGTTTTTGACCGTTTGAGCAGCTACATGCACATTTGTGGCCCTCTGGAGGTCATTTTGCAGGGCTCTGGCAGTGTTCCTCCTGTCCCTCCTTGCACAAAGGCGGAGGTAGCGGCGATGGGGTAGCTGAATGAGGTAGCTGATGCTAGGTTGTTGTCCTACTACAACCTCCTCCACGTCTCCTGATGTACTGGCCCGTCTCCTGGTAGTGCCTCCATGCTCTGGACACTATGCTGACAGACACAGCAAACCTTGCCACAGCCTACATTGATGTGCCATCCTGGATGAGCTGCACTACCTGAGCCACTTGTGTGGGTTGTAGACTCCGTCTCATGCTACCACTAGAGTGAAAGCACTGCCAGCATTCAAAAGTGACCAAACCATCAGCCAGAAAGCATAGGAACTGAGAAGTGGTCTGTGGTCCCCACCTGCAGAACCACTCCTTTATTGGGGATGTCTTGCTTACTGCCTACGCTTTCTATCTGTTGTCTATTCTATTTGCACAACAGCATGTGAAATTGATTGTCAATCAGTGTTGCTACCTAAGTGGACAGTTTGATTTCACAGAAGTGTGATTGATTTGGAGTTACATTGTGTTGTTTAAGTGTTCTCTTTATTTTTTTGAGCAGTGTATTATGCTTAAGACCAATCTTAGCTGGCGTAGTTCAAGGTTGTCTAAGCCTAGAATCTCAACTTCTTGTTGCGTTAAACGTAATGGAGGTCTGAGGTGTTTGGAGAGAATGGTTTGATGGAAAACAGAGAGTGGGGATTATTGAGGTCATGGTTACCTCAAAGGTGTTTGTTTTTTTCAAGAGGCAGCTGGACTTTCTGATTTTTCTTTGAAGATGTTTTGCTTCTAATCCAAGAAGCTTCTTCAGTCCTGATTGGATGGTAGGGAATGGAAGGATTTATACTCCTTGCAGACAGTTGGTTATTTGCATTCTTTTAATTAGGGAATCGTTGAGGCCACCTGGAGGTTTATCTGTGTCCTCTGGGTCATCTGCAAATGGGTGTGGACGGGTGGGATACGACAGTGTTAACTACGGTTTGGGATTTAGGAGCTTCCCTGCAGGCTGCGAGCCGCACACTTGTAAATCGTCATCAGCATGCTGCCTGCAGAGAAGCAGCCTTTGAAACAGCCCTCTTTTCTTGCTTTTCGAACTGCAGCTGTGCCTCGCTTGGCAGCTGAAGTTGAAAAATCAGGAAATAAAGATCAGGTAAGAGCCCGAGTGGGCGGGTGGGCAAAAACATCAGCAGACATAGAACCGGTTCTATGTCTGCTGTTCTTCAGAGCTACCGGTTCTACAGAGGTGGATAGAACTGGTAGAAACCCACCCCTGGGTGCGGAGCCTTCTTGGAACTGCTGAAAGGACTGTTTTGTAGACTGATGATGATGTATTGTATCCTTTCCCCTCTGTTGAAAGAGGGCTATTCAATTTCGACATAGATGGCCTCTTCAACCACCCTCCTTTCAAAGCAGCAGTGCTCTCTGTCAGTGGACAGAGGGGGAGAGATATGACATCATCTTTCTCCGGCCTCCAACACAGTTCTTTCAACAGTTCCAAGACTTGTTACACAGCTAAGAAGCACCATTTGGGATTTTGAAAGAAATTTAAATACAGGCAATTCTCGACTTATGACCACAATTGAGCCCAAAATGTATGTTGCAAAGTGAAACATTTCTTAAGTGGGTTTTGCCCCATTTTATGACCTTTCTTGCCACAGTTGTTAAGTGAATCATTGCAGTCATTAAGTTAGTAACCAGGTTGTTAAGTGAATCTTCCCCATTGACTTTGCTTTTCAGAAGTTCGCAAAAGGTATCACATGACCCTGGGATACTGCAACCATCATAAATATGAGTCAGTTACTAAGCATCTGAATTTTAATACTGTGATCATGAGGATGCTGCAATGGTTATAGGTGTGAAAAACAATCGTAGGTAAACTGTTTTCAGTGCTATTATAACTTCAAACGGTCACTAAACGAATTGTTGTAAATTGAGGACTTTCTCTTTGTTGAGCAAAACAAGCCCTGTGTTTGGCCAGGTTGCCCCAATTAGCAAAAAACAAAACAAAAAGGTACTCCAGGCGGCTCCAGAATACACATTTATTGCAGTCATCAAATGCTTCCTGTTAATTTGTATAGGTGCATTTTTGTGTGCCCAGTTGAGGGAGAAAAGAGATTGAGAGATGGTATTATTGACAAATTTTCCACCTAAAATTGCAAAACTGACAAGCTCAGACCTGAAATTTAGAGTGATTGAGTCATGGCTCCAGTTTACAAAATAGAGCAGGGGTCTTCAAAGTTGATGGGCTTTAAGACTTGTGGACTTCAACTTCCAGAATTCCTCCTCCAGACATGTTAGCTCAGGAATACTGGGAGTTGAAGTTCACAAGTCTTAAACTTGCCAAGTTTGAAGATCCTTGCAATAGAGTATTAAACATCAGATCTGATTTTGATTTGTTAGTTTGCTCCTTTGTGAATTGAACCTCATGGTAAGAAAAACAATGGTCTATTATTACCAAGGATGCTCAATAGGAAGAAGTTTATTTGAGATTTCTACATTGTAGACAAGAGAGGATGTAATGCTGCTGATCACGATCTAAGGAGAACAAAAGAAATGGTCAGTTCAGTTCTGAAATAATTTAGATGTCATAATTAGAATAATTAGAATAATATCAGATAATTTACTTAGTAATCTGGGAATGGTTTGATTCTGTTGGACCTGAAGAAATGGGTAGGGTTCTATGGAATGCCATTACCTCCACATTAGATTCATGCCCCCTCCTGGTTGGTTAAGACCATCAGGGAGGTATCATGTAAGTGTGTCCAAATGATGGGGAATTCCTCCTTGTTGGGTAGGTTATTCCTGGATCTTTTTTAAAAAAGAGGCACTGGGCTGCCCCTCGCTCAAGAAGCCATTGCTGGACGTTACAGTTCTGAACAATTTTTATCCAGTTTCTGACCACCCCTTTTTGGAAAAGAATGTAGTGGCATGCAATTTCACAGGATTCTGGAGGAAATGGATTATCTGGATCCCTTTAGTCAGGTTTCAGGCCTGGGTATGGGACAACATTGGTTGCACTTATGAATGATCTCTGATGGGATTAGGGTGGAGATGGTGGATCTATCCAGGATCTTTCTGATATCTCTGTGACTTTCGATATCTTTGACAAGGGTCTGTTTTTGGACTTCTTAAGGAATTGGGGATGGGTGTCACAGTTTTATGTTGGTTCCCATCCTTTCTCAGAGACCAGTCCCAATCAATGTTAATAGGGAATGAGAGGTTCAACTCACAGCCTTTCCTTTGTTGGGTGCCACAGGAGTTCTCCTTTTTCAGATCTACATGAAACTGCTGGGGGAAATCATCAGTCAACATGGGATGAGGTATCAGCAGTATGCTGTTGATACCCAGTTATACATCTGTCCCAGGCAAAACGGGCAATTGACACTTTTTTGCAGTGCCTGGAGGCTGTGGGGGCCTGGATGTGAGTCAACAGACTTCAGCTGAACCTTGTAAGACAGTGACAGTGGATGGGTTCCTCTCTACCCAGAGGTTTATCATCTTTGGCCTTGGAGGGGATTGCTACCCTGGGCAGACTTAGCATACAAACTGGGGGTCCTCTTGGACTCACAGCTCAATGAACAGGTGGCAGCCATGGCTAGGAGGACTTCTGCACCATTACATGTTGTGTGCTAGTTATGCTCTTTCCTGGATAGGGAGGCTTTCCACTTGGTCACTCATGCCCTCGTCATCTCCTGTTTGGACTATTGCAATACGTTCTTCATGGGGCTATCCTTAGACAGTATTGGGAAGCTTCAGCTGGTGCAGAATGTGGCTGTGTGAGCTACATTGGGTATGCAGAGATGGATGCATGTAACACATTGCTCCACAAGTTGCATTGGTGTCAATATGCCTCCATGTCCAATTCTCAAGGTGTTGCGCTTGTGATCCATAAAGCCCTAGATGGAAAGAGACAGGGGCACCTACAGACCCAGCTTTTTCCCACTATGCCAGCCCATACCACCCAGTCAGGCATGGAAGGTATGTTGCAGACCCCATTCATTTAAGGATTCTGACTATCAAGGTCTAGAAAAAGGGCATTCTCTGCTGTTGCCTGTCCTGTGGAATATCCTCCCAACAGAGGTAAGGCAGGCCCCCACTCTCCTGGTCTTCTGAAAAGGAGTTAAAACATGACTCTATGGCCTCAGATGGGGAACCCAAAGGACCATCCAATCGTGGTGCTGAGACTCCCTCTTCTGCCTTTGTTAACTGTTTTTAATAAGGTTTAATTATTCTTGCCTTATTTTATAATTTAAAATTTTAATTCTAAAATTTTAATTTTAACATTTTAATTTTTATATACTGTTTTTATGTTTTGTTATTTTATTGTACACTGTCCAAAATCCCTCCTGGTGGGAGCTGGGCAGTTCAGAAAATGTGATAGGTAGATAGACAGACAGACAGATAGACCGACATCGGAGAGTCGGTTTAGTGTAGAGATCCAGGTACCAGGCTGAGACCAGGAGAGCATAAATTCTAGTCCTACCACAAAACCAGTCACCCTTTCTCAGTTCCGAGAAGGAGGCAGTGGTAAACCACTTCCAAAATTTTGCCCAAAAACTACAGGGACTTGTCTGGCAGCTGCCAAGAATGAAAAACTGATGCAAAGGCACAAAAAATAAAATTTGGGATCAGTGTGTCTAACGAAGATAACTGTGAAAGCAGGCACAGAAGCATCTGAGTAATTAGCTTAATTACTGAATGTAGCCTGGTTTATTCAGGTCAATTTGGAGTCTAGATTTGGAGTCAGGATTAAAATATGCTTTTTCATTTTAATTATGTGTCAAATTTTCATATAACCATCTGATAGTTTTTGCCTTAGTCTTGAAAGATGAGACCTTCACCCTTCTGTGCGACTTAGCTCATTCATTTCCTCAGTATCTGTGCTTAATCCCTGCTCTGTGCAATGGATGGCTCACAAAGAAAGCTTCCAGAGCTGCATTGTGATGAACATAATGGCTAGCAGATTCCCACACTGGTTATTGCTGGGCTGGGTTTAAAGTTTTCAGCCTAATGCTTTTAATATGGAGGAGGCTGTTGTATTCAGTCATTACTTTCTGCCAGATTTTTGTTTAGTTACGTTGTGGGCAATTGATCAAGAGCTTTGAAGACCGTTGAAACAAAAAAGCCTAAAATCAATCTAAGGCAGCAATGTTCAAGGAGAGAAGGATCATCTGTTTGCCAGTTTTGAAGCCAATGCTTATACTCATCTAAAGAGGACAGGAAATGTAAAGCCATTAGGTTCAGAAACTAAAATGATCCAACTGTATTGCCTAGTGGCAAGATTAGGAATTGGAGCCAGATCACAGGTGGTTTTTATGGAACATTTTGGTAAGAAAGATAAGCCAACTATTATTACCAGAAGTGCTCTAGAGAATTAAGGGAGAGCCTTATTGGAATAACTTAAAAAGAGATCTATATATATTATATGAAATGCAAATATTTACATTTTGATCTATTGTGAGAATGTCAAGAGAGTACAAATATTTTAATCTGGACCTGGGCAAGACTGTGGAAAAAGGTGAAATTTATATCCCTTTAATGTTTTCAAAAATATAGCTGTAAGGAAATTGTTTTTAAAATGACTTAACTTTTTTTGTAAACTGAGTTCTATTAGTCTTTATTGTCTAATAGGTCAATGGTTCAATAGAATCAAATCATGTAAAGGTCTTTGTAATGTCTGATGACCTCTAGAAGTCCTTGATTCCAAAATGCAAACAAAAGAGAAATCTCAAAAAACAGGAAAAAAAAAAGAGATTTTTGTAGCTCTCTTTGCCTTACCTTCTATCCTGCCTTGGAATTTGTGTCTCTTGGAGTTTATGGCTATTCTGAGGAATGCTACTGTCAGGATCTTATTTTAATAAGTCATCCATCAGGAAGAAGTTAATATCTGATGAATGGGCAGCTTTGCAGATGCCTCAATCTTAAATAGCCCACTGGAATAAGAGGTGAAAAAAGGTCTCTGCTTGCATTCTGAGAAATCATCAGTTTTTACTCTAGACAGGAAAGGAAGGAAAAGAACTCCAGGAAGTCATTGATTTATGACTGTAATTGAGCCCAAATTTTCCATTGCTAAATAAGACAATTGTTAAGTCAGTTTTGTCCGATTTATGCCATTTCTTACCACAGTTGTTAAGTGAGTCACTGCAATTGTTAAGTTAGTAACAAAGTGAATCTGACTTCCTCATTGTGTTTGCTTGTCAGAAGGTCGCAAAATGTTGAGTTTTTGATAAGAGAACTGGAGTGGCACCAGGAAAGAATTTGGTAAGGGGAATTCTCAAGAATTGTGGGCATGCCTGGCATTCTTTCAGTATACTGTTTGTTTCCCTGCTTCCCCGAAGCCCCAAACCCCTAACGCTAATAAAGCAGTTTTACATTTTGAATAAATACAATCGTTACTGATTAGAAACTATTTGTAAAGATTGGGTTTGCCTGTCTTTTTATTGCACTGTATTTTTACTGTTCTGTCTTTTAATTACTGGCTGAATATAAAGACAAACAGACAAACTCTACAAAGGCTTCCATACAAAGTTTCTTTATTGGGTCACAAGGCAGCCTCAAATATAACTCACAGTTATGTTGAGATTTATCTAATGTCCAATTCTTTGCATAGCTGACTTCAGAGTATAAAATTATAGTGATCTTTCCTATCATAATGATGGAGCAAACTGTGAGACACCAGCACGCTGCTGGGGTCCAAGCAGGAGTAAAGGAAACTTCCCCAACCCAACCAAGGGTCAATTTAATGACCAGTCAGGATTACAGATGTGACAACATGACATGAACTACATTTCCCAAGATGCATTAAGTACATTTACCATGAGGCATTCCCTTAAGGGGACAGCTCCCAATTCCTAACTATCTCAATTCTCAATTACCTATACACTGTTTGGACAGCACAGTACTGTTTGTTCCCCTGCTTCCCCATAGCCCCAAACCCCTATATGATAAAGCAGCTTTAAGCCCATGTCACACTGAACCAACGGATGCAAAGAGGATGTAAAATGGACAAAAAAGCTTGCCATCCATTGGAAAACGCGATGTACTCACTGCCTCCGTTTTGCTTCCTCTCTATCCATCCAGCATCCGTTTACAGACGTTTCATCCACTCCAAAGGTTTTGAGCTGCCCAAAACTTTTGCGCAGAAAATGTATCCAGTTCGTCCGTTCTGCATCCGCTACGCATCCACTAAGCATCCGTTCTGCATCCGTTACGCATCCGCTATATCTGCTAGGCATCCGCTGCGCATCCGCACAACTCCATCCACTCCAGTGGTAAACGGACACAGGGAGGAAGCGGAACGGACGCAGAACGGATGCCTAGCAGATGCAGCATGGAAACAAAGCGTTTAAAACGGAAAAAACGTTCGCAGAGGGGACCTATCTCGGATATTAAGGATGTCTAGAGGATGCCTAGAGGATACCTAGAGGATGCCTAGCGGAAAACCTATCTTTCCTATAAAAAGGGGGAGCAACTCATCTGCATCTCACTTTCAGAACAGCAGCCCAGCGGTGCAGACCTCTGCAGCCTTCATCTGGCTCTTCCTCTTCCACAGCATCCAGTCATGTCCACCGTGGATTGTAACAAAGTCCTTTCGGCAGCCACCATCGTTCTGCAACAGTGCAAAGCCATCTGCAGGCTCTGTGAACTCTACTGCGAGAAGAAAAAGAGGCAGCCAAAAAGAGTCTGGGTCCGAAGATGGTTCGCCAGAAGAGCAGAGGACGGAATGTACAACAAGCTGATGGTGGAGCTCAGGAATGAAGACACTCGGGCGTTCCAGAACTTCATGAGGATGCCTCCAGCCATGTTTGACAAAGTTGTGCAGCGGCTGACACCCAGGTTGACCAAAGTAAACACCAGCTTCCGGCCCAGCCTGGAACCTGGGCTCAAGGTGGCACTCACGCTGCGCCACCTGGCCTCAGGGACCACCTACAAAAGCATGCAGTACGGATGGAGGGTGCCATCCAACACCATCAGCATTGTGGTCAGAGAAGTGGTGCAGGCCATCATCGAAGAATACAAGGAGGAGCTCCTCCAGTACCCCTCCACTGAAGAAGGCTGGAAGAAAGTTGCAGAGCAGTGGTATCAGAAGTGGAACTTCCCACACACCGTTGGAGCCATAGATGGCAAGCACATGGCCTGCAAATCTCCAGCCAATTCGGGGTCCACTTATTTCAACTCCAAGGGCTTCTTCAGCATCATCCTCTTCGCCATGGTCGATGCTGACTACAAGTTCATGTACATCGATGCTTCAGGCAACGGCTCATCTTCAGATGCCCAGGTATACAACGCCAGTCACCTCAAGGAGGAGCTGGAAGGCAACCTCATCGTGGGCTTTCCAGATCCAGAACCCCTGCCCAACGACACACAAGATGTGCCCTACTTCATCGTGGGGGATGACGCCTTCTCCCTCACAACCTACCTCATGAAGCCCTACACTTCCAGACTCCTCACCCGTGAAGAGAGGATCTTCAACTACAGGCTGTCCAGGGCAAGGCGGGTGGTGGAGAACGCCTTTGGCATCCTGGCCAACAGGTTCCAGGTACTTCTAACCACCATGCAGCATTGCCCAGAGACTGTGAGGAGGATCATGGAAGCTTGCTGCATCCTGCACAATCTCATGTGCACCCGCTACCCAGTCTTGCAGAACAGGCTTGTGGACCTCCAACAAGGCAATGGGGACATGGAGCCTGGGGAATGGAGGCAAGGGCGAAACCTGATAGACACTGAGGATGTGCAAGGCCCCAACAGAGCCTCACGGGAAGGGAAGAAGCAGCGCAACCTCCTGAGACACAGGTGCAACTCCCCAGCTGGAGCAGTGGAGTGGCAAGACAGGATGGTAGATGCTTAATGGATGCTTCCTTCAGCCTGTCTCATCACATGGATGAGATTGGGCCATGTATGTTTGGTTGGGTTACAATGAACAGGGCATTTAATAAAGAGTTGTGTTTATGTTGACATGTGTGGATAATTATTACATTATTATTGATAATAAAGGGCCATAGGTGTGGCACCTGAGAGGGTGGACCATACAGTCCCAGTATGCTTGCACTGG
Source organism: Laticauda colubrina (assembly GCA_015471245.1). NCBI lineage: Eukaryota > Metazoa > Chordata > Lepidosauria > Squamata > Elapidae > Laticauda > Laticauda colubrina. The sequence goes on along the minus strand of BLBF01000004.1, from coordinate 14,170,072 downwards.
AGGTTTATCTATCCCACTCCTATCCTAACCCATCCCACAGCTATCCTTACCCATCCCACAAGCATGCAAAGGCTTAAACCATTTCTAAAAGTTTCCACCAAGACTTTATTAAAAAAAAGAAATGAAGCAAGTGTGTGAATCATAAATAGACTTTATTGAACAACAAGCTGTAAAACAAAAATGAGTCTCTGGCACTCCTCTTGGTTGCTCAGTCTCAGGAGTGAAGGGTGCAGGTGCTGTGGAGGTAGCTGGTGCTGGAGTGCTTGTCATCAGCTCCTCCAGAAGCAGAAGCAGCAGAAGCCCCAGTCCCAGAAGAGCGAGCCCGTGCTGCAGAAGCCCCAGCAGAACCAGAGTGAGGGCCAGGGGGCGGGATGGTAGCCCTGTCCCTCTTGCCAGGGCTGGCAGCAGATGGCTGAGGCTTGCTGTGCTTCTGCATGGTTGTGGGGTTGCTGGCTGGCAGGGAGGCTGGCAGGAAGGCTGGCAGGGAGGCAGGTGGGCAGGCACCAAGGCTGGCAGGAAGGCTGGCACCAAGGCAGACACCAAGGCTGGCAGGGAGGCAGGCACCAAGGCTGGCAGGAAGGCTGGCACCAAGGCTTGCAGGCAGGCAGCAAGGCTGGCAGGCAGACATGAACCAAGGCTTGCAGGCAGGCTGGCAGCAAGGCTTGCAGGCAGACATGCAGGCAGGGCAGGCAAGGCAGCCAATCCGTCCGGCAGCAGGTCTTTTCTCTGAATGGCGACCTGCTTCTGAGCTGCTTCCGTTATATCCGCGGGGCTGACGCAATGCATCCTCCCCGCATGTGCAATTAACGCCAGGCATCCATTAGGCTTCCGCTGTGCATCCGCTGTATCCGTTCCGCATCCGCTTTGCTGAGGCCCCCCGGAAGCCTAGCGGATGTGCCATCCGCTCCCATCTACTTCCATCCGCTGGGCTTCCGTTCCGCATCCGCTTTGCATCCGCCCTGCGTCCTCCCTGCGTCCATGTTATCCGCTCTGGTTATGCAAATTTTTGCCCCTTTTGAGAGCGGATAACAACAGAAGGAACATTTTGCTTGTCCATTGTGTCCTTTTTGCATCCGTTGGGCAGTGTGACATGGGCTTTACATTTTGAATAAATACAATCATTACTGATTAGCAACTGTCAGTGAAGATTGGGTTTGCCTTTCTTTTTTATTGCCCTTGTTCCCATCCCCTTAATGGCAGCTTGGCACATGAAGGCACAAAACAAATTCAGTCTTCTCTCTATATCCTTTATTTTGTTGCTTAGAGAAGCTTTATTGGGGTCAACTTGCTGCTAAAAAGAGAAGAGCGGAGCTAATTGTAACCTTGGGAAAAAATGTTAATGATTAGAACTTACTTGACTGTGGAAAGAAAAAAGGACACTGAAGAAGATGTAAGCAGGATGTAAGCAGTTACCTTAGTGTGGTCGGAAGGAATCTGCAATCCAGTGCTTCCCAGATGATGCTTTCTGTCGTCTCAAAATTTAATGGTCGGCAACAGCTCCCTATATTGGAGGCATTTATCCCCAATTTCTATAAACTGAAGAAAAAAAAAAGTTAGTGCTGTCCAAAATAATGGAGGCATGCCATCAATGCTCTTTTGAAACCACAATAGAGAGTCATTTGCACTGAATCATACACTGATGCTCAACTTTGCTACTTCATGGCAAGAAGCAGGCATAGCCTCTCTCAGTCAGTAATGATGATGGTTTCCCCCTGCAATTAACATAGAAATCGCACCTCTGATTTTTTTCCCCCTGCTCTCACTAGCCATCAATCACCTTAACCGCTCCATAATGTCCCTTGGAATCTGTATTGTTAAGATGGCCATTATTAATAATTATAATAATAATAATATCATTATCATTATTTACTGAGATTACAGTCCAGGTATATTATCCAGGGAGTGAACCCCAGTAAGTATAATGGGGTTCCATTTGACTAAATCTTTCAATGATTTTTCTGAAGATTTAAAAAAAAAAATGCTGGAAGAAAAGGGGTACAACACAACTCTACGAAACAAATATAAATCAAATAATATAAATAAAAATGCTTCAGGAGAAACCAGACAAAAATGGTATGGAACATTAGGGTATAGAAATGCAATATTCTGTTTTGGGTACTAGCTCCATCACTGTTTTTCTATTTCTATTTTATTTATTTTTAATAAAAGTTTAAGTTTTCACAAAACATACAAATACAAATAAAATATCTTTTTCTGAGAACAGTGTGGTCCCGGGTTATCACTTCTCCATACAGACATAAACTCAATATATATTTATCTTATACATTCTAATCCATATCTTATAACTATTTTCACAATTTTTTCAATAGCTTTTCCCTTTCTTCCTACAGCCTTATTTTAAATTATCTCATTCCTTTCTTAATTCAATTACATATCTTTTTCAAACTTTTAAAATCTTCCTAATCAATGTTTTTATACTTTCGTCTGTCCTGTTTACTAGACTGGACTGTAACACCTTTATATCTTTTTTCAAATCTTATTTAAAAATTTAAGTTACATCTTTACAGTTATAACATTCATTTTCTAACCTCTATTTTATAACACATACCTATTTTCAATCGAATTCTGCTTGATACATTCCCTTAAAATACACACTAAATTCTTAAAAGAAAAAAGTATATATTTATATATATATTTGTCTCTTCTATGATGATTCATAGATGATTCCAGCAGACTGTCAATCATTTGGAAACCTGCACTCTCAAATAGAAAGATCTCCACAACACAAAACAGACAAACACCTGAGCACAAACAGACTCCCTCTGATGCCTCCAACTCAAACACCCCCCCACCAGGCACCCAGGTGAAACCTAGCTTGCTAATGAATAGCAGCCGTCCTTTCACACGAAGCCAAGCTGCACTGAAAGCCTCCAACACAGAAACAGAGTGTTGCCAGCCAATCAAAGCCACAAAACAGACAGAAGAAACCAGAAACACCAATCAATCAAACTCCAAGTCCAGTGAACACAGACCCAGGCTCCTAGCCAATCAGAATGGACCAGCCTCGAATTTGAAACCAGGAGCTGTGAGACCCACATCCATACAGAAGCCTGATGATGGCAGATGGGATTCTGCTGAAACGTTGCTACAACTTTAACAGCACTACAATGACGTGGGATAATACCTGAAGGAAGCTAAATAGCACACACACACACACACATGTGTGTGTGTGTATGTGTGTGTGTACATATGTATAGCAATAGTAAATGGAATAATTATTCTATTCAAGTACAGCTCTTCCATTAATAATAATAACAATCTTTTACATTTCTATTTCTTTTAACAAACTACCTAGTAGTATTAGTTGTCTTTCACTTTAATCATCTATATTTCATATTTTATTTATTACTGTCTTTGAATAAAAAATCAAACAATAGTTATTAACAGTCAGTAAAGTTATTATTCTTATTCAAGTTCATCTTATCAACTGATAAAAATCTTCCATGTTTCTTTTCAGTTTTTTTAAACATTCTTTTAAAAACATTGAAAGCCTTATTCTCTTTACAAACAAATATTCCACTACACATCAATAGAATTTTTTTCTGTCACTTTAATCATCTAACATATTATATAACAATGCTATCCCATGCACTTTTGCAGAATCCTCTCAAGTTAAATTTCAGCCATTGTCTCTGTGTCTTTTAAATAGGTTTATACTTTTAATTCTTGTATGTTTTTCCTGTACCTCTATATCTTGTTTCTGTCTTTTGTAGCTTCTTTTCCTTTCCCTCTTCCCTCTCTTCTTCTCCCTCCCCTTTTTATTCCCTTTTCTATCTGATTCTCCCTTCTGTGATCCTCCCTTCTGCTTCTTCTTGATTACTTTTCAAATTACTCTTTTTTTTGGTTGTTGTTTCAGTACTTACGTTTTTAACTCCCTTTCCCCCCTTTCCCTTTTTTACCCCACTTAAAATTGCTTGGTCATTGAAGATGGCTTCTTCGTTGTCCCGCCCTTCTTGTTCTGCCAGTGTTTCTTGTCATTTTTCATAGTTCAAGATCTCCATTTCTAAAAATTGAAATACAAAGCCAAAAGATCCTCTTCCCTCTTATGCTTCTTCTTTTTGTTCTTTAAGTCTCATTTTTAACTCTTCAAGGAGTGATGCCATTTAAAAAAAATTAAACAACCCCAAGTTGATTCTATTTTATTTTATTAGGATCCTCCATCCAAAGTTCCAGGAATCATTCAATAATCCAAAATTGTTTCTTGCTTCTTTTCTCATTTTCTCTTTCCAGGGAATTTGTTCTCTTGGAAGAAAGTTTCAGCTACAATGTACCTTTTGCAAGCCTTGTTAAAATTCCACTATCATTTTTTTTTAAGTTCCAAGTGATCTCCTCCATTTTCCAGATTCCACCCTCTTTTTTCCTTTTACCCTCACTGCTTTCTTTCTTTTTTTTTTTAGAAAGTTTTTAAATTATCCAAGAATCTTTATCCCTTTGATCCTTTATTTTCAGCTAGAAATAGCCTATTAATGTCAGAGTGGATTAGTATCAATTTCTTATTCAAATCTCTTCTTTTTAATGTTCCAAGTCACTTAAAACTGTCGATGTTAGAGGAAAAAAGCCAATTCTGTTTCCTTTCCCTTTCTCTTTCGCAGCTTAAAATCTTTTTTAGGAATAGTATTAGTCTTTAAAATTCAGGTTCCAGGTACCTTAAATAGATGTTCTCCATGCAAGCCGGTCAGTCAAACTTTCTCCTTTAAACTTCCTCCTGCACAATCTTGTCTGGTCGGGTTCTTCTTTGAAGTGGCCATTTTTGACCACTGCTGCAACTGCCTTTGGGAAAGGGAGTAATGGCCAGCTGAGGAGGAGAGATGCAGCTCTCCTCAATCCCGCTGATGCCTCCCCCTTCTTCACCACCTCTACGGGGTGGCTTCAGCCCTGAATCCGGGTGGCTTGGGTCGCTCCAGTGGCGAGCACAGATCAAAACTGTGGATGATCGTGATTTCGGTTTATTGCTGAAGAAGCCCAAACCGGAGGTCCCTCTATTTATATTTTATTGTTGGGATGCTTACTTATGCCTCAAGGGAAAGTCTTAAAAAAAAAAACACCCTGGAAGAAGGCTTCAGCAAGTTGCTTCCATCTTACTGCTGAGAAGACTACCTAAATGTGTGGCTAGATATTTTACTTTGTTTTATGAAAGAGGAAGCTAAACAGGAACACTAATTTTGATCTAGCAGGTGTGTGTGATGAACCGATATCCTGCACCCTGGAAGTTGCTGGCTACAGATAGTCCTTGACTCACAGAACAACTATTTCGGGACTATTCAGTTACAATATCACTGAAAAAAATGGCTCATGACCATTCCTCACACTTACAACTGTTGTAGCATCCCAATAATCCCATGATCAAAATTTGGGTGCTTGGCAACTGATATGTATTTATGATAGTTGCAGTGTCATGTGATCATTATTTGCAACCTTCCCAGCTGGCTTCTGACAAGCATAATTAATGGAGGAAACCGAATTGATTTAATAAACACAATTCACTCAATAATTGCAGTGATTCACTATGGCAAAAAAAATGTCATAAAACCAGGCATGACTCATTCAACAATCACTTGCTTAGCAATGGAAATTCTGATTCCCAATAGCTGTCACAAGTCAAGGACCTGTATGGCACACAAAGAAAACCACATTTAATGGATGGGAGGCCCTATTTTGTGCTTTCAATTGAGGTAGTTGTTACTGTGTATTTAGAACTCAATTTGTCACTGACCGCACTAATTGCGTTGGATTCCAGGGCTTAAGAGTTCTGAAAAGTATGTTGCCCTCACTTGACCTGTGACAAATAAGAACAAGAGGTCACTACAGAATGAATGACCAACACATTATATTGGCTTAGCAAAGAATTGACTGCCATCTGGTGGGAAGTAGTTATATGACATTTGTAGCTTTTTCTCTTATTTCCGGTTTTATAGATTTCGATTCTATTCAATGGTTTTACGGAGAAAATGTTTTTATAGAGAAAATGTTTCGTGGTTCAGCTGTATAATACATTTGTTTATTGTTTTCCTCCATTGGTAGCTAATTGTTGGCTAAACATTTTAAACATGTGTGTACTCTTAGACACTCTATTCCTTCAGGGCTTCCAATGATGAAATCATCGCTGCTGTAAAGTTTGTCTCCCTGCCACCCATCTCTCCCTCCCTCTCTCTCTTTCTATCATGTCTGTCTTTCAGTCCATCCATCTATCCATCTATCCATCTATCCATCCATCCATCATCTATCATTTATCATACTATCATCTATCTATCATATATATATATATATATACATACATACCTATACCTATACCTATACCTATACCTATACCTATACCTATACCTATACATATATATATACAGTTCAGCTTCCTTCGGGTATTATCCCAAGTCATTGTAGTGCTTTTAAAGTTGTAGCAACATTTCAGCAGAATCTCATCTGCCATCATCAGGCTTCTATATTGAGTTTGTAAACTCAATACAGAAGCCTGATGATGGCAGATGAGATTCTGCTGAAATGTTGCTACAACTTTAAAAGCACTACAATGACGTGGGATAATACCTGAAGGAAGCTGAACAGCACACACACACACACACACACACACACACACACACACATCATATCTATCTTTCTTTCTATCTATCTATCTGTCTGTCTGTCTGTCTGTCTGTCTGTCTGTCTCTTGTTTCTTTAACTTGTTCCAGCATTATAGACTTCTCAAAAAAGCTTCACTTAATGATAATTTGAGCCAGCTGATTTATGCCTCAAGTGAGAACTCGGGATCGATTTGATCATTTGGTGATCCATTTGTTTGTTTGTTTGTTTAGCTATCCATTGTGTTTTCAGGAGTCTTCTCCAATACTAAAGTTCAAAAGCTCAATTTTGAAGTTTTTTTTTCTTCCACAGAGTTTCTCCCCTTCTCATTTAGCAGGTACCTGCAACTTGCTGCATTACATTGTCCACCAGTTTTGGGTTTAATATCATCAATGTGAGGACTGATACCTAGCTTTTGACCCATAGACAAGTGATGCAACTGGAGTCCTCCAAACCCAGTGCTTGGAGTCTGGGCAGTTCTGGATGGGAAGGAATTGACTCAGACTCAAGACTGACAAGATGGCTATTACAACTACTTGGCCCCCTGCCCCCTGGGTCTGGAAGGATTCCATTGTTGATTTAAGTGAGATTAAACTTCCCCATTTAAGACTTGTGTGCAATTTGGTGTTCTTCCTGGACTCTCAGCTCCAGCAGGAGGAAACTATGGCTGAGGGGTACATTTAATATCCCCTTTAAGCCCCTTGGAGGCACTTTGGACAGTCACCTCACAATTGGATTACTGTAAGGGGTGTACATGGGGAGACCCTTGAAGACTGCCTGGAAAGTATGGCTGGTCCAGTAGATGGAGGTGTGGGCCGTGATGGGAGCACCACACTATTCTGTCATCCTGCGACTTTGCAAAGTTGCACTGGTTGCCACTCAGCTTGCACTGGTTGCCACACGTTGGCTTTCTGACAACGAGGATTATCACCACGAAAACCATTTAGGACACCAAGTGCATTTTATCTCTAGATTTCTTTCCCACCCTATTCAGTCCCCATCAATTAAAGAATGTTATCTTGTGGAATGGAGAAGGTATCCCTCCCTTTGTACTTCCTGCCCTCTGGGAACAATCTCCTTTTCAGCTATTGTATGGCTTCCACATTATGTCGTTCAGGAAATTATTGAAGTTTGTGATCATGGCTTGTGTTATTTTAGCTGAATCTGTTTTATTTTAGCATTTTGCTTTTTTGGTCAGTTATATTTTATATGCAGGTACATTTAGACTTACAACAGTGCAACTTACAACAGTGCATTTAGTGACCATTCAAAGTTATAACGGCACTGAAAAAAGTGACTCACGGCTGTTTTCCAAGTTACGTCCTTTGCAGCATCCCAGTAATCATGTAATCAAAATTGAGATGCTTGGCAACTAATTCAGATTTATGACAGTTGCAGTGTCCTTGGGTCGTGACCTTTTGGCAAGTAACGTCAATGGGGAAGCCAGATTCACTTATCAACCTTGTTAATAACTTAAAAACTCTGGTGATTCACTGAACAACTGTGGCAAGAATGGTCATAAAATGGGGCAAAATTAAAAAATGTCTCACTTAACAACATAAATGTTGGGCTTCATTGTGGTCGTAAGTCAAGGGTTACTGGTATATATAATACCACTGATCAGAAGAGTATAATGCCAAAATAAAACAGATCAGACAAAAATAACACAAACTATGGTCATAAATTTCAGGGTTAGGAATTGAGCAGCCTATAAAATAAACAAAGAAACCCACAAATTCCTGTGGAATGCTAAGCTTGACAGAAATTTCCCTATAAGTGAGCCACTGATCATCTTTAATCAGTTAGTTCGTCAACCTTTTTCATGTGAAACAGATTGGTTGATCCACTCTATTATTGAGTCCATAAATCAGAACTCCTGATTCATCATCTTTCCATTTTTTGGCCAAGTGGCACACAGTACTCATGTCATTGCAGTCCTTACCATAATTAACTGACAACAAACAATCAATTTTCATCGAGGAAACTCCTTCAACAAACTCCTTCAGTCCCAGTGCATTGCTTAAACATCGTGATGCAAATGCAGGATTTCATTTCACAAAAATAGCAACATAAATTATTCTCCTATCAACTTCCTATCAACTTAGATGAGAGAGTAGACACTAAAGAACACATAACACCTGTAATGCATTGGTCATCTATTGGTAAAGCCCATGTCCCACTGCACCAACGGATACAAATAGGATGTAAAATGGACAAAAAAGCTTGCCATCCGTTGGAAAACGCGATGCATCCGTTGTGTATTCACTGCATACGTGTTTAATACGCTCTATCCGTCAAACATCCATCTACTGCTATTTCATCCGCTCAAAAAGTTTTGAGCTGCACAAAACTTTTTGAGCGGATGAACTTTCCGCCGCATACGATGTACATCTGCGACACATACGGGCAACAAACGTTCTATGTCCGTTATCATCCATTACATGTCCGCTGTATCCTCTGGGCATCTTCTGGGCATCCTCGCAACTCACATCCGCTCCAGCTGAAAACAAAGAGGGAGGAAGTGAAAGGTACACGGAACGTCCACACAGCGTTAGTAACACGGAAATAGAAAGGATGTAAGCGGATGCATCTCGTATGTAAAGCATTAAAACGGACAAAACATTTGTATATGGGACGTATCACGGATATTTAGGATGTCTGGAGGCACCAGCAGCACCAGCAGCATCAGCAGCAGGAGAAGCAGCAGCAGCAGCAGCAGCAGAAGCACCAGCAAGTTCAGAGTCAGCGCCAGGGGTGGGATGGTGGTTCTGTCCTTCTTGCCAGGGCTGGCAGGAGTAGCACAGGCTTCCTCTTCTTCCCTGACTGACGAACCATGGTGTTCTTTCAAGATGTCTCTGGCAGCAGGTCTTTCCTCTGAATGGTGACTGCTTGTGAGCTGCATCCTTTTATATCCGCGGAGCTGATGCAATTCATCCTCCCCGCATGCGCAGTGAACGCTTTGCATCTGCTATGCATCCGCTACGCATCCGCTATGCATCCTATAGGCGTCCGTGATGCATCCGCGTCATCCGCTATGCATCCGCTCCTTCCGCTACGCGTCCGCTTCGCAATTCTCCCCCGGAAGCTCTTTGGATGTGTCATCCGCTTCCATCCGCTGTCATCCGCTAGGCTTCCTACGAACATCCGCTTACCATCCTTGCTACGTACTTCCCCCGTCCGTTCCTTTCCATTCTTTTCCATACTGTTTATGCAAATTTTCACCACTTTTGAGAGAGGATAACAACGGATGGAATCACCCCCTAAATTTTGCTCGTCCGCTGTGTCCTTTTTGCATACGTTTTGCATCTGTCGGCCAGTGTGACCTAGCCTTAACTTAAAAACTGAAGGCATCATTTCCATATAACCCTGATGTATGTGTTTGTATATTTGCGTATATATGACAGCCAAACTAACATTATATTAGTTAAGGTGCAGCAGAGAGGCTCGGGTTCATGGAAGCCAGTTACTCTCTCAGTCCCATAATGGGAAGTTTAAAAAAAATCTATCTTATTAACCAAGTAAATTTAATCTTGATGACTCATAATTATGTAAAGAGTTCAGCATGCAAGATTGCAAAAGACCTCAATGTTCATCTCCCCCATAGGTCTGCCTAGAATACCTTGGACAATGAGAACTGCAGGATTCTTGGAATTCATCTAGAATTCTCTGATACTCACACCAGGAGGAGAGAAGCAGGGATGGGAATACTGTGGGAAGCACCTTCTTAATTTAAACACATGCTTCCTTTGGGTTGCATGGCTACTTTGTAAACCCAGGAAAAAGTGTTGCTTTTGAGTATTGTACCTTTTAAGGAAATACAGTCGAAAAACTTCCTCATTCTTTGTGGCTGAAGGGCTGGGGAAATATTACAAATTCTTGCCTCAATTCCCTCTCTTTTGCAAACAGTCATTGATTCAGCAGAGAAAACAGAATAATTCAAAGAGAGCCAACAGGAAACTTTTTGTTTTTCTCTTGAGGAATGGGATTTCTGCCCCCCCCACCCCCCAGTCAATTCAGATAGACTTTCAAAGTTTGTTGCTTAGGAGAGAAATATAATCCAGGCAATCTGATTAGCTTGTATCTTTACTTTGGAAGCCCAGATTAGTATTGTACTTTGACGTGGGAATTCTGATTTCAATATACTTGGCTCTTGTCACAGGAAATCAGATATAACAATATTCTTTACTTTTGGGAGTCCAAATTAACTGTCTTTTTACTGAGGGAGTTCAGATAAGCAATATTCCTTTTACTTTTCATGGGAATTCGAAGATATAACCATCCTTTTACTGTTCTGTCCTTTAATTACGAGCTGAATTTAAGGGAGACAGACTTAAACTCCACAAAGGCATCCATACAAAGTCTCTATTAGTTCATCAGGCATCCTCAAATATAACTCACAGTTACATCGAGATTCATCTCAATGTCCAATTCTCTGCATAGCTGACTTTATGGTGTAAAAGGAGCAAGGAGCAAGGAGGTGAGACGCCAACATGATGCTGGGTTCAGGCAAGCGAGAAGGAACCTCCCACAACCCAGCCAAGGGTCAATTCAGTGACCAATCAGGATTACAGATGTGGCCACATGATATGGACTACATTTCCCAAGATACCTTAGCTACATTTACTATGATACATTCCCTTAAGGGGACAGCTCCCAATTCCTAACTAACTATCCCAATTCACCATAAACTGTCTGGACAGCACAAGTACTAAAAGATGCTTCTACATCATGCACTGTATGTATTCTCCTATCTGCTTCAAAGCACCAGGAGAAATTTCCTGACAGAACAATCGACCAATGGAACCACTTACCTTCAGAAGTTGCGGGTGCTCCAAACTATGGAAGCTGGACAACCACTTGGCTGGAATAGTATAAGGTCTCCTCCAGAACAGGGGGTTGGACTAGAAAACCTCTAAGGTCCCTTCCAACTCTGTTATTCTGTTATTCTATTGTTATGACTTTTGGGCTTTGGACCTAAAACGATGTACTTCCCAAATTGCTGTATGAATATGGACTTCAGCCAGTATGAAAGAAGTACACTGAGGTGGCTCAGTCATGTAGAGAGAAAGAATGACAGAATTGCAAAACAAATATAGGAAGAAGACGATTGAGAGAAAGAGGGAGGCTGGAAAGCTGTGATTGGATAGAACCTTGCACTATGGCAAAGTATGAAGAGATATACAGGTGTGGTGGAAACTGATAATTTGAAAAGATTGAAAAATAAGAACAGATATAACATTTCCCCCCTTTTATTATCTCATGCCTAATTTGGCTTACAATTTATTATACTTTCCACAGTATCATGCATAATGCTGCATACACTGAAAAGGAACAGTATAAGGATTTTGGATGGATGGATGGATGAACTTTGTTTTCCCTCCCAAATATCAAATGGCTGATGGGTCTCCTCCATTCACTAGTCACATGCTTCTAACTGCGCTCCAAACCCTGTTTTTTATGTCTGTATCTGTTTCCTTCCTGATCTTTCTTTCCCAACTTTCTCTCTGTCCTACTCTCATTTCTTCCAGAAATCCTAGCATTTAGTTCCATCCCAGAGTGTTGTGGCTCCGATTCCCGAACCTATGCTGTCAGAGGAAGAGGACCTGGAAGATGAGGAGGAGGAACTAGGAATGCCTTCCTCCCCAGGACCTTCCTCCCTGATAATGCCTCAGGTTCTATCAGACAACCGAGAGGAACAACCTGAGATTAATCAGGAGGAAGGCATATCAGAGCAGCCTCTGACAGGGAGTAAAGAGGAAGAATGTTGGCTCAATCCTAAACTCAATCCTAATCCTCCCTCCTCCTGTCGTAGGGAGAAACGTGAGCAGCAACATAGGAGGCATGTGAGGGTCAGAGAGTGAGCTGAGTCATTGAGCCACACCCCACAGGGGATAAAATGGGTGTGTTTTCTCCTGAAACTTTGTACGGGACAAAGTTTAATCTTACTTCAGATTTTCTTTGTGAATGATTATTTTTGTGGACTGCCTTGTGATTTTCTGTGAGTAAAACTTTATTTGTTATCAGTTCGGACTTGGCAGGCAGGACATGTTGGAATGCCAAGAATATTATCAGTTCCAAAGAATTAACTCTGTGAAGTCCGAGCCAGTTTGCCTGCCTGTGTTTGTGTGAGTTTGTACTCTTTCATTTTTTGAGAAAGAGGAAAGGTGAGACAGTACACCAGTGTCTGGTATTGTTCACCACTTTATTATGAATTTAATAATGGAGATGGTAATGACTGATGAACAAAGTAATTAACTGGAAGAGAACTGATTAAAGGTTGCTGTAGGATGTGGGCGAGAATTACAAAATTAATTGTGAATGGCACCTTGATTTGCCCTTGACTTGGTTTTGGACTAGTGTTCTATTAAATTTTCAAAATAACATTTTGATGCAGAAGATGCTATTTTTATGTGCATGTGTGTTATAAAAAGGCTTGCTTATCTGGCACTGTTTTTTTCCAGTGCACTTTTTCACACCTGCTCATTAATTGCAAATTAGTTTTAATTTAAAATGAAAAAAAGATGATCCAGGCATAGGGTGCAAATTAATTGAAAGATTTATTTTATTTGGTGTAAACCAAATGAAAAATTAATTTGTTAGGCTAGCTATCGATGAAATTAAATAAACCATAGCAATTATTTCTAACATGCAAATCTTGATATAATAACATGCAAAAATTAATGCTGTTTCCCACTATACCTCATTGTTTTGTAGTAATTTAAAATTTAAATTATGTACAATGCACGGAGTATGAATTTTGCAGTCTTTTGGGAATGAATGGGTGGGAAAGATATGCTATATAGTATTCATATATATTGGGCTCCTTCACTCTCTTGATCTGTCTGTCTGTCAGTCTGTCTGTCTGTCCATCCATCCATCCATCTATCTATCATTCATCCATCGATTCATCCATCCATCCATCCATCTTTGACTCCTGATGACTAACTAGATAATTCCCTGCAATTTTGGCAAGGTTTTTCAGAAGTGGTTTGCCTCCTTCCTAGTGACTGACTGAAAGTCACCCAGCTGGTTTTTCATGCCTGAGACAGGACAAGAACTCATGGCCTCCCAGCTCCTAACCTGGTGCCTTAACCACCAGAATGGGATAACTTGTTTTGGCCAACTCACCTTGGCTAACTCTCTGCAGGACAACTCAACATGGCCACTTGCCATGGGACAACTTGCTGCAGGATAATTTAAGCATTCAATTTAGTTATTTAAAATAAATCAATATTTTAATTTTTGTCATTCACACTTCATTTTGTTGTTTATTCATTTTGCATCCTTTCTTTAATGATTCTATTCCACTATATTAGGACTGGCACTGTCGTTTATGGGTAAAATAAGCTAAGAATACTGAACAAATTGAGAATGTTTTCAGTCTAATAGATTTATTGTATCAGAAAAGATAATTTGTTATCCTAAAACAAGTTATAAGCTTAAGATCTAAAGCCCATGTCACACTGGCCAACGGATGCAAAACGAACACAACGGACGAGCAAAATGTTCCATCCGTTGTTATCCGCTCTCAAAAGGGGCAAAAATTTGCATAACCGGAGCCGATAACACGGACGGGGGGAGGACACAGGGCGGATAGAAAGCAGATGCGGAATGGAAGCCTAGAGGATGGAAGCGGATGGGAGCGGATGGCGCAACCGCAGGGCTTCCGGGGGGCCTCAGCGAAGCGGATGCGGAACGGAAAGAGCGGATGCAGAGCGAACGCCGAACGGATGAAGCGGATGCACAGCGGAAGCCTAGCGGATAAAGCAGATGCACAGCGGAAGCCTAGCAGATGCACAGCAGAAGCGGAACGGATGCCGACCGTTAATTGTGCATGCGGGGGGGAAGTATTACATAAGCCCCCCGGATATAAAGGGAAGCAGCTCGCACGTGGCCAGCATTCCGAGGAAAGACCTGCTGCTGGACACTTCGAGTTCCTTGCCTGCCCTGCCAGCCTGCCTTCCAGCCAGCCTTGGTGCCTGCCTGCCTGCCTGCCTTCCTGCCAGGCTTCCTGCCAGGCTTTCTGCCAGCCTTCCTGCCAGGCTTTCTGCCAGCCTTCCTGCCAGCCTTGGTGCCTGCCAGCCTCCCTGCCAGCCAGCAACCCCACAACCATGGGGAGGAAGCAAAAGCCTCAGCAACCTGCCGCCATCCCTGGCAAGAGGGACAGGGCCAACCTCCCGCCCCCTGGCCGTGACTCTGCTTCTGCTGGGGCTTCTGCTGAAGCTGCTCCTGGCGGTGGTGCTTCTGCTGGTGCTGGGGCTTCTGCTGGTGCTTACTCTGTTGAAGCTGCTCCTGGTCCTGCTCGACCTGCTCGTGCTCTGGGACTTGCTCGTCCTGCTCGTGCTCCTGGACTTGCTGGCCCTGCTGGTGCTTACTCTACTGCTGCAGATCCTGGTCCTGCTGTTCCTGCTGCTGCTGCTGATGATGATGCTGCTGATGCTGATTATGATCCTGCTGGTGACGATGATGCTGATTATGATCCTGCTGGTGAGGATGATGATGATGATGATGATGATGATTCTGCTGGTGCTGCTGCTGCTGCTGCTGGTGTGGAGGAGCAGCCCCTACTACCTGGGAGCCCCTCTGATGAGGACCCATCTGGTCCTGCCAAAGGGAGGAAGAGGCGTATGCGACAACGGGAGAGGAGGCAATACTATATTGAGGAGGCGCACGAGGATGAGGTGCTGGAGTGGCTGAGAGAGAATGACTATCTGTGGCGGAAGGGACATCGGCTGTACAGGGACACCAAGCGGAAGCAGGCTGCTTGGAGAGAGAGGGCGGAGAGTATGGGTTACACTTCGGAAGTGTTCCTCGGCTGGTGGAAGCACATGCACACCTGGTACGGGAAGCTGCACCTGAAGAAATCTGGCCAGGCCACTGTGAAGCTGACAGACAGAGAGACCTACGTCATGGCCAGATGCAGCTTCCTGGAGGGTGAGGTCCGCCTCCGAGGAGTACCAGCAGCCCCTCTCACGACCCTCTCTCTCCGGCAGCCTGCTACCACCCAGTCCTCTTCCGGCTGAGAGTCAGTCCCTGTCTCCAGACAGGTTTCTGTGGAGCGTGCCATGGCGGAGAACCCGCGGACAGGTGTGGTAAGCGTGGTGGAGTGCGTAGAGGACTCCCTGGTGCGATGGGAGAAAGGAGACATTGAGTCCACCACACTCCTAGCCGCATCCACCCCCCCCAGCTCCGCATCCACAGAAAGGCAGAGAGCCGGACAGCTGGAGGGGCAGAGCCACAATGTCCTGCTGGAGATCAGGGACACCATCCACACCAGCATAGATCTCCTCTCTCAGCTGGTCCACACCGACTCCTCATCCTCCAACCGCAAGCCCTTCCTCACCTATGTCAACCAAACTCTCAAGGAAATGGCGGATCCACAGTACCAGGAGGTGAAAGACTGGATCACCAAGCTGCTTCACAACCCTCCAGACCCAGAGGAACCTGCTCCCACCCAGTCCAGGCCTGCTCCTCCACCCCAGGTGATGTCCCTCCCATTCCAAGGCTTCCCACAGGCCCTCACCTACCAGGGCTATGGCTACCAGGAGGTTCAGCAGCACAGGCAGCAGCCCTTCCCAGTCCAGGCACAGAGTCATCGGGCGACACCGTTGCCACCTGTTTCACTGATGCCACCGATGCCACCCACGCCAATGATGCCACTGACGACAGCGATGCCACCCATGCCAATGATGCCACCGATGACAGCGATGCCACCCACGCCAGTCCTCACCCAGCTGCAGACCAGACAGCCCCACTACACTACTCCATCCTCCACCCCACAGCCAAGCCCGGCCTCAGTACATCTGTCATTAGTACTGGGGCTGACACCCCATGGCATGGAGGAAGGACCTCTCAGCATCACGGGGCTGAGCCAGCTGTCCGAGAGCTTTCTCAACACACCGTCCCCTGTTGTCCTCTCAAGGCCAGGCACTCCAGCAGCAGCCACCTCCACAGCACCTGGACCCTTCACCCCTGAGACTGGGCACACGTCCGAGTGACCAAGAAGAGTGCCAGAGACCGGATAGCTGGCTACCTGTGGACTTTATTTGGACACTTGACTTGGGTCATTTTTTTTTTACAGCTTGTTGTTCAATAAAGTTTATCTTTGATTCACATACTTGCTTCATTTCTTTTTTTTAATAAAGTCTTGGTGGAAACTTTTAGAAATGGTTTAAGCCTTTGCATGCTTGTGGGATGGGTTAAGATAGCAGTGGGGTGGGCAGGGATACCTGTGGAATGAGCAGGGATACCTTTGGGATGGGTAATAGCTGTGGGATAGATAAACCTCCAGTGCAGGCGTAGTGGGACTGTATGGTCCACCCTCCCATGTGCCACACCTATGGCCCTTTATTATCAATAATAATGTAATCAATCATCCACACATGTCAACATAAACACAACTCTTTATTAAACGCCCTGTTTATTGTAGGCCCACCCAACATACATGGCCCAATCTCATCCATGTGATGAGACAGGCTGAAGGAAGCATCCATTAAGCATCTACCATCCTGTCTTGCCACTCCATCGCTCCAGCTGGGGAGTTGCACCAGTGTTTCAGGAGGTTGCGCTGCTTCTTCCCTTCCCGTGAGGCTCTGTTGGGGCCTTGCACATCCTGAGTGTCGATCAGGTTTCGCCCTTGCCTCCATTCCCCAGGCTCCATGTCCCCATTGCCTTGTTGACGGTCCACGAGCCTGTTCTGCAAGACTGGGTAGCGGGTGCGCATGAGATTGTGCAGGATGCAGCAAGCTTTCACGATCCTCCTCACGGTCTCTGGGTGATGCTGCATGGTGGTGAGAAGTACCTGGAACCTGTTGGCCAGGATGCCAAAGGTGTTCTCCACCACCTGCCTTGCCCTGGACAGCCTGTAGTTGAAGATCCTCTCTTCACGGGTGAGGAGTCTGGAGGTGTAGGGCTTCATGAGGTAGGTTCTGAGGGAGAAGGCGTCATCCCCCACGATGAAGTAGGGCACATCTTGCATGTCGTTGGGCAGGGGGTCTGGATCTGGGAAGCCCACGATGAGGTTGCCTTCCAGCCCCTCCTTGAGGTGACTGCCGTTGTATACCTGGGCATCTGAAGATGAGCCGTTGCCTGAAGCATCGATGTACATGAACTTGTAGTCAGCATCGACCATGGCGAAGAGGATGATGCTGGAGAAGCCCTTGTAGTTGAAATAAGTGGTCCCCGACTTGGCTGGAGCTTTGCAGGCCACGTGCTTGCCATCGATGGCTCCAACGGTGTGTGGGAAGTTCCACTTCTGATACCACTGCTCTGCAACTTTCTTCCATCCCTCTTCAGTGGAGGGGCACTGGAGGAGCTCCTCCTTGTATTCTTCGATAATGGCCTGCACCACTTCTCTGACCACAATGTTGATGGTGTTGTGTGGCACCCTCCAGCCATACTGCATGCTTTTGTAGGTGGTCCCTGAGGCCAGGTGGCACAAAGTGAGTGCCACCTTGAGCCCAGGTTCCAGGCTGGGGCGGAAGTTGGTGTTTGCCTTGATCAACCTGGGTGTCAGGCGCTGCACAACTTCGTCAAACATGGCTGGAGGCATCCTCATGAAGTTCTGGAACGCCCAAGTGTCTTCGTTCCTGAGCTCCACCATCAGCTTGTTGTACAGTCCGTACTTTGCTCTTCTCCCGATCCATTTTTGGACCCAGATGCTTCTTGGCTGCCTCTTTTTCTTCCCATAGTAGAGTTCACAGAGCCTGTAGATGGCTTCGCACTGTTGCAGAATGATGGTGGCTGCCAAAAGGACTGTGGTACGATCCACGGTGGACATGACTGGATGCTGTGGAAGAGGAAGAGTCAGATGAAGGCTGAAGAGGTCTGCACAGGTGGGCTGCTGGTCTGAAAGTGAGATGCAGACGAGTTGCTCCCCCTTTTTATAGGCAGTATAGGTGTCCCTTTGCATCCTCTAGGTATCCTCTAGGCATCCTCTAGACATCCTTAATATCCGAGATAGATCCCCTCTGCGAACGTTTTTTCCGCTTTAAACGCTTTGTTTCCGTGCTGCATCCGTTCTGCATCTGTTCCACGTCTGTTCCGCTTCCTCCCTGTGTCCCGGCGGATGCGAGTTGCGCGGATGACCAGCGGACGCCAAGCGGATATAGTGGATGCGTAACGGATGCGTAGCAGATGTGTAGCGGATGCAGAACGGACAAACTGGATACATTTTCTGCGCAAAAGTTTTAGGCAGCCCAAAACTTTTGGAGCAAATGAAACGTCCA
>BLBF01000004.1:14120778-14144956 GCA_015471245.1 Laticauda colubrina | reverse complement strand
CAGCCAGCAACCCCACAACCATGTGGAAGAAGCGAAAGCCTCAGCAACCTGTCGCCATCCCTGGCAAGAGGGACAGGGCCACCCTCCCTCCCCCTGTCCCTGACTCTGCTTCTGCTGGGGCTTCTGCTGCTCGGGCTCGCTCTTCTGGTGCTGGAGCTTCTGCTGAAGCTGCTCCTGGCGGTGGTGCTTCTGCTGGTGCTTACTCTGCTGAAGCTGCTCCTGGTCCTGCTGGTCCTGCTGGTCCTGCTCATGCTCCTGGACTTGCTCGTACTGCTCGTACTGCTCGTGCTCCTGGTCTTGCTCGTCCTGCTCATGCTCCTGGTCCTACTCATGCTCCTGGTCTTGCTGGCGCTGCTGGTGCTTACTCTGCTGCTGCTGATCCTGGTCCTGCTGGTGCTGCTGGTACTGCTGGTGCTGCTGGTGCTGCTGCTGATGATCCTGCTGCTGCTGCTGCTGCTGGTGATGATTATGATCCTGCTGGTGATGATGATGATGATGATGATCCTGCTGGTGCTGCTGGTGGTGGTGGTGTGGAGGAGCAGCCCCTACTACCTGGGAGCCCCTCTGATGAGGGCCCATCTGGTCCTGCCAAAGGGAGGAAGAGGCGTATGCGACAACGGGAGAGGAGGCAATACTATATTGAGGAGGAACATGAGGATGAGGTGCTGGAGTGGCTGAGAGAGAATGACAATCTGTGGCGGAAGGGACACCGGCTGTACAGGGACACTGCACCTCAAGAAATCTGGCCAGGCCACGGTAAAGCTGATGGACAGAGAGACCTATGTCATGGCCAGGTGCAGCTTCCTGGAGGGTGAAATCTGCCACCAAGGAGCACCAGGAGCCCCTCTCACAACCCTCTCTCTCTGGCAGCCTGCTGAGAGCCAGTCCTCTTCCAGCTGAGAGTCACTCCCTGTCTCCAGGCCGGTTTCTGTGGAGCATGTCACGGCGGAGAACCCGCGGACAGGTGTTGTAACCGTGGTGGAGTGCATGGAGGACTCCCTGGTGCGGTGGGAGAAAGGAGACGGCGCGTCCACCATAGCCGTAGCCGCATCCACCCCCCCCAGCTCCACCTCCACAGAAAGGCAGAGAGCCAGACAGCAGGAGGGGCAGAGCCACACTGTCCTGCTGGAGATCAGGGACACCATTCGGACCAGCATAGATCTCCTCTCTCAGCTGGTCCACACCGACTCCTCATCCTCCAACCGCAAGCCCTTCCTCACCTATGTCAACCAGACCCTCAGGAACATGGAGGAACCCCAGTACCAGGTGGTGAAGGACCGGATCACTGAACTGCTTCACAACCCTCCAGATCCAGAGGAACCTGCTCCCACCCAGTCCAGGTCTGCTCCTCCACCCCAGGTGATGTCCCTCCCATTCAAGGCTTCCCACAGCCCCTCACTTACCAGGGCTACGGCTACCAGGAGGTCCAGCAGCACAGGCAGCAGCCCTTCCCACTGTTGCCACCGGTTCCACTGATGCCATCGATGCCACCCACGCCAATGATGCCACCGACAACAGCGATGCCACCCACGCCACCAATGCCACCCACGCCAGTCCTCACCCAGCTGCAGACCAGATAGCCCCACTACACTACTCCTTCACTACTCCACCCCACAGCCAAGCCCGGCCTCAGTACATCTGTCATCAGTACTGGAGCTGACACCCCATGGCATGGAGGAAGGACCTCTCAGCATCACGGGTCTGAGCCAGCTGTCCAAGAGCTTTCTCAACACACCGTCACCTGTTGTCCTCTCGGGGCCAGGCACCCCAGTGGTGCTTCAGACCAGCACTGCAGCAGCACCCACCTCCATAGCACCTGGACCCTTCACCCCTGAGACTGGGCACACCTCCGAGTGACCAAGAAGAGTGCCAGAGACTGGCTGGCTGGCTACCTGTGGACTTTATTTGGACACTTGACTTGGGTCATTTTTCTTTTACAGCTTGTTGTTCAATAAAGTCTATCTTTGATTCACACACTTGCTTCATTTCTTTTTTTTTTAATAAAGTCTTGGTGGAAACTTTAAAAAATGGTTTAAGCCTTTGCATGCTTGTGGGATGGGTTAAGATAGCTGTGGGGTGGGCAGGGATACCTGTGGAATGAGCAGGGATACCTTTGGGATGGGTAATAGCTGTGGGGATAGATAAACCTCCAGTGCAAGCATAGTGGGACTGTATGGTCCACCCTCCCAGGTGCCACACCTATGGCCCTTTATTATCAATAACAATGTAATAATCATCCACACATGTCAACACAAACACAACTCTTTATTAAATGCCCTGATCATTGTAGGCTCACCCAACAAACATGCCCCAATCTCATCAGTGTGATAAGACAGGCTGAAGGAAGCATCCATTAATCATCTATCATCCTGTCTTACCACTCCACCACTCCAGCTGGGGAGTTGCACCAGTGTTTCAGCAGGTTGCGCTGCTTCTTCCCTATACGTGAGGCTCTGCTGGGGCCTTGCACATCCTGAGTGTCGATCAGGTTTCGCCCTTGCCTCCATTCCCCAGGCTCCATGTCCCCATTGCCTTGTTGGAGGTCCACGAGCCTGTTCTGCAAGACTAGGTAGCGGGTGCACATGAGATTGTGCAGGATGCAGCAAGCTTCCACGATCCTCCTCACGGTCTCTGGGTGATGCTGTATGGTGGTGAGAAGTACCTGGAACCTGTTGGCCAGGATGCCAAAGGCGTTCTCCACCACCCGCCTTGCCCTGGACAGCCTGTAGTTGAAGATCCTCTCTTCACGGGTGAGGCATCTGGAGGTGTAGGGCTTCATGAGGTAGGTTGTGAGGGAGAAGTCGTCATCCCCCACGATGAAGTAGGGCACATCTTGCATGTCGTTGGGCAGGGGGTCTGGATCTGGGAAGCCCACGATGATGTTGCGTTCCAGCCCCTCCTTGAGGTCACTGGCGTTGTATACCTGGGCATCTGAACATGAGCCGTTGCCTGAAGCATCGATGTACATGAACTTGTAGTCAGCATCGACCATGGCAAAGAGGACGATGCTGAAGAAGCCCTTGTAGTTGAAATAAGTGGACCCCGACTTGGCTGGCACTTTGCAGGCCACGTGCTTGCCATCTATGGCTCCAACGGTGTGTGGGAAGTTCTACTTCTGATACTACTGCTCTGCAACTTTCTTCCAGCCTTCTTCAGTGGAGGGGCACTGGAGGAGCTCCTCCAGGTATTCTTCGATAATGGCCTGCACCACTTCTCTGACCACAATGCTGATGGTGTTGTGTGGCACCCTCCAGCCGTACAGCATGCTCCTGTAGGTGGTCCCTGAGGCCAGGTGGCGCAAAGTGAGTGCCACCTTGAGCCCAGGTTCCAGGCTAGGCCTGAAGTTGGTGTTTGCCTTGGTCAACCTGGGTGTCAGCCACTGCACAACTTCGTCAAACATGGCTGGAGGCATCCTCATGAAGTTCTGGAATGCACGAGTGTCTTCGTTCCTCAGCTCCACCATCAGCTTGTTGTACAGTCCGTACTCTGCTCTTCTCCCGATCCATCTTCGGACCCAGACGCTTCTTGGCCGCCTCCTTTTCTTCCCGTAGTAGAGTTCACAGAGCCTGTAGATAGCTTCGCCATAGAAGGAGCGTTCACGTCGCGGCCCCTGTCAGGTATCTGTTTACCTGCAAATCCTTCTACCACGCTACACCAACCTACACCAACAGTGTTCTACAGTGGCTGGGAAAAGTGTAGCGACACGAGAGAAGAAGAAGCTTCGCACTGTTGCAGAAGGGTGGTGGCTGCCAAAAGGACTGTGTTACGATCCATGGTTGACATGACTGGATGCTGTGGAAGAGCAAGAGTCAGATGAAGGCTGCAGAGGTCTGCACAGCTGGTCTGCTGGTCTGAAAGTGAGATCCAGGTGAGTTGCTCCCCCTTTTTATAGGCAGTATAGGTGTCCCTTTGCATCCTTTAGGCATCCTCTAGCCATCCTCTAGACATCCTTAATATCCGAGATAGGTCCCCTCTGCGAACGTTTTTTCCATTTTAAATGCTTTGTTTCCGTGCTGCATCCGCTAGGCATCCGTTCTGCATCCGTTCTGCATCCGTTCCACTTCCTCCCTGCATCCGAGCGGATGCGAGTTGCGCGGATGCATAACGGATGCCTAGCGGATGCCTAGCGGATGCCTAGCGGATGCCTAGCGGATGCAGAACGGATGAATTGGATACATTTTCCGCGCAAAAGTTTTGAGCAGCTCAAAACTTTCTGAGCGGATGAAACGTCCATAAATGGATGCTGGATGGATAGAGAGGAAGCAAAACGGAGGCAGTGAGTACAGAACGGATACATCGCATTAACCAATGGATGGCAAGCTTTTTTGTCCGTTTTACATCCTCTTTGCATCCGTTGGTGCAGTGTGACAGGGGTTAATGAATGAAGTATCATAGATTGTTCATACATCCAGATGCTTGTCAGGAGAAGATGAAAAAAAGGCTCATTTAAAAGTGATAGCTGTGGATGGATTATAGTTTCTTCAGCAGTTAACTGGGAATATGACAAGGCGATGATTTCTCAAATAGGTCATCTTGGTGCCATGGTTGATATGAGGATGGGCCTCAAGAGCTGTAGGAGAACTCGGGGAGTTCTTTGGCTCAGTCTGTTTTGTAGTACTTTGTATCAGAAATGACAAAATCTGAAATAGTGGAATCCCTTCTTCCCATTTTACTTAGATTTCCAGGATCAAGCAGTTAGATAAAATGAAAACTCAATAAAACAGAATATTTGTAACTCAGAGTTAAATTTGTCCTTGGTGTTCTCTGAGCTTGGTTGTTTTCTTGCAGACATTTCATTACCAAACTAGGTAACATCCAGCACTGAAGATGTCCTCTAATTTGGTAATGAAATATCTGCACAGAAACAACAAAGCTCAGAGAACACCAAAGATCCCACAAAAAGCAAATTAATAGCTTGGGGGAGGGGAGGGGGCACACCTTTGTTTAGATTTTTTTTGTCAATACAAAATACATTTTTTTGTCATACTTATTCCTGTTTATTTTTTATGCATTGAAAAAATAATTTCAGCAACATAATTTTCAGTGTAAATACATTACGGTGGTGGTACAGCACATAACATTATTTTATCTTTTCCGAGCTCCCCTTTCTTAATCTTTTTGTTTGGATCTTCCTGATTAATCTTTTCCTCTTCAGGATTAAAATAATGCAGGCAAAGGCAGCCAGAAACTCCTTTCCCCTTCTCCCTTCTGTCAAATGAGCAGGTGGGCTGGAAAAGCTATGATGGTGTAACTTACCATCACTCTTAACACACTTAGAGTGCAGAGATGGTATTCAGCAGGTTCTGGCTAGTTCTAGAGAACCGGTAACGGAAATTTTGAGAAAGTTCAGGGAACCGGCAAATACCACCTCTGACTTTTCTCTACCTCTCAAGTCCCAGCTGATCGGCTGGGTCTTTTTTTGTTGTCCTGCATAGGAGAACGGAGCAAGAAAGCAGGTTAGTGGGGTGGGGAGGGAATGGGATTTTGCAGTAACCTTCCCCCAGGAATGGAGTGGGAATGGAGATTTTGCAGTATCCTTCCTGTGCCAAGCCCATCAAGCCACTCCCACAGAACTGGTAGTAAAATTTTTTGAATCCCACTACTGTTACAGTGTACTAACACTGACTGACCATCTCTAATAACTATATAAGTGCTTTAAAAAATTACCAACAATTAAAAGCAGTGTTTCCTCTATAACCCAGATTCCAGTCTCCATGAAAGCAAACACTGCTGTTATGAAGGAACCATGGGTGGAAGAATCATTTAAAGCCCATGTCACACTGGCCAAAGCATGTAAAAAGGACACAGCGGACGAGCAAAATGTTCCATCCATTGTTATCTGCTCTCAAAAGGGGCAAAAATTTGCATAAGCAGAGTGGATAACACGGACGCGGGGAGGATGCAGGGCGGATGCAGAGCGGATGCAGAATAGAAGCCCAGGGGATGGAAGCAGATGGGAGTGGATGGGAGTGGGTGGCACATCCACAGGGCTTCTGGGGGGCCTCAGCGAAGCGGACGCAGAACGGATACAGCGGATGAAGAGTGGACGCCGAACGGATGAAGTGGATGCAGAGCGGAAGCCTAACGGATGCCTGGCGTTCACTGCGCATGCGGGGAGGATGCATTGCGTCAGCCCCGCGGATATAATGGAAGCAGCTCGGAAGCAGGTCGCCATTCAGAGGAAAGACCTGCTGCCAGACACATCAACTGCCTTGCTTGCCCTGCCTGCATGTCTGCCTGCTAGCCTTGCTGCCAGCCTTGCTGCCAGCCTTGCTGCCTGCCGGTCTGCCTGCCAGCCTTGCTGCCTGCCTTCTTGCCAGCCTTGGTTCAAGTCTGCCTGCCAGCCTTCCTGCAAGCCTTGGTTCATGTCTGCCTGCCAGCCTTGGTGCTTGCCTGCCTGCCAGCCTTGGTGCCAGCCTTGGTGCCAGCCTCCCTGCCAGCCTCCCTGCCAGCCTTCCTGCCTGCCTTGGTGCCAGCTCCCTGCCAGCCTTTCTGCCAGCCTTGGTTCCTGCCAGCCTCCCTGCCAGCCAGCAACCCCACAACCATGCGGAAGCACAGCAAGCCTCAGCCATCTAATGCCAGCCCTGGCAAGAGGGACAGGGCTACCATCCCGCCCCCTGGCCCTCACTCTGGTTCTGCTGGGGCTTCTGCAGCACGGGCTCGCTCTTCTGGGGCTGGGGCTTCTGCTGCTTCTGCTTCTGGAGGAGCTGATGACAAGCACTCCAGCACCAGCCACCTCCACAGCACCCGCACCCTTCACCCCTGGGACTGAGCGACCAAGAGGAGTGCCAGAGACTCATTTTTGTCTTATAGCTTGTTGTTAATAAAGTCTATTTATGATTCACACACTTGCTTCATTTCTTTTTTTGAATAAAGTCTTGCTGGAAAGTGTTAGAAATGGTTTAAGCCTTTGCATGCTTGTGGGATGGGTTAAGATAGCTTTGGGATGGGTTAGGATACCTGTGGGATGGGTAATAGCTGTGGGATGGGTTAGGATAGCTGTGGGATAGATAAACATCCAGTGCAAGCATAGTGGGACTGTATGGTCCACCCTCCCAGGTGCCACACCTATGGCCCTTTATTATCAATAATAATGTAATCAATCATCCACACATGTCAACATAAACACAACTCTTTATTAAACGCCCTGTTTATTGTAGGCCCACCCAACATACATGGCCCAATCTCATCCATGTGATGAGACAGGCTGAAGGAAGCATCCATTAAGCATTTACCATCCTGTCTTGCCACTCCACCGCTCCAGCTGGGGAGTTGCACCAGTGTTTCAGGAGGTTGCGCTGCTTCTTCCCTTCCCGTGAGGCTCTGTTGTGGCCTTGCACATCCTGAGTGTCGATCAGGTTTCGCCTTTGCCTCCATTCCCCAGGCTCCATGTCCCCATTGCCTTGTTGACGGTCCACGAGCCTGTTCTGCAAGACTGGGTAGCGGGTGCGCATGAGATTGTGCAGGATGCAGCAAGCTTCCATGATCCTCCTCACAGTCTGTGGGTGATGCTGCATGGTGGTGAGAAGTACCTGGAACCTGTTGGCCAGGATGCCAAAGGCGTTCTCCACCACCCGTCTTGTCCTGGACAGCCTGTAGTTGAAGATACTCCCTTCATGGGTGAGGAGTCTGGAGGTGTAGGGCTTCATGAGGTAGGTTCTGAGGGAGAAGTCATCATCCCCCACGATGAAGTAGGGCACATCTTGTGTCGTTGGGCAGGTGTTCTGGATTTGGGAAGCCCACGATGAGGTTGCGTTCCAGCCCCTCCTTGAGGTGACTGGCGTTGTATACCTGGGCATCTGAAGAGGAGCCGTTGCCTGAAGCATCGATGTACTTGAACTTGTAGTCAGCATCGACCATGGCGAAGAGGATGGTGCAGAAGAAGCCCTTGTAGTTGAAATAAGTGGACCCCGACTTGGCTGGCGCTTTGCAGGCCACGTGCTTGCCATCTATGGCTCCAACGGTGTGTGGGAAGTTCCACTTCTGATACCACTGCTCTGCAACTTTCTTCCAGCCTTCTTCAGTGCAGGGGTACTGGAGGAGCTCCTCCTTGTATTCTTCGATGATGGCCTGCACCACTTCTCTGACCACAATGCTGATGGTGTTAGATGGCACCCTCCAGCCGTACTGCATGCTCCTGTAGAAGGTCCCTGAGGCCAGGTGGTGCAGAGTGAGTGCCACCTTGAGCCCAGGTTCCAGGCTGGGCCAGAAGCTGGTGTTTGCCTTGGTCAACCTGGGTGTCAGGCGCTGCACAACTTCATCAAACATGGCTGGAGGCATCCTCATGAAGTTCTGGAACGCCCAAGTGTCTTTGCTCCTGAGCTCCACCATCAGCTTGTTGTACAGTCCGTCCTCCGCTCTACTGGCGAACCATCTTCGGACCCAGACTCTTTTTGGGTGGCTCCTTTTCTTCTCGCAGTAGTGTTCACAGAGCCTGCAGATGGCTTCGCACTGTTGCAGAACGATGGTGGCTGCCGAAAGGACTTTGTTACAATCCATGGTTGACATGACTGGATGCTGTGGAAGAGGAAGAGGCAGATGAAGGCTGCAGAGGTCCGCACCGCTGGGCTGCTGTTCTGAAAGTGTGATGCAGGCGAGTTGCTCCCCCTTTTTATAGGCAGTATAGGTTTTCCGCTAGGCATCCTCTAGGCATCCTCTAGGCATCCTCTAGACATCCTTAATATCCGAGATAGGTCCCCTCTGCGAACATTTTTTCCATTTTAAATGCTTTGTTTCCATTCTGCATCCGCTAGGCATCTGTTCTGCATCCATTCCGCGTCTGTTCCGCTTCCTTCCTGCGTCCGGGCGGATGCGAGTTACGCGGATGTGCAACGGATGCCTAGTGGATACAGCAGATGCATAGCGGATGCATAACGGATGCCTAGCGGATGCGTAGCGGATGCAGAACGGACGAACTGGATACATTTTCCGCGCAAAAGTTTTAGGCAGCCCAAAACTTTTGGAGCGGATGAAACGTCCATAAACGGATAGTGGATGGATAGAGAGGAAGCAAAACGGAGGCAGTGAGTACAGAATGGATACATCGCATTAACCAACGGATGGCAAGGTTTTTTGTCCGTTTTACATCCTCTTTGCATCCGTTGGTTCAGTGTGACATGGGCTTTACATGGACTTCAGTAGAATTAAATCCTACATATTTTAATACAGTGGAAGGCAACTCAGAAGTTTTGGGACAAAGTGGTTTATTTAGCAACATGTGAAGGAGTAGCTTTTATTTGTAAGTGATGCTGCCTTGATAACACTTCCTTAAAGACTATCTTAATTCCCTCACTGATTAGACAATTTCATATTGCACTGGCAATTTAAAACAAATTTAATCTGAAATAATTTGAAGCCAGAGATTTTCTCAACGTGAGGGGATTAATTTTGCCTACCAGAGAAAATTTTCTGCAACTGGCATGAGTAAATTAACATTTTAGTGGCATTGCTTCTAAGAAGCTTTCCTTCCTTTTTTTAAAGGCTAACAATCGTATTGAATGGCATAGAACACTTAGAAATAGGCCCTTCTATTCATTTGCAGTTATATGAAAATTAGTTTCCGGAATTAAGGAGAAAACTCTTTCTTCTTTTGACTTCTCAGAATGCAGAGGTTTCAGAAAACTGCACTAGATTTTTCCTCTTATTCTGCTCCACATAGTTGAGTAATTAATATATTTGCTGTCAGGGACAATCTAAATATTCTGATGCCAGAAATGGAAAATCCAAATTCCTCTATAAAACTTATAGTAACCTTCTACCCTTATGCTAAAAAGTGTCAATTAGCACAACAAGATATACTCATGAATAAATTTGGGGAAAAACAACCTTACTGCAGGGGTTAATTCATTAATCAGACATTGATTGGACTATACCTGTTGTCCATGGTTGTTGGCCATATTGTATGAATCATTTAAAAGTTAGGGATAGAGAGTCATGACAAAAATCTATGTTGTCGCTAAGAGTAAACAATGACTCAATGTCATATAGTCCAGCAACCATACAGGATACATTGAGCCATGGGCGCAGTGGTTACAATGCAGAATACAGAATAACAGCGTTGGAAGATACTCCCAGTGGTCTTCTAGTCCTTCATCATCTTCCTGAGCAGTCAGACTCCTATTGTTAGACCAATGAGGTATTAACACCATATAATTGTCCCTAAATTCCAATTCTACCCTTACTGTATTTTAAAGTTTTCTCTGCTGCAATTCATGAGGGAAAATATAAAATTTTATATGTTATTTAATATAAATATATTTATATATTTAACTCCATGAGCTAAAACCTTTTTTTTGTGGTGAAGGGTTTATTGAATTTGTAGTCCATGTCTTGATATATTGGGTTAGGATGCAAGGGCCTGCCTTATAATTTCCGATAATGAAGTACCCAGTTGCCCTTCTCTGAATGTTGACTGGAGTCCCCTGTGAAGCAGCAGCTTCATAGCAGCCTTTGCTGCGCTGGGTGATGAATGTGGAGTGAATTACCTCGGTCACTTCTGATTCCTCCATCAGCTTTTGCTTCCATTCAGATAGGGATCGGGTAGGGTGCTGGAGAGTCAAAAGGGAGCACATATTGGCCTCATGCATTCACCACCACAATTTTGGCTCTGCCTATTGGCCGAGAGAGCAAAAGCCACCAACTACTATCCTGTCCTGAATCCAGGAGTGGGAAAATTGGTAGGCCTGGGTTACATTTTGCTTGTTTGTTTTTTCTTTTCTTTCTCTTCTCCCTCTTCTTTCCATTTCCTGTCTCTTTTGCCTATTATCTTTTTCCATTTTGAGACTGAGCAACCATCCACTTTAAAAACACCAAAAACACCAACAGGAACTTATTTTTTTATAACAGCCAGAAAAGAGGAATGACATGCTGCAACAGTTCAATGAAGAATGAAGAAATAAAGATTATATCTCAGAATACAAATACTTAGCAGTCATAACCATAAGATAGTTCAAGTAGAAAATTACAGTACTGACATAAAAGTAGTTTTCAGAGGGATGGGAGTCTTTTTTCTTTCTTTTCAAAATGTCTATTTATTATCAGTTCAAGGTATAGCAATAACAAAGAACTAAACTGGTTTGACCAGCAAGTCAAACATGAAGATGAAACTGATCTCATAATGAAGCATCTTTATATTTTTAAAGTAGTAACTGCCTGTAGTTATTTTATGACCAAATTGCTCTCCATTTTATTGCCATTTTCTGGTTCCACTGTAAATGTAGGAACTCCCCCCTCCCCAGAATAGCTAAACACAATAAATGGATGATCCATTTTCAATTTCTGCAAAGGAAAACATGAAAAGGTTCTTACAGTAAACTGTTTTTAAAAAGCAATTCTCTGTGATAATTCATCTGCAAATGGTATAAATATATGATTTCACCATGCTGAAATTATGTTGGTTCTGCTATTTTTTTAAAATGCTTTTTAAAAAAGCTAATGGCATATAGTTTATGTAAGAGTGAGATAATGATAGCCTGCAGTGACCATGTGAGGCGATCTATCAAAGAACTTGTATATTATGACTTCTGTAAACTTCTGCATTAGCTCTTAAAGCTCCTAGGCTTCTCTTGTCATTGGCTAAATAGTTCTAACATCACAGAAAGACTAAGCAGCAAAAAAATGAGTTTAAAGGTAATAAAGTCTGTTATTCAAGCAGAAAATGACCAGAAAAAATATATTGGGGGGGAGGAAGAACATAAAAGATATTGAGTGAAATGAATGACTGAGGAAAAGGGAACAGATCAGGATAATGACAAAAGAAATGTTAAGAAGGAAAATTGCTTTGCAGCAAAATGAAGTCAGGAGAGGAAACTCAGAAAAGAAGCTTGTGAGGAGAAGAATCTGAAGATCTAGAATGACTTTCCCTATTGGGAGATCTTTTCCAGTTATGTTTGATTAGAATTTTTAAATAAATCTTCAGCTGCTGCAGCACAAGGATAATGGGAGCTGTAGTCCAACACATTGAAAGAGATTCGGTTGCGAAAGGAGGGTAGGACCTATGAAAAGAGAGCGAAATGGAAAGGAGAAGAAAGAGTCTATTGGGATGGCTGTGATTGGTTACAATTGCAACCCCAAACAGCTAGTTTTATAGCAAGACTGCTAAAAATATCAAACCAACCACAGTGGAGAAAGGCCAGAGGATAACAGAAGGCATTGTACTCAAATGCTAACAGCATTCATTCCAGAGCTTTCATCAACTGGAACTTATTGATAAAAAACAGGTTTTTTTTTTTTTAAAATGCTGCTTAGACCCATTCTTCTAATGAAGCTGGTTTTGGAAAGGATGCCGTATAATGGATCTCAGTTCCAAATCATCAGCCAGCACAAGAGCTGAAGTTAGCGCAAGTTGCTGGCCGTCTCCAGGGACAGCATTGTTGATCCCAAATTACATTGTGGTGGCTAGAAATCACAAAACCCCTACAGCTAAATGATGGTTCCAGTATCCAGACATTCCGGGATTGCAACTCCTACTCAGCATGGCTAAATGATCAGCTTGAGAAAACCAATTTACCCACACCATGAATACCTAATCAAGGTGGGGGTGGAGAGAAAATAAATAAAAACCCATCTATAGATACAATTAAATTTAGTAAGCACAAAACCACAAATTTATGGCTGCCCAGTGCACACAGCCAGCCTGTAAATAAATTAAAGATCCCTCAAATATGTATGTGCACACGTAAGTTAGAAATTATTCCTTTTTTTTAGCAGGGGGAGGGGGAGAGGGGAACTGTTATAGGAAAGGGATTTACTTCCATGTAAATGTGTGCAGTGCGGGGGAGGAGGAGAGGGGAAGATTAATAACTCAAAACCCTGCAGTTATTGTGAGTGATGGTTGTTTGTGCATAACTGCAGGTTAGTTTTTTTTTTAAAAAAATACATGAATATTTATAAAGTTCTTTGAAACTCTCAGATGACAGAAACTATATGCGAATTGTATTATTTTGATTTTAATAAGTAGAATCTCTTGGCTAAGCAGTTTAACTGTTGCTTGCCTAAAGTGGCACATTTGTGGGGTAAAAAAAATTAAGCAACTAGAATAGCGAAACCTTGTTCAGGGCAAGAATGGCTCAAAACTTGTGGTTACCTGAACACCATGTAGCCCTGGGCACTATGACCCTCAAGTGATCAGCACACCATATCTAAGTCTGGTCAATAATGAAGGATAGTTCAGCAATATTTTGATAGTCATTCATAATTCAGATCTGATATACATTAAATGTTTAGTTGATTAGGATAATCTACACTCAGTACAGGTAGTCCTCGGCTTACGGCCACAATTGACCCTCAAATTTCCATGGCTAAGCAAGACAGTTTTAAAGAGAGTTTTGGCCCATTTTACAACTTTTCTTGTCACAGTTGTTAAGTAAATCACTGTATTTGCTAAATTAGTTCCACCGTTGTTGAGTGAATCAGGCTACCCCATTGAATTTAACTTGTCAGGAGGTGTTGTGGCCTGTCGGCTGCCGGCAGAGCTAGCAACAGAGTCAGATGAGGGAAGGGGAAGGGGAGCCTGGGCTGGCTTGGGAGCCTTTGGAAGGCTTTGATGAGGAAGCAGCATCAGAGACAGAGGCAGAGCCGGTGCCTTCCACTCTCCCCCAAGTGGACAGGCAGCTGTCTTTGGGACCTGAGCTGAGTGAGAGGGAGGAACAGATGTGCATGTTCATAGAGAAGAGAGGAGAGCAATGGAAAGCAATAAGCCGGCTCTCAGGTTGGATTAATTGTTGAAGGACTTTTTAGCTTGAGTTCTCATGTGAACAGAGATTGTTCGTGCTCTGTTTCAGAAGGGGAAAAGACTCTCATTTGTGACTAATTATTTTTAGTTTTGTTGATCAATTATGAACAAAGACCATTTCTGCCCTGACTTAAATAAAAAAAGGGTTTGTGTTACTCATGAGTAAGCAGTTTCTCATTACTTGCGAAAGCTGGGTCAGAGCAGTCGGTGATCTCATGACCCTGGGACACTGTAACTGTCATAAATATGAACCACTTGCCAAGTGTCTGAATTTTGATTACATGACCAGGAGGATGGTACAGTGGTTGTTGGTATGAAAAACAGTCCTAAGCCACTTTTTTTCAGTGGCATTGTAACTTTGAATGGTCACTGAAGGAAAAGTTGTAAGTTGAGTATGACACCTGTTCTATGTATGAACTGGACCCTAAGTTCTATGACATGGGATTTTTTTTCATGGAGGCTTATATAACCAGTAACCAGATTGTAGCAGAGAAAACATAAAGACGTGGTAATCTTCCAATACTCAACATAATCCCTTCCCCCAGGCCATATTGGTTTCATTTGCCCTTTCCTGGTGTTGGGAGAAAAATCCATCTTGTTCAGTTCCAAGGTGGGAGAAAGGCACTGGAAACAAAATAGAGGCTGATTGGAAAGAAATATTCTTTGTATTGATGAATGGAACCACCAACAGTATGTAATTCTGGGGCAGCTGACCTAATGGCTGAATGAGTGGATGGATCTTTATAGGTTACTGGGGGTTTGTGTTTGAAATTCTTCAAGGGGTTGTGCAATGTAATGAGCCTGGTATCTTTTGCTATTCTAATGATGGTAGGTTAATCCTATTATGTCCAAAAGGTCATGGCCTTTCCTTCTTAATCCCATTGCCCTGGAGCTGAAGATGTTTTGTTTATGAATAGATTGGCCTAGATTTCTTAATAGGCCCCAAATCTCCATCTCTAAGGATTTCTGCTGGAAGCTGTTTTACTATGCAGGAAATTGGGACTGGAGCATGTTTCTCCATTTCTCCTTTGGGGAAATATAATATTCTGCTTTTTTATTATTCCCCAAAATATTTCATTCTTCTAGAAAGGGGAATTTGCACACATGATAGCTTCTTACACTAGCCAACAACAGATCCAGGTTAGTACTTACATATATGTGAGTGGTGGAATTCAAATTATTTTACTACCGGTCCTGTGGGGGTGGCTTGGTGGGGGTGGCAGGGGAAGGATACTGTAAAATCTTCAGTCAGAGATGATATTTGCCAGTTCTCTGAACTACTCAAAATTTCCACTACTGGTTCTCCAGAACTGGTCAGAACCTGCTGAATACCATCTCTGATATTTGTCTGCACAGCATTATATGTTACCTGTGGAGGCAATAGCTCCTGTTGATGAAGACAGTCCTGGATACCATAATTTGTCTTGGTGAATTCAAGTTAACCGTTCTAATTTAAAATTGGCCTTTCCAAGCTGTTTATCGCCTTTTACCTTCTTTCCCTTACCTTTTTGTCTATAGTCTCAGGGAGCTACTGTCAGAAGCAGAAGTTCTGATTCTGGGTCATTGCTCTGGGGTAATGCAGTAGAAAGGAAGAGACTTCAGCCTTGTTCAGTTTGATTATTTTGTACTTAAACTCTGACTCAGGAGGGCAGTTTCCAGCACTCTGAATGGCATGTTAATGGCTGCCTCTAAAGTAGCAAGGTCACTTTTTAATTGTTTTTAATTAAATATCTTTAAACAGTTTATTTTTCTCCAAGATGCACACAATCATTCTCTCTCCCTCTCCCTCCTTCCCTCTCCCCCTCCCTCTCTCACACACATAGAGCCAAGTTTTAAAATCAATGTGTCCCATAGAATTTTATTCCTCACTTTTCTCTGTGTAGCAAAACTATAAGCAGAAAAATGAAAGAGACAGCTGTAAATTGTTTCGTGATCAGTAGAGAGGGCTGTAACACCAAGCCTAACAGCCAGTTTCCGTCTGAGGGGCTAAGAGAAGAAGTATTCAAAATAAGAAAAAATAGGTAAACAGCTCAGAAGCAGATTGCAGAGGAAAAGCAAGGTGTTAAGATGGGCCTGGGGGCCCGGGGATTGTTTGCATGTGGGGAAGGATCCAGATAACACTGAAGAGCAAATGTAGATAATGCAGAAACTGAAGGGTTGGATGCAGGCAGACAAGGAGGACAAAGGATTGGAAACATTTATGGAAGAGAAGAAGTACTCAGAGGCAGCAGATAAATCTGGATGGGGAAGAGGCATCAGGTGGATGGATATGAGTCATGAATGTTGTGGCAAGTCTTTTTTTTTCTTTTCAAGAGGCAACTGGACTTTCTGGTTTTTCTTTGAAGACATTTTGCTTTCATAGACATTCATGAATGTTGTGTTATAGATACAGTTGGGGCAAGATAATTGCATTGTTTGTTTGTTTGTTTATTTATTTATCTATCTATCTATCTATCTATCTATCTATCTATCTATCTATCTATTTATTTGTCAAGCATATATTAAATAATAAAGTATAAACATGAGTACTAATACATGAAATGGATATGAATAAAAAGGAAACATTAGGTCAGGGACAGTAGGCACGTTGGTGCGCTTATGCACACCCGTTACATCATTGTTTGTATCAAAGAGACTGCAAGATGAAAATGCATCACTGTGTATTTTTTTTAAATCAAGGACTTTCAATGGCCTCTTGGCTACTATAAAACAGATTGACAACTAGATCCAGTGGAGCACTCCTTGAGTTTGTGTTATGTGTGTGGTGATTTAGTCTTTTCTCAATCTTAAGTCCAAGAAAATGTCACCCTCCCTGTTTCATTGGGAAAAACCTTGGACAAATGTTTATATATTACGTTCTGTACAAAATATTTGTTGGTTTTCATGCATATAAACTTTCACATGAAGCAGCATATTACATGTCAGTATGCGAGATATGGAAGCAGAGGGAACTGAACATAAGCTTAGAAGAAAATGAAGTCTATAGAAGGGAAATTGAGAGATTCTCCTATTGCTTACATATTTCAATGTCTTGAGCCATTTGTCATTCTTCATACCTTCCACTTATTCAAAATGGGAAGACTTCAATCTGCAGAATTTGGGAATGAACATTTCTGAATGATATCAAAGGGCCAAATTTTCATATAAGATTATGACTAATTTTTCTAGGTAGGAGGGGAAAAAACAATTCCCATTTCACAAAGCAATCCAGATTGATTTGATCTTTCCCTAAAATAGAAATGGATTAATAAAGATATCTCTGCAGTCATATACATTATTCAGTTAATGCTTGTTCAGTGCAAATGTAATGCCTAACTCTGTGCAAAGCAGGTTGCATTCACATACCTTTTTTTATTTATCCAGGCCAGCGTGTATCATATATCAATAGGAACTGTATGTGATTACCATATGATTACAGCCCATCCATTCCATCTTTGTCATTACATTGGGGAAGTTTGCTGCAGAAAAGTCTGACTGAAGGGAGAATTCCAAGATCCCGAGGCAGCTTGAGTCCAATTATAGCCCATGTAACACAGCATTGATTGAAAATGATACATCTTGTTTTCTGTCTACCTCCAAATTACAGGCTGCATTAGTTAAATTAGATAAAGTGTCAGAATGAGTTGGATTTGCCATTAGGGAGAAGACAAATCCTCGTCTCATTTGTACAAGAATCAACTAAGTTGGAGATTCCGAGACATTGGCTTTTCTTTTGGGGGGGGGGGGCAAATACAGGGATTTGGAGTTGTGTACAGTTCTGTCTGACTCATCCTGAGACAAGACATTCATTAGAATTCAGAAAGAGAACATCAAAGAAGTACACAAAGAAGCAGCCAGACATTGATTTATACTTGCACTGAAATGCTTCAGTTTTGCACTTGTCCCAAGAACAAACATCTCAAAACTCTATTATCGGTTTAATGTCCTTACGCTCTCATTTGTCAAAAGCCCATAAAAGAAGAGTGAAATGAAATATCTTCTCACTGCATTTGCTTATGATTGCTATTTAAATTGAAAAAGTGGACTGCTGTGATATAGGACTGATAGGGACATTTGGAAGTTTGGAAGAATGGCCACTGGGATAGAGATTTGGCCATTTATCAAATGACGGTCAGGTTGAGTGTGACCAGTCAAAAATAGCAATAGCACTTAGACTTATATACTGCTTTACAATGCTTTGCAGCTCACTCTAAGCTGTTTACAAAGTCAGCCTATTGACCCCAACAATCTGGGTTCTAATTTTATCCACCTCAGAAGGATGGAAGGCTGAGTCAACCTTGAGCCTTATGAGCTTTGAACTGCCAAATTGCAGTTGGCAGTCAGTAGAAGTAGCCTGCAGTACTGCACTCTAACCATTGCACTGCCATGGCTTCAAAATTGCGGTTTTCCAAAAGACAGATGATGAGGATTCTCTCACCATGTCTAGTTTCTCAGCATGCTTCCTGAGATTCATCGGCCTTTCTCTTTTAGCAACAACATGCTGGACAAAGACTTGGTGCAACCAGTTTCTTTACTGGAGTCCCTATGAGACCTAGAGGCTTTCTCGAAAATCAAGATGGCACTGGGAGGCTGACACTGATGCTCTTTTTAAATAATTGGGAGGCAGAGAACTTGGCAGGGACAAAGACAATCATGTGTTCTGTGTTAGGCTGATGGGTTGTTGACTGTCGAGTTCTTAAACTTTTAAGCAACTGAATAATCATCTCAGTGTTATTCTACATATTCATAGCATCAATGGGCTGCTGTCACAATAACCATAGCTTTTTTCCACCAAATAGAACCAACTGGTATTCTCAAGAGGCTGTCATCATTTTTCAATCAAGCAGCATTAAGTGATAAAGAGGCAAGTAGCATCAACAGCAAACCACTATGGACCTCTTCCTCTAGCCAGGAAGTATTAGGAAGAAGTCATGATGGCCAACACTTGTTTCAAGCATCAGCATCAACATCAGCAGGAGGATAAAGTGGCCAGCTCTTCTTAAGCCAAGTAGCATAATTTGTGGTCATAGGATAAGGGGCATTATCAGTTCCAGCATGACCAAAAAGCCAATCACTTCTCTGCAGCCTGACAACATAAGCACATGAACAGAATTTTTCTGAGATAGACATGTACAAGACAGATAATTTTCTGAGATAGACATGTTAAGACAGATAATTCTCTTGGGATAAGCAACAAAACACCCATCATGGTGCTACTTACTGAACTGAGCAGCAGTGCAAAGACCTTGCAAAACAGACAAGTTTTGGATCTCTGCTGAAGAAGCATATCGACCTCTGTTGTGAAAAATCGAACGTTTTTCTTAGATTTTTAAGGCTTCAAATCTGCAAGAAGCTCTTCTACTTATTCCATAGCTATTTTTTTTGATGGGGGGTTGAAATGAAAGATTTTTCAAGTTTCCCATTCTCCCAAAACTCTAACAAGATGAAGATATCCCCTTTACAAATGTTTTCTTTCTATTTAAATATCTTGGAATTGGTTATAATTTTTGCAAATTCATCTGGAACAAATGTCATACTCACAGGTCTCTAATTTAAATGATCTCCTTTGAATCCTCCCTTCCTGAATTATATGTATGTACTGTATGTGTACATGTATTCAATTTCTATAGCCACCCATCTCAACCAAGTGACTCTTGGTGGCTTACAAATCTAAAATTATAAAACAATTAAAACATTAAAGAAATAAAGGCATTCAGAAAATAAATATGTACAAACAGCAGCTGTGATGATTAATCAACAGTAGTCAAGTAACAGGGCTCTTAAGACATTATGAGCTCCAATCCCAGGTGCATGGCCAAGTTTTTAAAGCCTTATAAACAGCCAATAGGTTTGGAGCCATTCTAATCTCTCAGGGGAGAGGTATTCCATAAGGCACTAAGGCAGGGTCTATAGCAGAGAAATCCCATCTTCTAGTCCCCACCAGCTGGCAGTCTTTGGGTGACAGGATAGGCAGCGTGCCCACTCTGTTGGATTGAGCTGGATGAAAAATGGTACCTCAGATAACCCAGTCCCAAGCCATGTAGAGCTTGAAAGGTGACAACCAGCAATTTGAATTGGACCCAGAAACAGGCAACCAGTGCAGCTCATGGAATAGTGGTGCTACATGTGTCATTATCTGTGCAGCTGCATTTTGTGCCAGTTGAAGTGTCTGTATTCCCTTCAGGGCAGCCCCATGTAGAGTGCATTGCTGTAAGTCAAGATTGTACACTGGCACTGTCTGAGATAACGCCTTCCTATCCAGTGTAGAGACAGAAGAACATTGACTCCAGTGGCTCCAAATATAGCCACTCCATCTTGCTAGGGTTGAGTTAGAGCTCATTTTTCTAATCCAGACCCAAACAGCCTCCAGTCGCTGGGATAGGATATCTACAGCATCATACAAGGAGCTTGGAATAGATATGTATAAAGCTGGGTGACATCTATATGTTGATGATATGTCACCCAAACCTATGGATCACCTCATCCAGTGGCCTCATGTAGATGTTAGAGGAGAGAGAACTGAGCCCTCAGGCATCCCACAAAGTAGGGCCGAGGCCTACCTGCCTCCTCACCTATCAACACTGTCTGTGACCAACCCTGGAGGAAGGAGGAGCACCAGCTCAATACAGTGCCATTCACCCCAACTCCTAGAGCTGGCCAAGAGGGATATCATGATTGATGGTACTGAATGCTGCTGAGAGGTCAACAAGAGCCAGGATGGATATTGGTAGCATATTGCCAACATATCTATATACCATACTAAACCAGTCTGTTTGCTTGATATCATAGTCTTTTATCACCTCTATTTGACATAGTTTTTTAGGTGCCAATTCTGGAATGAGAGTTCTAACCTGCTTAACAACTTCTAATACAATCATCTAACACTTATTTTCTTTCTTTTCTTTTTTCTTTTTGCATGGCACCTCCCTTCCCTTTCCTCTCTGCTTGAGGTCTTTTCCTGAACTCTATTTTGTCTGGTCGAAGGCTGGGAAAGTTGATCCAACTGCCTAGATATTTCCTTCCCCCAATCAAATCTATTTTTGTTGTCCTCTGCAAAATTGTCCTGGATTTTCTAATTGTGCTTAGCTATCCGGGTGAGTCTGTTCTCTTGCCAACTCTATATTGTACTGTGCTTGCTTTGTTCCCTTTGCATTTATTATCAAAAGAGAGCTGGTGAAAGCAATTCTATCTTTGAGAGGAGGTACATGCGATAGCATGAAGTTGCTTTGATGTGAAGTATTATGCAGATGCTTCTTCCAATTTTAACTACTGTATTAACTTCAAAAACTAGTTTGTGATAACATGGTAGAATAGTATTATCAATGTCCTTCTGCCTAAATTCACAGTTCTGAATGCATAATAGATTAATATGGTTTCTCTCCTGAGCCTGATAGTCTTTTGGCTTCAATAATGTAAGTCTCCAAAGACAGGAAGGAAGGAAAGCTAGTTTAACTATAAATGATTCACAGAATGTAGTTTCAATCACAGGGCAATCTTTTCCAATTACCTGAAAGTAAGAAGGAAATTCACACAAATGTAATGCTTCGGGAAGGTACTGCAGGAGAAATTCTCAGCTGATACCGCTTGGAATCCTTTATGAGGTCCATATTTAGCAGAATAGATATGTGGGAGTCAACGAAAGGCTTAAGGCAGGGGTCCCCAAACTTGGCAGCCTTAAAACTTGTGGACTTCAACTGCCAAAATTCTGGGAGTTGAAGTCCACAAGTATTCAAGTTGCCAAGTTTAGAGACTTCTGGCTTAAGGTCTCAAGCATTTACATGTAGCAGCTTTAAAAAGTCAAGCTTATTAATGAAATTACATGGCATCGACAGAAACTCTGCATCTGACCTTGGAGTGGGAGAAAGGAAGGAAATGCTACTTTTCTTTTAGGAAGCAAGGGAGAGGAGGAGCATCTTCAACTTATCATTCAATCAAGGAGCCATAGAGCAAGAACAAGAAGAAGAAAATCGAGTCCTTTGTTATGCCTGCTCCTAAAGTAGGTTTGGGATAAATGTATAAATAATACATTTCTACATTTATAATTAAATGTATAAATATCATAACTCCTGGGGCTGCATCTTCCATTTTATCAACTTCACCCAAGGATTGCACTGGGAGTAGCACATCATGCTTCCCTTTTTGCCCCATGGAGTTTCTGTTTTACCATGGCTTCTATAATGTGATTAGTACTTAGGAAGTGCTTAGGAGTCCACAAACTCTTGAGACCAGTTAACAGAACAGTTGGAATTTTTGTTTCAAAACAAAGCAACAAACTAGCCAGTGACAAAACACCATTTCAAAAATGGCAAAAGACATCTTAGAACAGAGGTGTCAAACTCAATTTCATTGAGGGCCACATCAGGGTTGTGTTTGACCTAAGTGGCTGGGTTGGGCATGGTTAAGGTGGGCATGGTCAACTCGATGTCACTCATGTTGGGGGTGCCTGTGGTGGCCTGAGGACTCTGCCAGCGAAAACGGGCTCTCGGGCTTCATTTCTGGCTGTGATGGTCCCCTGAAACCCCATGGGCCAGATCTAAGCACCCTTGAGTTTGACACCCCTGTCTTAGAAAAATTAAATTAAAGGCAAATTCTCAAACTGAAAGCACAACAAAATGTCCTTACGAAGCTCCAATAAAAATATTTGTCCCATGTTTTCTCAGGCATACAATCCACATTTCAAAAATATGAAAACCACAACCAATAACCCTCTATTTCCCACATACACACATAGAATGATATGCTATGGCAGGTTTTGTATATAGTAAATATTCTATCTGAACATGCATACACCACTGCTATGTTTTACAGAATAAAATATAAGAGCCTCCTAAGACTGGTCAAAGGGTTGGAAACAATTCCTGAAACAATGCTGTGCATTCTTTCCCTCTATTTCCCACATGCAAACGTCGAATGATATGCTATGGCAGGTTTTGTGTATAGGAGATAGATCTGCAGATTACAGTTAGGACTACAGTTGGCCATTAGTCAGTCTATGACAATACCCTAAACTCCAACTCTGATGTCTCATGAGTTTGCTGAGGCAGCTCTGATGTTAATAAGCAACTTTCCTAGAAAATAAAATGCTCTGTAGAAGCAACTTCGAGTGATAAATGATATGACAGTGATGGATTGCCTTGTTTTTGTGTGATAGAAGGCATGTGTCCAAGAATGATAGCAACTCTTCAGGTAAAAACAAGGTGGGGAAAGAATGCACAGCATTGTTTCAGAAATTGTTTCCAACCCTTTGACCAGCAATAGTCTTAGGAGGCTCTTATATTTTATTCTGTAAAACATAGCAATGGTGTGCATGTTTGGATGGAATATTTATTTTTCTGTGCAGCCCCTGTTCCATTTTGAAACTGCTCTTTATTTTTATTGGTTTCTCTCCCCACACTAAATTTGGACCAATAATGTTCTTTTAAATATAAGTTTAGGGACTGTAAACAATTTATTTTTGAATAAACAACAAAAGGGTAACTGGAATATTGATTCTGGAAAGTTACAAATTGACTAAGAGTCCAGATGGATTTGAAATAAGATTTTGAAATTAATTATAAAAAAATTCCTGTGGGAAAAATGCCATTGTTTCAAATTCTTTAAAAAATACATGATTTTTAAGGTTGGACACTAGAGGAAACCAGAAGGAATTAAAAATTGCAATTAAAGGAGAAGAACACTTAAATTTGCCTTACTAATATAGAATGGAGTAAAATACTTCATCAATGGATATACCAAAGGATATTTGTAAACAATGGAC
Organism: Laticauda colubrina; assembly: GCA_015471245.1. Taxonomy (NCBI): domain Eukaryota; kingdom Metazoa; phylum Chordata; class Lepidosauria; order Squamata; family Elapidae; genus Laticauda; species Laticauda colubrina. Next base: position 14,121,488 of record BLBF01000004.1, on the reverse strand, counting down.
CCAGAGGTTAATTTTAACAGTGTCTGTTTTATTGACTAGATTGGGTTTAGATGTTATACAAGAGGAACAAATTTTGCTTGTTGTAAAAGTGGATTTAAGTGTAACAGGCTGGCATGATATGGATGCTAATCTGGATATACAAAGGAAACTGCTTAATGTGTTAATAATAGTAAACTGAAGGGGTGACCTGGATAACTTTCTTATGTTGGATTTACAAGAGACATGTTAAAGTTTTGAAGGATTTTGTGAGAAGGAACAGAAAAACTGAGAAGAAATTAAGTTATAGGGCAGCATTTGAAGGGATTAAAGAAAGGGAACACTGCTGAACACTGTTCAAAGTAGAAGAATATAAAGCTGGTTTATTTGATCATGATTAAAATAGGCATCTTGTTGTCTCTGGTAACTATTTGGTGACCAGGAGTAAATGACAAAGCTTTAAAGATTTGCTTACAGATAAGAGATAGGATATAGAAAGTAGAGATCATTTGCTGCATTTTAAGATAATGTGGTTAGTTTCTAAAATTCTTTATATTTGTATGAGACCAAGCAAGCAGGAGAAATGGGCCTCCCGTACATGGAATCCCTCCCCCAAAGAACTCAAGTGCTGATTTTGCGGCACAAAAGAAAATAAGACCTGGTCTTATTTTCTGGGAAAAATAGGGTATCCATCCATCCATCCATCCATCCATCCATCCATCCATCCATCCATC
>BLBF01000004.1:14081844-14120768 GCA_015471245.1 Laticauda colubrina | reverse complement strand
ATCCATCCATCCATCCATCCATCCATCCATCCATCCATCCATCCATCCATCCATCTATTGTGGTTGTTACTCTTATTCTTCAGTAGTTCTCTTCATTAATTACTCTTCAGTAATTCTCTTATTCTTAAGGAATAGAGTACAAACCTAAAAAGGATAATAACATGCTTGATAGTAAGTGGTGCTTACTCTGCTTAAGAAATTTTAGTCCTGTTACAGTTATATCTGAACTAGAGGCAACAGACAGGCTCTGGGTTGGATTCAAATTATAATTTGATCTAAGAACATGTTACAAACAATCCTAAAGAATTTTTTAATTCTGTAAAAAGAAACCCGTTATTTCATGCTATTATACTGTCACTTTATAAAAGAATGGACACCAGGATGATGGTATCCAGATGAAGAGCTGAAGCTAGGCAGAGATGGGAAGTGGTGAAATAATGTGGTTCCATACATTCTCTCACCAATATAATACTAATAGATGTTTTATGGATGCAATGAAACTTGTTCAGTGATCAAACTCTTTCTTGGAAAAAAAATGACCAATCAAAATGCAAGGTAGCTTTTAAAAATTGGGAACTCAAGAAAAAGTAAAATTATATCTTTACAAAAAAACAGAACACAACAAAATTGTCATACTTTCATTTACAGTTTAGTACAAAGGCTCTCTTTTACTTCAAATTACTGCATGATGCAACTTCTCTTTCTTTATTCTCCATCATTCTTTAAGAAGGAGATGAATAGTATATTATTTTTATGAAAAACCTGGGGGAAGAATTTATAAGGTTTTTGCAAATAAAATATCTATGCCTTTAATTCCTAATCACTCTGAAATGTGAAAATTTGCAAAGATTTTCATTCGGATTCATCAATGGTGGGATTCAATTTTTTTTTACTACCGATTCTGTGGGCGTGGCTTGGTGGGCATGGCAGGGTAAAGATACTGTAAAATCTTTAGTCAGAGGCGGTATTTGCTGGTTCTCTGAACTACTCAAAATTTCTGCTACCGGTTCTCCAGGACTGGTCAGAACCTGCTGAATACCATCTCTGGGATTCATCCAGTTTGCTTCAGCTGGAATATCTCTTGAAATTTCCTCAAAGAGCTCAATTCACGATCTGGAACCCAAATCTACAGCAAGCTTCCACTTTTGACACTGCTTGTTGTTCTGTGTTGATTATATTATATGCAGATATAAAGATCTTTATTCTCTCCTCTCCTCTCCTCTCCTCTCCTCTCCTCTCCTCTCCTCTCCTCATTTTAGGTAGAAACAACTTTGAATGGAAAAATTCTCAGAACAGGAAAAAGGAGTTTGATCTGTTTGCCATTTCTCTAGTCTGCATGACTAGTGAATGTTTCCTGAGGGATTCTGAATGTATGTCATGACAATAAATGTACATGGACTTGTAGCTGAAAAACAAAATGAAACAAGCTTCGAGCAAATTGGAAAAAATTAGATCATGGCAGGGAAATGTGATTTTTATTGTTATTTGTCAGTTTAAAATTGTCTGCTCCTTGCTATTCATTTCCCTGGAAAAACTAGCCACTATTTTCCATAATTTCTGTAAGCATTTTTCCTCAAAAAAGTGTTCCTTAACATATGGAAAAATGAGCTTGTAAACCCTTAGGGAACTAAAGCACTTCTGATTGTTAAGTGTCCTGGCTTGTAACAGAAAACACCTTTTTTCAGAACTTTTCACAGAATGCCAGTAATTAATTTAGTCCCTTGCTGATTCTTTTGCTGGCGTATAAAATTTTATGTATCCACATCATGTCTTCAGTTGAATGCTTCTAATTGTCAAGCATCTCTCTTGTTTGTCCCAAATTTGAAGCAGTCCTATTGAAAGATAAATTGCTCTTCATGCATTGCCTTCTGAATGAGAAGGGATTGAAAATTAAAAGTCTGAATAATCTCCCACTCCAGCAGGCATCTTTGGGTAGTTCTAATTTATGGCTTTCACTTTGAGTTTCCATCTGACGCGTGCTACCTGTCGTTTCTTCTCAGAGATACTGCTTGTCTAAATTGGATTGAGGGGCACATTGTTTAGCAGCAGTGCTGATCTGGTATGCACAGAAAATTAATGCTTCTGCACACATCAGATTTTCTGCTCAGGTGCTTGTGAATCCATCCTGGGCTCAGACGCATTCTTAATGAAAAAAAGGACCAAGGTCAAATGCAATCAGGTGGGTCTGTCTAAAGACACTGTTTTAGCCTGACGTGTCTTACATCCTACATTTCTGCATCAAGCACAAGAGCAAAGCGCTCTTTGTTTTCCTTTGTAAAAGGCTGGTGGCAGAATAGGATAACACTTGAAGGAAATTATATAAATAGAAGGCATGAAACATATAACTGATTCTCCTACAGAAATCTTGAATATATTATCATACTTAGTATGCTAAGAAGACAACTAAGGTATCCAAGAAGCTGTTTCAATACAGGAGTTAGGTGTGGTTTTTATTGTTTTTGTTACCACATTCTGAACCATTGTAAATGTACATGCTGGAATCCAACTTTGAGGCTGGCAACATATGCAGAGAGGTCTCTGTTCTCCAGGCAATGAAGCATCTGGTTTATCAGCCAAGGCTTTCTTTGCCACTGAAGTTATGTGGCTGCTCAGTGTTGATGCTGAATCCAGGAGGGTCTACAGATTACAGAACTAGGATTTCAGGGAGTTGAACCCTAAATCAAAGCATCTCCTAAATGTTCAAGGCCCATCCCCTCATTGCAATTCTATTTTGTCTGCGTTTAATTTCAGCTTATTTTTCTGCACGCAGTCTTGTACAGTTTGGAGGCTTTTGATAGCTTGCCAAATGTCCAACCCTGAGCTGTTTGAAAAAAAAAAAGCTGATAGTAATTAGTGTACCAATGACAAAATACCAAACTGTGAGTGATTTTGTAAGTACAAGTAGTCCTCATTTAGCAATCACAGTTGGAGCCAGAAACTTGGTTGTTTAATGTAGCAGTTGCTAAGTGAAACCACGAATGTGCTTACAATCTTACTTCAGCTTTCTTTTTGCTTTACAGGCCTGCAAAGGTCATGAATGAGAGGACTGATTGTCAATTTTATTTTTATCACCATCTTAAGTGTGAACAATTGCCAAATAAGTTAATCCTTAAACAAAGGCTATCAGTATTAAGAAGACAAAATAGAGCTTTGTGGGATACCCCATGAGATACCCTCAGGGATTAAATAGAAGCTTCCCAGTTCTACTTTCTGGTAGCCCTGAAATATAAGTGCTAAACCATCACAAAAGGCTCTATTTTCTTAAGCATTTAGCAGTTCAAATCTCACCAGATTCAAGGTTGATTCAGCCCTCCATTCATCTGAGGTGGGTAAAATGAGGACCCAGACTGTTGGGGGCAATATGCTGACTCTGTGTAAACCACTTAGAGAGGGCTGTAAAGCACTGCAAAGCAATATATAACACTTATTGCTATTGCTAAGCATTTCCATAGCCAACAGTATCAAAAGCTGATGAGAGGTTGAAGAGTATCAACAAAATGGTACTCCCATTATCTTTTTACCTGCTATATATAATCCAATAGCTTGACCGAGGCCACCTGTCTTAGCCTGATTTAAATGCAGTGAGGCAAACATTTTATTACAGGTCCAGTAGTAGAGGAAATGTGCTTTCTCTATCAGTTTGGCTATATAGTTTTTAAAGTTTGATACATCCAAGAATAATTTACTAAGCAAGGAAGCACTACTTCCTTCTTTGATATAACAGGAAACAGAATTTATTAAAAGGAATTATTTAATGATCTGAGTGATTGCTGTTTAATTAAAGTATTTACTGGTTTTTGTAAGCTAAGCCATAGGAAGTTCCTGTATATAAGGCCCGGTCCTACTGCACTTACGGATGCAAAGAGGATGTAAAACATTAAAAAAACTTGCCATCCATTGGAAAACGCTATGCATCCGTTGTGTACTCATTGCATACGTGTTTCATACGCTCTATCCGTCGAGCATCCGTCCACTGAGATTTCATCCGTGCAAGAAGTTTTGAGCTGCACAAAACTTTGTGAACGGATGAACTTTCTGCCATGTACGATGTACATCTGCGACATATATGGGCAACAAACTTTCTATGTCTGTTATCATCCGTTAAACATCTGCTGTATCCTCTCGGCATCCTCTGGCCATCCCCTCAACTCACATCCGCTGCAGCTGAAAATGGAAAGAGGGAGGAAACAAAAGGTACACAGAACGTCTACACAACGTTAGTAGCACGGAAATAGAAAGGATGTAAGCATATGCATCTCATATATAAAGGATTAAAAACAGACAAAACGTTTGTATCTGGGATGTATCTTGTATATTTAGGATGTCTGGAGTATGTCTAGAGTATGTAGAAGGCCTCATAGTGGACAACCGATATTTTCTATAAAAAGGGGGAGAAAATCATCTGGATTGCTGGGATGGTGGACCATAAAGTCCCACTATGGTGGCACTGGAGGTTTATCTATCCCACAACTATCCTTATCTATCCCACAAGCATGCAAAGGTTTAACCATTTTTTCAAAGTTTTCACCAACACTTTATTAAGTAAACAAAATGAACCAAGTAAACTAAGTGTGCTAAGCAAAGATAACCTTTATTAACTTTCTTCGGTAAACTTTATGACTTTATTAAATAAGCAAAATGAACCAAGTAAAGTGTCTTAAGCAAAGATAAACTTAACAAGTTCAACTCAGTCTCTGATACTATTCTCAGTCACTCTGAGTCATGTCCCTGGTCTCAGCTGTTAAGCGGGCAGGGACTGTGGAGGTGGTTGTGGCTTAAGTGCTTGTCTGAGGCATCATTGGGGTGATTGGCCCCGAGGGTACAACAGGGGATGGTATGTTCAGGAAGCTGTCCGAGAGCTGACTCAGTCCTTTGAGGTTGAGAGGCCCTTCATCAGGGACTTGAGATGTCAGGTCCAATACTGATGACAGATTGTCCGTTGATGGGCTTGGCTGTGGGGTGGAGGAAGGAGGAGTGTAGTGGGGCTGTCTGGTCTGCAGCTGGGTCAGCTGAGGTGTCTGTGGCGTGCGATGAACCTGGGCCTGGACTGGGAAGTTCTGCTTCTGCTGTGGGAAGTCCTGGTAGTCATAGCCTTGGTAGGTGAGGGGCTGTTGAAAGCTGTGGAAGGGCTGGGGTGGAGGAGCAGACCTGGACTGGGTAGGAGCAGCTTCAGCTGGGCCTTGAGGATTGTGCAGAAATGCTGTGATCTTCTGGGCCTGGTACTGGGCCTCGGGCAAGTCCCTTAGGGTCTGGCTCACGTAGGTGATGAAGGGGTTCCGGTCCGAGGATGGTATGTCACTGTGGACCAGCTGAGAGAGAAGTTCTGTGCTGGTCTTCATTGTGTCCCTGATCTCCAATAGCACACTGTGGTCCTGGCCCTCCAGTCTGCCTCTCTGCATGTATCCTCTGGAGCTGGGGGTGGGGGTAGGTTGGCCTCTGGTGGCTGCTGCTTCTTCCTCCATTTATGACAGAAGGGCATCATCCTCCACGGGATCCTCCAAGTCTGCTGGCATGGGGAGTACAGCTGTTGGGGGGTCTCTGCCATGGGGCCCTCTGAAGACACCTGCCTGGACAGGGTAGCTGGTTCCTGGCTGGAAGAGGACTGGCTGTCTGTGGGCTGTCTGAGGGAGAGGGGTCTCAGAGGGGCTGCTCCTCAGTGGCAGATCTCACCCTCCAGGAAACTACACTTGGCCATGATGTACATCTCCCGGTCAGTGAGCTTGACAGCGGCCTGCCCGGATTTCTTGAGGTGTAGCTTGCCATACCAGGTGTGCATGTGCTTCCACCATCCCAGGAGTACTTCTGCAGTGTACCCCAGGCTCTCTGCCTTGTCTCTCCAAGCTGCCTGCTTCTTCTTAGTGTCACGATACAGTCTGTGGCCCTTTCTCCAGAGGTACTCGTTTTCCCTCAGCCTTTCCAGCACCTCATCCTCATGCTCCTTGGAAATGGTGTACTTATTCCTCTCTCCCTTCTGCTTCCCTTGCCTCTTCCTGCCTCTGGCAGGGGCTTGAGCAGCAGGGCCTTCAGGGGCTTGAACAGCAGGGCCTTCAGCAGCAGAGCTTTGAGGGCCTTGGGGCTGGTCCACAGCAGCAGCAGCAGCAGGTTCAGAGTCAGTGCCAGGGGGTGGGATGCTGGTTCTGGCCTTCTTGCCAGGGCTGGAACGAGTAGGCACAGGCTTCCTCTTCTTGCCTGACTGATGAACCATGGTGTTCCTGCTAGATTTATGTGGCAGCACTTCTTTCCCTTGTATGCTGACTGCGTGCGTGCTGCATCCTTTTATATTCGCGGAGCTGACACAATTCATTTGTATCCCCACTCCCCGCATGCGCAGTGAACGCTTTGCATCTGATATACATCTGTGCGGCATCCGCTTTGTTTCCTATAGGCATCCGTGATGCATCCGCTTCATCTGCTATGCATCTGCCCCTTCCGCTATGCATCCACTTTGAAATTTCCCCCCGGAACCCCTTTGGATGTGTCATCCGCTTCCATCCGCTGTCATCTGCTAGGCTTCCTACAAACATCCGTTTAACATCCCCGCTACATACTCCCCTCGTCCGTTCTTTTCCATTCTGTTTATGCAAATTTTCACCACTTTTTGGAGTGGATGACAACAGATGGAGCCACCCCCGAAATTTTGCTCACCCGCTGTGTCCTTTATGCATACGTTTTGTGTCCATTGGCCAGTGGGGCCGGGCCTTAAGCAATGACTCAGACCCCAAAATTTATCCACTTCCTGGAAGACAAACTATAAAACTTAGTCAGAAAGATATTAGACAATATAGTGTATTGGTGATGGTTGCATATTGGTGTGTTAAGGTATAGTATGGTACTGTTCAAATTGATATCAGGTTCAGCACAAAACCAAACAGTCTTGTTCACAAAGAACCAGTCATGTTGCTTATAATGTAAATTATTTTTTAAAATCCTTTTTTCCCTGAAAAATGTTTAGTTAATCTAACTGTTCTTGCATTTAGGTTTCTTTGTATCTTTTTTCTTTTCTGTTTTTCTTTTTCTTTGTCCCTGCCTTTCACTTTTAACTTTCTCATTTCTTTCTTTTTAGTTTCTTCTCATTTTATATTAGTTTGCATTCGTATTTAATTTTCCTTTTTTTGTAAAAAAGAACCAATCAAGCTGCTTATAATATAATCCCTCCCCCTCCAGTTTTTCTTCTTTGCATTTTTGGGTTCCAATGGCTGCTTGATGCTTCAGTAAATTCAATAGGTTTCTTCTTTGCAGAGGCAATTCTTCCAAGGATTGAAAGCAGTGAAATGTCTATTAAATAGAATGGGGGAAGTCTTTGGAAATGAAGGTATGCAATGCCATGTAAACTAAGGCATTTTGTTAGTTTGGAATGATCAATTAATATTAAATGAATTAAGTGGAATAGATGAGTTTTATATAGTATGTTCATCTACCTATGGAAAATAAATCTGAAATCATATCAGATAAATAAATGGCAAGGAAAAAACATGAATGGGGTGGAAGTTGAAGCCTTAATGTTACTATAATACCAAGCAGATATTGTTTCAAATTAGGATCACCAGAAACACAGTAATGAGCACACCATACATAGACCCATTTGAATTAAAGATTTCATGGAATAGTGGAAGCAACTGAGATTTGAATTTGTGATTTTTCCAATGGCATATAATTAGTTTGAACAAAAAAAGAGAGCAAGCACTAATATTTAACATTAATCACACCTGGTGTCAAATTGCCCCCTCTTCTCCTATAAGTCCTAGGTTGCTTCTCTCCTTGATTAGTTTCCATCCATTGCTTCTTGTTTTGTCTTCAAGTGCTTTGGAGAATAGCTTGACTCCCTCTTCTTTGTGGTAACCTCTGAGATATTGGAACCCTGATATCATGTCACCCCAGTCCTTCTTTTCATTAAACTAGACATACCCAATTCCAGCAACTGTTCTTTATGTTTTAGCCTCCAGTCCCCTTTTCATCCTTGTTGCTCTTCTCTGCACTCTTTCTAGAGTACCAACATTTATTTTATATTGTGGTGACAAAAACTGGATGCAGTATTCCAAGGTGGTCATACTAAGGCATTATAAAGTGGTGGTAACACTTCATGGGATCTTGGTTCTACCCCTCTGTTAATGTAGCCCAGAACTGTGTTGTCTTTTTTGGCAGCTGCAACAAAATTATTTAAGTGATTGTCCACTAGGACTCCAAGATCCCTCTCACAGTGACTACTATTGAATCAGGTACCACCTATCACATTCTAATAATTTATGGAGGAAGAAATATCCTCATAAAGTGCCATGGTGGGTGGCAATCTCCAAATATACAGTACAGCTATGTCCTCAAACTGAATGTTATCCAGAAGGCCCTAGTGAGGATTAGGAAGGCTTGAGGAATATTGCAAAACCTACAGGTATATTAATATCACGATATCTGGCCTCACTCTGATGTACAGATGATGGAGTAATTTGACAAACCTGAAAAGACTCCCAGGAATACAATTTTTGCAAGAGAAACCCAAAAGTCAGCGTGGCCATCAATTCCTTTGTAAACTGTTCTCATCTTTGACTTGCATGGAGTACAATCTGCAGCTTATACAGTATTGGAATTTCTTTCCCTTCTGCTATGAGTAGCTTGCAGAAGAAATTCATACGGGCTCCATTTGGAGCTGATCAAGGTCCTGAAACTGGTGATCTGCTTGCTTCACTGGAAAGTTTTGCCTAATACTCTTGCAAAGTTGAAGCCTAGAACAAGACAACAAGTCTTCGACAGTAATATAGCAAAATTATACAATTACACAGGAAAATACCAGAAGAGAGCCTTGATTATATGCTCCAAAGCATCTCAATTTAAAGATGTGAGCTTACTCTTGATTCCAAATCATTCATTACTTTGCTGGATTATGATTTCACACATGCAGTTTCCCTTGTATTCCAATATGGGAAAGCCCCAACTTGGTATTGTAACTCCCTAGACCTCCTGCCAATGTAGATTTCAAGTTTTCCTTTCCTCTTCTTTAATAAACTTTCAGAATAGAATCTAGAGCAGGTTAGATCCATATCTTAAAATAATTGTGGGCCATGAATAAAGAGCTGACATGCTGCTCAGCTATTTGCCGGCTAGCAACACAGTAGTAGAAATGGGACTGGCAATGCCCCAGAGGAGTGGAAGCACTTAGCAGCATACCTTTGGAGAAAGTATGGCTACAAAAATCTAAGTGGTGGGTCCTTCTTGGTGATGGTGATATTTAGTGGTAGTGGATTTGTTGTTTAAAAAAATATTAGTGGGCTATAAGCTTAGTGGCTGGTTGTGTGATATGCAGGTCTAATTTAGAAGTTCTGCCTATAGTACCCGAGGAGTCATTTTACCCCAATGGGATTGGCCTACCCCACTTGCTCCAGCAGAAGAGGCATGTTCTAAATTCAATCGGTCAATGAATCTAAGTTGGGGTGGTGCAGGAGAAAAGTCTTTTCTGCTGTAGCTCCCACCCTGTAGAGCAACATGCCCGTGGGGTGAGATCTGCTCCCACCCTCTTGACCTTCTGAAAGGGCTTGAAAACCTGGCTTTGCCCACTGCCTTAGAGCCTGGATGGGGGCAACCCATTTTGGAAGCGGCTCTTAGATTAGGAGAAGATCTCATCCCCATCCCATCTACACATTGATTCTTTTTATCTGCTTTGGTGTCAATTTTAATGCTTTTGATATTTTCATGCTCTTATTTTAATACTGTGTTTTATGATGTTGTAGCAGACTCTATCAAACAGAGTCATTTGATAATGAGATGGGTGATACCTAAATTTAACAAACAAACAAGCAAGCAAATAAATATCTTACAGACAAACTTGAATGTGAAACCAGTTTTGGTAACACAGCCTATAAACCTGTCCCAATCTGTTTAGCTGTCACTTTGCAACATAAAGGTCCTCTTAATTAAAACATTGGTTTGTATCAAGTTTGTAAGGATGAAATTCCTGCAGTAATTCAATTCTAATAATTCTCTATCTGCAGTTCTCTTCTATAAATAAATTATGCATATATTTTAAATATTTTTTTCAGCTACTATTTTAAGAATGGAAATAGAAGAATATTCCATTATATATACTCTACTAATACCTTTAATGCAGTTAACATCAGCAACATCATGGATTGTTCATATCCAAGATGACACATCCCATCATGTACCAGCAATGCCCCATTGCTTTTTAGATCAAAGAATTTTGGCATGTTTATAGAAACAACTACCCAGTGTGACAAATCTGATGTCAGGAATGGTAACATAAAAGATTAGAACAACAGTTGAAGGATCTTTCAACTTACCAGGGCATTTCTCAAAGGCCCTCAATGTAGCATTTTCTCAGCAGAAGAAGTATTTAATTTTTGTAAGTACTCAGCTCAGAATGACTCCTGGTGGTATAAAAGATGATTTCATCAGAAAGCAACCAGGTCAAAATTCATGAATAGTATTACCAATACATTAAATCAGAAACAATTTTAAATCACACTCTGCTAAACACCTTTCTGATGGAATAATGCATATATCAAATTAAGAATTATTTTGCAAATAGTCTCTGGTAATAGGAGTATGACTATTTCATGTAATGGAATCGCTGTTTTCTAGCCCACAGATTTCAGGACAATATTGCATGCATCTGTTGAAGCCAATCCCACAAAAGATTCTGGGTGATAAGCAAGGCATTAAAGAACCATAGGAATACATTGTAACAATACATGGTCAACCCCCAGGAACTGTGGTACTATAGCCCACCAATGACTGGGATAAAACAAAGTGAAAGAACTGTGTAGATCTCAGAATTGTTATGATATACACGTCAATTCAAAAATTGACAAATCACCATAAATAGACCACTCTAGTGAAACTATATGAAGTATATACTTGAATGAAGAATGTGTAAAAATGAGCTCTTTGTAATTATTTTAGTCTTCACACTTTATCTTTTTTGCTGGATGGTGCTAATGTCAACACATGTATGGTATATGCAAGAGTATCCCCAAGCACAATGTTGAATTGCTTTTGTTAAATTATAGTTTGCAGAGGAGGAACAGTAATTGATTTAATCCCGTATTTTTAAAACACAATCCAATACATTCACATTTTTCCAAAGGGATGCCCTTTCAGATGCGTTGGAATGGCAATGTCTAGTATTCCCAGTAAGAAATGTAGCATTGCAAACCAACATATCTGGAGAATGTGAGACTGGAGAAAGTTGTTCTAGGAGAAATCATCTTGTGCAAAGCCCATGAACGTGGAAAAGGAACTTTATAAATACCCAGTACAGTTTACAATATAGTGAGGTATACACTACTATGAACTGGACCTGTGACTAAGCAGTTCATTTAGCTTCAGAAAATTTGGACAAAAAAGCAAAAACAACACCAGAAATTGGCCAAGCCTTTTAGAAACCTCAAGGGATCAGACTTGCTTTGCTTTCTGCTGTGTGATGCATCAGGCTCTTGCTCTTGCCCTTGCCCTTGCTTCTCTCAATTGAACTCAGTGTCTCTGGGGAGAAGATAAGTCTGAATTTGGGAACAGCTGTGGCATCCAGCCCCTGTCTTAATGGGGCTTTACATTGATCTCCACATTGGTACATTTCTAATATAGAGATTTAGCTCATAACTATGTCATTATGGGGAGGATTATAGTGGGAATTCAACCTCTGTGTAGAAAAATATACCCTTTCCAAACATGCAGGCAGCATTGGCAGCCAAATTGTTGTGGCACAAAGGAGAAGGTTGTTATTTACAAGTTATTCTGGGTCCTACACCCAGCTAGCAGTGCCATATCAAATTGTAGAGTGAAAAAGAACACTTAAATGTGGGAAAGAACCAAATTTTTAAAAAACGATTACACGCCATCAAGTCATCGACTTTATGGACCACAGAAATAGATTTTCTTTAGAATATACAATTAATTGCAATTGTTTAATTCTTTCTCCAGTCATGGCATGATAGCAAGACAGCTGTGCTGGTTACACATCCAATGAATAAGCTGTCAAAAGGTTTCAGCTTTATTCTGATATTAATGTCAACAGTTAATCCACTCTCAGTTGCTGCCGTTTTTCTCTTTCCCTCAAAGTCTATGGATATTTGTTTGAAACACTTCTAGCTCCATTTTGTTTTATTTCATTTACTCTCATTTTCTAATTAATTGTAGCATTTGAACAGCCTTGCTTTCTTAAAGCATTCCTGCCTGCAACCGTGATGGTTCTCTATACTTATAAAGTTTCTTTATAACAATGGGTGCTACAGTTAATTGATGTGTAAAAAATGTCTTTGGAGTTGATCTAGGGATGAGGGCAAGTAGACAGAAACCTGCAGGAAGGAGGGGAATCATCTCAAGATGTCAACCCCTTCTTTTTCTGGTGACAGATGCCTTCCATTAGTGAAGAGAGGGTAGTTGAATTAATTAACTCGTTAATTCTTTTTCTTTACTTACTCTGTCTAATTGACTTTATAATTATCTTAATAACTAAAGTGCTCTTGGATAAATCTCTAACAGCTATATTATGATTTTATGCAAATTATCCATCTAAAGTTAATGGACTTTGGAAAGTCATCCATGGCAAAAGTTTGTAGACCTTCACCCTTTTGTTTACTCTAAGAAACCGGTACACTTGTAATCTTACAACAATACAGTGGCAGGTAGTTTTAGATAACATTTAGGTAATACCTTTAAAAGGTACTCTTCCAAAACAACACATGGGGAGAGGACATTGAATCTTGGAGGCATATTTGGGAATTTCAAATGTAGGAAGTGGCATGATTTTAATACCAGGCTGGCTGCAAGACATGGCTGAGTGATAAGCTTTTTTGGTTGGCAGGTGCTTGGTTGTTCAAGGCTGTGATCAGAAGGCAGACACTGAGCTATGGACAGCTTTAAGCCCTACTTAACACCCTATACTGGGGAGCATAAAGGATTCCCTTGTCAGTCAAAGCCCCTCTTAAATAATTCAAGTTGCATTACCCCTTGATTTTTTTCCAGTCGTTTGTTGATGCTTATAGGTTGGTTATTCCCTGTGTTGGCAAAACAGGCAGAATAAGCCTTTTATTTCCTTAAAGGCAGCTATTTAATGCTATTGAGTGGAAAGGTTTCATAAGCCTGCTAAGGCAAAATGAGAGCAAACTGCAATCATTAGTGTGAGCTTCCAATCCAAGACTGTCTTTAGAGTATACACAAACCTGAGGCTGATAATAGTGATAGCAGGGCTAATGCAAAGTTATCTTTGTCGTTCAGTGTAGAGAGAGCTTACGCTGGTGAAAATTGCACTGAGCTCTGTCCTGAATCACCAGCCCTCCATTTTAATTGCGGTGCCTAACATTTAAAGTCATTTACACAGAAAATGTTCTTGGGCTTAATGTGATATTCACGGGATATGTGCATTTAACAAAATATATATTGTGTGGGTGTGTGAATAATCATATAATAGGTAATATTATTTAAATTATTTAAATTTAATTAAAATGTAACAATATATTTGTGTATACTGTACAAATGTATATCTGGGTATAACAAAATATTCAGGGTATTTGTGTGTTTATAACAAAGGTTATGGCAGGTTCCTAATTTCAGCCAGTGGGGCGTATCACAATTGTATCTAAGGCTAGTAAAGAATTTGGCCCATTCTTATTTTCTTGCCCAATTATCTAATTCTATGGCACAGGCAATAGCCAAGTTACACCTGGGGAGGGGACATTTTTGAAATATTAGAGCTGATCAAGCTGTAGGTCAGGCAACAAGGAAGCAGGGCATAGGTTGGCTGCTAAGAGCAGCAGAGATCCAGTGAAGACACGAGTTCCCTTCTCTTTTATCCTAGCTTAAGATCATTAGTTCTTCATTGCCTATTAGCAAGGAAACTGGCAATCCTAAATGGGGTGGTGGAGTGAAATCTCCACTGTAGGAATTATTGAACTAAAGGATAGGATTCTTCTTCACTGTCACAATAATATGATAATAATAGCCTGATATGCCAAGGCCAATTCTTTCTGCTATATTAAAACCATTCTAAATTAAACATCACCTCCTCACTTATCACCTACAAACATGAGATCTTGCAAAGCTAAAGACAAAAAAAGAAAGTTTGGTATAGTGGTTAAGGTTCTAGCAAGAGATGGTATTCAGCAGGTTCTGACCAGTTCTGGAGAGCTGGTAGTGGAAATTTTGAGTAGTTTGGAGAACCGGCAAACACCATCTCTGACTGACCCTGCCCCCATCTATTCTCTGGCTGCTTCCCGAGCTCCAGCTAATTGGCTGGGTCTTCTTTTGTTGCCCTGCACAGGAGAATGGAGCAGGAAAGCAGGTTAGTGGGGTGGGGTGGGAAGGAAATGGGATTTTGCAAAAACCTTTCCCTGCCACGCCCACCAAGCCACTCCCACAGAACTTGTAGTAAATTTTTTTGAATCCCACTACTGATTCTAGCCTAGAAAACAGGAGACTGAGTTCAACTTTTGCTTTGGCCATGAAAGCCAGTCGGGTGACTTTGGGCCAGTCTGTCTTTCTCAGTCCAACCCACCTCACAGGGTTGTTGTGGGGAAAATAGTAGGAGGGAGGAGTATTAGATTATTCATAGGATTAGATTATTTGATGCCTTGAGTCCTTTATAAAAACAATAAAGATGGGGAAAAATTAGAAAGAGAAAGACAGAAACAAAGAGAGAAAGAGAGAAAGAAAAGAAAGAAAGAAAGAAAGAAAGAAAGAAAGAAAGAAAGAAAGAAAGAAAGAAAGAAAAGAGCTCTGTCTTCAAACTTTCCGAAAACCAAGATAGCTTTTGCCTTTGTTGAGAGGTGTCCAAAGATTGAAAATATTATGTGGATGGTGTGGGCATTGCTAGTGCTGATTCAGTTTTGCTAAACTAAATACAATTTCTCATGTTTTCTGTGACTGTTGAGCTCAAGTACTATCTACCTGATTACCAAAAAAATAGAGGAAAAGTGAAATACCCCTCCAGCTTACTCCCAGTATCTTCATGTTTAACAGCTTGTTTAACAATTTAGCATTTAAAATCAGTTTTGAGAAATGGAAAGTTCACATACTGTAAATAGGAACTGGCATTTTTGTTTCCTACCTTCTGTTTTTTACATGCCCTTTTGGAATGAAAGGCAAGAGGATAAAAGTCATATTTCAGGCTCAAGGGGAAGCAAGTTGAATTCAAGTACCTTCTCTCCCTAAGGTTTCAAGCCATAATGGCCTCTTGGCTGCCTGCTGATAATGTCTTCTGAGATAAAGTGCAATGACAACCTCTGTTTGAGGTGATGAACTCAACTGATGTGTCTTTGATATAGTACCCCAAGCTATAGACATGCACTTAGATTTATGTAGGTGATGAAAATATATAGCCTCCCTCAACTTGGGGATGACCAGTACGACTTCCAGAATTGAAGGCACAGTTTCCCAATTGGTTAGCCTGGTTCACTGGACCTGTTCTATCTTCCTGATTTTCAAGGTTTTTTTTTTTTGAAGAATTGCATAGAACATAAATGTAGCTGCAGGACTCAAAAATGGAAAGTAGCTTTTGGAAAGTATTTGTGCACCATGTCCAAAAATATTATAACTCGGAGCTCTGTTAACTTTATTCATTTCTGGCTTGGAGTTAAATCTCTCAGCGAAAGTATTAAACATCCTGCTTCCCCTCACTCCATTTCTGTCTTTTGTTTTTCATTCATAGAAATTGTGAAGAAAGTTCAAAACTGTATTTTGATTCAGAAGTAATTTAAATTAGCTGGAAGTAAAGTTTAGGGGAGCACAAATTATTTTGAGTTTCTAAATAGTTGTTTCAAATCTGAAATGGAAGTTCTGACTACTCTGGAAATAATTTAAGCTGAAAAAATCTGTGATTTGAAACTCAGCCTTTTCAAACTCAAATCACTTCAATCATGACCATATTTTCAACTCAAAACATTTGAATTTGAAATGGAGCACTTGGGGCTTAAAATAGCTTGTGCTTTCCTAATAAAAATAAAACAATCAATGATTTGAATTTATACACTTTAGAGTAGTATGAAATTCATGAAATTCTATGTCCTGAGTTTTTCTTTAACTACCTGTAAATTAAAGCATGCTTCACAAATTATTTATATTTGCATAGAATTTGTTCAAAAATATTAAAAATATTCATTTTAAAAGACATAGTTTTCCAGAGTAAATGAATTCTTGAGATTTATTCACTCAGGAATATGATTCAGATTAGTTGCTTTTGACCCAACTCCAAAGCCTAAAGTTATCATTATTTGTTACAATTGCTGCTGTGCTTCAAAGTAATTTATGTATCAAAATTACAATAAGCCAGAAAATTGTTGTCTTTAGCTTTGGAGCATAGATTTCCTGAAAACATTCAACCACTCTTTGCATGCAGATCTAAAGAAGCAGCCAAGGGAGAAATTGCCAGCCTTAGCATTGAAGATTATATGGTAATAATATCTTGAATTCTAAAGGGTATGTTTAATCGTGGAGGATCCCTGTGGTGACTTCCTCCTCATGTTACAAAGATTTGCAGTGGGAGTCATTTTCTATCTCCTGCTAGGCAAGGAACCAGTGATGTGGCTTCTCAGCAGAAGATTTGGCAGCCAAACTAAAACTGAGCTTTTATTTATACTCACTGATGTTTGAAATCAAATGTGGATTTGGCAAAATGCAATTATAATTGACTCTTACTCAAGTTTATGAGGACATAAAAACACACACACACACACACACATACACAGAGAAAGAGAGAGAGAGAGAGAGAGAGAGAGAGAGAGAGAGAGAGAGAGAGAATTACTTGGTTAGCGAATTAGTTTGATTGAATGCCATCAAGTCATCATCAGCTCCTAGATTTTCTCCCCTGACCTGGTCTTTCAGGTTTTCCAATAGTGCATCATCACTATTGTCACTGAGTTCATCTACCTGGCTGCTGGTTCTCTTTCCTTCCACCTTTCCCAGCATTAAAGCCTTATAGCCGACTACCTTTTTCATGAGCTCAAGGGAGTACGGACATTCTCTGATTCTCTGGGTCTTAGTCTCCTAACAGAAGAGTAGGTTGATGATAAGTTTAATATATATTTGCAGTCAGGCATTCTAAGTATAGGGGAGAGAGGGGGAGAGAGAGAGAGAGAGAGAGAATTAATAATTCATCTCATTTGAACATTCGTTTCAGTTCTCATGAATTTGAATTGCAGTCATTCATTAAGTTTCATTTTTTTCTAGTGACATCAGAATAAACTAGTCTTTTCTTGCCTACATTTTTAAATTTTTCTTACCTCCTCAAATAGCTGTCAGACTTGACTGCCAACTTTCAGGTAGTCAGAACCAAAAGGCCTTGTTTTATAGGCAATTACAGAGCGAATGCACCCACCCTTTATTTTCAGCTAGACTTCCCGATGAATTTATTCTGCTTCTAAATTCTGTATATTTAATTGTATTGGAGAGTTGTACTTCTCTGCAAATGAATTAGCCAAATTTTCAGGTGAAGTATGAAAAAGAAGCCTTATTTTACAGTCAGAAGCCTTATTTTAAATTGGCACAATTTAATTGCTAAATAAAATGACATCATTCCAACTTTCTGTTCTGTCGGTTTTATTGCTCGCTTCTTTCCCTGCAATCTTGCCATGCATTTTGCAGAGTTCCAGATTATTTGTCATTGTTACAATACAATGCATACAATGTCAAAATCTTTCAATTAAATAAAGGGAAAAGGGATATGTTTTATCTGGAGCTTATTTGTTTCAAAATGTCAAAACTCTCTTCCAATTCATTCCCTTTCATATAATTATCTACAAGACCATAAATATTGTTGGTGGAAATACTCTATAATTGGAATGACCATATTTGTACGATCATGCCCATAACAATCTTCTTTTTGTATTATAATGTACAATACTTCTATTATAAAACCAGAAACAAGAAAATAAAATAGAGATTTATTTCTTAGTGGGTCAAAACTCGTTGATCATCAACAGCAGGGGCCACACTGCTGAACTATGAAGTGCAGAGTCCAATCCAACAAGCAGGGAGAAAAAGAGCCAATCACATTTACAGTTTGCTTAATTAGTTAACTTTGAAAAACAAAATGCTTAGGTAATTACTAATCAGTTGTCCATTCTAGGAATGAAGGAATATGCGCTTACTGTTTGATTATTTCTGTAAAGGTGCAAGATTCAAAATATTAGATTTGCAGCTTATTTATTCAACCCAATTGTTTGTGTTTCCTGATGTTACATAGGCTATATGGAAAATTTAGAATAAAACAAAGGAAGAAGCAAGAAGCAAGCAAGAGAGCAAGAATAAAACTAGAGATTGTTAAGTGTTATTTCCTACAGCAGTCTGGAATAAAATTGTTGTTGTTGCTTTTTTAAATCTCAGTGCAGTGTATTACATGCCTGGAGTAGATTTAGTTGACCTTTAAGTTCTGACCTTCCACTATTATGAAAGGCAAAAAGTTACAGGAATTGATGAAAATATTGAATGGCACGTCATAGAGACAACTTCAAGTCTCCTCACCTACAGCAGTGTAATCAGAAAAATTCAATTATATAACAAGACTAATGGGAGAAAGGGGAGGAAGGTATGGGTCTGTTCCTTTCCTTCAAGTGTCTGTATTACCTATAAAGCACATTAGTATGGATAAATCAACAGAATTGTATTAAGGTAACCTGAAGGTTTGAGGCATAAGCTATCAGGCAGCCCTCATATATGATCTATTTCAGAAGTGCTTCCTTTATTGGATTTGCTTTACTGAGAGCCAATGTGTTTATGGACAGGGTACACAAATGTTCATCTTTGTCATTCATGGATTGATCATGGCAGAGGCCAACTGTTTAGCAAAAGCAAAAGGCTCAGTGAAATCAATACTGTCTCTAGCATTTTATGAAATATGTTTCCCTTGGGATGCTTCTAAATGCAGAAAGACACAATAATTGCACTGCATGTTGTAAAAGAATGCTGCTGTATTATAAGCACTCAAAAGAGTTAAGCCAATAGTGTACTCAGAACTTCCAGTCAGTAAAAACAATAATGGTCAAAGGCCAAGAAAAGCTCATTACTGTGTAATGTAAAAAGTGTTTTGGCTTCTGTCTTCTGCTCAGGATTGGGGTTAGACCTTCAGCATTTAAAATGGGAAAACTGTATGGAGCTGTATGTAATGGTAATTTCTAATAATTAAAAATATAAACCAGAATACTAGATATCTGATCCATCCATCCATCATCTATCATCTCCCTCTCCCCTGCCCCACACCTCTTCAGGAGACAAGTCAGTCTTGACTCCTGAAGACTGGATGGCTAAGTCCCTGCAGTTTCCTTGCAAGATTTCAGAAGTTGTTTGTCATTGGCTCCTTCCTAGGGCTGAGAGAGAGTGACTGGCTCAAGGTCACCCAGCCGTCTTTGTGCCTAAGGCAGACAAAAACTCATAGTCTCCTTATTTCTAGCTTGGTACTTTAACCACTGTACCAAACTGACTTTCTAGAAATTTGATTAACAAATATTTATGAATTATAGAAGAGTTATCTGTTGCAAGAAAGATGGAATAGATTGCATTTCTGAAAAAAAGGGAATTTATACTTAGCTTTGGGGGGGGCGTACTTTGATCTCTGAAACATGAAACATTTTGTCGCAATTGGGTGATGAGTTTGATAGCCAAAGAAACAAGAACAACAAATTGTTATCCAACTCAGTTTAAATAGCTGCTTGTTTGAGATAGCTTGAACACAGTTTTTTCCCCTCAATGGGATGCCTTCCAGGAATGTTGAACTACTTATTGTTCCATATTAGCATTCTTGGAATACCCTCACTTGATTGGTTAATACAGACCACACTGTGATTGGACGAAAGAATGACAGTGATTGATTAGTAAAGAATCAACCGTAATTGGCCGTGTCGATTGTGGGAGATTCAAAAAGCTGTCATTGGATGCGAGCTGCCGGCAAGCTCTATAAGAAGGGCTGCCGCGGCTCGCAGGTCTAGCACAGATCTATACCTTTAATAAAGAGCTGAAGTTATGCTGGTCTCAAGTCTCTTTTTCCCACGCTTCTACTCTGGCGACGAGGATGGGATACTGAGACAAAGAGACCAGTCGAGCACGTGGCAACCGAGCTGAACAACTGACAAGATGGCCGGCAGCAACTTGCCACCCGCACCCTTCGATCAGGCAACCAAGGACTGGGAATCATACATCGATTGATTCCTCATGTTCCTCGAGAGCAACAACTTAAAGATACAAACGACCACAGGAAGAGAGCTGTGTTCCTGACCCACTGTGGGCCCGCAGTGTTCAAGATGACCAAAGCGTTGGCCAAGTCCAAAGATGTAAAAGAGATGGCATGGCCAGACCTAGACTGGCTACTCCAAAACCACTACGCCCCGGCCGTTCCCAACCTAATCCGGAGACATGAGTTCTACCGATGGGATCAGAAGGACAGAGAGAGCATTGGGGACTTCGTGGCAGCCCTAAGAAACATCGGGGGTGCGTGCGGTTTCTCCAACATGGACAAGGCTCTGAGAGACCGCGTGGTCCTCGGGTTAAGAGATCTCATACTCCAGAGCAGACTAATGGCTCGGGCAGACATTACGGTCACCGAGGCCATCACTGAAGCCACTGCAGCTGAGGCCACAAAGAAGTCAGTGGCAAAGATGTGGCAAATGAATGCAAGGGACTGGCAAATAACTTTGGAAGCCAACTCATCACCAGAAAAAAGACCCGAGGTTGGTCACAAAGCCACAACAGCACACCACGAGGACATCGATTCCTCCCCCAATACTGAAAACGAGGAGGAGGAGATCCACAGATTGCAAGCAGAGTGAGACCAACAGGAGCGGAGAGATCATAAGTCGGGTTTTCAGCGCGCTGGATGTGGCGGCGACCACCCCCGCTCAGAGTGTCAGTTCTTAGACGCCATTTGCCAATACTGTGAGAAACAGGGGCACATTGCCAAGGTCTGCCGCAACAAACAAAACTACAGCCCGAGACGACATGACAATATGCCCCCCAGGAACTGAGACAAACATACAGAGAACTGTTGGAGCCGCAAGGGTCAAAGCAAGCGGCTCAGCGAAGCCCGACGGAGAGAAGAGAACACCAAACAATCACCATCGGGCACTCAAACAACACCGACGCCAGAAAGGTGCACGTGCAGGTCAGCATTGAAGGCAGGCCGTGCAACATGGAAGTGTATTCTGGATCCTACCTCTCCATGGTATCTTGGGACACAATCAAGCGGTTACTGCCCAGCTTACAAAAACGGGAGCTGGAGAGTCAAAAACTAACCATCAAAGACTACCAGGGGAACCGGATCCCCGTGATAGGAATTGGACATTTCCACATTACTTTCAAGAATCATGGGAAAGTACTTCCACTAACCATCGTGGACAGAGACCGCCCAAGCCTGCTGGGACTGGAATGGTTCACGTCATTAGGAATCAAGCTGACAGGCATTAATTACGTTGAGGAAACAGACTGGGAGGAGGAACTTATGAAGGACTTCCAAGAGGTCTTCGACGGACAATTAGGCAAGAACCGGGGGTCCCCAATATCATTTAATGTGAACCCCAATATTGCTCCAATACATCTTAAACCGAGGCAAGTTCCCATCGCACTCAAGCCAAAAATCGATGAGCAACTAGACAAGCTCATCACGCAAGGGGTCCTGGAGCCAATAGATCATGCATGCTGGGAGACCCCAATAATCACCCTGATAAAACCAGATGAATCAGTGAGAATTTGTGGTGACTACAAGGCAACCCTAAATAATGCACTGCAACAGAGTGCGTACCCAATTCCGGTGGTACAGCACTTCCTACACTCACAAGGGGGAGGAAAAGTTTTCATGAAGCTCGACCTGGTGCAGGCATACCAGCAGCTGCCAGTCGACGCCGAGACTGCAGAAGTGCAAACCAGGGGGCTTTCCTGTGCAGAAGACTCCAATTCGGAGTCAGCGTGGCACCAGGGGTGTTCCAGAGCTTAATGGAACGATTACTACAAGGCATAAAAGGAGTGGCGCCATATTTCGATGATGTCTTGGGAACAGCCAAAAACAAAAGACAATTGGGGAGCCGCCTCAGGAAAGTCCTGCAGAAGTTTAAAAATGCAGGACTAAAAGTAAAAAAAGAAAAGTGCCAGCTATGCACTGAAAAAGTAGAGTTCCTGGGATATCTAGTTGATAAAGACGGAATTCACCTCACAGAGAAAAAGATTAAAGTGATCAAGGAAGCCCCAAGACCACAAAATAAAGCAGAGCTACAGGCTTTCTTAGGACTAATTAACTTTTACAATGCTTTTTTGCCACAAAAGGCAACGACGGCAGAACCTCTGCATAGCTTACTCAACAAAACAGCCACCTGGTCCTGGGGCCAGCAGGAAGAAGCCGCATTCTGGAAAATAAAAGATCTCCTCACATTGGAATCAGTCCTCATCCAATACAGCGAAACCCTACCACTAACGGTGACCTGCGACGCCTCACCATTCGGCATTGGAGCCATACTGAGCCATACTCTGCCAGACGGGAGAGAAGCACCGATTGCATACTTCTCTAAGACATTATCAAAGGCAGAAAGGAACTATAGCCAGCTCAACAAGGAGGCACTAGCAGCAGTCATCGGCGTGAAGCGGTTTCACAAATACCTGTACGGTAGGAACTTCACCCTTATCACCAATCACAAACCACTCCTGGGGATCCTGACAGGGAACAAGGCCACCCCAGCATCTTGTCACCCCAGATGATGAGGTGGTCCGAGTTCCTTGCCGCCTACAACTACCAGCTAATACATTGCCCCGGCAAAAACATCTCGCACGCCAATGCATTAAGCTGTTTCCCCCTGCCGGATCCAGAGGACGACCCAGCACCCACCACATCCACCCTGCAAATAGAGACACTGCCCAACCTGCCAACGACTGTGTCAGACATTGCTAGAAAGACAATCAAAGATGGAAAACTGGGTTTTGAGCTGGATAAAAAAAGGGTGGCTGGAAACCGAGAGCAGCGACCAGTTTAAACCTTTCCAGAATCGGCAGACTGAACTATTTTCCCAAAAGGGATGTATTTTATGGGGTGACAGAGTGGTGGTTCCACAAACATTACAAACAAGAATATTGCACATGCTGCACGAGGGACACCCAGGCATTGTAAAGATGAAATCTCTGGGCAGAAGCTACGTTTGGTGGCCAGGGATTGACAAAACCATCGAGACATGGGTGGCAACATGTGATAAATGTCAAAGATCCAGGCCAAACCCTCCCTCCGCACCAACACTTGAGCGGGAAACACCCAGGGGCCCATGGTCAAGGGTCCACATAGACTTTGCAGGACCCACAAAAGGACCCACCTTTTTAATCACTGTTGACGCTTACTCCAACTGGTTGAAGGCAAGCATTATGCAATCTACCACAACAGAAGCAGTCATTAAAAAACTAACTTTTTTGCCACCCATGGACTACCAGACTTGCTAGTCTCTGACAATGGGCCACAATTCACGGCAGTGGCATTCAAACTATTTCTCGCCGAACAGGGCAAATGGCATGCATTGACAGCGCCCACTCATCCGGCGGCGAACGGGCAGGTGGAACGAATGGTCAGATACACGAAAGATGCCCTAGAAAAAATGGATGCAGGGAGCATGCACAAAAAAATAAATAAACTACTAACAATACAACATATAACACCCAGCTCAAAAACCAACAAAAGCCCAGCAGAGCTCCTTATGGGAAGAAAACTCCGATCCCACCTAGACAGACTGCACCCAACATATAATTCTGAAAAACCACCAAACTCGTCTATCAGGTACCGCACATTTAATCCGGGAGACACAGTTTATGCGAAAAACTTTTCAGGTGACCCGCTCTGGGTACCTGCCAAGATAACTCAGGTGACAGGTCCTCGGTCATACCGGCTAGAAATGGAGGATGGAAGGAATTGGAAATGACATATTGACTAACTAAGATCGAGAACAACCTCCAACAATACGGGCAATGCACAAACACCACAAAAAGAGTTAAATAAAAATACTAGAGGGGGGTGGAGAAACCCCAAACAATTTCCAAAAGGAAGGAGAAAATCCTCCCACAGCACAGTGGCAAACCAAACATGCCCAACTGACACAAACTGAGCAACCACCACCAATAAATAAAGAAAGAAACCAACAAAACTTTCCAGCAAACAAAGGCAGCAGAAGGGAACCAGCAGAAGATGACCCAAGTGGAACCTCACCTGGAAGAAACAGCCAAGCCAGTTCAACCAGGCCGGAAAGGCCGGCCGGGAACAGAGAAGCTGACAACTTAACTGACCCCAGTAGACCGGGTGGGAGTTGCAGCGAAAGGCCTGACTCACCCTTCCAGGTGGTTCCATACAGAAGAGCAGGAGCGACAAAGATCCCATCTGAACTGACTGAAGACCACACAATAACTGAGCTGTGCAATTCAAGTAGGCAGGTTAAAAGCCCCGCCTACCTATGGGACTACGTCACATAGGATGGACTAAACCAAGAGGGGAGGGGTGTTCCATGTTAGCATTCTAGAAATACCCTCACCTGATTGGTTAATACAGACCGCACTGTGATTGGACGAAAGAACGACAGTAATTGGTTAGTAAGGAATCAACCGCAATTGGCTGCACCTAATGCTAACACCTACTTTCATTGTATAAACAAATATTTTACAATATCAGACCTTTTGGTAAAAGAATGAATGATAGAACAATGACAGAAATTTGGCATCCTTTGTACATTGGTGGAATAATTTGAAGCAAGTTATAAACATGTTTCATTTTATAATTCTGTAGCAAACTAAAAAAAATGTAAAGTGGAGGAGATGGGGGATAAGGGAGATAACTGTATTCATCTTTCTGTGTCAAGTATATCCTTTCATTGATCTTCTGCACTGGATTACCGATGCTGCTGCCCAGGGGTGGGATTCAAATTTTTTAACAACCGGTTCTGTGGCATGACTTAGGTGGTGGGTATGGCTTGGTGATCATGTGACTGGGTGGACATGGCTTGGTGGTCATGTTATTGGCTGGGTGTGGCCAACTCAATATCACTCATATTGAGGCACGCATCTCCTTGCCTGGCCTCTCATGACTGTGGGGATGTTGCAACAGTCGTAAGTGTGAAAAACGGTCATAAGTCACTTTTTTCAGGGCCACTGTAACTTTGAATGGTCACTCCACAAAAGCAAAGGAGAGGAAAAAAACTCCAGAGATATTCCTGGGACAGGAAATCTAGTCCTACCAAGAATGTAATAAGGGTTAACGGAGAGGCAGTTTCTGTAAGCAACACCAGAATGTTTCCTTCCTGCCTTCCTTACAGGATTAGGCCAGTAATTTCTTCCAACAACTGGTTCCCCAATCTGTTTGGAATGTTAACAACCAGTTCTAGTGAATAGGTGAGAACCTGTAGAATCCCACCCCTGCCGCTGCCTTGTCAGGCGACAGGCTTCTCTTGACAACTATTATCTAGGAGTAAGGCAAAGCAATGTCTCAATGGGTTATTTTTCTACCTGCTGCACCCAGAAAATTCTTAAATGGGGATAAAAGATAATGACTTTTGAACTAGACATAAAAAGCAGGTGCTCATCACCAAATTAGGAGCACTTCCATAATGAGATGGAAAAGGAAGAAGCATTGTTGCTCATTGATTATCTAGAAGTAACCTAATCCATGGGAGGAATGAATCTGTCAGTTGACTAAACCACACTGCATCTGCCTGGCCAATAACTATTAAAGATTATATGCCTGTCAGAAGAAGGAAGTGTTCACCCTGAATCAGCACTACTGACATGCTTGAATGCACACAGATTCAAACCAATTCGTGGAAGGCACAAGCACCAAACATTCTCTGGACAGATGGATGAAGCAATCAGCTTCACGTCCTGCTTTTAAAAGCTGATCAATATAGAAGGTCACTATTCTGTTAGCTCCACTCTAAAGAGTACTAGATAATTTTAGCAAATTATTAGCAACACAGAGTGGTTTGGTACCCTCTTCTTCTGCCTCTTCCTTTTCCAAAGCCTCCTTTCCCATGCAGAAAAGTTGTCATCTCAAGGATGTTTTCTTTTCTTTTGCCAGATCCTGTTTGCCAGGATAGTTCCTCCTCCAAATCTTCCAAACAGCTTTTGGGGAACTCTCTAATTCTGCATAACAGATGTTAGATAGCCAGGGTTAGATCAGATACCCAAGGGATCAAGGGAAACCAGCCTCCCTCCTAAAGGGGCAATCTCTTGGAATACTCTTCTGCTTTTGGAAACGCTGGAATCAACTCATTGGCTGCATCTATCCCAAGCATAGATCTATTCCACTATTCTATATCTACTATATACATCGAGTCTTTTCCCCATTCAGCAGCTTCTAGATACACAAAGTTAAAACTTCATGTAGTTTGAATGGATAGTGACTGGGAATTGTGGAAAATGTGGTCCAAAATACTACATAGGGCATTGGCTTGGGAAAATATAATCTATAGCTTTGTGGAAAGTGTTTTTCCAATGAGACCGGTCTATCAGGGCATCCTGGTCTACCCAAATATGGGATGGAGCATTTTACTTCTGCTTTTGCCTTTCAGCCCCATTCCACTTCTGCAACAAATTATTTTATGTTAAATTTAAATTTACCAACATATTTAAAGTTAATTATAGCTTTGTGTGTTAATAATGCCACTTCCTAGATTTTCAGGGGCTGAAATTTATTTCAAATGTCTTGAGTTTAGCCTTCTGAGCCACTGCTACAGTGTTCCAAAACTTTGAAAATCAGTTTGAACTGGCAAACCAAAATAAGTAATTAAAACAAGGGAAAATTATTTTGTAATGCTACTCATATTGTATTCTGTCAGGAAAATGGCAGAATCCTTGACTACTTGCTACACAGTTATTTTGATGCCAATGTAGTGTTACTTGCTTAGAAAATTAAGTGTGATGTATTGCAGCATTTGCAATTTCACTGATGACTCTCTTTTGGTGTACCTTTGGGTAAGAGAGCAAAAATTTTGCAAAAATTTAACAGCCTCCTTGAATTTGCAAAACTCAATAGGCAACTTGAATTTCTGCAGAGCGATACTGGGGCACATAGAAACACAAAGAGTAGCACACTTCTTTCTTTCTCCAACAATGAAGCTGCTTGTAATTTCAGATACAATTGTGGGTCCTTGAATGACAGTACAATCATTTGTTTAATGACCGAAGTTAAAATGGCAGTGAAAAAAGTGACTTCTGACCCTTTTTCATACAACCATTGCAGCATCCCCATGGTCACGTGATCAAAATTTGGATGCTTGGCAAATGGCTCATATTATGGCAAATGGCTCATATTAATATTATCATATTACTGCAAGCTACTTCTGCAGCCAGCTGCCTACAGTTTGGCAGTTCAAATCCCACCAGGCTCAAGGTTGACTTAGCCTTCCATCCTTCCGAGGTGGGTACAACAAGGACACAGATTATTGGGGGCAACATGCTGGCTCTGCAAACCACTTAGAGAGGGCTGTAAAGCACTATAAAGCAGTATATAAGTCTAAGTGCTATTACTATTTATGATGATTGATCACATGATCACCTTTTGTGACCTTCTGACACGCAAAGTCAATGGGAAAACCAGATTTACTTTACAACCAGGTTACTAACTTAACAACAGTAGTGATTCATTCTTGCCAATAAGAATCTTTCTGTGGCAAGAAAGGTTGTAAAATGGGGTTGTAAAACTCACTTGGCTGATGGGGGAGGAGCTGGTGTTGCGATGATACTGCATGCAATCTTGGAGGTCTGAGATTGCAACCGATATCTTTGCCCCTGGACGGTCCTAAATGGACCTAAACCATCCCGAAGAGACAGTGATAGTGAAGGGCGCATCCTGTAGATCCCAGGGATATCGTAAAGTCCATGGTTGATCGAGAAGAAGCCCTTTTTGCCAGCGGCAGAGAGGCAGCCATCAAAGCTGCTGACGTTGGGACAGCTCCGAATGGAAGAGGTTGAAAGAGAAAGTGTGTCGGTCTGGTGAGAATTTTTTCTTTTATTATTCTAAGACTTAAAATGACTTTAAAGGACACCCTAAGGGGAAAAAGAATCTGTTTTGACAGAACTGAATAAGCGGCGGTTTTTAAACAGAAGTGTCAAAGTAAGGCTTTGCTTCATGTTATTTTTTTCTTATGGCTGGACTTCTATTATGATTTTGCACTTGCTAACTGGGCTGGTTTTTTCTCTATTTATATCTATTTTTTCTCTTCTTTTTTGACTTTGTAATACTTTAGGTTAGAGGCTCCCTTAAGTTATACTTGTTTTTTTTTTTTTTTTAACTTTTATTACATTTTGTCTGGGAAAGGAGGGGGAGAGTGATAGTAAAGAAACTTTGTAACACTGCCAACTAGAGGCTTGAAAATATTTTAGACGAAACTGAGAAAGCTGAGAAAGAAAGCTCTCAAATTCTTTTTCAAGGACATTGCTACGTGATAAGATAGAGGGAAGAGTGTTATTGCAGGTGTTCTTCTGGATTTCTATCAACAATTGAAACTTGGCTTTGAAGCTTGGAGAGAGCTATGACAAGAGCCCTGGATAATTAAATAAAGTGCAGTGTGTCTTTTTTATTTTCTTAAGTTGTGTCACTCCCCCCTTACCAGCTATACTGTTTATTTTTTCTTTTTAAAACCTTTATTTTTGTAATATTTTCATCTTTGCTTTGTATTTTAAAGGGAAAGCCTCAAAATTTTCTTTTTTTTTTCCTTTCTTCTTTGGGATTTTTTGTTTTTCGATATGCTTTTTTTTTATTTGAGAATTCTCAATTGGATTAAGGTGTTGAAGAACCTGAAGAATTACTTTTTTTTTTTGCTCTTTTTTGCCCTTTTTTTATTTTTCTCCTTCCTTTCTACCTAATTATTGATTGAATAAAGGTTAGGAAGAACCTGAAGAATTTTTTTCTCCTTTTCTTTTTATTATTATTGGGTTTTTCTCTCTACCATTCTTATTTTTCATTTTGGATTATAATTGGCTATTTCATAATTGGATTAAGGTTTAGAAGAACCTGAAGATCCCAAATTGTTTAAAATGAGTATAGCAGTAAACCAGAAGTTTATAGCTTCTGGCTCCTCAACTTCTACTTCCACCTATCCACCATCTGGAGGACAACGTTCAATTCAGACAATGTTAAAACAAGATAAAGATCAAGAAAGAGTGACTCTACAGATGATTATGCAAGGAATCCAAGATCTTAAAATAAAATCAGATACCATTGAAAAGAAAATAGAAAACATTGAGCAAAGAACAGAGACAACTGATGAAAACATGGAGAATATTCAACAAATGATGGTGAAATATGATAAGAGATTTCCCAAAAATGAAGAAGAAGATAAACAAAGAGACAAGAAGATTGGAGATATCGATATCAGATTAACAGTGGTTGAACAAGATAAAAGTGGGATGCTAAAATGGGAGATGGACAGATCAGAATTTTATCTCAGATTTCAAAACATAGAGGAAGAAAAAGGACAAAATCTAGCTGAGATAATGACAGAAATATTGGCTGAAGCTTTGGAAATAACAGAAGAAGAGAAGATAATGGATGGAATAGATGAGGTATACTGAGTTTTTACAAGATATGCGATGAGAAATAACCTACCAAGAGAAGTTCATATCAGATTTACAAAAAAAGCCATTATATTGCAAGTGGTAAGAGAGAAAACATTGAAATACAAAGGCAAGGAGATTGTGGTTTTAAAGCAAATACCCAGAAGAGTGAGAGAGATGAGAAGCCAATATCGATTTTTGACTAAAATGCTATTGAAAAAAAGAGGTGAATTATAGATGGCTAATCCCAGAAGGGTTAATATTTACATGGCAAGAACAGAAATAAAGAATTGATTCAATCGAGAAAGCAGAATTATTTTATGCAGAATTTTTTGGAAGGAGAGAGGAGGAGTAAGAAAAAGAGATTTCACTAATTGAATTTCAAGACAACCAAAAGGAGACTGAAAAAGAAGAAGGCGCTGTAGGTGGATTGATGGAGACAAAAGAACAATGTGAATCAAGATCTACAAGAGCTGCCAAACCTAATTATAAAGCATAATTATGGAAGTGAAAAAACTGATTACAATGAATATAAATGGACTTAATTCAGCTGTTAAAAGAAGGAAAATTTTTCACAGATTAGAGAAACTAAAATTTGATATAATTTGTCTCCAAGAAGTACATATTAAAAGCATAATTATGGAAGAGAAAAAACTGATTACAATGAATATAAATGGACTTAATTCAGCTGTGAAAAGAAGGAAAAATTTCCACAAATTAGAGAAACTAAAATTTTATATAATTTGTCTACAAGAAGTACATATTAAAAAACAATATGAACAATTGTTGATACAATCAAAATTAGGGAAAATATTTACTTCTTTGACTCAATGTAAGAAAAGAGGAGTGGTTTTTATATATTAAAGAGACCATTTCAGCAAAATTGATTTATACTGATGAAGACGGAAGAGTATTAATGGTGGAAATAATGGACAATAATACGAAAACACTCTTGATTGCAATTTACGCTCCAAATAATAAACAAGAAGAATTTTATAAAAAATTCACATGAAAATAATTGAACTGGACTATGTCAATATAGTTATGATGGGACATTTCAATGGAATTGTAGACAATAAACTGGACTACATAACAACAACAACAACAAAGCAAAATAGGAAGATTCTCCCCAAATCCTTTTTTAAAATGATAGATGAAATAAATTTAAAAGATATATGGAGAGAAAGAAATGTTAAAACCAAACAATATACTTTTTACTCAAATAGACATTTAACATGGTCCAGAATAGATATGATTTGGACTTCAACAGAATTAATATCTAATATTCAAGAAACAAATATCGAAACAAGTACTTGGGCAGACCACAATCCAATGACAATTAAGTGGAAAGGACAAAAAAGAAGATTGAGATGGACATTAAATAATATTGATGAGGAAAGAGTTAAACAGTATTTACAGAATGCTAATCTACCTAAGATACTTAAAGAGACTGAAAAAATGTTAGAAAGCAATATAACCATGATGGAGTTAACCGAAGCACTTAAAAAACAAAATAATGGGAAGGCACCAGGCCCAGATGGACTTCCAGCAGAATTCTATAAAACATTACAAGAATCGCTGAACCTTCCATTGCTAGAAGTCATGAATGAAGTTATGCTAAAGAAGAAGATACCTAAAACATGGTCAGAAGCCTACATTATACTTATTCCAAAAGAAGAGACTGATCCATTACAAATTAAGAATTATAGACCCATTTCTTTATTAAATGCAGATTATAAAATCTTCGCTTCAATATTGGCAGAGAGACTCAAAAAATATTTAAAATTTTTTTATTCATTCTGACCAAAATGGATTTCTGCCAAAGAGACAAATTAAAGATAATATGAGAGTAATATTGGACATTTTGGAATATCATGAGGCTCACCCCGAAAAACAAATGGCTTTGATATTTTTAGATGCACAAAAGGCATTTGATAATGTGAACTGGAGATTCATGTTATTATTATTGGAACAGATGGGCTTTGCCAGAAAATTTATTCAAGCAATACAAGCCATATATTATAAACAAACAGCAAAGGTAATGATAGAGGGAGAATTAACAGACTCTATCAATATAAGAAAAGGTACAAGACAAGGTTGCCCACTATCACCTTTGCTATTCATATTAACTCTTGAAGTGTTAAATAGAAACATTACAGACAAAAAGAGTAAACAGCACCAAAACTATTGGAAAAGATAGAGGCATATGTCAAGGTGGCTGGCTTGAAAATAAACAAAGATAAGACAAAGATTTTGACAAGAATATGCTATTAAGACAAAAAGAAGAATTGGCAGATTTATTTAAAATTCAAGTCACGAATAAGGTTAAGTACTTGGGGATACATTTGACAGCAAGATGTAGTACATTAAAAGGGAACAATTACATTAAACTTAAACAACAGATAGCATTAGACTTGACAAAATGGGAAAACCTACAATTGTCACTCATAGGGAGAATTTCAACAATCAAAATGAATATTTTACCCAGAATTCTACATTTGTTTCAAACAATACCAATTAGGCTTGGAAAGGACTACTTTGAAGATTTAAACAAAATTGTGTTGAAATATATATGGCAAGGTAAGAAAGCGAGAATAAAGTTAAAACTCTTACAAGATGCTAGAATTAGAGGAGGATTTGGTCTGCCTAATTGGGAGTTGTACTACCAAGCTACAAAGTTGACATGGGCTAAGGAATGGATAACATTAAGAAATACTAGATTGTTGAACATTAGAAGGACATGATTTGTTGTTGGAGTGGCATGTCTTTTTATGGTATAAGGGAACTAAAATACAGGGTTATTTTAGAAGACATCATATACAGGAGTCTCTGTGGTTAAATTAGGAGAAGATTAAAAGACAATGTTATTTGAAAATTCCAGTCTGGTTATCGACTATTGAAACATTTTCTTATCCTATAACATATAAGAAGGAACAAACAGATATGGGGAAATTTTGAATGAAAAGGGTGAACTTAAATCAATGCAAAAACTAGAGGAACAAGGTATAAAGATGAATTGGTTTTCTTATGCGCAAATACATTCAAGGTATGAAAAAGACTTTAAAACAAGGTTTCTATCATAAATTGACTGATTTAGATAAGATTTTGACAGGTACTGATGAAAAGGTGATTAAAAAATTGTATGGATATTTATTAGAAATTAAACTTGAGGAAGAACAAGTTAAAGAAACTATGATTGCTTGGGGGAAGAATTTTGGATATGGGATTGATCTAGAGAAATGGCAAAAATTGTGGTCCCAAAATTATAAAATGACAATGTCAACAGCACTTAAAGAAAATTTGTATTAGATGTTTTACAGGTGGCATTTTCCCCCAACAAGAATAGCAAGAATGTTCAAGAATAAATCTGAAAGATGTTGGAAATGTCATCAGATACCTGGCTCATATTACCATATGTGGTGGATGTTCTGTATTAAAATAGTAGACTCCTAAATGCATGATTCTGATTGGCTAAGAAAGCCAGTATAAGGATTGGTTCACTAGGAACCAATCCACATAGCTGCTTAAAGGTGGCAAAAATGAATATCTGTCATTGGCTACAAGCCGGCAGGCAAACCGCTATAAAAGGGCTGCCGCGGCTTGAGCCAATGTTCCATTCTTCAACTACTGTTTACAAATAAAGACTTTGTTGTTGGAACCCGGTCTACCTCGTGTTTTTCTGGACGGAACACTGGCGACGAGGATGGGATCATCCTAAAACGCGAGACTGAGCACGCGGCAACCAAAACCAGACTAAAGACAATGGCTGGAAATAACGCACCGCCCGCACCATTCAATCCCAATGAAGAGGATTGGGAATCCTACGTAGACCATTTCCAAATGTATTTGGAAAGTAACGAGATGGAAGAGATCTCAGACCAGCGTAAGAGGGCTGTTTTCTTGACACATTGCGGGCCCACGATTTTCAAAATGGCCAAGGCATTAGCAAAGCCCCAAGATGTGAAGCAAATGACTTGGCCTGAGCTTCAAAGAATACTGAAGTCTTACTATGCTCCGGTGGTGTCAAACCTTATCAAGTGGCACGAATTTTACCTAAGAGACCAGAAAGAAGGCGAGACCATCGCTGATTTTGTGGCAGCTCTCCGACAACTGGGGGGAGCCTATGATTTCCTGAACTTAGATGAAGCGATGCGGAATCTAGTAATATTGGGTTTAAGAGACTCTAATTTACAAAGCAAGCTGTTAAATAAACCCAACATAACTGTAGCCAAAGCCATCGCAGAAGCCACAGCCGCTGAAGCCGCGAAAAAATTGGCGGTCAAAATGAAACAGATGAATGCGAACAACGATGAAACGAGCCTAGTCAGAGGGAAGAAACAATTTCCCACCACCACACACCACGAAGATTTTGACGAGACGTCAGAATCTGGAGAGGAAGACAACGAAGTCCACTGCCTATACACCAACAAAAAAGGGCGCAAAAAAAGAAATTGGCGGGAATGCGCCGGCTGCGGAGGAAACCATCCTCGAGCCGATTGCAGATTCCTTGATGCCATCTGCAGAGCTTGTAAGAAAAGGGGGCACATCGAGAAGGTCTGCAGAAATAAAAAAAAATACAGCCCAAACAGACGCAGCAACTCTCCCCCACAAGCTGAGCCAAAACAAACTGAGAGAAAGTGGCAGCGGAACAAACGAGCCAGTAACCAAGAAAAAACGCATCAGACTTTCACTATCGGAAGCGCTCAGACGGAAAGCAGGAAGAAAGTAAAAATAATAATAAAAATAGAAGGCAGCCTCTAAGAAATTGAGGTAGACTCAGGGTCTTTCCTATCAATGGTGTCATGGGACACCATCAAACAACTGGTCCCAAATATCAAACTTAAAGAGCTCCAGAGACAAAAACTAACCCTAAAAGACTACCAAGGAAACCAAATTCCTGTGGTAGGCCTAGGACATTTCCGAGTCGCCTACAAACAACATGTTGAAGTATTACCGTTGACCATAGTCGACCGAGACCGACCAAGCCTCCTGGGCATCGAATGGTTTGCACCATTGGGCATCGGAATGACCGGAGTAGACTGGGTGGCCGCAACCGACTGGGAGAAAAGCCTGATCCACGAGTTCCAGGATGTTTTCGACGGCTCCCTAGGCAGGTATCGGGGGACCGCAATTTCCTTTAGTTTAGACCGCCAGGTAGCCCCTAGAAGACTAAAAGCCAGACAAGTTCCTTTTGCTCTAAAAGCAAAAATAGAGGAACAACTAAATAAATTAATAGACCAAGGGGTTTTGGAACCTGTTGACCATGCTAAATGGGAAACACCAATCATAACACCAATTAAACCTGACGGGTCAATTTGCATCTGCGGAGACAACAATGCTACCCTGAACCATGCATTGGAACAAAGCGCATACCCAGTGCCAGTCGTACAACATCTACTACATTCACTTGGGGGAGGAAAAGTTTTCGCTAAACTAGATCTAGCACAAGCTTACCAACAGCTTCCAGTAGACCCCTTAACAGCTGAGGTACAGACAATAGTGACCCACAAAGGAGCATTCAAATGCAACAGACTCCAATTTGGAGTGAGTGTAGCCCCAGGCGTTTTCCAAAGCCTCATGGAACGCCTATTGAATGGAATAAGAGGGGTCGTACCGTATTTCAACGATGTCTTAATTTCGGCCAAAGATACGACCCAGCTAGAAAAAAAGACTAAGAGATGTACTAACAAAATTCAGAGAATCTGGCCTAAAGGTAAAAAAAGAAAAATGCTGCTTAATGACTGATCGCGTCGAATTCCTGGGCTACTTAATAGACAGAGAGGGTATACACCCTACTGACAAAAAGATCAAAGCCATTAAAGACGCACCAGAGCCAAGAAACAAAACTGAATTGCAGGCATTTTTGGGACTAATAAATTTTTATAATGTATTCCTACCCCACAAAGTGACAATAGCGGAACCATTACACCCATTACTGGATAAAAAAACAATTTGGACCTGGGGTTATAGAGAAAAAAAAGCCTTCCAAAAAATTAAAAATTTATTAACATCAAACACCAGTTTAGCAACACACTTCCATTGACGGTGACCTGCGACGCCTCACCATTTGGAGTCAGTGCCATCCTGAGCCACCAATTGCCAGATGGGAGAGAGGCACCTGTCGCCTATTATTCAAAGACTCTGTCTAAAACTGAACGTAACTATAGTCAACTAGATAGAGAAGCCCTGGCAATCGTCGCTGGAGTGAAACGCTTCCATGAATATCTATATGGAAGAACATATTTGATAGTAACGGACCATAAACTGCTACTAGGAATTTTGGCGGGAAACAAGCCCACATCGAACATTTTGTCCCCGTAAATGACTAGATGGTCGGAATTCCTAGCGGCCTACTCTTATACATTGACACATCGCCCCGGGAAGCAAATCTCTCATGCAGATGCGTTGAGCAGAGCACCATTACCGACTACAGAGGAAGACCCGGCACCGACAATGACCACTTTGCAGATAGAGACATGCCCCGATCTACCGATATCTGCAAACGATGTCACCAGAGCTACCGCAAAGGACCCATTGACTGCTTGCATACTGAACTGAGTAGGTAAAGGCTGGCCGGAAAACCAAAAAACTGAGAACTTTAAACCTTTCCGGACCAGACAAACCGAACTCTCGATTCAAAAAGGTTGTTTATTATGGGGTGATCGGGTAGTTATCCCTCCTAAATTACAAACTAGGGTACTGGGTATGCTTCACGAAGGCCACCCTGGTATTGTTAAAATGAAAAGTCTGGCTAGAAGCTATGTCTGGTGGCCTGGTATAGATAGGGACATCGAATACTGGGTAAATTCTTGCAACAAATGCCCAAAAACCAGGCCTTCCCCACCACAAGCACCTATAAAAGACTGGGAAACCCCACGAGGCCCCTGGTCGCGAATCCACATTGACTTTGCGGGTCCTACTAAGGGACATACCTTCCTAATTGTCGTAGATGCATACTCGAATTGGCTGGAGGTTGTAATTATGCCATCTATGACAACTGAAACCGTCATTAAACAACTTGACAAACTCTTCGCAACCCACGGCCTGCCGGACGTCCTAGTGTCTGACAATGGGCTACAATTAATGAGTATCCAATTTGAACAATACCTAACCTCCTAGGTATACGCCATGCTCTAACCGCGCCAGCCCACCCGGCTGCAAAGGGTAGGGCAGAGAGAATGGTCAGGTTTACCAAAGAAGGTTTAGGAAAAATGGACATTGGGGATGTCCAAGACAAAATTAACCGCCTACTCACCCTCCAGCATATCACACCCAGTACTATAACAAATAAAAACCCGGCGGAACTACTGATGGGAAGAAAACTTAGGTCACAATTAGACAGATTGCACCCGAATTATACACCAGAGAAACCCCCTGATTCTTCCACCCGTTTCAGGACATTTGTAATCGGCGACCTAGTCTATGCAAAAAATTTCACCGTGGACCCCTTATGGCTTCCAGGCACAATTACACAAATTACAGGCCCCCGGTCCTACCGACTAACTGTGGACGATGGCAGGGAATGGAAGTGGCACATAGACCAGCTTCGATCCCGGAACGTTGAAAGAACTACAATCACACAACCACAAATAATAAAAAACGACGAAAATCAAACCAAAGAGGGAGGGGAAATACAAGAAAATAATAAAGAACCATTTAAATTAAACCCAGAATACGATAACAAACAAAAAGAGCAAAAAAGAGACTTACAGTTAGAAGAAACTTGCACGAAGAGTCCACTCGAAGGGGCCAGCCAGGCCAGCTTGACCTGCCCAGAGAAACCAGGAGGGAGTGGCAAAACCACCGGCCTGAGAAACTCAGGCAGCAGTAAAATGGCTGACTCACCCTTCCAGGCGGTTCCATTGGGAAGAGCCGGAGAGACAGCAACCCCATCCGAACCGGTCGAAGTCTTCAGCAGAAATGAACCGCGCAAGTCCAGTAGAGCCAGGAGAAGCCCCACCTACCTGCGCGACTACATCACCACGTAGGACTGAACCAAGAGGGGAGGGGTGTTCTGTATTAAAATAGTAGACTCCTAAATGCATGATTCTGATTGGCTAAGAAAGCCAGTATAGGGATTGGTTCACTAGGAACCAATCCACATAGCTGCTTAAAGGCGGCAAAAATGAATATCTGTCATTGGCTACAAGCCGGCAGGCAAACCGCTATAAAAGGGCTGCCGCGGCTTGAGCCAATGTTCCATTCTTCAATTACTGTTAACAAATAAAGACTTTGTTGTTGGAACCTGGTCTACCTCGCGTTTTTCCGGACGGAACAGTGGACTTATGCGGATGCAAAAAAATATTGGACTAAAATCCACACGTGGTTGGAAAAAATGATTAAAAAGCATATAGATTTAAAACCAGAGATATTTTTATTGGGAATTCTACCTGATACATACAGCAAAAATTTAAAATATTTGATTGTAAATGTATCAACAACAGCTAGGATTGTATTTGCTAAAAATTGGAAAAATGAGAAAATACCATTGCAGGAGGAAACTATCAAGAAAATATTGGAATGTGCTGAAATGAGTAGATTGACATTTGAAATTAGAGAACAAGAAGGTAAACAATTTTACAAAATTTGGGACCTTTTCTATCAATGGCTAGATAACAAAATATAGTAATAGAATATGTAGAATTATAGAAAATAATGAATATATAAAGATATATTTCTTTTTTTATTATTAATATTACATATATAAAATGTTTTTAGGATAGATTTGGAAGGACTATATGAATTGTTATGAAATAAACTAAGTAAAATATAGCTATCTCACAAAGTATGAATGAACAAAATTATAGTCAAATGATTGATTAATAATAATACTAGGATATTCAATTTCTGATTGATAATATGAGTTATTATGTAATGTAACTGTAATTGAGACGATGAAATCGATGCACAAAATATTTGTAAACCAACCGACACATTGTTTGTACACTTATGGAAGAAAGTTGAATGTTTTTATGTTTGGTTTGTTTTTGTTTGTCCTTAAAAATCAATAAAACTTAACAAAAAAACAAAAACAAACCTCACTTGGCTGTCTCAACTAGCAACAGAAAATTTTGGCTCAATTGTGGTCAGAAATTGAGTACTACTTGTACCAACCACAGATGACCTGGATTGTTGGGTCCTTGCTTCCAGTTTCTTTCCCCACCTTAACATTTTCTGGCAGCAGTTCTAGGTCTTTCTAAAAAATTCTGGTAGCTTTAAAAAAAGAAAAGAAAAACTAAGCATATGCAACCACAGATGGACAAAACAGTTGCTCATATAAACACTGAGGAGACCTGAGCAGCAGAGCATGAATAATGCCGTGATAACCATCAATAGCTGATGCTGCCAGCTTGTGGAGACTTCCATTTGTGTCATCTTGTAAACTTCTTTGTTTTTGTTTTTTTTAATAAACTTTATTAATCTTTTATAACTTT
>BLBF01000004.1:14060352-14081834 GCA_015471245.1 Laticauda colubrina | reverse complement strand
TATTTACAAATATATACAATTTATGAGAATGTAAGAATTTAACTTATATATTGCTTATCGTTAATCTTTCCATCTTCCATCTATCTTCGCTCAATCCAGTCATACCATCCTTGCAGCCACATTAATACAACATATACAATGCCAATTTAATACCATACATACATATAAAAGCAATTAATATTACAGAGATTTTTTACAGAGTAAAAACAATACAAATTTAAAGAAAAAGAAAAGGAAGAAAAGAAAAAAGTGAATAATTGGCACTTTTTAACTGCAATGGCAGTTTCTCAGGAATTACAGAATATAGCGGATGTTTAACGGATGATAAACAGACATAGAACGTTTGTTGCTCATATGTCGCAGATTTACAGAAATTACCTTTCTGATCTTTTTTACAGCAGTCATAAATGCATGTACTGTTATCCCCTCTCTACATAGTTATATTGTGGCTCCCTTATTTTCACATTTTAGCTTTTCTAATTGTCAAACCCATAAATCACATTTTTTTCCTCAGTTTGCAACAAAAAATCCATAAGGGGTTTCCAGTGATTTATAAATGTAGTTGTGTTTTCCTTAATCATGAAAATCATTTTTTTTTGCCATCACTGCAAATTCTGTTATCTTCACAGCCATTTCTCCATTGTGGATATTTCAGAATCTTTCTCTCTGTGTGTGCATATAATAATCTCATTACAGTTTAACTTGTTTTACTTATCCAGCTAGTTGTTCTAAGGATTTTTCAAGTTTTGAACTTTTTTTATTTCCTCTTTCGTCTTTACAAATCTTTCTTCCATTCTCCCTTCAAATGTAGCCTGATCACTTTTAACAT
Organism: Laticauda colubrina; assembly: GCA_015471245.1. Taxonomy (NCBI): domain Eukaryota; kingdom Metazoa; phylum Chordata; class Lepidosauria; order Squamata; family Elapidae; genus Laticauda; species Laticauda colubrina. The sequence goes on along the minus strand of BLBF01000004.1, from coordinate 14,081,005 downwards.
ATTGGACATATTTAGATACCTTCTTTCCCATCTGTTCAAACATTTTTGGTAATATCTCTGGAGGAATATTCTTTTCTGTTAGTTGCTCTAATGATCCTCTTCTCCCTTGACAGATTTTGCTGCTTTCCGAGTAGTTGCCATTCTGTTATGTATAATCCAAAAAAGAATAATTTACAAAATTAAAAGAAAAAAAAAGATATGTAGATCTTCTCCTTCTTTTCTTTTTTACCTTTCTATGTCCTTAAGGTTTTAGTCCAGTCTGGCACTCTATTCTGGTTATATAATCTTTCTCATATTTATGTCATTGTTTTGTAAATTCAGCAATTGTCTTTTCCTTTTGACATTAAACAATCAGCATTTCCACAAAGACACGATCAAGTTTTCTAATTATTTCCAAACAGTACCAAAAATACTTTTGCCACAATATTAATATTTCCCATTTGAAGTGTCATTGGTGTCCATTTATAATTTTCTGATATCAGATTCTTATTAAGCTTTTTGGTGTTAATTGAAAGTTCTGGAAATTATTATTTCCTTTTTTTTTCTTTCTTTAAACTGAAATGAATATTGACTCACCAACTGGCTTTAAAAGATGCCTCTTTTAACTGTAAATTTATTATATTCCAATGTGATTAAGAAAGTGAAGCTTTGAGTGAATCCAGTGTTCTTAATAGGTTGTACTTCATTATATTTTGAAGGGTTGGCTTGGTAATATTTTACAATGATATCTCCAATTAAAATGTGATTGCAACTTTCAAATTTTCTTTCATTCTAGAGTCTGAAACATTTTCAAATATAGTTGGATTTTATAACATTGTTCCTAGCAGAGGTGGTATTCAGCAGGTTCTGACCAGTTCTGGAGAACTGGTAGTGGAAATTTTGAGTCATTCGGAGAACTGGCAAATACCACCTCTGATTGGCTCTGTCCCAATCTATTTGCTGCCTCCCAAGTCCCAGCTGATCGGCTGGGTCTTCTTTTGTTGCCCTGCACAGGAGGATGGAGCTGGAAAGCAGGTTAGTAAGGTGGGGAGGGAATGGGGATTTTACAGTATCCTTCTGCTGCCACGCCCACCAAGCCATGCCCACAGAACCAGTAGTAAAAAAGATTGAATCCCATCACTGGTTCCTACATAGGAAAGAAGGATCACATCTTCTCATTACATTTCAAATTTTTTTTCGGGAAAAGAATTATTCATTGCAGCAATCGACACTGAACTACTATCAGGCAGTAAAATGTATCAGTTTTCTATGGGTATAGTGTTTGCAGTAAATTTAATATTCTACTTTCATTAAAACCCATGTCACACTGCACCAACGGATGAAAAGAGGATGTAAAATGGACAAAAAAACTTGCCATCCGTTGGAAACCACGATGCATCTGTTGTGTACTCACTGCGTACGTCTTTCATATGCTCTATCTGTCGAGCTTCCATCTACTGCTGTTTCATCTGCTCAAAAAGTTTTGAGCTGCACAAAACTTTTTGAGCAGATGAACTTTCCGTTGCGTACGATCCGTGACACATATGGGCAACAAATGTTCTATGTCCGTTGTCATCCTTTACATGTCCAATGTATCCTCTCGGAATCCTCTGGGCATCCACGCAACTCACATCTGCTGCAGCTGAAAACGGAAAGAGGGAGGAAACAAAAGGTACGCAGAACGTCCACACAGCATTAGTAGCATAGAAAGGATGAAAGCGGATGAAGCATTAAAACGGACAAAACATTCATATATGGGACGTATCTCGGATATTTAGGATGTCTGGAGGATGTCTAGAGTATGTGGAAGAACACCTAGTGGAAAACCGACATTTCCTATAAAAAGGGGGAGGAAATCACCTGGATCTCACTATCAGTCCAGCAGCCCTGATGTGCAGACCTCTTCAGCCTTGCTCTTGCTCTTCCACATATTCCATTGATGTCCACCATAAATCATCACACACTCCTTTTGGTAGCCGCCATCATTCAACACCAGAACCAAGCCCTCTTCAGACTGTTTCACCTTTTCTACGCAAGGAGAAGGAGACGTCCAAGAGCTGTCTGGGTCTGAAGATGGATCGGGAGAAGAGTGGAGTTTGGACTCTATGACAAGCTGATGGTGGAGCTGAGGAATGAAGACCCTCGTGCATTCCAGCACTTCATGAGGATGCCACCAGCCATGTTTGACGAAGTTGTGAAGCATCTGAGACCCAGGTTGACCAAGCCAAGCACCAACTTCCATCCCAGCCTGGACCCTGGACTGAAGGTGGCACTGACTCTGCACCACCTGGCCTCTGGGACCACATACAGAAACGTGCAGTACGCCTGGAGGGTGCCACACAACATCATCAGCATTGTGGTCAGAGAAGTGGTGCAGGCCATCATCGAAGAATACATGGAGGAGCTCCTCCAGTGTCCCACCACTGAAGAAGGCTGGAGGAAAGTTGCAGAGCAGTGGTATCAGAGGTGGAACTTTCCCCACACCGTTGGAGCCATAGATGGGAAGCACGTGGCCTGCAAAGCTCCAGCCAACTCAGGGTTCAATTATTTCAACTACAAGGGCTTCTTCAGCATCATCCTCTTTGCCATGGTTGATGCTGACTACAAGTTCATCTACATCGATGCTTCAGGCAATGGGTCAGCTTCAGATGCCCAGGTATACAATGCCAGTGACCTCAAGGATGGGCTGGAATGCAACCTCATCATGGGTTTCCCAGATCCAGACCTTCTACCCAACGACACACAAGATGTGCCCTACTTCATCGTGGGTGATGACGCCTTCTCCCTCAGAACCTACCTCATGAAACCCTACACTTCCAGATGCCTCGCCCGTGAAGAGAGGATCTTCAACTACAGGCTGTCCAGGGCAAGACGGGTGGTGGAGAACGCCTTTGGCATCCTGTCCAACAGATTCCAGGTACTTCTCACCACCATGCAACATTGCCCACAGACTGTGAGGAGCATCGCGGAAGCTTGCTGCATCCTGCATAATCTCATGCGCACCCGCTACCCAGTGTTGCAGAACAGGCTTGTGGACTGCCAACAAGGCAATGGGGACATGGAGCCTGGGGAATGGAGGCAAGAACAAAACATGATAGACACTGTGGATGTGCAAGGCCCCAACAGAGCTTCATGTGAAGGGAAGAAGCAGCGCAACCTCCTGAAACACTGGTGCAACTCCCCAGCTGGATTAGTGGAGTGGCAAGATAGGATGGTAGATGCTTAATGGATGCTTCCTTCAGCCTGTCTCATCACACTGATGAGATTGTGCCATGTATGTTGAGTGGCCCGACAATGAACAGGGCATTAATAAAGAGTTTTGTTTATGTTGAAATGTGTTGATCAATGATTAAATTGTTATTGATAATAAAGGGCCATATGTGTGGCAGCTGGGAGGGTGGACCATACAGTCCCACTATGCTTGCACAGGAGGTTTATCTATCCCACAACTATCCTTACCCATCCCACAGCTATCCATTCCACAGCTATCCTTACCTATCCCACAGCTATCCATCCCACAGCTATCCTTACCAATCCCACAAGCATGCAAAGGTTTAACCCTTTTTTCAAAGTTTTCCCCAATACTTTATTAAGTAAAAAAAATGAACCAAGTGTGTGAAGCAAAGATAACCTTTATTAATAACAAGCTGTATGACTTTATTAAAAAGCAAAATGACCCAAGTAAAGTGTCTCAAGCAAAGATAAAGTGAACAGGTAACAACTCAGTCTCTGGCACTCTTCTCAGTCACTCTGAGGTGTGCCCATGGTCTCAGATGTAAAGGGGCCAGGGACTATGGAGGTGACTGTTGCTGGAGTGCTGGTCTGAGGCGTCATTGGGGTGCCTGGCCCCGAGAGTACAACAGGAGATGGTGTGTTCAGGAAGCTCTCAGAGAGCTGACTCAGTCCCGTGAGGTTGAGAGGCCCTTCCTCAAGGACCTGGGATGTGAGGCCTAAGACTGATGACAGATGTTCTGAGGAAGGGCTTGGCTGTGGGATGGAGGAAGGTGGAGTGTAGTGGGGCTGTCTGGTCTACAGCTGGGTCAGGTGAGGCGTCTGTGGCGTCTGTGGCATTCGATGATCCTGGGCCTGGAGTGGGAAGGGCTGCCTCTGCTGTGGGAAGTCCTGGTAGTGGTAGGCTTGGTGGGTGAGGGGCTGTTGAAATCTGTGGAAGGGCTGTGACATCGCCTGGGGTGGAGGAGCAGACCTGGAGTGGGTAGGAGCAGGTTCAGCTGGGCCTGGAGAGTGGTGCAGAAGAACTGTGATCCTCTCCTTCATCACCTGGTACTGGGCCTCGGGCATGTCCTTGAGGGTCTGGCTCACGTACGTGATGAAGGGCTTGCGGTTAGAGGATGGTATGTCGAAGTGGACCAGCTGGGAGAGGAGATCCGTACTGGCTTTTATTGTGTCCCTGATCTCCAAGAGGACAGTGTGGCTCTGTCCCTCTGGTCTGCCTCTCTGCCTGCTTTCTGTGGAGATGGAGCTGGGGGTGGGGGTGGTTTGGTCTCTGGTGGCTTCTCCTTCTTGCTCCATCTGAGTCAGGGGATCCTCCATGTTCTCTGGCATGGGGAGTACAGCTGTGGGGGGGGGGTCTCTGTTGTGGGGCCCTTCCAAAGACAACTGCCTGGACAAGGTAGCTGTCTCCTGGCTGGAAGAGGAGTGGCTCTCTGTGGGCTGTCTGAGGGAGAGGGTTGACAGAGGGGCTGCTCCGCGGTGGTGGATCTCACCCTCCAGGAAGCTGCACCTGGCCGTGACATAGGTCTCCCAGTCAGTGAGCTTGACAGCAGCCTGCCCGAATTTCTTCAGTGCAGCTTGCCATACCAGGTGTGCATGTGCTTCCACCACCCAAGGAGTATATCTGAAATGTAACCCAGGCTCTCTACCTTCTCTCTCCACGCTGCCTGCTTCCTCTTGGTGTCACGATAGAGCCTGTGGCCCTTCCTCCACAGGTACTCGTTCTCCCTCAGCCATTCCAGCACCTCCTCCTCATGGTCCTCGGAAATGGAGTACTGTTTCCTCTCCCCCTTCTCCTTGCCTTGCCTCTTCCTCCCTCTGGCAGGGGCTTCAGGGCCTTCAGCAGCAGGGCTTTGAGGGCCTTGGGGCTGGTGCATCACAGCAGCAGCAGCAGCAGCGGCAGCAGGAGAAGCACCACCAGCAGCAGCACCAGCAAGAGAAGCACCAGCAGCACCAGCAGGAGAAGCACCAGCAACACCAGGAGCATCAGCAGCATCAGCAGCTTCAGAGTCAGCGCCAGGGGATGGGATGGTGGTTCTGTCCTTCTTGCCAGGGCTGACAGGAGTAGGCACAGACTTCCTCTTCTTCCCCATGGTGTTCTCTCAAGATGTCTCTGGCAGCAGGTCTTTCCTCTGAATGGTGACTGCTTGCGAGCTGCATCCTTTTATATCCGTGGAGCTTACGCAATTCATCCTCCCCGCATGCGCAGTGAACGCTTTGCATCCGCTATGCATCCTATAGGCATCCGTGATGCATCCGCTTCATCCACTACACATCCGGTCCTTCCACTACGCGTCTGCTTCGCTGTTCTCCCCCGATAGCCCTGCGGATGTGTTATCCGCTTCCATCCGCTAGGCTTCCTACGAACATCCGCTTTATTCCCCGCTACATCCTCCCCACGTCTGTTCCTTTCCGTTGTTGTCCACTCTGTTTATGCAAATTTGCGGCACTTTTGAGAGCGGATAACAACGGATGGCATATTTGCTCGTCCGCTGTGTCCTTTTTGCATACGTTTTGCATCCGTTGGCCAGTGTGACCTAGCCTTAAGATTCCCATTGTTGCAGCTCTCTAACTGTATCAATGTTTTGCAGTTATTTAATTATACATTCTTTAACTTATTTGCAATATGAATCATACTTCACTAACATTTTATAAATCATGCCTTAGAAATGATCAGTGGTATGTTTTTATTAGCTTTTCAAATTAATTCATACTTCTCAAAACTCTCTTTGTTTCTGTACATTTTTACTGCTGCACTGCTTATTTGAATACCAAAACCAATTAAATATAGAGGAATGCATATACAATAAATAATAAGAGACTCAAAGAGATTTTATATTTGTCCTCGTTATCAATAAAATCTTGTAATCTAAAGAAATTATTTCTCTACTAACCAAATTTCTTTAAGCCTTCCTCTTTGTTTAAGAATTAAGCAAGAGAGAGAAAATCCGTATGTATTCACTTCTGAAAGGTGCTTTTTAGAATGCAGCTGGGCTTTGTTTTTTTCAGTGAAGATGTTTTGCTTCTCATCCAAGAAGCTTCTTTAGAACTGAAGAAGCTTCTTGGATGAGAAGCAAATGTCATTCTGGAAAAACAAAGAAATTCTAGTTGCCTTCCGAAAGGCACCTTTGGGACAATTATGACCTGGATGATGGAGAATCTCCACAGGCATTTATTCTTTTCCTGTATTTATCCCCAACATTCAGTAAGTGTAGAGGACATAAGGGATGGCTTTGAAGGACAGAAAAACCTATAATCAGCCAAGAGGAACTCAAGACACAGCTAAGTGCCTCCCTAGTAGACTGAATGTAAAGGGCGGAAGGGGGAAGCATATGCAGACTTGCAAGATTCTGTTAGTTGCTTCAATAAAAGTAATTTTAGTTTACTACTGGTCCTATGGGCATGGCTCGGTAGGTGTACTGTGGCTTGGTGGGCATGTCTTTGTGGGCGTGGCAGGGGAAGGTTACTGTAAAATCCCCATTCCCTCCCCTCACTAACCTGCTTTCCAGCTCTGTTTTCCTGTGCAGGGCAACAGAAGAAGACCCAGCCAATCAGCTGGGACTCGGGAGGCAGAGAATAGATGGAGGCGGGGCCAGTCAGAGGTGGTATTTGCTGGTTCTCCGAACTACTCAAAATTTCCGCTACTGGTTCTCCAGAACTGGTCAGAACCTGCTGAATACCACCTCTGCCTATATAACATTGTTTTCTTAGTCTGGTCTACCTTAGAATATTGATGGTAAGTTATTTAAGCCCATGTCACACTGGCCAACGGATGCAAAAAGGACACAGCGGACGAGCAAAATGTTCCATCCGTTGTTATCCGCTCTCAAAAGGGGCAAATATTTGCATAACCGGAGCGGATAACACGGACGCGGGGAGGATGCAGGGCGGATGCAAAGCGGATGCGGAATGGAAGCCCAGCGGATGGAAGTGGATGGGAGCGGATGGGAGTGGGTGGCACATCCGCAGGGCTTCCGGGGGGCCTCAGCGAAGCGGACGTGGAACGGAAAGAGGGGATGCAGAGCGGACGCCGAACGGATGAAGTGGATGCACAGCGGAAGCCTAGCGGATGCACAGCAGAAGCCTAACGGATGCCTGGCATTAACTGCGCATGCGGGGGGGATGCATTGCGTCAGCCCCGCGGATATAACGGAAGCAGCTCGGAAGCAGGACGCCATTCAGAGGAAAGACCTGCTGCCAGACACATCGACTGCCTTGCCTGCCCTGCCTGCATGTCTGCCTGCCAACCTTGCTGCCAGCCTTGCTGCCAGCCGGTCTGCCAGCCTCCCTGCCAGCCTTGCTGCCAGCCTGCCTGCCAGCCTTGCTGCCAGCCTGCCTTCCTGCCAGCCTTGCTGCCTGCCTTCCTGCCAGCCTTGGTTCATGTCTGCCTGCCAGCCTTCCTGCCAGCCTTGGTTCATGTCTGCCTGCCAGCCTGCCTGCCAGCCTTGGTGCCAGCCTCCCTGCCAGCCTTCCTGCCAGTCTCCTTGCAAGCCTTCCTGCCTGCCTTGGTGCCAGCCTCCCTGCCAGCCTTTCTGCCAGCCTTGGTTCCTGCCAGCCTCCCTGCCAGTCAGCAACCCCACAACCATGCAGAAGCACAGCAAGCCTCAGCCATCTGCTGCCAGCCCTGGCAAGAGGGACAGGGCTACCATCCCGCCCCCTGGCCCTCATTCTGGTTCTGCTGGGGCTTCTGCAGCATGGGCTCGCTCTTCTGGGGCTGGGGCTTCTGCTGCTTCTGCTTCTGGAGGAGCTGATGACAAGCACTCCAGCACCAGCCACCTCCACAGCACCTGCACCCTTCACTCCTGAGACTGAGCAACCAAGAGGAGTGCCAGAGACTCATTTTTGTTTTACAGCTTGTTGTTCAATAAAGTCTATTTATGATTCACACACTTGCTTCATGAGGTAGGTTGTGAGGGAGAAGTCATCCCCCACGATGAAGTAGGGCACATCTTGTGTGTCGTTGGGCAGGGGTTCTGGATCTGGGAAGCCCATGATGAGGTTGCGTTCCAGCCCCTCCTTGAGGTGACTGGCATTGTATACCTGGGCATCCGAAGATGAGCTGTTGCCTGAAGCATCGATGTACATGAACTTGTAGTCAGCATCGACCATGGCAAAGAGGATGATGCTGAAGAAGCCCTTGGAGTTGAAATAAGTGGACCCCGACTTGGCTGGAACCTTGCAGGCCACGTGCTTGCCATCTATGGCTTCAACGGTGTGTGGGAAGTTCCACTTCTGATACCACTGTTCTGCAACTTTCTTCCATCCTTCTTCAGTGGAGGGGTACTGGAGGAGCTCCTCCTTGTATTCTTCGATGATGGCCTGCACCACTTCTCTGACCACAATGCTGATGGTGTTGGATGGCACCCTCCAGCCGTTCTGTGTGCTCTTGTAGGTGGTCCCTGAGGCCAGGTGGCACAGAGTGAATGCCACCTTGAGCCCAGGTTCCAGGTTGGGCCGGAAGCTGGTGTTTGCCTTGGTCAACCTGGGTGTCAGGCGCTGCACAACTTCGTCAAACATGGCTGGAGGCATCCTCATGAAGTTCTGGAACGCCCGAGTGTGTTCGCTCCTGAGCTCCACCATCAGCTTGTTGTAAAGTCCGTCCTCCGCTCTACTGGCGAACCATCTTCGGACCCAGACTCTTTTTGGTTGGCTCCTTTTCTTCTCGCAGTAGTGTTCATAGAGCCTGCAGATGGCTTCGCACTGTTGCAGAACGATGGTGGCTGCCGAAAGGACTTTGTTACAATCCACGGTGGACATGACTGGATGCTGTGGAAGAGGAAGAGGCAGATGAAGGCTGCAGAGGTCTGCACCGCTGGGCTGCTGTTCTTAAAGTGCGATGCAGGCGAGTTGCTCCCCCTTTTTATAGGCAGTATAGGTTTTCCGCTAGGCATCCTCTAGGCATCCTCTAGGCATCCTCTAGGCATCCTCTAGACATCCTTAATATCCGAGATAGGTCCCCTCTGCGAACGTTTTTTCTGTTTTAAACGCTTTTGTTTCTGTGCTGCATCCGCTAGGCATCTGTTCTGCATCCGTTCTGCGTCCGTTCCGCTTCCTCCCTGCGTCCGTTTACCGCTGAAGCGGATGGAGTTGCGCGAATGCGGAACGGATGCCTACCGGATATAGCGGATGTGTAGCGGATGCATTGCGGATGCGTAGCGGATGCATTACGGACAAACTGGATACATTTTCCGCGCAAAAGTTTTAGGCACCCCAAAACTTTTGGAGCGGATGAAACGTCCATAAATGGATGGTGGATGGATAGAGAGGAAGCAAAACGGAGGCAGTGAGTACAGAACGGATACATCGTGTTAACCAATGGATGGCAAGCTTTTTTGTCCGTTTTACATTCTCTTTGCATCCGTTGGTTCAGTGTGACATGGGCTTTAGCATTGCATAATCTTTTATAATTTGTTTATTTCTGTCAATTTTGTCCAAATATTTCTATATAGCCCCTCAGGAAGACTTACCGTTTCCATATAAGTGGCAGAGCTATCAGGAGATGTAATACATCATGTTAAACAGGTTGCAAAATAATACAGATTTGGAGCCATGAGACCACTTGTTCTGTCAAGCCCTGCTGATTTTTAAATTGAATCCTTGTCTTCTTATTGGACCATATAGAATTCACTATTCTCCTGTGCCAAACAATGCACTGTATTGGAATTATTTAAACAGAATATCCTTTTGTAGGATATTCATTTTGAAAGAGGACATTTTCTTTAACCATGTTTTTCCATTCAAAAATATCTGCTGACATGTTTTTAAATTAGTAAATATTCTTAAATAATTCTTATTTTGGTCAAAAAATGATTGTTTTTGGTAACTGTTTAGCAGAAATAATAGCAGAATGTTGAAGTCTGTTGCTAGATAGGCACATTGCTTTTCATTGTGTTAAGTTATACATCAGCAAGTGAGTTTTCTTTTTATAGATTTAGCATTTTTCTTTTTAATAATGTGGTCACCCAAGACCAGCTTGTATTGCTGTACATATTCTATCAATAATATTAACGATCCTGTGGGATGAGTAAGTTTAAATGCAATATCAGCAGCAAATAATTTCAGTTTGTGTGTAGCTGATTTAACCAATTTCTTAATGTAGTTAATCGTAGAGTGGACTGATGAGGAATAAGTATATTCTCTCCTTGCAGAGTATTTACAGTATATTTCCAAGAATCCAAGATAGAGAATAATAGAGTCAAATATTTGTAGCTCAGGATTGAAGGACTCCACCAAGGACTCCACATTTCAAGGCTGAGCTAGAAATAACAATGTAATATAGTCTAAGACATTTAGAGAAAGGTTTCCAGCATTTATTTCTGAAATAGGTGATTTGTCTTAGAGGAGTGGAAATCCCATTCAGGTCTCCAAGTACTAAAATATATCTTGCAATTTCTAGAAGAATGTGGGATTTTTTTGGGTAGAATTTGGTTATCATATAGAGTAGAGATTGGGTAATGTTACTTTTCACAATTTGGCCTGAAAGTATAGTATCATGAATGTTACTTTCCCAAACTTACTTTTTAAGGGCTTGTTGTTAGGCTTGTTAAAATGATATAAGTATCATATATCAATTCATGCAATCCTCCTTTTGAAACCAAATTAATAGATTATTTTAAAGTCTTTTAAAAATATTACGCTATTGTTACCATCCAAGTTCCAAAATAATGTAAGTTTTTAAAGGCAGCTAGTGTATTTCTTCTTTGTGTGTGTGGGTCTGGTGCGTGTGTCTGGGTGAGAAACAAAACAAGGGATATATGTGAGCAAAGTAAAGCAGATATAAGTTGGACACAGCTGTGCATGTCTTATCAGGAATAAGAGCCATTTGTATTCAGCTGAGCTGTGTTCAAGAATTAATCAGAAGTTGGGGAGCAAACTTTGTGGAAAGGCCATTTTGCTAAACTTCCTCCTCAAATGATCTGGCTGATTTCAAGTTGATGGGTTTGTGAGCTCCTACATTTTGAAATTGACTGGTCTTCTGATCATGAAAACGCTCAAGAAAACTTATGTTCCTCACTATTTATCTATTATTCATAAGAAAACATAGGGCAACAGGCCTACCTGTGAAAATCCAGATATCGCTATATGCCAGCAAAGTTCCCAATAAATCGGAAGAAACTTGCGGTTTGTTTCCAAACAGATATCTATCAGATATACTGGATGCACAGCTGCTAGCCAACATGGCTCTGGGCTAACAGCCACATTGGCCAGCAATCTATGATCTGGCAAATTTGGAGGCCTCAGACTGGGGAAGGACAACTCCATGAACCAGGCTGTTCAACAGCATGAGCCCAGCAGGCCAAATCTGTCCCACTGCTTGAAAATCTGTAATTGGTATGAATAATCCTTTTTGAAATCAATGCATCCCAGACAGAGCTGGAGATGCCCACTGTTTTCTTGGAGCACTGATTGAACTGTGGTTTATATTGCCTGTCAGAAGCAAAACCAATCCTGTGGCATTCTCTACATTGGAACAGCTCATGGCCCCAGCTTGCTATCATGGAATTGTGGCTTGCAAGGTTACCTTATAAGTTTACATAATTGCTGAAATGCTGTCTCAGCTAATGGGATCAAAGTCTTTAATATTTAATAACCCCCAGCCTCTCTCTCTTACCTTCTCCAAAAAAGTTGCCTCATCACGTTGGCTTTTGTGGGGATTAAAAACTTGTTTGGACTCATCAAACATATTTATTTATTTGTTTCTCAAACATGTACAAGATAGCAAGTATAAGTATGAACAAAAACAAGAACAAAGGAAGTAAATAAAGATATAAATGGAGACAGTAAGACAGGGACGGTAGGCACGCTGGTGCGCTTATGCATGCCCCCTTTAAGGACCTCTTAAGCATTGGGTGAGGTCCATGGTAGACAGTTTGAGGTTGAAGCTATGAGGTTTGAGGCTATAATAAATCAGGTAGGGCATTCCAGGCGTTGACCGCTCTGTTGCTGAAATCGTATTTTCTGCAATCAAGTTTGGAGTGGTTTATCTTGAGTTTGTATCGGTTGTTTGCCCATGTATTATTGTGATTGAGGCTGAAGAAGTTGCTGACAGGTAAGACGTTGTAATAGACAATTTTGTGTACTATGCTTAGATTGGACTGCGGGCTGTGGAGTTCCAGATTAGGATAAGAGAGATCGAGACAGAGAAAATGGCAGGTAGCAGAAGGGTGAGCCCTTACTGACAGACAGAGTTTGATGTTTGGGGGTCAGGGAGTTGTCAGAATTAGAACTACAACTTCACTATGAAGAAAATTAGTTTTGGTAGAAAATTGCATAAATCTTTCTGCTCCTGGAAAGAATGGTGAGCAATGTCTTCCAGCCTTGGGCCACTTAATTAGCCCCTTTCTGGATTCAGATGCATCGAAAGTACTCTCAGAAGTTTTAAAACTTATCTCCTGCCCTACAGAGTGCTTAAAGAAAATAAGAAAAAAAAACCACAAAAGTTTTCGCAATTTGTACCAGATACAGTATGTGTGTGTTCTTCGTTTGCAAACCTACAGCATCAGGCAATATCAGCACCCTTAATTATAGGGAATATGCTGACTTGCTCTATTTGTAAAGGAACCAGTGCCCTACTTTGCTGACAGTCCCTTCTGCTTTGCAGAAATGGGGTTATTCAGCAAAGAGTTGTTGCAATTTTCAGCTGGCTTTGCTCTTGCAGGTGAAGTCTGGGAGCAAAGCTTTAAAATGTTTACTGGTTCATGTTTTAGGATGCTTCTTAGAGGGGGTTTAATGACATTGTGCTGCACAATGGCTGAAGCAACCAGTGCCTGGATTTGAATGGGGGGGGGCTGTGAGTGTGTTTGTCTCAATGTCTTTTTAAGCCCATGTCACACTGCACCAACGGATGGAAAGAGGATGCAAAACGGAGGAAAACACTTGCCATCCATTGTTAACATGATGCTTCCATTTTGTACTCACTGCGTCCGTTTTTCTTCCTCTCTATCCGTCCAGCATCTGCCGACTGACATTTCATCCGCTCAAAAAGTTTTGAGCTGCACAAAACTTTTTGAGTGGAAAATGTATCCAACGCGTCCGTTCTGCATCCGCTAGGCATACGGGGAACATCCATTCTGCATCCGTCGTCATCCGTTACGCGTCCGCTACATCCTCTAGGCATCCACTGTGCATCCGCGCAACTCACATCCACTCCAGCGGTAAACGGACACAGAGAGGAAGCGGAACGGATGCGGAACGGACACGGAGCGTTAGTAGCATGGACAGAGAAAGGATGAAAGCGGATGCAGCTCGCAAAGAAAGCATAAAAACGAAAAAAACGTTCGCAGAGGGGACCTATCTCGGATATTAAGGATGTCTAGAGGATGCCTAGAGGATGCAGAAGGACACCTAGTGGAAAACCTATATTGCCTATAAAAAGGGGTAGCAACTCACCTGGATCTCACTTTCAGATCAGCAGCCCTGCTGTGCAGACCTCTGTAGCTTTCATCTGGCTCTATCTTTTCCACAGCATCCAGTCATGTCCATCATGGATCGTAACACAGTCCTTTTGGAAACCACCATCGTTCTGCAACAATGCAAAGCCCTCTACAGGCTCTTTCAACTCTACTACGGGAAGAAAAGGAGGCGGCCAAGAAGCGTCTGGGTCCAAAGATGGATCGGGAGAAGAGCAGAGTACGGACTGTACAACAAGCTGATGGTGGAGCTGAGGAACGAAGACCCTCATGCATTCCAGAACTTCATGAGGATGCCTCCAGTCATGTTTGACGAAGTTGTGGAGTAGCTGAGACCCAGGTTGACCAAGGAAAACACCAGCTTCCGGCCCAGCCTGGACCCTGGGCTGAAGGTGGCACTGACTCTGCGCCACCTGGCCTCAGGGACCACCTACAGGGGAGCATGCAGTACGGCTGGAGGGTGCCACACAACACCATCAGCATTGTGGTCAGAGAAGTGGTGCATGCCATCATCGAAGAATACCTGGAGGATCTCCTCCAGTGCCCCTCCACTGAAGAAGGATGGAAGAAAGTTGCAGAGCAGTGGTATCAGAGGTGGAACTTCCCACACACCGTTGGAGCCATAGATGGCAAGCACATGTCCTGAAAAGCACCAGCCAAGTCGGGGTCCACTTATTTCAACCACAAGGGCTTCTTCAGCATCGTCCTCTTCGCCATGGTCGATGCTGACTACAAGTTCATGTACATCGATGCTTCAGGCAACGGGTCAGCTTCAGATGCCCAGGTATACAACACCAGTCACCTCAAGGAGGGGCTGGAAGGCAATCTCATCATGGGCTTCCCAGATCCAGACCCCCTGCCCAAAGACACGCAAGATGTGCCCTACTTCATCGTGGCCAACAGGTTCCAGGTACTTCTTACCACCATGCAGCATCGCCCAGAGACCGTGAGGAGGATCGTGGAAGCTTGCTGCATCCTGCACAATCTCATGCGCACCCGCTACCCAGTCTTGCAGAACAGGCTCGTGGACCTCCAACAAGGCAATGGGGACATGGAGCCTGGGGAATGGAGGCAAGGGCAAAACCTGATAGACACTGCGGATGTGCAAGGCCCCAACAGAGCCTCACGTGAAGGGAAGAAGCAGCGCAACCTGCTGAAACACTGGTGCAACTCCCCAGCTGGAGCAGTGGAGTGGCAAGACAGGATGGTAGATGCTTAAAGGATGGTTCCTTCAGCCTGTCTCATCACACGGATGAGATTGGGCCATGTATGTTGGGTGGGCCTACAATGAACAGGGCATTTAATAAAGAGTTGTATTTATGTTGAAATGTGTTGATGAATGATTACATTAGTATTGATAATGAAGGGCCATAGGTGTGGCACCTGGGAGGGTGGACCATACAGTCCCACTATGCTTGCACTGGAGGTTTATCTCTCCTACAGCTATCTCAACCCATCACACAGCTATCTTAACCCATCCCAAAGGTATCCCTGCCCATCCCACAGCTATGACTCATCCCAAAGGTATCCCTGCCCATCCCACAGATATTACCCATCCCAAAGGTATCCTTGCCCATCCCACAGATATTACCCATCCCAAAGGTATCCCTGCCCATCCCACTGCTATCTTAACCCATCCCACAAGCATGCAAAGGCTAAACCAATTCTAAAAGTTTCCACCAAGACTTTATTTACAAAAATAAATGAGGCAAGTGTGTGAAGCAAAGATGATCTTTATTAATAACAAGCTGTAAAAGAAAAATGACCCAAGGCAAGTGTCTAAATAAAGTCTACAGGTAGCCACCCAGTCTCTGGCACTCTTCTCTGTCACTCAGAGGTGTGCCCAGTCTCAGGGGTGAAGGGTCCAGGTGCTGTGGAAATGGCTGCTGCTGGAGTGCTGGTCTGAAATGCCACTGGGGTGCCTGGCCCTGAGAGGACAATAGGTGACGGTGTGTTGAGGAAGCTCTCAGACAGCTGGCTCAGCCCCGTGATGTTGAGAGCTCCTTCCTCCATGCCATGGGGTGGCAGCCCCAGTACCGATGACAGATGCACTGAGGCCGGGCTTGGCTGTGGGGTGGAGGAAGGAGCAGTGTAGTGGAGCTGTCTGGTCTGCAGCTGTGTGAGGACTGGCATGGGTGGCATCGGTGATGTGGGTGGCATCGGTGGCGTCAGTGGCATCAATGGCGTGGGTGGCATCGGTGGCATCAGTGGTGTGGGTGGCATCGGTGGCATCAGTAGAACCGGTGGCAATGGTGGCGTCCGATGAGTCTGTGCCTGGACTAGGAAGGGCTGCTGCCTTTGCTGCTGGACCTCCTGGTAGCCGTAGCCCTGGTAGGTGAGGGCCTGTGGAAAGCATTGGAATGGGAGGGACATCACCTGGGGTGGAGGAGCAGACCTGGACTGGGTGGGAGCAGGTTCATCTGGATCTGGAGGATTGTGAAGCAGCTTGGTGATCCGGTCCTTCACCACCTGGTACTGGGGTTCCGCCATGTCCACGAGGGTCTGGTTGACATAGGTGAGAAAGGGCTTGCGGTTGGAGGATGAGGAGTCAGTGTGGACCAGCTGAGAGCGGATATCTATGCTGCTCCTGATGGTGTCTCTTATCTCCAGCAGGACAGTGTGGCTCTGCCCCTCCTGTCTGGCTCTCTGCCTTTCTGTGGAGGTGGAGCTGGGGGTGGATGCGGGTAGGACTGTGGTGGAAGTGCCGTCTCCTTTCTCCCACTGCGCCAGGGAGACCTCCACGTGCTCCGCCACAGTTAGAACAGCTGTCCGTGGGTTCTCCGTTGTGGCATGCTCCACAGACACCTGCCTGGAGACAGGAGCTGACTCTCGGCCAGAAGAGGACTGGCTCTCAGCAGGCTGCCTGAGAGAGAGGGTTGTGAGAGGGGCTGCTCCTCGGTGGCAGATCTCACCCTCCAGGAAGCTGCACTTGGCCATGACGTAGGTCTCTCTGTCCATCAGCTTGACCGCAGCCTGGCCAGATTTCTTGAGGTGCAGCTTCCCATACCAGGTGTGCATGTGCTTCCACCAGCCGAGGAGCACCTCCAAAGTGTAGCCCAGAGGGGCTTCCAGGTTATAGGGGCTGCTCCTCAACACCACCACCAGCAGCAGCACCAGCAGGATCATCATCATCATCAGCAGCAGCAGCACCAGCAGGACCAGGATCAGCAGCAGCAGAGTAAGCACCAGCAGCGCCAGCAGCACCAGGAGCACCAGCAGGACCAGGAGCACCAGTAGGACCAGGAGCACGAGCAGGACCAGCAGGATGAGCAGGACGAGCAAGACCAGGAGCACGAGCAGGACCAGCAGGACCAGCAGGACGAGGAGCAGTTTCAGCAGAGTAAGCACCAGCAGAAGCACCACCACCATAAGCAGCATCATCAGCTCCTCCAGAAGCAGCATCAGCAGAAGCACCACTGCCAGAAGCAGCATCAGCAGAGTAAGCACGAGCAGAAGCACCACTGCCATAAGCAGCAGCAGCAGCTCCTCCAGAAGCAGAAGGAGCAGAAGCCCCAGCCCCAGAAGAGCAACCCCTTGCTACAGAAGCCCCAGCAGAAGCAGAGTGAGGGCCGGGGGTGGGAGGGTGGCCCTGTCCCTCTTGCCAGGGCTGGCAGCAGATGGCTGAGGCTTCCTCTTCTTCTCCATGGTTGTGGGGTTGCTGGCGGGCAGCAAGGCTGGCAGGAAGGCTGGCAGGAAGGCAGGCAGCAAGGCTGGCAGGCAGGCTGGCAGGGAGGCTGGCAGGAAGGCTGGAAGGCAGGCAGGCACGAAGGCTGGCAGGAAGGCTGGCAGGCAGGCTGCCAGGCAGGCTGGCAGGCAACAAGGCTGGCAGGCAGGCTGGCAGGCAGGCTGGCAGACAGGCAGGCAGCAAGGCTGGCAGGCAGCAAGCCTGGCAGGCATGCAGGCAGGCAAGGCAGGCAGGCTGGCAAGGCTGGCAGGCAGTCGATGTGTCTGGAAGCAGGTCTTTCCTCTGAATGGTGACCTGCTTGGGAGCTGCCTCCCTTTATATCCACAGAGCTGACGCAATGCATCCTCCCCGCATGTGCAGTGTATGCTAGGCATCCGCTAGGCATCCGCTAGGCATCCGCCAGGCTTCTGCTCTGCATCCGCTTCATCCGCTAGGCTTCCGTTGTGCATCCGCTTCATCCGCTCGGCGTCCACTCTGCATCCGCTGTATCCATTCCACATCCGCTTTGCTGCGGTCCTCCGGAAGCCTTGCTGATGTGCCATCCACTCTCATCCGTTTCCACCTGCTAGGCTTCCTGGAGCATCCACTTTCCATCCGCCCTGCGTCCTCCCCCCATCCATTCCTTTCCGTGTTATCCGCTCTGGTTATGCAAATTTGGGGCACTTTTGAGAGCGGATAACAACGGATGGAACATTTTTCTCGTCCGCTGTGTCCTTTTTACAAACGTTTTGCATCCATCGGCCAGTGTGACAGGGCCTTTAGAGAATATATCTTATCCCCAGGGTTTGGATTTAAAATGAGAAACTGCTAGAACTCAAAAGTGGCTGTTCAATTCGGCCTTGTTGCAAGAAGTGAAGATCTCAGCATGAGGAGGCAAAGGGAAAAAAAACCCCTCTGCTAAAAAGTCTACAGAGGATAGCATTTTAAAAAATGTGCCACCCAAATAATTATTTTATATTTAGTTTATTATGCTTACACCAAAGGTGGTGAGGTGGGTCGAGGATTTTTTATGTGGAAAAGGGTTAATAAGACTCATTCCAATTAAATGGGATAAAACTAAAAACAAACCCACGTCCAACCTTGCTACCTCAAGGAAGGACATCAGTTGTACACAGGATTAAGTAAAAAAAAAGATAAGAGTTGTGACTGCACTGTGATGATTGCCACCTGAATTTTTGGGATCTTGCCATAGATGCCCCTAGCTCAGTGATGGGATTCAATTTTTTTTTACTACTGGTTATGTGGGCATGGCTTGGTGGGCATGGTGTGGCTTGGTGGGCATAGCAGGGGAAGGTTATTACAAAATCCCCATTCCCTCCCCATCCACTAACCTGCTTTACAGCTCCGTTCTCCTGTGCAGGGCAACAAACAAGACCCAGCTGATCAGCTGGGACTCAGGAGGCAGAGAATAGATGGAGGTGGGGTCAGTCAGAGGTGGTATTTGCCAGTTCTCCAAACTACTAAAAATTTCTGCTACTGGTTCTCCAGAACTGGTCAGAACCTGCTGAATACCACCTCTGCCCTAGCTAAATCAACTTCTCTCTACTATCTACTCAGAAGAAAAAATGTAGCAGTTTTAGAAGCTGGTCCTCTGCCTGTTCACTGAGTAGGATTATTGTTCAGTCCAGAAAGAAGCACGTGAGACCGGGTTCCAAACAACAACTCTTTATTTTAAACCGCTAGGTAAAGAAAATGGAACATAGCCCAAGCCGTGGCAGCCCTTTATATAGCGGCTAGCCTGCTGGTTTGTGGCCAATGACAGTTATTTAATTCTTCCCACCGTTTGCTGGCTTCCCAGATTGGTTCCTAGCGAACCAATCCATAAGTGGCCTTTTCAGCCAATCAGAATGAAGTACTTGGAAACTTCCAAGTTCCATACAGAACAACCCTCCCCCTTTAGTTCAGTCCAACGTGGGTGACGTAGTCGCGCAGGTAGGTGGGGCTTTTCCTAGTTCTAGTTGACCTGCGCGGCTCAGTCTTGTTTTGGTCTTCAAGCGGTTCGGATGGGATCGCTGCTTCTCTCGACCTTCTCCATGGAACCTCCTGGAAGCGTGAGTCAGCCATGGCACTCCTGCCTGAGTCTCTCGGGCCGGTTGAGATGGCTCTGCTGCTCCCTCCTGGTTTGGCCAGGTTGGTTGAGCTGGCCTGGCTGCCACCTTCCAGGAAGGCCTCATTTTGCTCTCCTGCTCCCGGACTTCTTTCTTGGGGTTCATCTAACCGTGAGTGCTCTTTTTGTTTGGTTAGATTGTCGTTTTGCAGAGTTTGTTGTCTTGTTATGGGAGGTTCGTCTCTCCCTTTTTTATTTATTTGTACTTCCCCCTTCCTTGGTTGTTTTTTCATCGGAATTTATTATTTTGGGTTCTGCGGCGGTTTTTCTTTCGAGGTTGTGGGAACGAAGCTGGTCTATGTGCTGCTTCCATTCCCTCCCATTGTCTAGTGTTAGTCATTAGGACCGGGGGCCAGTGACTTGTGTGATGGTGGCTGGCAGCCATAGAGGGTCCCTGGTAAGGTTCTTGGCATAGACTAGGTCGCCGATTTTGAAGGTACGGTATTTGCTGGAGGAGTCAGGGGGCTTGTCCCATGTGTAGGTGGGGTGTAACCTGTCCAGGTAGGACCGTAGTTTCCTACCCATTAACAGTTCAGCTGGGCTTTTAATTGTAGTACTACTAGGGGTAATATGTTGCAAGGTTAGGAGTTGGTTCAGTTTGTCCTGCATGTCCCCCTTGTCCATTCTCTCTAGGCCCTCCTTAGTATACCTAACCATGCGTTCGGCCCTGCCATCCGCAGCCAGATGGGCCGGCGCAGTTAAACTGAGGCCCGTTGTCCGAAACCAGTACATCTGGTAGTCTATGCATCACAAACAGTTTGTCGAGTTGTTTCATGACAGCCTTGGTGGTTGTCAAATATGCATCGACCACAATCAAAAAGGTGTTCCCCTTTGTTGGCCCAGCGAAGTCAATGTGCACCCAAGAACATGGACCCCGGAGAGTTTCCCAGTCCCGTATTGGTGCTTATGGGGGGGTAAGCCTCACTTTCTGACAGGCATGGCATGTTGCAACCCAGCGTTCAATGTCTTTGTCCAGCCCTGGCCACCAGACATAACTCCTGGCCAGGGCTTTCATCTTAACTATGCCTGGGTGACCCTCATGCAACATGCCTAGGACGGTTTCTTGTAGGCTGCTTGGGATTACCACCCTGTCACCCCTTAAGATGCACCCCTTTTCGATAGACAGCTTGGTCTGTCTGGTACGGAAAGGTTTAAAAGTCTCAGTTTTTTTATTTTCCTCCGGCTAGCCTTTACCTACCCAGTTCAGTATTCGCGCTGTCAAAGGGTCTTTGGCTGTGGCTC
>BLBF01000004.1:14049552-14059952 GCA_015471245.1 Laticauda colubrina | reverse complement strand
GTTTTGCAGAGTTTGTTGTCTTGTTATGGGAGGTTCGTCTCTCCCTTTTTTATTTATTTGTACTTCCCCCTTCCTTGGTTGTTTTTTCATCGGAATTTATTATTTTGGGTTCTGTGGCGGTTTTTCTTTCGAGGTTGTGGGAACGAAGCTGGTCTATGTGCTGCTTCCATTCCCTCCCATCGTCTAGTGTTAGTCATTAGGACCGGGGGCCAGTGACTTGTGTGATGGTGGCTGGCAGCGATAGAGGGTCCCTGGTAAGGTTCTTGGCATAGACTAGGTCGTGGATTTTGAAGGTACGGTATTTGCTGGAGGAGTCAGGGGGCTTGTCCCATGTGTAGGTGGGGTGTAACCTGTCCAGGTAGGACCGTAGTTTCCTACCCATTAACAGTTCAGCTGGGCTTTTATTTGTAGTACTACTAGGGGTAATATGTTGCAAGGTTAGGAGTTGGTTCAGTTTGTCCTGCATGTCCCCCTTGTCCATTCTCTCTAGGCCCTCCTTAGTATACCTAACCATGCATTCGGCCCTGCCATCCGCAGCCAGATGGGCCGGCGCAGTTAAGGCATGACAGATACCCTGGGCAGCCAGGTATTGTTCGAACAGCAAGGCGGTAAACTGAGGCCCGTTGTCCGAAACCAGTACATCTGGTAGTCTATGCATCACAAACAGTTTGTCGAGTTGTTTCATGACAGCCTTGGTGGTTGTCAAATATGCATCGACCACAATCAAAAAGGTGTTCCCCTTTGTTGGCCCAGCGAAGTCAATGTGCACCCAAGAACATGGACCCCGGAGAGTTTCCCAGTCCCGTATTGGTGCTTATGGGGGGGTAAGCCTCACTTTCTGACAGGCATGGCATGTTGCAACCCAGCGTTCAATGTCTTTGTCCAGCCCTGGCCACCAGACATAACTCCTGGCCAGGGCTTTCATCTTAACTATGCCTGGGTGACCCTCATGCAACATGCCTAGGACGGTTTCTTGTAGGCTGCTTGGGATTACCACCCTGTCACCCCTTAAGATGCACCCCTTTTCGATAGACAGCTTGGTCTGTCTGGTACGGAAAGGTTTAAAAGTCTCAGTTTTTTTATTTTCCTCCGGCTAGCCTTTACCTACCCAGTTCAGTATTCGCGCTGTCAAAGGGTCTTTGGCTGTGGCTCTCGCGACGTCGGCTTCAATCAGCGGTAGCTCCGGGCAGGTCTCAAGTTGGAATGTGGAGGTAGTTGGAGCAGGGTTGTCTTCTGTGATGGGCAAGGGGTAACGGCTCAGGGTGTCGGCCTGCGAGATGGCTTTGCCAGGTCTGTGGAGCAGCATGTAGGAGTAGGCAGCGAGGAATTCAGACCACCTCATCATTCTTGGAGACAGAATGTTCGGGGTTGGCTTGTTTCCCGCTAGGATTCCAAGGAGAGTCTTGTGGTCGGTTACAATAGAAAAAGGTCTACCATAAAGGTACTCATGGAATCATTTGACCCCAGCGACGATTGCCAGGGCTTCGCGATCAAGTTGGCTGTAATTGCGTTCCACCTTGGAGAGTGTCTTTGAGTAAAAGGCGACTGGTGCCTCTCTGCTGTCTGGAAGCTGGTGACTCAGGATGGCACCAACCCCAAAAGGTGAAGCATCGCAAGTGACCGTCAGAGGTAGGGTGTTGCTAAACTGGATAAGAACGGTGCCTGATGTTCATAGGTCCTTAATACCTTGGAAGGCTCTCTGTTCCCAGTGGCCCCATGTCCAAGCGGTTTTTTTTATCTATCAGTCGATGTAGGGGTTCTGCTATTGTCACCTTATGGGGTAGAAACACATTGTAAAAATTTATGAGGCCTAGGAACGCCTGGAGATCGGTTTTGTTTTTTGGTCTGGGAGCGTCTTTGATAGCCTTCACCTTCTTTTCGGTTGGGTGATTGCCTTGCTCATCGATTAAATAGTTCAAAAATTTGACCCGGTTAGTAGCCAGTTCACATTTTTCCTTCTTAACTTTTAGGCCTGATTTTCTAAAGCGAGTAAATACTTCTTTTAACCTGGTCTCTAGCTGGCTGGGTTTTTTTGCTGAGACCAGTACATCGTCAAAGTATGGGATGACACTTTTGATTCCATTTAGTAGGCGTTCCATGAGGCTTTTGAAAACGCCTGGGGCAACGCTAACACCGAATTGGAGGCGGTTACATTTGAATGCCCCTCTATGTGTTACTATCGTTTGTGCCTCTGCTGTTATTGGATCAATGGGTAGCTGCTGATAAGCTTGTGCTAGGTCGAGTTTTGCAAATATTTTTCCTCCCTCTAGCGAGTGCAATAAATGTTGCACTACTGGCACTAGATATGCGCTTTGTTGGAGCGTGTGGTTCAGGGTTGCCTTATAGTCCCCACAGATGCGCACTGATCCATCTGGCTTTACCAGTGTGATGATAGGGGTTTCCCAATTGACATGGTCAATTGGTTCTAAAACCCCTAGTGCTATCAACTTATTCAGCTGTTCGTCAATTTTTCGTTTAAGCGCAAATGGAATGCGTCTGGCCTTTAAACGAATGGGTGCTATTTTCGGGTCTAGGCTAAATGAAATTGGGGTCCCTGGTAGTTGCCTAGAGTTCCGTCAAATACATTTTGTATTTCAAAATGTATATTCCAAAATACATTTTAAAAATTACATTTTGGAATTTGTGGAGTAGGTTCTCCTCCCAGTTGGTGTAGCGATGCGGTTGATCCCGGTCATCCCGATTTCCAGAGGCACGAACCATTCGATTCCTAGCAGACTAGGGCAGTCATGGTCGACGATGGTCAGAGGCAAGACTTCGGCGTGTTGTTTAAATTCAACTAAAAAATGTCCAAGGCCAACTACTGGGATTTGATTTCCCTGATAGTCTTTTAGCACAAGTTTTTGTTTCTTTTGTTCTTTCTGCTTGATGTTCGGAATTAGGCGCCAGATGGTATTCCAGGATACCATCAATAGGAACGACCTTGAGTCGACCTCCATCTCGCAGGGTCTCCCTTTGATGCTCACCTCTATCCGAACCTTCTTTCCGCTTTCCGCCCTGGCATTATCGATAGTGACTGTCTGATGCGTTTCTTCTCTGTCACTGGTTCTTTTATTGCAGTTCCATCGGTTGCCGGCTTGTCTGTCATCATGTCTGGGTGTGTGTGCTGCAGCGTCTTTTTGAACTATATCTCTTTTTGTTGCAGGAGACCCTTTTGATTTTCCCCCTTTTATTACAAGCCCAGCATATTGCATTGAGGAACTTGCATTCAGACCGCGGGTGATTGCCTCTGCAGCCCGCACATTGAAATTCCCACTGATTCTTCCTCTTTTCGTGCCATTTTCTATCTGAATAGAGTCTATGGACATCTTCGTCGTCGTCTTCGGTGTCACTCTGGGTTTCGATGTCCTTGTGGTGGGTTATCGCTGTGGGCTGTTTCTTTCCTCCCTCTGCCTTCTTCTCCTTGGTTTGGGTCGGTAGGTCTGGAACTGCGTTCATTTTCCGCATGGTGGCTGCTGACTTTTTCGCTGCTTCAGCGGCAGTTGCCTCAGCAATGGCCTCGGCCAGGTTTATATTTGGCCTGTTCAGTAGTTTGCTCTGAAGGATAGAGTCTTTCAGGCCGAGGACTCTCACAGCCTCATCCATGTTTTGAAACTCACATGCTCCTCCAATGTGTCTCAAGGCTGCCACAAAGTCTGCTATGGTTTCATCCTCCTTCTGGTCCCTTTTGTAAAATTCGTGCCTTTTGATTAGATTGGAGACCACCGGTGCGTAGTGTGTTCGGAGCATTCGGTTCAGGTTGGACCAGATCATCTGCTTGACATCTCTGGGTTTCACCAGCGCCTTCGCCATTTTGAATATGGCCGGTCCGCAGTGTGTAAGGAAGACAGCCCTCTTCCTTTGATCTGAGATTTCTTCCATCTCGTTGCTTTCTAAGAACATAAGAAAGTGATCGATATACGATTCCCAATACTCCTTATCAGGATTGAAGGGTGCGGGCGGTGCATTGTTACCAGCCATCTCTTTTTGTTCGGTTCAGATCGCTGCGTGCTTCGGTCTCTGCTTCTATGACGATCCCACCTTCGTCGCCAGTGTTCCGTCTGGAAAGAAGCACATGAGACCGGGTTCCGAACAACAACTCTTTATTTCAAACCGCTATGTAAAGAAAACGGAACATAGCCCAAGCTGTGGCAGCCCTTTATATAGCGGCTAGCCTGCCGGCTTGTGGCCAATGACAATTATTTAATTCTTCCTGCCGTTTAGCAGAGAATAGATGGAGGTGGGGTCAGTCAGAGGTGGTATTTGCCAATTCTCCAAACTACTAAAAATTTCTGCTACTGGTTATTTAATTCTTCCTGCCGTTTAGCGGCTTTCCAGATTGGTTCCTAGAGAAGCAATCCGTAAGTGGCCTTTTCAGCCAATCAGAATGAAGTACTTGGAACCTACCAAGTTCCATACAGAACAATTATAAAGAGATCCAGAGTCAAAGGGCAAAATAATATTTTCAACCCAGCATGCAGGGGCCACCAGGGAGTGGTGCGGTGGCCTAGAGCTGGAGTTCTCGTCTCCCAATCAGGAGACTGTGAGTTCAATTTTTGGTAGAGGCAGCTATTTCTCTCTCTGGGAACACTGAGAAAGTATCTGCTGAACAAAACTCCGCATTGGCAACAGGAAGAGCATCTGGCCATTAAAACACTCTGCTAGAGTGTTTCTCTGCTAGACTCTAGACTCTACAATCCCTCTAGCAAGGGATTATGGGGCCATTAAAAGAAGATGATGATGTAGGGGTCACCAACTTTTTTGCTACTGACATGTGCTATTGGAACAAACTGTTTGCATTTAGACAATATTTCTCTGTGGAGTTCAGTTCTCCAGCCTGCAGAGCTGGCTGAGGAATTCTGGAAGTCCATACATCTTTAAGGGCCTGTCACATTGGCCGACGGATGCAAAACGTATGTTAAAAGGACACAACAGATGAGAAAATGTTCCTTCCATTGTTATCCGCTCTCAAAAGTGCCCCGAATTTGCAAAAGCAGAGCGGACAACAACGGAAAGGAACGGACGGGGGGAGGACGTAGCCAGGATATAAGGCCGATGCTCCACAGAAGCCTAGCGGATGGAAGTGGATGGAAGTGGATGGCACATCCGCAGGGCTTCTGGGGGAGCAAAGCGAAGCGGACGCGCAGCGGAAAGAGCGGATGCCGAGCGGATGAAGCGGATGCATCACGGAAGCCTAGCGGATGCCTAGCGGATGCCTAGCAGATGCCTAGAGGATGCAAAGCGTTCACTGCGCATGCGGGGAGGATGCATTGCGCCAGCCCCGCGGATATAAAAGGATGCAGCTCGCAAGCTGATCACCATTCAGAGGAAAGACCTGTTGCCAGACACAGCTCCAGCCAGCCAGCCAGCCAGCCAGCAAGCCAACAACCATGGGGAAGAAGAGAAAGCCTCTGCCATCTGCTGCCAGCCCTGGCAAGAGGGACAGGGCCACCATCCCACCCCCTGGTCCTGACTCTGCTTCTGCTGGGGCTTCTGCTGCTCGGGCTGACTCTTCTGGTGCTGGAGCTTCAGCTGGCACTGCTCCTGGTGCTGGTGCTTCTGCTGGTGCTTACTCTGCTGTTGCTTCTCCTGGTGCTGGTGCTTCTGCTGGGGCTTACTCTGCTGGCGCTGCTCCTGGTGCTGGTGCTTCTGCTGATGCTTACTCTGCTGGTGCTGCTCCTGGTGCTGGTGCTTCTGCTGGTGCTTACTCTGCTGGCACTGCTCCTGGTGCTGGTGCTTCTGCTGGTGCTTACTCTGCTGGTGCTGCTCCTGGTGCTGCTCCTGGTGCTGGAGCTTATTCTGCTGGCGCTGTTCCTAGTCCTGCTGGTGCTGCTGGTGCTGCTGGTGCTTACTCTGCTGTTGCTGATCCTGGTCCTGCTGGTTCTGCTGGTGCTGCTGGTGCTGCTGGTCCTGCTTTTGCTGCTACTGTTGTTGTTGCTGCTGCTGGTGGTGTGGTGGAGCAGCCCCTACAACCTCGAAGCCCCTCTGATGAGGGCCCAGATGGCCCTGCCAGAGGGAGGAAGAGGCATACGCGTGAACGAGAACAGGAGAGGAGGCAGTACTCCATTGAAGAGGAACATGAGGATGAGGTGCTGGAATGGTGGAGGGAGAACGAGTATCTTTGGCGGAAGGGACACAGGCTCTATCGAGACACCAAAAGGAAGCAGGCTGCTTGGAGAGAGAAGGCGGAGAGCCTGGGCTACACTTTGGAGGTGCTCCTCGGCTGGTGGAAGCACATGCACACCTGGTATGGGAAGCTGCACCTCAAGAAATCTGGCCAGGCCACTGTCAAGCTGATGGACCGAGAGACCTACGTAATGGCCAAGTGCAGCTTCTTGGAGGGTGAGATCCACCACTGAGGAGCAGCCCCTCTCACAACCCTCTCTCTCAGGCAGCCTGCTGAGAGCCAGTCCTCTTCTGGCCAAGAGTCAGTTCCTGTGTCCAGGCAGGTATCTGTGGAGCGTGCCACGACGGAGACCCCTCCGACAGCTGCACTACCCGTGGCGGAGCGCATGGAGGACCCCCTGACGCAGTGGGAGCAAGGAGAGGGCACTTCCACCAGAGACCAACCCACATCCACCCCCAGCTCCACCTCCACAGAAAGCAGGCAGAGAGCCAGACCAGAGGGGCAGAGCCATACTGTCCTGCTGGAGATCAGGGACACCATCAGAAGCAGCGTAGATCTCCTCTCTCAGCTGGTACACACCGACGTCCCATCCTCCAAATGCAAGCCCTTCCTCACCTACGTCAACCAGACCCTCATGAACATGTCCGAATCACAGTACCAGGTGATAAAGGAGAGGATCACCGGTCTTCTGCACAACCCTCCAGACCCAGCTGAACCTGCTCCCACCCAGTCCAGGTCTGCTCCTCCACCCCAGTTGATGTCATTGCCCTTCCAAAGCTTTCCACAGGCCCTCACCTAACAAGGCTACGGCTACCAGGAGGTCCAGCAGCACAGGCAGCCCGTCCCAGTCCAGGCCACTGATGCCACCGATGCCACCGACACCACAGATGCCACCCATGCCTCACCTCGCTCAACTGCAGACCAGACATCCCCACTACACTCCTCCTTCCTCCAACCCACAGCCAAGCCCGGCCTCAGAACATCTGTCATCGATATTGGGGCTGACACCCCATGGGTTGGAGGAAAGGGCTCTCAACATAACAGGACTGAGCCAGCTCTCTGAGAGCTTCCTCCACACACCATCCCCTGTTGTCCTCTTGGGGCCAGGCACCCCAATGGCACCTCAGACCAGCACTCCAGCAGCAGCCACCTCCACAGCACCTGGACCCTTCACCCCTGAGACTGGGCACACCTCAGAGTGATGAAGAAGAGTGCCAGAGACTGGGTGGCTACCTGTTGACTTTATCTTTGCTTGGGACACTTGGGTCATTTTGCTTTTACAGCTTGTTATTAATAATGATTATCTTTGCTTCACACACTTGCTTCATTTATTTTAGTCAATAAAGTCTTGGTGGAAACTTTTAGAAATGGTTTAAGCCGTTGCATGCTTGTGGGATGGGTTAGGATAGCAGTGGGATAAGGATAGTTGTGGGATGGGTCAGGATAGTTGTGGGATCGATAAACCTCCAGCGCAAGCATAGTGGGACTGTATGGTCCACCCTCCCAGCTGCCACTCCGTTTTACATCCACTTTCCATCCGTTGGTGCTGTGTGACAGGGGCTTAAAGTTGCCAACTTTGAGAAACACTGGATCAAGGCATCCATGACAGGTGCCATGTGTGCTTTGAACCCAACTCATTTGGTTGTTGCATATATCTATTTTCAAAAGTGAGACAGTTCAGATTTGGTGCTATATGAGTGCAATAAATAAATATGTAAATGTGCCACTTTAGCTGTAAACCATTAGTACACTACATTAAGGCCATTTCCTCACCCAGACTTTATGATTGCAATATAAATCCTGTCCCTGCTACTGCTGAGTGATGGTTGGATGACACACTCCTATCAATCACTAGTTTGGAAGTGGGGAAAAACTTATTTCGAGGTAGGTGTGTATATATTTGTAGCTTCCTTGCAGCGAATTACATCCACCCCTGCAGCATTGCAACATGTCTTTCTAACCCCCTTGCTTTTTTCCCTGACCACTAACAATGTTTGCAAAGCACTTCTGCCTCCAATACAAAGTTTGAATAAACTACTGTTTGCCCAGTTCAGGATAATTCATGCCTGCCCAATTGAGTTCAATGAGATCAATTCCCCAGAAAAAAGAGCAGAAGCGCTGTTTTAATCAGAGTTAAAATTAACACCAGCAGAATCAGTTTACAACTTTGCAGTTTCTGCAATAAAAACAGAAACCCTTGGCCATTGCCTCCCCCATTTCTGATAAAAAAAAGAAAAAAGAAATATGCCTTTGAGGTTCATGGATTGGTGCTCTAGCAATGGTAGTTTTGCTTGCACATAAATTGCTCTGGCCCGTCCCCAGCAATTACTCAAGCAAATAATGGACCTCCCTAATATCCCAGCTGCAGCAGAAATAAGTAGAATAACTTTCTAAATTGAAAATGGGAGGCAAAGCTCGTTACCTTTTTTTAACATTATCATGTGGTCTTTGGTTTTAATTGGCTGCAGAAAGACCATGCTTGCACCAAAAGGAGGAAATTAAATCTTTTATTGATTAAAAAAAAAGGCATTGAATGAGAGACACCCCACCAAGTCTGGGAGAAAGAGTACAAAGGGTAGTTAGAACATGTTTCCCTACCAAGGCACATTACTTTGTCACAAGGCTGCAGTTTAAAAAAAACTGACCAATTTGAGAAATGTATGATAGCTGATGGGCACAGAAGAACAAAGCTGCAATCCTATGAGTGGTAATCATGATGTCAGATGCCATCCATTCTTGACAATGACAACTTGGAATTCTTGACAATGACAAGAAACAATGGTTGGAAACTAATCATAGAGAGAAGCTGTTCAAGTTTTTGCAGTGTTAATTCAGCACCAGAAAAATAAACACAGATGGCTCTGATGCTTCATTTTATGTCTTTATAAACATAATAAGTAAATTTTAGATACAACTGTAGATTTCTCCAACATGGAGCAAACTCAAACAGAAGTAGACGTGTTACAAGTGCAGATCTTCAGCAGCAACTCAGCAGCTCAGAAACAGACATCAGTTTCACTTTAGTTCAGTAGGCAAGCAAGATACACAGCAGAGCAGAGAAGCAGTTTCATTTTCAATAGACAGACTCAGCTCTGCAGAGCTGCAGAACTTAATATAGAGCCACACCTAAGCTACTTCTAGTTTCAGTTTCCAGCACAGTCCTCATTGGCTGACTTACTTGCTATGCCTATTCGTTGGCTGACCTTGTTGCCATGCTCTATTTGAGTTCATGAATATATTCTGACAGAAGCAACCTGAAATTAAGGAGAAACTTCCTAACAGTGAGGACAATTAACTGGTGGAACAGCTTGGCTTCAGAGATCATGGGAGCTTCATCACTGCAGGTTTTTAAGAAGAGACTGGACAGCCACTTGCCTAGGATCTTCTGCCAGAGCAGAGGCTGGACTAGAAGACCTCCAAGGTCCCTTCCAGTTCTATTATTTTCAATTTTAACTGATGAGAAGAAAGTAGAGAAATGCAAAATACCGCATCATTGTAACAGAAAGTACATCTCCTTGCATCTTCCCTCATCAACATTTGTGGAAGCATCTGTGTGAATGTAAAGGCCCTGTCACATCGGCCGATGGATGCAAAAAGTATGTAAAAAGGACACAGCGGACGAGAAAATGTTCCATCCGTTGTTATCCGCTCTCAAAAGTGCCCCAAATTTGCATAAACAGAGCGGACAACAACGGAAAGGAACGGACGGGGAGAGGACGTAGCAAAGATGTTAAGCGGATGCTCCATGGAAGCCTAGCGGATGGAAGTGGATGGAAGCGGATGGTACATCCGCAGGGCTTCCGGGGAAGAACACCGAAGTGGACGCGCAGTGGAAGGAACGGATGCAGAACAGATGCCTAGCGGATAATGTGGATGCATCACGGACGCCTAGCGGATGCCTAGCGGATGCCTAGTGGATGCCTAGCGGATGCAAAGCGTTCACTGCGCATGCGGGGAGGATGCATTGCATCAGAGGAAAGACCTGCTGCCAGAGACATCTTGAGAGAACACCATGGGGAAGAAGAAGAAGCCTCTGCCAACTCCTGCCAGCCCTGGCAAGAAGGACAAGGCCACCATCCCACCCCCTGGTGCTGACTCTGCTTCTGCTAGAGCGTCTGCTGCTGGTGCTGACTCTGCTGGTGCTGGTGCTTCTGCTGGTGCTGCTCTTGGTGCTGGTGCTTCTACTGCTGGTGCTGCTGGTGCTGCTGGTGCTGCTGGTCTCCTGGTGCTGCTGGTGCTGCTGGTGCTGCTGGTGCTGCTGGTGCTGCTGGTGCTG
>BLBF01000004.1:14035644-14049542 GCA_015471245.1 Laticauda colubrina | reverse complement strand
TGCTGGTGCTGCTGGTGCTGCTGGTGCTGCTGGTGCTGCTGGTGCTGATGGTCCTGATGGTCCTGCTGGTGCTGCTGGTGGTGTTGTGGGGGACCAGCCCCTAGAACCTCAAAGCCCTTCTGATGAGGGCCCAAAAGGCTCTGCCAGAGGGAGGAAGAGGCAATCGCATGATAGGGAGAGGAGACAGTACTCCATTGAAGAGGAACATGAGGATGAGGTGCTCGAATGGCTGAGGGAGAATGAGTACCTCTGGCGGAAGGGACACAGGCTCTATCAAGACACCAAGCGGAAGCAGGAGGCTTGGAGAGAGAAGGCGGAGAGCCTGGGCTACACTTCAGAGGTCCTCCTCGGGTGGTGGAAGCACTTGCACACCTGGTATGGGAAGCTGCACCTCAAGAAGTCTGGCCAGGCCGTGGTCAAGCTCACCGACCGGGAGACCTACGTGATGGCCAAGTGCAGCTTCTTGGAGGGTGAGATCCACCACCAAGGAGCAGCCCCTCTGTCAACCCTCTCTCTCAGGCAGCCCACAGAAAGCCAGTCCTCTTCTGGCCAAGAGTCAGCTCCTGTGTCCAGGCAGCTATCTGTGGACCACCCCACAATGGAGATCCCCCCGACAGCTGCACTCCCCATGGCAGAGCGCATGGAGGACCCCCTGATGCAGTTGGAGCAAGGAGAGGCCGCTGACATCAGAGACCAACCCACACACACACCTAGCTCCACCTCCAGAGAAAGCAGGCAGAGGGGCAGACCGGAGGGACAGAGCCATACTGTCCTGCTGGAGATCAGGAACACCATCAAAAACAGCGTAGATCTCCTCTCTCAGCTGGTACACACCGACATACCATCCTCTAACAGAAAGCCATTCCTCACCTATGTCAACTAGACCCTCATGGACATGTCCGAATCCCAGTACCAGGTGATAAAGAAGAGGATCACAGGTCTTCTGCACAACCTTCCAGGTCCAGCTGAACCTGCTCCCACCCAGTCCAGGTCTGCTCCTCCACCGCAGGTGATGTCACAGCCCTTCCAAGGCTTTCCACAAGCCCTCACCGACCAAGTCTACGGCTTCCAGGAGCTCCAGGAGCACAGGCAGCCCTTCCCAGTCCAGGCACAGGTACATGGAATGCCACTGGTACCACCGATGCCACCGATACCACCGATGCCACAGATGCCACCCATGCCCAGATGCCACCGATGCCACAGATGCCACCCACACCTCACTTCGCTCACCTGCAGACCAGACAGCCCCACTACACTCCTCCTTCCTCCACCTCACAGCCAAGCCCAGCCTCAGAATATCTGTCATCGGTCTTGGGACTGACACCCCATGTCATGGAGGAAGGGGCTCTCAACATCACAGGACTGAGCCAGCTCTCTGAGAGCTTCCTCCACACACCATCCCCTGTTGTCCTCTTGGGGCCAGGCACCCCAATGGCACCTCAGACCAGCACTCCAGCAGCAGCCACCTCCACAGCACCTGGACCCTTCACCCCTGAGACTATGGACACGCCTCAGAGTGACTGAGAAAAGTGCCAGAGAGTGGGTTGCTACCTGTTGACTTTGTCTTTGCTTGGGACATTTTACTTGGGTCATTTTGCTTTTACAGTTTGTTATTAATAAAGTTTGTCTTTGCTTTACACACTTGATTCAGTTCTTTTAGTAAATAAAGTCTTGATGGAAACTTTTAGAAATGGTTTAAGCCTTTGCATGCTTGTGGGATGGGTAAGGATAGTTGTGGGATAGATAAACCTCCAGCGCAAGCAGAGTGGGACTGTATAGTCCACCCTCCCAGCTGCCACACATATGGCCCTTTATTATCAATAACAATTTAATCATTGATCAACACATTTCAACATAAACAAAACTCTTTATTAATGCCCTGTTCATTGTCGGGCCACTCAACATACATGGCACAATCTCATCAGTGTGATGAGACAGGCTGAAGGAAGCATCCATTAAGCATCTACCATCCTGTCTTGCCACTCCACTAATCCAGCTGGGGAGTTGCACCAGTGTTTCAGGAGGTTGCGCTGCTTCTTCCCTTCATGTGAAGTTCTGTTGGGGCCTTGCACATCCACAGTATCTATCAGGTTTCGCCATTGCCTCCATTCACCAGGCTCCATGTCCCCATTGCCTTGTTGGTGGTCCACAAGCCTGTTCTGCAACATTGGGTAGCAGGTGCGCATGAGATTGTGCTGGATGCAGCAAGCATCCAAGATGCTCCTCACAGTCTTTGGGTGATGCTGCATGGTGGTGAGAAGTACCTGGAACCTGTTGGCCAGGATGCCAAAGGCATTCTCCACCACCCGCCTTGCCCTGGACAGCCTGTAGTTGAAGATCCTCTCTTCATGGGTGAGGCATCTGGAAGTGTAGGGCTTCATGAGGTAGGTTCTGAGGGAGAAGTCGTCATCCCCCATGATGAAGTAGGGAACATCTTGTGTGTCGTTGGGCAGGGGGTCTGGATCTGGGAAGCCCATGATGAGGTTGCCTTCCAGCCCATCCTTGAGGTGACTGGCGTTGTGTATACCTGGGCATCTGAAGATGAGCCGTTGCCTGAAGCATCGATGTACATGAATTTGTAGTCAGCATCGACCATGGCGAAGAAGTTGATGCTGAAGAAGCCCTTGTAGTTGTGATAAGTGGACCCTGAGTTGGCTGGAGCTTTGCAGGTCACGTGCTTCCCATCTATGGCTCCAACAGTGTGGGGGAAGTTCCACTTCTGATACCACTGCTCTGCAACTTTCTTCCATCCTTCTTCAGTGGAGGGGCACTGGAGGAGCTCCTGCAGGTATTCTTCGATGATGGCCTGCACCACTTCTCTGACCACAATGCTTATGGTGTTGGATGGCACCCTCCAGGCATACTGCATGCTCCTGTACGTGGTCCCGGAGGCCAGGTGGCGCAGAGTCAGTGCCACCTTCAGCCCAGCGTCCAGGCTGGGCCGGAAGCTGGTGTTTGCCTTGGTCAACCTGGGTGTCAGCCCCTCCACAACATCGTCAAACATGGCTGGAGGCATCCTCATGAAGTTTTGGAATACACGAGGGTCTTCGTTCCTGAGCTCCACCATCAGCTTGTTATACAATCCATACTCGGCTCTTCTCCTGATCCATCTTCGGACCCAGACACTTCTTGGCCGCCTCCTTTTCTTCCCATAGAACAGGTGAAAGAGCCTGTAGATGGCTTCACACTGTTGTAGAATGATGGCGGCTACCAAAAGGAGTGTGCAACGATCCATGGTGGAGATGACTGGATGCTGTGGAAGAGCAAGAGCAAGATGAAGGCTGCAGAGGTCTGCACAGCAGGGCTGCTGGACTGAAAGTGAGATCCAGGTGAGTTCCTCCCCCTTTTTATAGGAAATATAGGTTTTCCGCTAGGTGTCCTTTTGCATCCTCTAGACATCCTGCAGACATCCTAAATATCCGAGATACGTCCCCTATATGAACGTTTTTTTCCGTTTTAATGCTTTATATACGATCTGCATCCGCTTTCATCCTTTCTACATCCGTGATACTAACGCTGCGTGTCTGTTCCGCGTCCGTTTCACTTCCTCCCTGTGTCCGTTTTCCGCTGGAGTGGATGTGAGCTGCGCGGATGCGCAGCGGATGCCTACGATATAGTGGACGCATAACGGATGATGACAGACGTATAACGGATGTTCCCTGTATGCGTAGCGGATGTATAATGTACGCGTTGGATACTTTATCCGCTCAAAACTTTTTGTGCAGCTCAAAACTTTTTGTGCAGCTCAAAACTTTTTGAGCAGATGAAATCTCAGTAGACGGATGCTGGACGGATAGAGAGTATGAAAAATGGACGCAGTGAGCACAGAACGGATGCATCGCGTTAACCAACGGATGGCAAGTGTTTCTCTCTGTTTTACATCCTCTTTCCATCCATTGGTGCTGTGTGACATGGTCTTAAATAGTAAAGAAGGAGGTGAAGGCTAAAAATATGGCCTCAGGAAGAAGTCTAAACATTTATTTTTCCATCTCCTGATCTAATCAGAGTCAGAGATCTATAGACAGATCCTCTCAAGCAAAGCTAGTGTGAAGTCTGACTGAATCCTATCTGCTTTTGGCCTTCAACTGTAAGTTCAACATTTATTTATTGCTCATAGATGAAAATACCGAATAAAACACCAGCAACAACCTGTGAACTAAAATATTGAAAAAGAAGGATGTAGTTAACACATTCTAATACGTGATAATCCAATAAACCTTATACCCCTTTCCTTACTGCAAGGATGATCAAGCAATATCTTGTCATATTTTTTGACATTTCTGAAGATTTTTCAACTAATAAAAAGATGTGTTTTCCACAATGCAGTTGGAGTGATTAATGAGATTTAATGAGATATTAAATCAGAGCACCGTGTACAGTGAACAATTCAGCAGAATGTGAGATGTGTTGTAACAACTCTACACAGATTCCAATCAGTTCACTATTGTTCTTCAAATACTTTTCCACTGCAAGCTTTGATTGATTGATTGATTATATGCCATCATAAGTAATTTTTGGTGCCTAGCAACCATGTAGATTTTCTCTATGATGATCTATCCCTAACCTGATCTTTCAAGTCTTCCAATTGTGCATTCATCTCCACCATAATTGAGTGTTTGTCTTCTTTTTCTCTTTCCTTCCACCTTTTCCACCATTACAGATTTTTCCAGAGAGCTGGAAAATAATTTGTATCTGATGATTTGTGCCTTGAATGAGAACTTGAATGTGTTGATTTGATGATCCATTGCTTTGTTTTATTGGCTGTCCACAATATATTCTTAGCTATTTAAACACTATAAAATCATGAACCAACATGTAATCTTGAATGTTCGTGGCAAAGGTCCCTTCTACCCCAGTCCTCTGTTGACAACAGATTGAGTGTTAGTGGAATATACAGAGAAATCTCATTTTCCTTTAATGATCTGTATTGTTACCAACAAGAGAAAGTCTCCTCCATTTTTCCTATCAGTTTCTTTTCAGATGAATGAAAAACAATTAAGTTTAAAATTGTTTTCAAAAGCAAAGACAACATCAGAGAAGGAAGGTCAATGGATAGTTTTTGATGTTCTTGCATTAATTTTATTAGAAAGTGGATTGGGGAGGGGATATGAAAGCCTCATTTGTCTCATTGTTTGCAGCATCATTGACTGCTGATTTAGGGAAAACATAATGTAGAAACTCCTTTTGGACACTTTCAGTTGTGGTACTATTATTGCTGTCTCAGGGAAGTTCTGCCTCTTAGAAATGGTTAGGTTGAGAGAGAATTTATCCACCCAATTTTGTTAGGTGTATTATTTGGTGAAAAGTATCAAAAAATCTTTTGTGCCTAGTTTCAAGGTTCTTCAATTATTCTGGATCTGGATTCCAAATAGAAGGATATTAGAACTATTCAGTGTGGCTTGCTACACAATTTTTGAAATACTAATTGGTGCTTTTGATGCAAAAAAAAAAATCTCCCTGGATTTGTTAGTTTGATTGATAAATGTATTAAATGGAAATATATTTCCACATTAATTAAAGTTCAACAGCAATATTTTTTGGAGATCTTAAATAATGGGCAAAGTAATATAGTAAATAAGTGCTACTATTCATTTTAGATAAAAAATGTAATACAATCCGAGAATTTAAACTAAATTAAACTGAGTGTTGGCCTTGGCAAAATACAAAACCTTTAATTGATTAATTTACTGATTAAAGCCATGGAAGCTGTCAGACAATGTTTAGAGATGGAAGTTACTCTTTATTTATTTATTAAATTTTCCTGATTTGTTCTCTATATTTTCTTCCATTATTAGAAGTGCTAAACTGGACCTATATAGAGCTGTGATAGCAATGTTCCAGTTAATTATATGCATTTAAAAAGTGCTAACATATGCAAAATGGCAGAAGGAACAGAATTTCTTCTTTGCAGTTTTTAAATCTGTATCTAATGAGGAATATAAATAATATAATTACATTTATATTTATTTGTTTTCTAATATTTGAGGGACCAGCATCTTTTCCCCAGATGGATAATCATTAAGGGGAACTAGATCACCACAAAGGAGGGAAGATATTGATTGAAACCAATACCCACTGTTAAGGCCCGGTCCCACTGCACTTACAGATGCAAAGAGGATATAAAACGTTAAAAAAAGCTTGCCATCTGTTGGAAAACGCTATGCATCCATTGTGTACTCACTGCATACGTGTTTCATACGCTCTATCCGTTGAGCATCTGTCCACTGCAATTTCATCTGCGTAAGAAGTTTTGAGCTGCACAAAACTTTGTGAATGGATGAACTTTCCGCCACGTACAATGTATATCCGCGACATATACGGGCAACAAATGTTCTATGTCCATTATAATCCATTAAACATCCTCTGTATCCTCTCTGCATCCTCTGGCCATCCCCTCAACTCACACCCGCTGCAGCTGAAAATGGAAAGAGGGAGGAAACAAAAGGTACACGGAACATCAACACAGCGTTAGTATGCATCTCGTATATAAAGTATTAAAAATGGACAAAACGTTTGTGTCTGGGATGTATCTCGTATATTTAGGATGTCTGCAGTATGTCTAGAGTATGTAGAAGGCCCCATAGCAGACAACTGATATTTTCCATAAAAAGGGGGAGAAAATCATCTGGATCGCTGGGATGGTGCACCATGCAGTCCCACTATGGTTGCACTGGAGGTTTATCTATCCCACAACTATCCTTATCTATCCCATAAGAATGCAAAGGCTTAACCATTTTTTCAAAGTTTTCACCAACACTTTATTAAGTAAACAAAATGAACCAAGTAAACTAAGTGTGTTAAGCAAAGATAACCTTTATTAACTTTCTTAGGTAAACTTTATGACTGTATTAAATAAGCAAAATGAACCAAGTAAAGTGTCTTAAGCAAAGATAAACTTAACAAGTAAACAACTCAGTCTTTGAAACTATTCTCAGTCACTCTGAGTCATGTCCATGGTCTCAGTTGTTAAGCAGGCAGGGACTGTGGAGGTGGCTATGGCTTGAGTGCTGGTCTGAGGCACCATTGGGGTGCTTGGCCCCAAGGATACAACAGGTGGTGGTGTGTTCAGGAAGCTATCTAAGAGCTGACTCAGTCCCGTGAGGTTGAGAGGCCCTTTATCAAGGACTTGAGATGTCAGGCCCAATACTGATGACAGATTGTCCATTGATGGGCTTGGCTGTGGGTTGGAGGAAGATTGGGAGGAGTGTAGTGGGTCTGTCTGGTCTGCAGCTGGGTGAGGAGTGGCGTCTGTGGCGTGCGATGAACCTGGGCCTGGACTGGGAAGTTCTGCTTCTGCTGTGGGAAGTCCTGGTAGTCATAGCCTTGGTAGGTGAGGGGCTGTTGAAAGCCGTGGAAGGGCTGTGACATCGCCTGGGGTGGAGGAGCAGACCTGGACTGGGTAAGAGCAGCTTTAGCTTGGCCTTGAGGGTTGTGTAGAAGTGCTGTGATCTTCTGCTTCATCACCTGGTACTGGGCCTCAGGCAGGTCCCTCAGGGTCTGGCTCATGTAGGTGATGAAGGTGTTCCAGCCCGAGGATGCTCTGTCCAAGTGGGCCAGCTGAGAGAGAAGTTCTGTGCTGGTCTTCATTGTGTCCCTGATCTCCAACAGCACACTGTGGTCCTGGCCATCCACTCTGACTCTCTGCCTGTGTCCTCTGGAGCTGGTGGTGGGGGTGGGGTGTCCTCTAGTGGCTGCCGCTTGTTCCTCCATTTGTGACAGCAGGGCGTCATCCTCCATGGGATCCTCGAAGTTTGCCAGCATGGGGAGTGCAGCTGTTGAGGGGGTCTCTGCTATGGGGCCCTCTGAAGACACCTTTCTGGACAGGGTAGCTGGCTCCTGGTTTGAAGATGCCTGGCTGTCTGTGGGCTGTCTGAGGGAGAGGGGTCTCAGAGGGGCTGCTCCTCAGTGGTGGATCTCACATCCAGGAAACTGCACTTGGCCATGACGTACTTCTCCCGGTCAGTGAGCTTGACAGCGGCCTGCCCAGATTTCTTGAGGTGTAGTTTGCCATACCAGGTGTGCATGTGCTTCCACCATCCAAGGAGTACTTCTGCAGTGTACCCCAGGCTCTCTGCCTTGTCTCTCCAAGCTGCCTGCTTCTTCTTGGTGTCATGATACAGTCTGTGGCCCTTTCTCCAGAGGTGCTCGTTCTCCCTCAGCCTTTCCAGCACCTCATCATCATGCTCCTCGGAAATGGTGTACTTATTCCTCTCTCCCTTCTGCTTCCCTTGCCTCTTCCTCCCTCTGGCAGGGGCTTGAGCAGGGCCTTCAGGGCCTTCAGCAGCAGGGCTTTGAGGGCCTTGGGGCTGGTCCACAGCAGCAGCAGCAGCAGCAGGTTCAGAGTCAATGCCAGGGGGTAGGATGCTGGTTCTGGCCTTCTTCACCTTGCCAGGGCTTGAACGAGTAGGCATGGGCTTCCTCTTCTTGCCTGACTGATGAACCATGGTGTTCCTGCAAGATGTATGTGGCAGCATGTCTTTCCCCTGTATGCTGACTGTGTGCGTGCTGCATCCTTTTATATCTGTGGAGCTGATGCAATTAATACTCCCCGCATGCGCAGTGAACGCTATGCATCCGATGTACATCCGCGCAGCATCCCCTTTGTTTCCTATAGGCGTCTGTGATGCATCAGCTTCATCCGCTATGCATCCGCCCCTTCCACTATGCGTCCACTTCGAAATTCTCCCCCGGAACCCCTTTGGAGGTGTCATCCGCTTCAATCCACTTTCATCTGCTGGGCTTCCTATGAACATCCATTTAACATCCTCGCTACATACTACCCAAGTCCATTCTTTTCCGTTCTCTTCCATTCTGTTTATGCAAATTTTCACCACTTTTTGGAGCGGATGACAACGGATGGAGCCACCTCCGAAATTTTGCTCGTCCACTGTGTCCTTTATGCATACGTTTTGCGTCCGTTGGCCAGTGGGACCGGGCCTTTATAGTAACATGCATGATTTTGCACTCTAGAGCCACACTTCCATTATTATTAACAGTCAGCATTTTTTATTTCTATTCTCTGCTGATGCACTAAAACTTAGATCACATTTATCAGTTTAAGTCACTTACTAAGGCAATTTCAACCATCTAAATGGCTGCTTTACTTGCAGTATTGTTGCTCCTTGAAGTCTCACGATAACCACAAGCTCTCAAAGGCTCCATAATGACCATTTTGAGGGCCTTCGTACTATGTACACTTGGAGACACAGAAGATACTTCCTTCACAGGATCTTGTGAAATGAAGCTACACAATTCTTTCTCTCCCAATTGCCGCTGGCAAAGAAAGAAGCCCTGGTGTGGAACAGGGAAATTACAAAGGTCAGAGTCACATTGCCATCCTTTTAATTGACATTTAATGCTCTTATTGATTCTTGGGCAATCCTTGGAGCCTTTGTGAGTATATAGACATTTTTATAAGTTTTACAGTTTCAGGAAACAACTGGATCACTGCTCTGTAAATGCTGCTGGATCTATCTCTGACCTTGCCTCCTGTTATTTGATAAGCCATCCCTTCCTAGCCATCTGATAGGCAAATACAGATAGTCCTTGACTTATGCCTGTAATTTAGCCCCTAATTTCATTTGTTAAGCCATTGTGGTTGTAAATTAACACATCACATGAGCAGACCCCGATTTTTTTGACATTGTTGTGGTAGTTGCTAAATGAACATGACAGTTATTAAGTTAATTTTCCCCAGTGGGCACTTTTTTGGTCAGAAATCAAAAGAAAGCAGCAAAAAAAAAAAAAATTCACATAACATGGTCATATGACCATGGGACTCTGCAAATGGCCATAAAGATGAGCCATTTGCATTCAAAATGAA
This sequence comes from Laticauda colubrina, assembly GCA_015471245.1. Taxonomy (NCBI): domain Eukaryota; kingdom Metazoa; phylum Chordata; class Lepidosauria; order Squamata; family Elapidae; genus Laticauda; species Laticauda colubrina. Next base: position 14,039,719 of record BLBF01000004.1, on the reverse strand, counting down.
ATCATGTGACTATGCAGGGTTGTGTGTGTGGATGTCATTCATTCATAAATAGGCTGTAACAATGGTGGTGTTCTACTGGTTTGACCCAGTTCTGGTGAACTGGTAGTAAAAAAACAGCTAGCGGTATTTCTTTCTTTTTATCCTCCCAATGATCAGCTGTTCAACCATCAGCTGTGCTGGGATCCCTCTCACTGTCTTACTGCTTCTCCCAGGAGGCTTCCCTGAGACCCAGGAGTAAAAAAGAAAAAAAAAAGATGTGCGGGGAGTGCTGCTGCAAAAAAACCCATGTCCACCAAGTCACATGGCCATGCCCACCTAGCCACACCCACAGAGCCGGTAGTAAAAAATATTTGCATTCCACCACTGGGCTGTAAGTAGCTTTGAGGGGTCCATTGTAACTTTGAATAGTAATTAAGCATCTGGCTATAAACTGAATGTACTGTGCTATCATTCGTACGCTATTCTTAGATGCTATTCTTTGATGCTAACTTCTTCAGGGTCCCATCCAATCGGCGGGGCAGCTGTTCCAGTGCAATTGGAGTTTCATATTCTGGGGACCTAATCATTTCTCTTACCCTCTTATCATGGATAAACTATTTATTATGTATATATAAATAATGTAATTGGGTTGACAATATATAAACTACAAATATATATGTTTGTAGCTTTAAGGAAAAATACTGTAATGTATTATGCTGTGTTCTGATTGTTGAATTATGCTACAAGTTGCCATAAGAGGGAGCTATAGATCATGGTTTAATTCTCTTTCTTTTTCTCTTTTTCACTGATGGTCTCTCTTTATATTGATACTGACTGACTATGAACCAATACTGACTAACCCTATTTAATTTGATATTCTGTTGATATCGAAGATTATTTGTTGTATTATGGTTTGATATTTGTCTGCTGTAAAAGACATGGAACTGGTAAGAAGACTTTATAACTGGATATTTCTGGATTGTTAAAAACGTGTATGACATGGACTGTTAATTGGACTGTGCTACTTCTTCAAGTAAACATTAATAAAATTTGTTCAAATCTGTGTGGCTGTATATTTCTTCATAACTGTTCTCATAAACTGTTTTCCGTGTGCATATCCATTTTATACAAGGATTATTCTGCACATATCCCAACATTGGTTATGGGCCCAGAGAGATAATGAGAACCAGTGTGAATATACAGTTTCATATTTAGACAGCTAATTGTGGTTTGTTGTTCATATGGCACAAGAACAGTCAACCAGTCTATCCTTGATAACCCGGTTGGATGGAACAAACTATGTTTCCTGGTCTATGAAGTGCAGCCTACTTCTGCATAAAGAAAGATTATGGACTGTAGTGAATAATCCACCAGATGTAACAACTTTGGATACATCGAATGATGAAGATAAAAAGAAAATAGCTGAATTTAACTGAGATCATGAAAAGGCTCTTCGTATAATTGGACTGACACTGAGTGATCCACAGCTAGTCCATATTTGTGGTCAAGAATCTGCTGCTAGATGTTGGCACATTCTGAAGAAGATTTATGTTTGAGATAGTGTGGGTGCACACATATACCTGACACATAAACTGTTTCAAACTCGTCTTATAAAAGGTGGCGATATGTTAGCTCATCTGGAGTTTATGAAAAGGACTTTTCAAGAGCTACAAGAAAAAGAACTCATTTTTTTCTGAGTTACAGCAGCTTTACATTATTCTTTCTTCTTTGGATTAAACTTATGATGATTATGTGTCTTCACTGGAAGTTTTAAACAGAAATGAACTTACATTGACTGGTATAACTAGAAGATTGTTAGAAGAGTCAAGAAGAAGGCAAGATAGAATTCAACTGAGAGAATGACAACCACAGGAAGAAAAACTGTCTTTAACTGCCTATATTGTTCAGAAATGTTTTTCTTGTGGGGCTAAAGGACATATAGCCAGATACTGAAAAAGGGTAAGAAACAGAATTATATAGAGAGAACTCATAAGAATATTAGTTTAGCAATATCAAATATAACTACAAATGTAAACCATAATATATGGGTAGTTGATAGTGGAGCATCACAGTGTATTACTAAAAGTAAAGAGAGCTTTATTCACATGGGAAAGAGTGAACAGCATAAATCATGAGCTAATGGATGGAAAATGAAAGCATATGGAGAAGGTACTGCATATTGTACAAATAAAACTTTCCTGATGTTATATGTACCTTAATGAAGTTTAATTTGCTATCTTTAAGAGAAATGGAAAAAGCAGGATTTGTAGTAACATTTAAGGGATATACATCTTTAACAGACAAACAAGGTAAAAGTATTACTGCAAGATTGGAAAATGGTTTGTTTATTATTAATGATGATCATCAATTAATGTTAACTCAGTTTATGAGAATAAGAAGCCTCATGATGAATGTATTCATCTACTCCATAGACGTATGGGTCATATAAATTTCAAAATGATCAAGAAAACTGTTGAGTTGTCCACTGGTATAGATTTAAAACCTTGCATAAAGTATGTAGACTGCAATATGTGTGATAAAAAGGAAAACAAGGTAATTTCTGAAAATATAGTAAATGGACTGAAAACCAGTAAACCATTAGTGGTTGTGTTTGCTGATATCATTGGACCTGGAAAACCTAGTATAGGTGGAGCCTGTTATATATTGAGTATTATGGGTCATTTTTCCAGATATGGTTTATGTTACCTAATGAAAACAAAGCAAGAAACATACAAGTATTTTGTAAACTGGCTAAAATTTACTGAAAGAAAACAGAAAATTATTAGATTAATTATGAATAATCATACTGAATTTACTAATAACAAATTTGAAACCATGTTACGAAAAGCTGGAATTGAACATGAGCATTCTGATCCTTATAGACTACAACATAACTCATATATTGAATGTGGAAGACAAAACATTACAGGTTATAGTGAGGAATATGATGTCTGATTCTGGTATATCAGAGCAACTGTGGGATGAGGCAATAATGTGTGCTAACCATGTTTTGAATAATGTAATTAATTTAACAACTGATGAATTACCATTTACTCATTGGCATAGAAGAAAACCAGATCTTAGTTACTTGCATACATTTGGAACCCCAGCATGGGTTCATATTCTCATGCAAGTAAGACAAAAGGGAGATTATTTAAATTTTGGGAGCCAGGTACTACTAATATGTGTTGGAGTGCAAGCGCTAAATTTCTGGAGCATGTTGGCTGGCGAAAGTTTAAACAAGAATATAATAATAAAAAACATAGTATTATTGTAAAAACTCCATTGTTTACTGATCATAAAAATGATAGGAATATTGATGAATCAGTAAAGCCCATGTCACACTGGCCAACGGATGCAAAAAGGACACAGCGGACGAGCAAAATGTTCCATCCGTTGTTATCCACTCTCAAAAGGGGCAAAAATTTGCATAACCAGAGTGGATAACACGGACGCGGAGAAGATGCAGGGCAGATGCAAAACGGATGTGGAACGGAAGCCTAGCGGATGGAAGTGGATGGGAGCGGATGGGAGTGGATGGCACATCCGCAGGGCTTCCGGGGGGCCTCAGCGAAGCGGACGCGGAACAGATACAGTGGATGCAGAGCGGACGCCAAACGGATGAAGCGGATGCACAGCGGAAGCCTAGCGGATGCCTGGCATTAATTGCGCATGCAGGGAGGATGCATTGCGTCAGCCCCCCGGATATAACGGAAGCAGCTCGGAAGCAGGTCACCATTCAGAGGAAAGACCTGCTGCCGGAAGGATTGGCTGCCTTGCCTGCCCTGCCTGCATGTCTGCCTGCAAGCCTTGCTGCCAACCTTAGTGCCTGCCTCCCTGCCAGCCTTGGTGCCTGCCTTGGTGCCAGCCTCCCTGCCAGCCTCCCTGCCAGCCTTGGTTCCTGCCAGCCTCCCTGCCAGCCAGCAACCCCACAACCATGCGGAAGTACAGCAAGCCTCAGCCATCTGCTGCCAGCCCTGGCAAGAGGGACAGGGCTACCATCCCGCCCCCTGGCCCTCACTCTGGTTCTGCTGGGGCTTCTGCAGCACGGGCTCGCTCTTCTGGGGCTGGCGCTTCTGCTGCTTCTGCTTCTGGA